>OX104066.1:69852026-70076100 GCA_944474145.2 Dicrocoelium dendriticum
AAAGCACCTTGTATTTACTGACGTTGCAAAGCAGTAAGTTTTGGCTTGACCATTGATACACCTTATCTAGGTCACTCTGAATCAGATGCTGGGCGGCGTTCGCCTGGATCCTGGGCCAGATCTAGATATCGTCGACAAACATTAGGAAGTTTGAAGCGATTTCCTGTGCAAGGTCATTAATAAACACCAAAAACAAACGTGGACCTAGAACTGAGCCTTGTGGCACGTCACACTCGACATGTATGGGGTCCGATAAAGAGCTCAGAAATCTGACCACTAATTGCCATGGAAGACAAATGTTGGCAATCAGGCTTAAAAGAGGGCCGCCGATTCCGTAACGCTGGAGCTTAGAGAGTAGTATCCGATGGTCTAGACGATCGAAATCCTTGGAAAAAACCCAGGTAGATCACATCAACGCCTTCTCCTGCGTCAACTGACGCGGTCCAACTACTGCGTGAGATTACTAAATTCGTTGTACATGACCGCTGTCGACGGAAACCGTGCTGCTCAGGCGTGATGATGTTACAATTTTCAAGCTAGCACACCAGTGCATCGGCAGCTATGGATTCCATGACCTTGGAGAGCATAGGAAGAAGGGATACTGGGCGCTAGTTAGAGGGATCAGTTCTGCTTCCACCTTTGTGAATCGGAATTATTATTCCAAGCTTCCAATCTGATCTGATCTAAGCAGCGCTGAAACAACTATGATGGTCCTGCCAGTAGACTTGCTTCTGCTTCCAGTGTCTCTAAATGAACGGTGTCGAGACCCGACGAGTTGGGCTTGCGGAGAGATGTCAGCTTTTGCAATACGGTCTCCGCGGTAAAAGTGGTGTGGGTTAGTCCTGGCGAGGAGGCGACAAAGGTTGGAAGACGGCTTGGGGGCAAGACCATTTGAAACGTGCGGACGTATTGCATCCACAGCGCGTTTGCTGCTTCCACAGCCATTTTTGTTGGGCCATTAGCCGTCCTGAGTGGAGGAAATGCTTGCCTCAGCTTTAGTAAGCGATTGACGTGCTTGTACAGCAGTTTGTGGTTAGCACTGAAGGTTTTTGTAATGTTGTGCTGATAGGCGGCTTTGTCTCCTCTTACCAGTTGTGTGCAGTAGTTACGTTGGGCTATGTAGTTGTCTCATGTTTCTGGTGTTGGAGCTTCTCTATACACTCGCCATGCTGTGTTGCGTAATGTCATGAATTTTCGAGTTCTGCTCCTAACGAAAAGAACTGATTTACGCTTGTTGCAAATTCTTATCTCTGAAGCCTCTGCACTCAGCTGCCTAAATTTGTTGAACAACTCTAGCCAGGCGACTTCCTCGGGTTCCTCGGCGAGGAACAACTAAGTTGTAGCGCTGACGAGCTGGGCTAATCGATCGTAGCTGGTGATGGTTCACACAATCTCATCGTTCTCATTCCGATATTCCGCACAGCAGACGAAGTTGAAACTGATCCCTGCGTGATCAC
This sequence comes from Dicrocoelium dendriticum, assembly GCA_944474145.2. NCBI lineage: Eukaryota > Metazoa > Platyhelminthes > Trematoda > Plagiorchiida > Dicrocoeliidae > Dicrocoelium > Dicrocoelium dendriticum. The sequence goes on from OX104066.1 coordinate 69,853,484, forward strand.
TGCGACCCAACGGGTAGTCTAGAATCAACACATCAATCATATGCTCCTCGTTGGTAAGCACATGATCCAGCACAGATGGCCTGTTAACTGTTCTGAACCGAGTGGGCAAAGTGATGTGATTGTAAAGAGGAAAAGTGGTTACGAGATCCTGTAGACCGACTTTCAATTATTCTCCGATCGTGGCAGGAGTTTCTACACAATGTACCTTAATGTCACCCATGATAAGTATGTGAGTGTACTTTTGTTGTAAACAGCATCTTAAAGCAGCCGCTAGGTGGCAGTCGGTTTTGGGTGTAGCGTTAGGGGGGCGGTACACCAAGACGATAAGGTAAGCGTCACTGCCATTTAACTGCAATCAATACCAGAGACTCGGAGAAGTGCGAGTCTAAATCCTCCACGGATTCACACAGTAAGTCGCTTTGGTAGTACAGAATTACCACCTCCTTTTTTGAGCTTATCGTTCCGGATCAGCGACATGCCCGGTAACGGAATTTAGCGTCCGTCATTCCCGTGTGTAACCAGATCTCACTGATACCAATGACAACATATGACCTGGAACCTTGACGATCTTTCAGTTCGGCCGGTTTATTAAAAAGACCCTGAGCATTCGTATACAAGCAGGCCAGTTTCTCGGTCTCTAGGAACCCACAGAAGGGTGAAGGGGTCAAGTGTGAGAGAATGCCGACCGATGGGAGGTCAGCAGTTACTCGTTTTATTGTTGGGATAAAGATACCTCGTTTGCAACTTGATTCGACTGAAGTGCGTCCCAATCTTCGTTTAGACCTACGTCAGAGTCAATTAAAGCAGCAATCAACTTACGCTTCTGTACATTCCTCGCTACTCTTGTTGCTGCAGGTGCTTTAATATTGGAGCTGTGCAAAGGTTCTGCGACCTTTAACCGAAGTTCAGAAGGAAGACATTTCCGATTTCTCCGCCATCGATCCAAGACATCTGTTGCTTGTTGCTCTGACTGAAGCATAAGTTTTAGGATTCTAGGGTCGCATCTTCTATAATTTGGTGAGAGAGGTATCCTGGTGAGCGACAGCGCCACAACATTAGCTAAAGTAAGTGTTTCACGGATGAACCTCCACTGTTCTAAATCGTGCTTTCCGGTCGCTTGAACCTCGTTAGAAGGATGTTATGGCACGCCATGTATGAAGATTGTGTTTAGGCGGTCTTGCTGTGTCTCTCTTCGGTGTTTCTTTTTGGTTGTCGCTCGCTCCAAGGGACATCAGGATAGATGCGTATCCCACAGGATCGGTGTTTCAGCGGGCTTGCAGAAAGCAAAACGTTTTCTAAATCAGTGGAGGATTCTAGTATTACTCGGATAAGTATGGGTTCTCTATAGTGTGGCGAGTTCGGATGCCGAGTAATTCGTAATAGTTTTCTGAGCTTGGCTTTCACACTCATCAGCAAGCAAAGTGAGTTCCATTAGTCTTGTTCGTCCGATAAGTTATCCCGTAATGTCATAGCGGTAGATTCAGGAATATTTGAGCATACAGCAGTCCGGGTAATACTATTGGCTCTCATTTTCGTTGATCTACGAGATAGGGTACTCATTTGTTCTGACCTGCTAACAAGTGTTGTTTATTTACTGTTGTCCCTCTATTCGCCTTAACGGTGTTTACAACAGAAGAGGTCGCAACGGCGACCTCCCGGCGGTCCTTTGCAGCAATCTCAGCATATGTAGCTGACGTTCCAGGAGGCTTTGTAGCTACAAGAGACATTTGAGCTACAGGTACCGAGGGTTGCTTTTCGGTTGCTTCATCCTTGTTAATGCTAGATGTCAAGTTTAGTGGAAATTGCTTAACCAAACGTTTCGAGTGGTGTCCGATTTTCGTTGCCATGAGTAAATACTGTTTGACTCTTGTAGGTACGGTCAGACTTCTTCTGGCGTTCTACCAAAGTTGGAGAAGACAACGGAGATGAGGACGTGGCTGATTGTGGTTCAAGGGAATGGGATTGCGCAGCATTCCGTCGCTTAGAAGCCGTTACGCTTCCGTAGTGCATACTCGCTTCCATTAAAGTAATCTGATCGTTTATTCTCTGCTCGGCTTCTACTGTTAACCGGTCGCACTTCTGAAGTAGGAAAAGCAAGCACTTAAAGAATGGGATGGTGGAGCACGCAGTACAGAACCAAAGTGCATCTTGGGAGGTATTTCGCTCTCGTACTTGGGACACATTTGCACATTTCGCATGCTACGATTCCAAACAGTGCTAGCAAGTCAGACCGATTTTAACGAATAGATGACATTCTCCTAACCCGCAAATGGCTTTCGCTTTGAGCCTTTAGCGGATTTGCATTTCTGACATTCAACGTGGTGTCCTTACCTGACCCAGTGGGTTGGTTAGCGTGCTGTACTTTTCCAGCATTGAGAGCGGCGCACGTCGGTCAGGCGAGCATGGTGATTGCAAGGTCAACTGAGCGGTCGGCGTGGTCGCGCTGTTCCTGTGATGGCTTATGCAGGCGCACTGGCTGGCAAGGTCAAACGGAATGGCGAGAAACTGGAACCTGCTAACTGAATCTAAATACAGCGCTGAACACAGGTTGAGAGATCACAAATTCTTCACAACTGTGTTGAGAAACGCCGGATCAGGTGGCGGGGCTCCATTCTGGATTGCCGCTCGTACTGGAATACCTGCGTCGACTCTGATCATGCCTTAGTATGCTGTCGTTTCTCCACGAACTTTACCGAGAGGCACACCAAGCGTCTCCTCCGACTGGCAACGGAGAAATTGTCTCAGCCCTCGATCAGGCAAGCCTAACAAGAAGCACTGTGTACCGAACTTCGCTCGCTTGTTCTAATGACACTGAGCTTCAGTGGAATGGGATCTCGGCCGCCATGCACAACGCAGGAGCATCTGCTTGTGTTACTATCACTCGTCACCGCACCAGTCCCTGGATATCCGAGACGGTGGTGAACCTGTTGGAATCCACAAAAGATCTCCCGGCTGGCTCTGAGCACATTGTGACCAGACGGGCTATTAGGAGCGAACTAAAGGCGAGCCTATGTGCTGACAAGGAAGCCTGGTGGACCAGTCGGGCTCAAGAAATTAAAGAGGCAAAAACAGTCTGCAATTACCGCAAACTGTACCAACTGATCCGCACCACTGGTCCAAGAAACCCAGGCGTCAGTGAGGCCGTTATAGACAGCACGGGTGAACTGGTAATAAAGAGCGCCGTATGGCCCGTTGGATAGAACGCTTTCAAGATCAACTCAGCTGGTCTCCTTCTCCCGGACCTCCTCCTACTCAGTTGATGTAGGACGAGTCATGGACGGTTACTTTAGAGACTCCGTCGGAGGCTGAGGTCCGAAACGCGATCACAGCGCTCAATCGTTAGCGTGCCGCTGGCTCGGATTCTCTTCCACCTTAATACATAGTAACGAATTCAAGAAATACGCTCACCCAGAGCGCAGTTAGGCAAGAACAAGGTACAGTACGAAACAAAGTGTATCAGTCCCTAGTTAAGGATGGAGGTAAGGTCCTCTGCAAAGTACTGACCTCCCTATTCGGATGTATCTGGAAGGATGAGGGTGTTCTGGATAACTGGGGTGAATCAATTATAGTAGCCATATACAAGAGCGGCAATGGCACAGATTTCGCTAACTGCAGGGATATTAGCCTAACGCCAGTTCTGACAAAATGACTGGCCTCGATTCTCGCTCGTCGCCTCACTGTGGAACGGGAATCTCGAATTAGGGAAGAGCAGGCAGGTTTTCGCCTAGGGCATGGCTGTATAGACCATATATTCATTGCGGCAGGTGCTAGTGCAGCGCCACGCGTACCGCAGACCGACAATAGCTGTGTTCCTCCATTTAAAGAGTGCCTTCGATTCAGTCGATCGATCGATTCTGTTAGAAATACTTGCGCGGAAAGGTGTTCCTACGAAATATGTGCAATCTTAGTACACTATACTTGAACACTACAGACCGCGTCAGGGTCTACGGTGTCCACTCGGATGGCTTTCTGACCACAAGTTGCCTTCGTCAGGTTGTCCGATTTCCCAATTTTGTTCAATTTCGTTTTGGATTCTATCATGAATTGTTCCCTTGTGGAATCGCACGGTGAATACTTTGAGGTCCTGCCTGGTGTAAGGTTAGTTGATCTTGGTTATGCGGACGATCTCGTTTTGCTTTCCGACGACGTTGCGGCGGCCCAATCAACCCTGGATAGCCTGTCTAGAGTGGTCCCATTATTTGGTATGCACTTCGCACCTTCAAAATGTAAAGTGTTGCTGCAGGACCACCAGCCACTCGATGACCCCTTGACGCTTGCTAACGAGGAACTCGAGGTGGTTGATCAATTTACTTATCTTGGCAGCTGCATCAGCAACGATGGGCGCACATTACAAAGACCAGAGCTATCTTCTTGAACCTGCGGCGTCTTTGGCGACAGAAGGGAGTTTCCCCCTGTCTGAAAGGCCGGGTATACAAGGCCACAGGGAGGGCCGTTGTGCTCTATGTTAGTGAGACTTGGCCCCTTCGGTCTGAGGATCTGAGGCGCCTTCAAGTCTTTGATCATCGTTGTCTGCGAAGCATTGCTCATGTCGGATTGCACCAGTGTGTCTGCAACAATGATGTGCGTAGGCGAGTACTAGGTATTGATAATCATGGTAGTTCGCTAGAACAACAGAAAGCACTGAATAAGTTGTGTTGGCTTGGGCACGCGCTACGCATGCCTGGTCACCTTACCTAGGAGTGTCTTGTTTAGTCTGCCAGATGTAGGATGGCGCAAAGTTTGAGGTGGACAGAAGTTGACTTGGCAGCGGGAACTGGAGTCACTGACGACCATACTGGGTTCCCTTGGTCAACTCGCCTCCTGGGCTGGAGTCGACGTGACTTGCCTTGTGTTTGTCTCGAGACTTTACAGGACATGGCGCGCAGTCGACACCATTGACGCGTTTGATGCTGTCTCCTAATTGGATTGTCTGTTTAAAGTGTTTTTGATTTTGATTTATCTGCGGGGTAATGGCTGATTATGACGCAGGGCAATGGAATCCGCAAGAAAGCTGTCTCGCCGATGCCGCCTTATCTTTGCAAGATAGCCAGCTGTTTGTGATGGTATGTTGTCTACACAAGGTGTAGGCGCCTTGACCCTGAATGTTTGCTTAGGGCATGATGGTTTTCAGGTAAGTCCGCCTTCTCTCTCTTATTATTATTCTTTATTCCATAGATCATCATGATTGTGTGGAAGCGAAGCATCAGTTCAAAGGGCTGATGTACCGCTGTTGTTGATTGATTGGATTTGTTGACTCTATAAACACATTTGCTTTGCAGAATGTCCCGTGGAAATTGCCGAAGCAACGGAAACCGTTATGCATTACGACCGATTAGCCCGAGTAGGTGAGACAGTGAACTGGACCTTTCTGGCAGACGAAGCACCAGGTAGCGCATTGGAACATTTCGTCAGCCAGCTTAACCCTCTGGTTGCCGAAACATCAGCGACTAAGTCCTTCCGCCCGAGAAAGGTGGTCTTGTTTCTGCGAAGCGGTACAAGCAAGTGTATAGCGGTGCAAAACTCAGCCTGGCATATCTACAAACTGTGAACATATCTTGTATATAGAGCAAATGCGAATCATGTGCTAAAATGTTAAAAAATGGTCTGGTGTGTACCATGTGTTTGAAATCCTATCACACTATCTGCCTTGGGACGGAGCCGGCAAAAACAAAACGGTACATTAAAACGGCAGAAGCGTTGTGGTTCTGCCAAGTATGCAATTCTATCCCAGTTGTTAGCTGTCTAGTAGTGCTACTGAAGCAGTGTCAAAGACTAACCGAAGCGGTCGAGCAACTGGTGAGCGCCAGGGTTACACCCATGGGAGGAAACAGACCTGCACTTGTATGTGAAAATAACACCCGAATTCCCTAGTCAGGCCGAAGAAGAGAGCCAGGGGTCCCGAGCTAATCTCAATGACTCAGCGTCCAGCAGTACCAAGTCCATTCTGTCCCCCTTCTATAAACATAAACATTGCCTGCAGCGCGCCTGCCTCAACTTCTGTACAGTGTGCTGCACCTAGTAGTCAGTTCTCTACACTCGAGACCGTAAGCTGCAGCCAACCAGCTATAGTGAACAACCCGGCAACGTACGCATCCGTTGTCGCTAAGCAGACACCGGAAAGAGCACCAGTAATATTTGTGTCCGGACTAGAGAAAACAAAACTGCCGCAGAACGGATGGCACACACCAGTGCCGTTCACAAATTCACCAAAAAGCAGGATACTAAGGCTCCAAATCCAAAACCAGTAGCCAATAGGCGCAACCATGGTGCCTTAAACATTGTATGCACCAATGTCCTCGAATCCAAATCCAATACAATTAAGGGTAAGTTGACCGACGATCGAAATCATTGGGGTTCCATCTGGACCTCAATCAGTGTCCATGCTAATCCCACGTCATAAAAAAGAATCTCGCGTCACCTAAACGCGATTCACTACGGTGAACCCCGGTTACTTCGGGTAACACGAAACTCGGCGAACGAGACAGATGTTGTTCTGCTGTCTGCGAATCGTCACCGCAACGACTCAAGTGGAGTGCGCATACTACCTGAAATCCCGTGGAGAGAACGTTCAGTGGATCTCGCTAACAAAGAGAGGTACAGAAAAAGTCGAGATAAGAAAACTGATTGCTCACTGTGTTCCCGAGCTTACTGATTTCACTTCCGACGACGCTCAGATGAACGACCGCGAGCAATGGCACTACATCCGGGAGGCATTTTCTCTCGAAAATGTCGTGGTCACCCCTTTGACAAGGATCCCCATTTCACCAAACTATAAGGGGTGCGGTCCCACTTTGTTACAACTTGTGTTGCAATCAGAACTAACGGAACAAACCCTGCTAAATAAATAAATAAATAAATAGTTTACTCTCGAATTTGTCGAGACACACCACGCAGATTGCCAACAGAAATTCATCTGGAAACAGCGGGAACACCAGCACCTTCTAATGACAATTTAGTGGAGGCACAACTCTCAATGAACACGCCAACTGCAGGACCCAGCTCGGGGACGGTTTAAAGAGTAGCCATAATGTCCGGAGGGACACAGCAGAGCACGAGCAAACACCGGGATCCGGAGCATCTGATACTTGACTACATAACAAATTCGTCTTGAGAGTCTGCAACCCATCAAAAAACGATTAGTCGCCGACACTTTATTGGTCGACATAAACTCGCTTGCTTCATCCATCCAATCTAACACACTATTCGTCTCCGAGAAGCTCTTATGCATGTACACAAATGCCCAAGGTCTACTCAGCAAATTGGCTGAATTAAGACTTCGACACGCGCCAGCAGCTTGAGACCTCACCGCTGTCACTGTTAAGTGGTTGCGCTGCGAGATAAGGAATGACGAAATCGCGCTAACAGGCATGTTCGTTGTCCAGAAGGACCGAGCCAGCAAAGTTGGTGAGGCAGCCCTCTACTTTCGGAACAACCTGCAATGCGAACCCATAAACGATTCGGAAACCGACGCACCTGACTCCATTTGGTGTAGTTGCCGGCTGAGAGGGAACGATCTTGGCCTATTGGCTGTTGTTTATTGCCCACCATCGTTTACTCCTGAGATGGACTGCAACTTGGTGGCTGCGTTGAGGCAAATGATAAACAGGCAGTACTGTCATATTCTAGTCACCGCTGACTTCAACTTACATGCTCTAGAAGCCCAGGCCACTCCACGACAGCAATTCAAAGCGGACCTGCAAGATCCGGTTTCAGACTTCCCGCTTTATGGCCACGTCATTACGTCCACCATATTCAGGGGAACTAACAGGCCCTCTATATTGGACCGACTATTCACTAATGAAGAACTTATAGTCGAGAGAGTGATAACCAAGACTCCGCTGGGCCGCAGCGATCATACGACGCTAGTGTTTCATTACATGTGCTACACGGATTAGTCTAAAGGGCATGCCGAGGAATATCACGTCGTAACCAACTATGACGACCTGTCGGATCTCCTTGATGCAACAAGCTGGTAGTCCTTTGCCGAATTAATCCTTGAGGTGGCCTGCGGAGAAATCGTCAAGGTCGTGACAAGCACATCTGAAACCAAACTCTGCCGGCCTGAAAGGATGAAGTCTTTCGTAAGGAGCAGGACAAGTAAATGCACAGCATTAAGGGACTTGGCATGGCGCACCTACAAAGCCTACCAGAACGACCATACCTGGGATGTCTACACAATACAAAGAAACCACTGTGTCAAACTCGTCCGGGAGGATAAACTGAAGAACCAACAAGATCTGATGGAAAAGTTTCGCTCCCATCCAAAACTGTTATACAGACACGTAAATAATCTGGGACGTGTTAAGCGCGGTATTCCTGCTCACCACACAGCATGCGGGTTAGCCTAAACCGCACAAGAGGCGGCCAACCTTCTTGGACAACAATTTAGCAGTACCTTCTAAAGCGTTCAATCACCATACATCCTGCCTAAGCAGATAACGTCGCCATCAGGGCTTTCTCACATATCGTTCACCTCCGCAGCTGTACTGAAAAGACTGATGTCTCTGCGCGAGTTCAGCTCCCCGGATACGGACGGCAATTGCCCAAAGGCGTTAAAAGTTGCCGCCATGAGTTTGGCGGCGCCACTAGCAATATTCTTTCAACGATGTCTGAACGAGATGCACGTCCCCACGATGTGAAAGCGCAAAATCATCACGCCAATCTACAAAAGTGGCAGTCGTGTTGAACAAGCAAATTATCGCCCGACAGCACTACTTTATGTGATCTCCAAGGTTATGGAGTCCATTGTAGCTGAGGCTTTGATGGGATACATGGAGAACAACAAAATTCACCTTCGGGACATCATGGATTTCGCCAAAATCGTTCCTGTACCACTAATCTCTTGATTGTTCGTGCAAGCTGGACGGAATCTGTGGACTCTGGTGTAGGAGTCGACGTGGCCTATCTGGATTTCTCGAAGACATTCGACCGTCAGACCATCGCATTCTCCTCCACAAACTCCAGAAATATTAACTCGGCGACCCTGTTCTGGGCTGGATAGGAGACTTTCTCGTGCAAAGTCACCTGAATGTGAGGATTAGAATCAGCCTATCGGAATGCATCGAAGTTCAGTGCGGCGTACCTCAGGGTTCGGTACTTGGACCCCTCCTGTTCCTGCTTTTCATAAATGATCTCGAGAACATGCTATCTTCTAACTGTTTGCTATTTGGCGATGACCTAAAGGTATGGCGCACTATAGCTGCAGCGGAGGATCACACAGTGTTACAGGAGGACCTGGACAGAGCGTACACATAGTCCATAGAGAACATGCTGCATTTCAACGTCACCAAGTGCAAAGTTCTCAGCATACGGCACAAGAGTATGCACAAGTACCGCCTAGGACCACAAATTCTAGAGCGGGCTTCTAACGTTCGCGATCTCGGCGTGCTAGTTTATGATAACCTCGGTTGTTTGAGGCAGACTGAAAAGACAGGGAAGAAAGCAAACCAGTATATCGGCCTTCTTCGCACAGCTTTCGGGAAGTTTGACCCTTCAGTCTTTCCAAGAATACTTAATGTGTATGTGAGGCTGCACGCGGAATACGCTATTCAAGCGTGGAAACCTTTGCTCAAGCACCATCTCACCGCGCTGGATACTGCACAACGTAGGGCAAAGAAGAGCGTCAGAGATTTGACCAGCGTCCCCTACCCACTCAGTCTGAAGACCCTCAAAATATCCAGTGGACGTTATCGGCTTCTAAGGGGCGATCTCATAAGGATGTAATAGATCCTGAGAAACCCCAACCACCCATGCTATTCCCTTTTGATACTCAGTCAAAACACCTCGCTAAGAGGTCACCAGTTTCAGTTAGTCACGCAGTACAACCGCCTGGAATGTCGGCGAAACTATTTCTTCCTTCGAGTGTCACAGCCTTGGAACGCCCTCCCGGAGCATGTAATTGATGCACCTACCCTATCCTTTTTCAAAAGACGCATTGACGATACTCTATCACATTTACACTATGTGCTATAGCCCATGACCACCCGATGCTGGCACTAATGCACAACAGACAGTGGAAAATGCCATAACCCTACTAGAGAATGAGTCACTCCAAACCTCTCTGCACAAAATTTGGTAAACCCTGCTACTGTAGCAACTAAATTTCTGTATCCTGGCGACCCAAGATAGTTGCACACGAGTAAGGGTTGTCCTTGCTATTTTTATTTTTCGCTTATTACGTGCTCAATAGACACTCTCCTTATTGCTTTGTGTGCGACATTGCATTTAAATCTGTAATGGCCCGAACCGACGATTCCATTATGCTTGTTCCATCTTTCCCCACTCTAACCACCCCACGGGACATGTCAAGCACCTGCTTTTTTCCCCGTTATAAATCATTGTTCATTATTCCCAAGCACCAAAAATGGATGGCCTATGCGACCCAACGTAACCACTTTACTCAGCTTGTTCCCGAGGATAGAACGGCGTACCAGCAGAACTTGGCAGTGCGTATGGCCTCCAAGCAAAAGCTTCTGTAGCAAAACGTCAACAGTCTAAGTAAGGTGAAAGAGAGATTCCTCTTCTTCAAACAGCGGGCAGACTCACACGAATACCGAAGTAGGCGGAGAATATCCTGCGCCTAAAATATGCTCCAACATTTCAGTATGATCACTGATCACCTAACCCTATGACAATGATTGTTCCATCCCCTGAACTCACATATCCTTCACAGCAGAAGCTGTAGAAAAAAAACAGTTGAGTATGTGCATGCACAGCTCCCCTGGGGTTGATAATAGACACAAGAAATCGCTAGTCGCGATGGAAGGGAGTTTATCTGAGTCTTCGGCTCGATTCTTCCAACACTGTTTTGACGAAATGTTCGTGCCCAACATGTAGAAACACGGGATTATTACTCCTTCTCACAAGTGAGGTAGTCGTTCCAATCCAGCCAACTACCGACCCATAACCTCATTACCGGTTCGTTCAAAGGTCATGGAAGCTATTATTTCTGATGCGCTAACGGCCTACTAAGAAGAATTTAACTACATTGCACAGGAACAACATGGCTTCAGACGAAATCGATCGTGCACTACAAATCTACTACTAGCACAATCCGGCTGGACTGAAGTAGTGGACTCTGGCACAGGAATTCTTGTAGTCTTCCTTAACGACTCTTCAAGGGCTTTCGACCGGTTAGACCATAACATTTTGCTCTACAAGATCTAGGCCTTTGGTATTAATGATCCTCGCCTAGAATGCACTAGAAGCTTTCTGCTACACTGGTGCCTGGAAGTAAATGTGTATGATGCGTTGCCAGATCACACCCAAGTTGAATGCTGAGTACCACAGGGATCGGTACAAGAACCTAGGTCATTTTTAATGTATATTAACGAAATCACACGCCTCATGAGCTCGACCTGATTACTTTCTGTCTATCAAGGTGACATCAAGGCGACAAATACACCAGATGGTATCACAGTACAACAAGCCGATCTGGATTGGGCATAGGCGTGGTAAATCCAGAATCTACTTAAATTATCTGTGGAAAATGTAGAGTGCTTGCATATATATATATATATATATATATATATATATATATATATATATATATATATATATATATATATATATATATATATATATATATATATATATATATATATGGTTGGCGGCATCCGGTTTCGCATTTGGCTGTCACTGTGGCAAGCCACAGGACGCCTGCGCCTACAGAGGGACCATGGGTGGATTGCGCTTCACCACCCACAGCTCCAACCACGTACCCATATCCAGTGTAAACCCGAAGGAATAAGACCGGAAGCCATGTGGATGGGAGCCACGTTACACCAACGGAGCCGGCCCACACTCCTTCACAGGCAAACACAAGCACGCTGTATTTGGGGAATCAAGCGCACACGAGGCGGTGGCTGGACCGTAGTCCGCTCCACACTGACTGCATGGAACCACTCTTCGAGCCTAGCACGACCACAAGGACCGTGCACACCGTCCCCTCTAGCAACGACCAGCTGTCTCCTGGAGCCAGATGGACGAGGTAGTGGGTAATAGACAAGTAGGCACCTTGTCAACATGCACACCAAGCGCAGCCACACCGGGGATATCAACCAGCAGCCAATCACCTGAAAGAAACATAACAATTAGTATAAATCGAGTAAATCATGAGAAAATTGTGACATTAACCTTAAATTAATGAGCATGTGAAGTTAGATGTTTACAAGCGAATCCTAAACTAGTTCACGAGGTCAAATATTTTGCTTTTCGGAAATTTCACGTACACGAAAATGTTATCGAAATTAACTGCAATTGGCTTAAGCGAGGTGTGCGAGTTAACGGAAGTAGTACAGGTAGACATGTATATGAGAAAGGGAAGCATAAGGGAAAATTAAAAACGCAACACCTGAAATAAAGAGACTTAGCATGCAAACACGCGGCTAGTAAATCGAATGCAGCGCACCTACAAACGCTGCGCCGGTTCTGCCTACGTTCTCTGCAGAACCCGTCGGCGCTTCCGTAGTGGTCCCGAGTGACCTTGCTCATGGCTCACTAGGCCTGCCTGACTAAGGCACTCGCGACCGCATGTGTTACAGCACCATGCACTCGATGTCGATGAACTACAATCCATCGGTGCTTGCCGCTTCTGCATTTGCCGCTTCTTCTCTGCATGCATGAGGTCTTTCTCCCGCACTTCAGCAACTGCCTTCGTGATTAGATTGCGCCATGCACGCCGATCAACCGCCTTCGATTCCCATGATCTGCAATCAAGATTAGAACGTGTGAGGCTTGCTTTGATCATGTCCTGATAACGTAACTATGGTTTCCCCACGTGCCGCTTCCCAATACTCAGCTGACCGTATAAGAGTTGTTTCGGTATCCGCCTCGAATCCATGCGCCACACATGACCGAGCCATCTCAGGTGTCTCAATATAAGTATGCAGTCCACTGCATACATCCCACTTTGTCGCAACATTTCCGTGTCTGCAACTCTGGCGCCCCAATCGATGCGCCAAATTCGTCGCAGACACTGCTGATGGAACCGCTCGAGATATCGCACATCCCGCCGGCACATCGTCCACGTTTCACTGCCGTATGGAAGAACGGACAGCACCATGGACTTGTATACCATCAGCTTCGTGCCAATGCTAAGCGGATGGTTGTTCCACACTCGGTACTCAGGCTTCCCGAATGCCACTGCCACCTTCGACACGCGGTTACGCAACTCAACGTGTAGCTGCTGATCAGTCGACATCACACTCCCAAGGTAGCTGAAGCGGGAGATGTTTTCCAATACTAAAACACCAATGCTGATTCGCGGCAATATTGAAGATTGCACATCCGGTGAAGGCTGAAAGAGACAGACAGTTTTGCTTGTGTTGATGGTGAGCCCGAATTTTGCCGCTGTCGAAGCCAGAGCACTAGTCGTGTGCTGCAACTCATCCGCGCTGTATGCAAACAACCCACAGTCGTCAGCAAACAGCAACATACGGATAGTTGTCTCACAGACTAGAGTTCTCGCACCGAAACGACGGATGTTCAGCAATCCACCATCAATACGGTGCTCCACACGAACACCGTAAGCACAAGCCGCACCAAAACCACAAGACAACATTGCATGAAGATATATATTAAACAGGGCAGGAGCTAAGACACAGCCTTGCTTCACACCAGAGACAACTGCAAAGTCATCCGAGGTCTCTCCACTCAGCTGCACCCTCGCTCGCATACCACTGTGCAGACATTCAATTAAACTTACAAAATTACGCGGGCAACCAAACTTACCCAACACCAGCCACAATGCCTCGCGGTTCACCGTATCAAATGCTTTGGTAAAATCAACAAAAAGCGAGTACAACGGCTGGTGTCGTTCTCTGCACTTCTCCTGCAAGTGACGGGCCGCAAACATCATATCTATCGTGCAGCGACCCGAACGGAATCCACACTGCTCTTGCGCCACGTTAGGTTCCACAACTTCACTGACGAGGCGGTTGAGCAGGATTCGGGCAATCACCTTGCCCACACAACTCAGCAAGTTGATGCCAGGATAATTCGTGCAACATTGCTTGTTCCCTTCGCCCTTGTACAGTGGTAGCACAAGGACATCCTCCAACTCAGCACGCACCTCCTCGTCAATCCATACGCGTTGCACCAAGTGGTGCAGGGCAGTCAACAACGCGGATCCGCCGTGTTTCAATACTTCAGGCGGGATCCCGTCGGCCTCAGCACACTTGCCGTTTCGCAGCTGAGCAAGTGCTCTGTGCGTCTCATTTTGTGTCAGCGTGTTCGCCAGATCCGCCTTCACGTCGTGCTGCTTGAGGCAGTTCAGTGTAGGCCAGTCGATCTACGAAAGGTTGTTCAAGAAACAGTCAAAGTCTTGTCGCCAGATCAGCATTATGTCTGCAGTCTGTGTGCAAGTAGCGCGTGAACTACCATCGATCAGGGTCCGCAGCGGCTCCAATCTCGTTCCATCCACCTCTTTCAAGGAGTCAAAGAATTCCTTGTGTTGGCAGGCGTTCGGCGCAGCATTCCATCTGTTTCGCCTTCTCCGTCCACCATGCATTTTTAATGCGACGGAGCTCTCGGGTCAGTCGGCGTCGAAGTCTGCGAAACTGTCTCTTCTTCCCCAAGTCACTGGCGTCTGCAACATGTGAAGCAAATGCTGCATTCTTCCCCGACACCAATGCGCCAATCATCGCATTGTTCTCATTAAACCAATCAGGCCGCTTACAGTTTGTGCGCCCGATGGTCTCCTCGGCAGCAGCTGTCACCTGCTCGCGAATGTGGTGCCACAGGTCGCCCACTGTGGCTATGCCTTCCACATCACACAGGCGTGCAGCCATCGCCTTCTACAGCTCAATACGTTTCGCCACAGTGCGAGGGAGAGAATGTTAGGTTTACGCCGATTCACGACGGGAGTGTAATACATAGATTTACGAAAATATATGTACAGTTTGGTTTGCAGCAGCTTGTGGTCAGTGCCACACTCAGCTCCAAGCAGTACACGTGTCATGCGCACTTTATGCATATCACGCTGCAGTACGATGACATAGTCGAGCAGGTGAGCGTGACCACTCCGTGGGTGCGTCCAAATTGTTATACCACTCGCGCTCAGTGCAAACCGAGTGTTCATGATCGTCAGGCCGTGAGTGGCACACAGTGAGAGCAGCCTGTCACCGTTCGTAACCACTGAACCAATGCCATGCGAACCGATAACATCTGTCCACACGGATGCATCACGCCCAACGCGCGTTGACATCACCTAGCAGAAATAGTCGGTCACTCCTCGGCACAGACCGTATCACGGAGGATAGCTCAGTGTAGGATTGATCACGCGTGTCATCAGGATAACACATGGTCGGACCGTTCGTGCTTATAAAAGTAGCAAACTTACCTCTTCCGAGTCGTAGGCGAACAGTCATCAGTCGCGCGCTGATGCCCGTTGGTTCACCCACGAGCTGGCCATTGAGGCGACCGGATATTGCAAATCCGACCCCATGATCACTGGGGCTGAGGCGGTGTTGCCCACCCAGTCGAATGTGTGGCCAGCACCTGCTTCATGCAACTTACCTTGCTCAGCGAGCTGGGTTTCACTGAGCGCCGCAATATCGATGTTGTAGCGCGCCAGCTCCATCGCGATCAGTGCAGTGCGTCGCTCCGGGCGCTCGCTGGTGTTCCGGTCCAGTAGTGTGCGCACGTTCCAGCACCCGATGCTGAGTGTTTGGCGCGCAGGCGTACTATTGCATTGGTGGACAATCACACGCGAGGTTGTCGTTGTGCTTCGGAGGTTTGCTTGAGGGACTCCGCCAAGAGCCTTTGACTCAATAACATTACCCACAAGGCAGTGGGTGGTTTGGAGGTTTGTTTGAAGGACTCAACCCGGAGCCTTTGGCTCAATAGCCTGACCCACAAGCATTGGGGAGCAGATCCAGCTCGGGAATGTAATTGCAGAGACCGATGGGGATCTGCTTGACGGCCATCACACGCAGCCTTGGAGGTACTGGAACAATTATTATATGTTTTGTGGACGTAGTAGGATACGCACCTGCGACCACGACCAGACGCAGGTGGGTTTTGGCGGGTTTGCACCAATTTGACCAGGGGCTGCCTGGCTTGAGGCGGGCAGTAGCAAACCATTGAACACCCGGAGGTGTCCTCCCACCGTCAGAGACAATGCGTGGCACTCGTGCTCTACGCCAATCGAGCTGTGAGCTTATAACCCGTAGACCTGTTGTTTCGCATGGCTAGGTTTTACGGGAAGTGGGCCATCGACCACTTCCTAACCTCCGAAGAGGATGGACTAGCATACTTCCAGGGCGCCCACGCTTGACAGGAGAACGACTCGGGTCCTCAGCCAAAGCCTTCGATTAAATGAACACCCGAAAGGCAGCGGGTCTAGCACATGGTCAGTTCACTGACTCATGCGAATTGGTGTCCTGGATCTTAGCAGGGGGAAAGGCGAAATCCAAATCCCACCCAGTGGTCGCCACGAGGAAGCGCCCAGGACATGAGCAAATGGCGCAGCAGTAGCAGCAGTGGGTAGACCATCTGTCAGGATCTAGCCACCACCAGCCTCAGCGCACCATATATATATATATATATATATATATATATATATATTGCTTATGAGTAAAAGGATTTTGGTAAGTACTTTTGTTGGTCGCAATCAGCCACTGACCAGCCCCAATAGGGCGAAACGTCCTGCTGAGCTTTTCCGATTAGGTAGTTGACATCTGAATTATCGGCTGATTGCGATAAATTATATATATATATATATATATATATATATATATATATATATATATATCACAATGAGGCCGGACTTTATCGCGATGCAATGGTTTGCCTGTGTGAGAGATCCACTGAGCTATGCTGGGTGGTACATTTTGGCATCTTCAGAGCCACTCATACCAGATTGGTCAATGGTTAGAGGTCAAACAAACGCAGCCGCCTGGTCCTCCAGGTTGGGGGTTGGATTGAAGGTGGTTCCTTAGTCCTTAAAACGGTTTCCTTGTAGCCCACTGCCAAATTCGCTGTCTTGCGGTCAGGTTTTTAACCAAAGGAGTTGGTTGAGAACCCTAATATTCCTCCTGTCTAGGCCTAGACAACCTGAATATATCTTGGCCACGCAATACAATGAATTTCTGTGCAAACATTTTCTTGAGACACTGGCCGTCGCAGAGGGTAATAAACGGCGCCCTATCTGCTGCATCCAGCTGGATGGATAGGGGTTTGGATGCTACTGCTCAAGCTTTCCCGTCTTCTTATTCCCCTTCTTAAGCTTTTTCACCCTTATCGTCCCGTTCCAACTTTACTTTTATCTCTCAAGTTTCAACCCCCGATTCTTGGCCCTCCCCCAACATGCTTTGATCGGCGTTGATTATCTAGTTTCAACTCACATGCCAACGCAGAGCATCACTGCTCTCCTGTCGACAAGTACATGTCCAACCAAGCGGTCCACCCCAGTTCATCCGCTTCCATTTGGAGTCTTCGATCCTCCCTCACATTGACATGCCTCAATGAACGCACATTGATACAGACCGGGCAACAGGCAGCAATTGCCAGAACATTAGAGACCCTCCCAATCGATGTCGGTTGCTTATCGGAGACCCACCTGCAAGACTCAAGCTCAGTGCTCATTTTGCGAACAACTTCAGGTGACACGAGCAACACTTTCTCATTGCGCCCATCCGGTGACGACGCAGCTTAAAACACCGACCAAGCTGGGGTTGGCATTGCCCTGGTTCCCCGGGCTGAAACTGCTCTGATTGATTGGATCCCAATCAATAGCCGAATGGGTGCGGTCCGATTGGTTGGCTCGTTCAAAGTTTCGAAGTTGCGCATGACTAACAGGTGTCTATTCATCATCACTGCCTACGCGCCCACGAACTCTAGCGATGATTCGTTAAATGGTGACTTATATCCTCAACCGAACGAGGTCCTTCGCCACAGAAGTAGCACAGACACCGTTGTCCTGGCGGGGGAGCTGAACGCTCAAGTTGGAAAATTATTCACCGACGCACTACAGCTAGAATGCCAACACGGCGTAGGTTCCCGTAATGATAACGGTGAGCGGTTACTACATTTGTGTAACGATGCTCGCTTATTTCTTGCGAGCACTAATTTCCGACACAACACCCACCGGAGGGTGACTTGGCGCCCACCAACGTCGAACCAGCCTTGGACGCAAATCGATCACATTGCGATAAGTTACCGATGGAGAGGCTGCATCCAGAACTGTCGCTCGATTTGGAGCACGTGTTGACACCCATCATGCACTTGTATGTGCTGACATGCGGATGCGTTTTGGCGGACGCCCACCACGACGCTGTGAGCTCAGTGACACTAGCCAACTGACAAAACCAGCTGTTCTGAATGCGTATCGAAGTACGCTGATATGCGAGTGAGTAAGCGCTCACTGGAGAAAATAGATGGTCACTGGTCACATGTTCACCAGACCTTACTTGTAGCAGACAAATCCTCATGTGGTATGTCTAATAGTCAACATAGTTATTGGGTCTCTTCGCAGTCTCTAGCACTTATTGATGTTTGCCGGCATATCCCAGCTGGAAGCGAACACAATGAAACTCGCAAGGAGCTCCGGGTAAGTCTCCGTGCTAGCCTGAAAAGAGACCGCAAATCTTGGTGATCTCACCGCGCGTCAGAGATGGAAGTGGCCGCTAAACTTGGCAACCATCGAAAGTTATTCCGTCTGATACGGGAAACGGGCAGTAGGAGACCTGGTGTTAGTGAAACTATACTTGGTGAGGGTGGACAGCCTCTGCACAATTTGCCAAAACGTTTGGAACGTTGTGCCGAATATTTTGAAAAGCAATTTAATCGGTCGGAATTGTTCGATTCTTTACCCACCAGTGATCGCCCTGCTCCGTGGGCTGTCCATTTGGACCCTCCCTATCGCTCAGAAGTAGAACGTGAGATCGGACTATTGGAGTTGTACAAAGCCGCAGGACCAGATGATCTTCATCCAGCCCTCTTCAAATTCGGAGGCTCTGCTCTTGTTGATGCTTTACATGAATTACTAGTGAAACAGTGGGAGCAGGAAACTGTCCCAACCGACTGGAGCCGCTCCGTTATTGTTCCCATCTTCAAAGGAGGCTGTCGTTCGGAATGCGGCAACCATAGAGGAATCAGTCTGATCTCCATCGCCTCCAAATTACTCGCCTCCATAATCCTTCACAGACTGACTGGCACTCGTGAAAGCCAGATTCGTGAGGAGCAAGCCGGGTTTCGTCGGAGTCGCTGCTGCATCGACCAAATCTTCACCTTGCGTCAGTTATTGAAGCACCGTCACACATATTGGCGGCCCATCGTAGTCGTGTTCCTCGACATCAAAGGTGCCTTCGATTCTTTGATGAATGTGCTTTTGGAACTGTCTACTCAGGAAAGGTGTGCTCGAGAAATATGTAAATATTATCCGAGCATCGTACTCGCGTACCTCGGGCAGAGTGAGTGCTTACGGCAAACTGTCGCCGCCCGTCAATATCATCAGCGTTGTGAGACAAGGATGCCCGCTGTCACCATTCCTCTTCATCTTCACTATTGACGAAGTCATAGAGATTGCATTTACAAGAAATGACTTGGAAGGTGTGGAGCTACTCCCAGGAGAACGACTTCTTGGCTTGGAGTATGCGGACGACATTGCCCTCATCTGTGACAGCTCCCAGACGTGCCAAGCCGCGCTGAACAGATTAGCACTGGCTGTCAGCCGCTTCGGGCTTTAATTTGCACCATCGCAATGCGAAGAGTTCCTACAAGATTGACAGGGATCGCTTCCTCCGCTTACCGTTAGTGGAGATCAGCTAGAAGCCGTTCGGAAATTCAACTTCCTGGGAAGTTGTATCAGCGCCCTTGGGATCGAAGATGAGGTCATGAACCGGATGGCAAAAGTTTGAAATACTTTTGCTAATCTTCGCCACTTATGGCGGCGGCGCGACATCACACTCGCCCTGAAGGGTAGTGTAAAATGCAGCGGTACATTCGACCTTACCGTACAGTTGCGAAACCTGGCCCCTAAGATCGACGGACATAAAGAGACTTGTTACGTCCGACACTCGGTGCCTTCGCAGTTTGGCTCACATCTGGTGAGAACACCGCGTGAGCAACAAGCGTGTTCGACGCCTTGTTTACGGCACAGAAAAAGGAACTGAACCGCTCAGCACCGTCATTTCACGCACCAGGCTCCGATGGCTCGGCCACGTGTTACGCATGCCAGCTCACGGACTCCCGCGACGTACGTTGTTTTCGAACCTGGTGGTGAATAGAAAAGGAGGAGAGGTGGGAAATTGACGAGTTTGGTAAATTCTCTTCTTGGTCACACGAGAGACAATCGTTGAGCATTGTGTGCTACAGATGTCAAAGTTTACACTGTATGCGTACTGTAAACAGCCAAGCGCTGGTAATTCCGAGGTTCACACGAATCTATCGTACTGGAAACATACACAATAATTTGCCACCCTAGCATTGATCCGTATCAACAGCACAGTTCGCTCGGAAGCTCCGCACGTACGTCAAATACGAATGAGCTCATGGATGGATTGAACAATTATCCGGAGATACATCATCTCTCTACGCATTATGCTAGTTAGCATGGGGCTACTGGTGAAGTTATGACCATGTACTCTAAAAATCGATTTCAAGGAGCAGAATGTAGGTACCATAGTCTGATGAGCGATACCATGTAACTTTCATAGTGATGTGAATGGCTGCCGAATAATAATACGGAAAAGAAGATGCCGTAGCTCACCGTCTTGGTATGTCGGCTTACAACACTCTACCTGAGAAGGTATCAAGGAAATCATACATCAGGATGAATACCACAGTCTAATGAGCAACACATTAAATAACCGCGAGATACGACTGCTATGTTAGCCCCAAAGGTAGGTTACATTTGGCTCACCCGTCTTAGGCCGGTGCAATAAAGCTAGTACATTGCACCGAGTCGGTAGTCAGTCATTCTGGAGTGAAACTGTACCAGAGCGTGAGGTACATGAGTGGTAAATAAGGATGACACAAAGAAGATGACGGAGATAGGAGTAAGCAACTTTACAAGTTAGCAGGGAAATGGTGCGATTAAGTCCACTGATTTTTATAAGCTCAGCTAAAGTCCGCGGTGAAAGAACGGGAATTATAGCTATGCTCACTTTAACGAAGAAGTAGAAGCATAGTGGAACAGTGATGACTTATCGTTGGTGTGTGCTGTGAATGCCGTCTCCTATATTAACTGCAGGCTATCCGTGTCGGAAGGTAAACCAGAGCCGGTCCGATCGTCTCTTGTCCGAGGTGAGCGAGAATTAACAGGTATGTGGAACCACCAGGCAGTCCGTCGTGTGTTACTATTTATTTCCCCTGGTCATTCGTTCTGACCGCTAGCATATCTCGACCAATTCATCAGTGCCTAGAATGCTACCTGTGCCCAAGCATTTCGATTCGCATGTCACATCGTGTTGCCGCTGTTCCGGAATCAACCTTGATGACTTGTCTGAATCTCAGTGCGCTTACCTGAAGGCGGCAGCAGTACAAGGGGGCGTATAGAGGCACTTGAGATGGGATACATTGACCTCATATTGCAACCCGCAATAAGTCACGGTGTCACACGAGAAGAAATGTAATAAGATCCATCTGTCAAGTGAGAACGTAGCGAGACGAACAGATGGTACCGCGACCCGTAATTTGGGCGAGCCATCAGATAATGGTGTCACGCGTGTGAAAACGCGATCATTCTGTTAAGTTAAAGTGTGGCGCTTATAAGAGCTTCTAAATGGCTTCAACTAAGTCATTCAACATGCAGAGGAGCAGCACCACCTGCTGCGAGTAGTGATATGAGTTGACATACTATAAGGTCCCTAGTTCGAGTGGCGGTAATGCAGTGTTGCGAGCAAGCGTTAGTTCACGTTTGTGTATGGACAACCACAAACGGAGTGGAGAAACAGTAACCTTCATGGACAATAACACTACGAATATGCATGAATTGGGATTGAGTGTAAGAATAACAGCCATATTCTTAGTTTTGGAAAGTCGCACGTGCACTTATAAGCAAACAAAGACTGTCGGTGTTCAGTTAACATTTGAACTGGAACCTAAATGGCAGCCTTAAATTTAGTCCAAAGTGTGGGCATCAACAATAGATAGAGACAGATAGAAATACGGAAGCAAATGCCATCAATATGGTTACCAGGTGGAAGTATGCACAGATATTATGTATCGTAAATCAGTGACGATTTATGTTTACTGTGTTGTGTATATGCCGTCTGCTATATGCGTTAGTAGGCGATAACGTCACTTATTCTCTGATGGCCCCTTTGATGTTATCATATCAGTAAAACATCTAGTGAATTCCGCTGCTCCCTGTTCTACAATCGGCTTTTGAAGGAGTGTGCAAACTGTTTTAGCAAATTTACAAGAAGTAGCTTGCACAACATCTAATTACTCAACCATAGGCAAAAATGGCTGTATACTCTACTGTGGCGATAAGCTATTTTTGTAAGCGACAAATTCCCTTGGGGCTCGAGTGCCACGTAAGAAGTCCCAGGTCCAACTAAGAAACGAACCCCAGACGTTACCTACGGTACAACTAAACAAAATATAACTCGTGTAATATGTACATACCTCAGTCCCAGAACAACCGGATCTTTGCAAGGTACAGAAAAAAGAAAAATCACGTCAGTTGCCACCGTTCAACACGATCAAAATACAAAGTACTGCGCGGAATTGGCTCGCCTCTTTAAATGCATTCAACAACCGAACTGGGTTGATTCGCTTTACACCGCACCGAATGGTGAGTATAGTGTGTCTCCGGGCCAATGTGGAATGAAGGGAATAACACGGTGGATGACACCCAGTGACTGGAGAATATCTCAAATAGGTATGTGGTGGGACAGCGGGGTTTGGAATGAAACCACTTAGACATGGTAGGAAAACAGTGAACGAGCAAATCTCCATATCCATGGTGTGATTTGCAATGAAGACATTGAGTATTGTATAGTTAATCGCATTGGGTAGACAAATACTGCGTATCAAGTGCCTCGGCAGATGGCGCAGGTAAAATGGTTAGCTGATGTATGATATTTCCATGCAGCCTGCGGTTCCTACAATTTACTAACAAGCTGTCATCATACATCTCGGTCACAGCTATTCTGCGATCCAAATCAATTGTTTCTATGCGTGGCTTTTTTCAATGATTTATTTATTTAAACACTACCATACCATCATAGTTGGACTCACCTATTTCTAAGCCAATCTAGATGATTGGCCAATTCTAATCCAAATTGTAGCAGGCACCTTTGCCCTTCCGCAGCTTATCTCGATAATAGCTGTCTTTTCCTAAGCGCATCTAAGTTCAGTATGACGGATGAACAGCGGGAAATATAGCTACAATCATTCTCGTGACTAATATGTGGAACAGAACATGTAGTATCAACATCAGCATGTTAATCGCTAGTCAGTTACTTGCCGGGATTATTCAGCTTACACGGACGAGCCAAGGTGTGGACACTTGCAACAAAAGTTGTTGGGCCTTGAACACCGAATTTCCAAACTGCATTCCAAAGCGAGGAGGCGTTGTAGAGTACTTGAATACTTGATAACTACACCCAATTGTGCGATCGAACGCACGGACGAATGTGGGACATTGTAAGCAGCAAGGGATTGGTAGCCAGGAGTTAAGGTGACACATTATATATATATATATATATATATATATATATATATATATACGCCTGTGTAAACCACGGAACCGTTTTCTGAGCTTAGCAAGTTGGTTGCAAACGTTTCGTTACCGATCGAGGTGACATCATCAGTGCGTTTTTGAGTACCGTGTAGCAAGGAGCATAGCGTAGGGAGGTCTCGAGGAGAGAGGAATGTCAATGCCTCACTAACCAGAAGCATAACGCTAGTGTGGTGTAGCAGAAACAGATCGACATGTCGCATGTAAAACCGGTCAGCTTACATTGTCAGAAATACAAGTTGCTACCTACAGTATGCTGGAACTGCGGGGCACGGCACTACGCAACCCAGTGCACTTGCCGCCGACGTTGGTGTAATCAATGTCAACGTTAGGGTTACAACGCTCGTTTTCGCAAGCCACATATTCGCCCCAGAAATGAAAACTCGAACGGCCGCTTTTCGAAGCCACCACTAAAGAAGGCAGCCCGCAACATTGTTGCTTCCTTTCAAGTCAACGCGACATCACGAAGGCGCTATCTTACAGTGAAAGTCAACGGCTATCCGGCATACTGGATCCAACATCACAATCATTTCACAGTCTATTTGGGAAAACATCTGGAGTCCTCCAGTCTTGCTCACACGAAAACTGCTCTCAGCGCGCCAGAAACAAGTCTGGGGTTTACTGGTGAGTTATACTGGTAGCGTAAAATGATCGTACATCCGAGTTACTTCACTAATCAGCCCGAATTAAACATTCTCAGGATTGACTGGCTGCATAAGTTCAACTTTTGGAATATCCCTTTGGACAAAGTGTATGAATGGGTACTAGAGATAAATGTGTCTCCCATAAGTATTGATCTATAGTGCTCCAGTGGACGATCTCACATCGTATTCCAACGATACGTTGTAGTTCTTCAGGAAGGTTTTAGGCTTTGTACCTAATTGAACCCTCGGTTATAGTTGAAAATAGAGGTCAAAGCCTATCCGGGAATCAGATAAAAACGTAAAAGAAAAAAGGAAAGTATATACTGGTGATTGAAAGCTGGGCTGAAGGGAATCGCCTACCCCGTGCGGTCGATCAGGCAATCGATCGAGTGGACGAATGCGTTTTCAAACACCCAGCTAATTGGACTTTTGCCTCAGAGTTGAGAGGGCAGTGTTTTCGGCGGCGTTATCTGGCTACGTTGGCAGAGCTTTTTGTTAACACGTTTTTCGTGGTCAAGACTGTTGAAATTTTGATTTTTCTTCTGCTGGGCTAGAATTTTTGCGGAGAAATTTTTGGGTGGTTAATTCGGAATAGCGAAAAAAGTGTTATACATATATATATTTATTCACAGTCTGTTAACAGACATTGTGCCATCAGAACCATGGCAGAAGAAAAAGGTGAAGAAGATGGGGACACTAATGCGATTAAAAAATATGGGAAACGAATTTTTTGGGTTTTACACCCGCCATTTTGTATTTTTTTGTTTTGTTTTGTGAGTTTTTGTGTGTATCAAAGGGATGGTGAAATTGCGGAACAACATTGCCGCCACTGTTGTCTGTTGCGGGCCATGACGTCCAATGTTTCCAACCACTGCAATTCAGCATCTCGTGGTCCCCAACCTGGAAGGCGGACTGGTCCGACTGCTGCCAAACTTGAGGTCGCCTTCTTCATACTCCTTCTCCACGTCATCGGCTGTCCACCGCGGCACTTTTTCCAATCGCTCCCTGGGAGTGCAAATAGCGCTCGACGTGGAAGGCGATGGGCTGGCATGCGCAGAACATGCCCGAGCCAGCGCATGCGATGTCGGAGAATAACGTCTTGAAGTAAAGATCTAACAAAGCCGTTTTTCGTCCAAGACGCTCGGTACCGTACGCTGCTTTGGCCAGCGTTGAGCAAGAACTTAACCACACACAGCCAATCTTATCTAACCAGTCGATTAGTCTGCTTGGGCTGCTCTCATTGTGGTAATACGTCATCATCATCATCATTATACACGTCAGCTAGAGGTGGGAAAACACCCCCGCTATTGTGCCCCAATACATGAAGGAAATACATACATACATACACATAACACAATATACAAAGGAAAAGTAGATACAACAGTTGCATGCCAGCTGAGATACCAGCAACGGATAGGCATCACTCCGATAAGCTGCCAGCCGGCTACTAGGCAAAAAAGAGAAAAATTATTATGTTTTACCCTATGAAATGAGATCGTAGATGGAGGGTGAGGCTAAAAGGGATGGGGAGGGACAAAGAAACTCACAGCAGGAAGACCACTGAGGTCGGCTCCTTGCCATGTCAGCAAGTGTATCCAGCCAAACGTGTTCACCGTCTTTTGGACCCCAAGCAGGGAGCCGTGAAGCTCCAACCGAGGCTAGCTCCGAAGTGAGGGACTTCATTCCTCTGGACCAAGTCATCGCTTGGCCACCTCTCCTCTTCTTCCACCCACATCCCCGGTGAGCAAACAACGCACGTCGAGGGAGTCGGTGGGCTGGCATGCGCAACACGTGGTCCAGCCATCGGAGCCTGGTGCGTGAAATGACGGTGCTGAGCGGTTCAGATCCTTTTCCTGGGCCGTAAACAATGCGTCAAACACGCTCGTTACTCACGCGGTGTTCTCACCAGATGTGAGCCAAACTGCGAAGGCACCGATGGTCGAACGTAACTAGCCTCTTCATGTCCGCCGATCTTAGGGGCCAGGTTTCGCAACCGTACAGTAGGGTGGAGCGTACCGCTGCATTGTACACTCTACTCTTCAGGGCGAGAGTGATGGTAATACGTAAAGCCAATGGATCCATTAGTGTGTTTAAATTTTCAACTGGTCTTAATGTGCCTCTTCATACACACGACTATCCATTAGCATACCAGAAGACATTTTGCCAAACTCTCAGGTGGTAAATTGTTTACCAAACTGGATCTGGTAGACGCATACCTACAGCTCGATCTGGAGCATGGCTCAAGGGAAGAATGGACAATTAACACACGTGGCGGATGGTTTCACTTTAATATATTGCTCTTGGGAGTTAAATCGGCTCTTGTGTTAACTGTGCCGAGCTGTCGCAAAAAAACTGTCCTCCTGCGTTATTCGCCTCCAAATTTTTGGATTTGTTCTCACAGAGACCTACTTGCTATCATTAGATTTGGCTCTGCCAGCTCCTCCTTCCACTGTTCATCTATTGGATCTATCATTCAAGGATCATCAGCAAATTGTGCTCTTGCAGCTTCGAAGTCAACCGTATTTGAACCCTATCGGAGGTTTTATTTTCATCTCGTCGCATAAGAACTTTTGTGGTCATATTTTAAAGAGCTTTTTGTGAGTCACCCGATCAGCTTACTACCATTCCTTCAAGTCGCTCTACAAAGCGATAGTCTTCAATTTGATCCGCCCTTGGAACTGCCACTGTCGTCATTAGACAGTAAGTTCCAAGTCACCTTGCTTTGTCTCAGTTCCACGTCACATCGCTGCCTACCCTCTACCGGCTGGAACGATAGCACGCACATCGCCTATCTACCCTCAAGAACGTGTGACTCATCTAGCCGCGACACGCCTGGACCCGCTGACCTCAAACCAGCGCCGATCGCCACGCAACGGTGCGTCAGTATCTCTATCCTCTTTATACCCCTTAAAACAGCACCCCCTACTGAGAACATGTCTCGTATGAAGAGCAAATGCGAACCATGTGCTAAAGTGGTAAAAGTGGTCTGGTGTGTACCATGTGTTTGAAATCCTATCACACTACCTGTCTTGGGAAGGGGTCGATGAAAGCAAACACCGCAGAGGCATTTTGGTTCTGCCAAGTATACAAGTCTATCCCATTTGTTAGCTGTCTAGCTGTGCTACTGAAGAGGCTTGAAAGATGAACCGAAGCTGTCGAGCAACTGGTGAACGCCAGGGTTACACCCATGGGAGGAAACAGACCTGCACTTGTGAGTGGAAATAACACCCGAATTCCCTAGTCAGGCTGCAGAAGCGAGCCAGGCGTCCCAACCTAACCCCAACGACTCAGCCTCCAGCAGTATCAACTCCATTCTCTCGCTAATATAAGTAAAAACATTGCCTGCAGCGCGCCTGCCTCAACTTCTGTACGGTGTGCTGCACCTAGTAGTCTGTTCGCTACACTCGAGACCGTAAGCTACAGTCAACCAGCTATAGTGAACAACCCGGCAACGTACTCATCGGTTGCCGCCAAGCGAACACCGGAAAGAGCACCGGTAACCTTTGTGCCCGGACTAGAGAAAACAAAACTGCCGCAGAACGGATGGCACACACCAGTGCCGTTCACAAATTCACCAAAAAGCAGGATACTAAGGCTCCAAATCCAAAACCAGTAGCCACTAGGCGCAACCATGGTGCCTTAAACATTGTATGCACCAATGTCCTCGAATCCAAATCCAATACAATTAAGGGTAAGTTGACCGACGATCGAAATCATTGGGGTTCCATCTGGACCTCAATCAGTGTCCATGCTAATCCCACGTCATAAAAAAGAATCTCGCGTCACCTAAACGCGATTCACTACGGTGAACCCCGGTTACTTCGGGGAACACGAAACACGACGGACGAGACTGTGGCCGTTCCGCAGTCTGCGAGTTGTTTCCGCAACGACTCAAGTGGAGTGCGCATACTACCTGAAATCCCTTGGAAAGAACGTTCAGAGGATCCTGCTATCAAAGATAGGTACAGAAAAAGTAAAGATAAGAAAACAGTGATTGCTCACTGTGTTCCTGAGCTTACTGACTCCTCTTCCGACGATGCTCAGATGCACGACCGCGAACAATGGCGCTATATCCGGGAGGCTCTTGTTCTCGAAAATGTCGTGCTCACCTCTTTGACAAGGATCCCCATATCACCAAACTATAAGGGGTGCGGTCTCAGACTCTTAAAACTTGTGTTAGAGTCAGAACTAATGGCACAAACCCTAATAGCGAACTGGATTTAATTCCGTTGCAGAGTGCCAACAGAAATTCGTCTGATAGCAGCAAGAACACCAACACTTTCTGATGACAATTTATTGGGGGCACAATTCTTAATGAAAACGCCAACTGCAGGACCCGACTCGGGGACGGTTTCAAGAGTAGCCATAATATCCGGAGTGGCACAGCAGAGCACAAGCAAACACGGGGATTCGGGGCATCTGCTACCTGCTTATATACCAAATACTTCTCGAGAGTCTGCAACTTATCCCAAAAAAGATTAGTCGCTGACCCTTTATTGGTCGGCGTAAACTAATTTGCTTCTTCCATCCAATCTAACACACTCTTGGTCTCCGAGAAGATTGGAAATTATAGAGAATACTTGTAGCTCGGGGTGTGAATGAGAGGATTGTCCTGTTCTCCGAGCCGGGCATTTCGGTTGCAGACGTTTCTTTGCCAAACTAGGCTACATCTTCAGTGCGGCCGTTCAGTCCTGATTCGCGGTCTCGAAAACCAATGTCAGATCCGAGGGACTATTGGTTGTTGCTTGCTTCGAATGTCAGCCTTCGATCTGTTCACGTGAGTTGGTCGAGTGGGCACCTCTTCTCCTTCTCAATCTGGTGCCTAATGCTGGCTTAACCTGCAGAGCCTCATAGACACCCTCCAGTTCCAGGTGTTTGTTGATTGAGTTCCAGCCAGAATGCCAGGCCTCGAGGAACTCACGCGCTCTGCGGTTTCTCGCTCTTCCAACTATTTCAACGTTCTCCAGATCGAAATGATGGTTCTCGGCATCCATGTGTACTGACATTAAGGATTTCTCATCGTGGCTGCGGATGGCCAGACTATGTTCGTTCAGTCTTGTGCCAAGTTTTCTTCCCGTCTGGCCTACATAGTACTTATCACAGTTCTTGCAGTAAATTTTGTAAACTACACCCGATGTTTCTTTCTTAGTAAGTTTGTCCTTCACCTTAAATAGTTTACTTCCTATGGTTTCCGTTGCTTCGTGTGCAACAGTTATCCCGTGAAGCATTAGAAGTCTCGCTGCCATTTCAGAAATCCCATGGATGTAAGGTAGGATAATCGTTCTTCTTTCTGTTGCACATGTGGATGCGGGTTGTGATTGGCTCTTCGACATCAGGCAGTGTATAATAAAGCTTCTAAGGTACGAATTGCGCTGAAACACGCTAAATAGGTGGTCTTCCTTCGCCTTCCTCGGTTGCGGCGTGCTACAATGTGTCTGGGCCCGTTTGAAAAGCCTCCTCATGCAACTTCGCTTGCATATGGTCGGATGGTTATTGCGATAGTTTAAGATCTGATCGGTGTGGGTCGCTTTCCGATAAACTGTTGTTTCCAGTGACCCAGAAGCATGTCTTCTCACGAGCACGTCCAAGAATGGCAACTGAACATTGTTCTCTTCCTCTTTGGTGAAATGGATGCCGGCAAATATATTGTTGATTGGTTGCTGTGTTTATTGTAGTCTGGAGCGTTTGAGGATGACAAAAGTATCGTCTACGTAACGTATCCAAAGTTTGGGCTCCACTATTGGCAATGCCTTCTGTTCCAAGCTTTGCATCACCGCTTCCGCTACCAGTCCAGAGATTGGCGATCCCATTGGCACAAGACTGAACGAACATAGTCTGGCCATCCGCGGCCACGATGAGAAATCCTTAATGTCAGTACACATGGATGCCGAGAACCATCATTTCGATCTGGAGAACGTTGAAATAGTCGGAAGAGCGAGAAACCGCAGAGCGCGTGAGTTCCTCGAGGCCTGGCATTCTGGCTGGAACTCAATCAACAAACACCTGGAACTGGAGGGTGTCTATGAGTCTCTGCAGGTTAAGCCAGCATTAGGCACCAGATTGAGAAGGAGAAGAGGTGCCCACTCGACCAACTCACGTGAACAGATCGAAGGCTGACATTCGAAGCAAGCAACAACCAATAGTCCCTCGGATCTGACATTGGTTTTCGAGACCGCGAATCAGGACTGAATAGCCCCACTGAAGATGTTGCCTAGTTTGGCAAAGAAACGTCTGCAACCGAAATGCCCGGCTCGGAGAACAGGACAATCCTCTCCCTCCGAGAAGCTTCCATGCATGTACACAAATACCCAAGGTCTACTTAGCAAATTAGCTGAAATAAGACTTCGACACGCGACTGCAGCTTGGGACTTCATCGCTTTCACCGAAACGTGGTTGCGCTGCGACATAACGGATGCCGAAATTGCACTAACAAGCATGTCCGTTGTCCGGAAGGATCGAACCAGCAAAGGTGGTGGGGCAGCCCTTTACTTTCGTAACAACTTGCAATGCGAACGCATTAACGATTCGGAAACTGACGTACCTGACGCCATTTGGTGTAATTTCCGACTAAGAGGGAACGCTCTTGGCCTATCGGTTGTTGTTTTTTGCCCACAATCGTCTACTCCTGAGTTGGACTACAATTTGATGGCCGCGTTGAGGCAAGTGATAAACAGTAAGTACAGTCACATTCTAGTCACCGCTGACTTCGAATTACATGCTCTAGAATCCCGGGCCACAGCAGGAGAGCAAATCAAAGCGGACCTGCAAGATCCGGTTTCAGACCTCCCGCTTTATAACCACGTCACTACGCCCACCAGATTCAGCGGAACTGACAGGCCATCCATATTGGACCGAATACTCACCAATGAAGAAGTAATGGTAGAGAGAGTAATAACCGATACTCCTTTGGGCTGCAGTGATCATACGACGCTATTGTTTCATTACATGTGCTACGTGGATTATCCTAAAGAGCATGCCGAGGAATATCGTGTCGTAACCGACTATGACGACCTGTCCGACCTCATTAATGCAACAAGCTGGTCGTTCTTAGCTGAATTAACGCCTGAGGTGGCCTGCGGACAATCCATCAACATATTTACCAAGCTCGTGGCAGGCACATCTGAAACCAAACTTTACCGGCCTAAAAGGATGAAGTCTTTCGTAAGGAGCAGGACACGTAATTGCATGGCATTAAGGGACTTGGTATGGCGCACCTACATAGCCTCCCTGAACGACGACACCTGGGATGTCTACACAATACAAAGGAAACATTGTGTTAAACTCGTCCGGGAGGATAAACTGAAGAACCAACAAAGTCTAGTGGAAAAGTTTTGCTCCAATCCAAAACTGTTATACAGACACGTAAACAATTTGCGCCGTGTTAAGCGAAGTATTCCTACTCTGCACACAGCATGCGGCTTAGCCCAAACCGCACAAGAGGCGGCCAACCTACTTGGACAACAATTTAGCAGTACCTTCTAAAGCGTTCAATCACCATACATTCTGCCTAAGCAGATAACGTCGCCATCAGGGCTTTCTCACATATCGTCCACCTCCGCGGCTGCACTGAAGAGGCTGATGTCTCTGAGCGAGTTCAGCTCCTCGGGTGCGAACGGCATTTGTCCGAAGACGTTGAAAGTTGCTGCCATACTTTTGGCGGCGCCACTAGCAATATTCTTTCAACGATTTCTGAACGAGATGCACGTCCCCACGATGTGGAAGCACGGAATCATCACGTCTATCTACAGAAGTGGTAGCCGTGTTGAACCAACAAATTATCTCCCAATAACACTACTTCATGTGATCTCCAAGGTTATGGAGTCCATTGTAGCTGAGGCTTTGATGGGGTACCTGGAGAACAACAAAATTCTCGTTCCGGAACAGCGTGGATTTCGCCAAAATCGCTCATGTACCACTAATCTGTTGAATGTTCGTGCAAGCTGGACGGAATCTGTGGACGCTGGTGTAAGAGTCGACGCGGCCCACTTGGATTGCTCAAAGCCATTCGACCGTCAGACCATCGCATTCTCCTCCACAAACTCCAGAAATATTGAATCGGCGATCCCGTTCTGGATTGGATAGGAGACTTTCTCGTGCAAAGTCACCTGAATGTGAGGATTAGAATCAGCCTATCGGAATGCATCGAAGTTCAGTGCGGCGTACCTCAGGGTTCGGTACTTGGACCCCTCCTGTTCCTGCTTTTCATAAATGATCTCGAGAACATGCTATCTTCTAACCGTTTGCTTTTTGCTGATGACCTGAATGTATGGCGCACTATAGCTGCAGTGGAGGATCACACAGTGTTACAAGAGGACCTGGACAGAGCGTACACATAGTCCATAGAGAACATGCTGCATTTCAACGTCACCAAGTGCAAAGTTCTCAGCATACGGCACAAGAGTATGCACAATACCGCCTAGGACCACTAATTCTACAGCGGGCTTCTAACGTTTGCGATCTCGGCGTGCTAGTTCAAGATAACCTCGGTTGTTTGGGGCAGATTGAAAAGGCATCTAAGAAAGCAAACCAGTACCTCGGCCTTCTTCGCAAAGCTTTCGGGAAGTTTGACCCTTCAGTCTTTCCAAAAATGCTTAGTGCGTACGTGAGGCCGCACGCGGAATACGTTATTCAATCGTGGAAACCCTGGCTCAAGCATCATCTCACCGCGCTCGATATTGCACAACGTAGGGCAACAAAGAGCGTCAGAGGTTTGACCAGCGTCCCCTACCCACTCAGTCTGAAGATCCTCAAAATATCCAGTGGACGTTATCGGCTTCTAAGGGGCGATCTCATAAGGATGTAATAGATCCTGAGAAACCCCAGCCACCCATGCCACTCCCTTCTAATACTCAATCAAAACACCCCGCTAAGAGGTCATCTGTTTAAGCTGGTCACGCAGTACAGCCACCTGGAATGTCTGCGAAACTTTTTCTCCTTTCGAGTGTCACAGCCTTGGAACGCCCTCCCGGAACATCTAATTAATGCACCCATTTATTCCTTTTCATAAAACTCCTTGATGATACCCTGTCACATTTACACTACGTGCTATAGCCCATGACCACCCGATGCTGGCACTAATGCACAACAGACAGTGGATAATGCCATAACCCTACTCGAGAATGAGTCACTCCAAACCTCTTTGCACAAAGTTTGGTAAACGCTGCTACTGTAAAAACTAGAATTCTGTATCCCGTCGTCCCAAGCTAGTTGCACACGAGTAAGCGTTGTCCTTGCTAACTTTTTAATTTTTCTCGCCTATCATGTGAACAATAATCACGCCCCTGTTGCTTTGTGTGCATACATTCTCATTTCAAACTCCCTTCATACAACAGTGCAGTTACATCTGTAAGCGCCCGAACTGACGACACCATTATCCCTTCCCTATCCTTTTTTGTCACGCTAAACACCCTACGGGACATGTCAAGCACCTGCTTTTTTACCCGTTATAAATCATTGTTCATTGTTCATTTTTCAACAGCTAATGGATACTGTGCTTACTGGCATCCGTTGTGTCGCAGCCTACTCATATGATGCGTTTGTCTTGGGAGAAGAATCCACATGAACATTAGCTGAGGCTCGATTATGGCTTGGATCGAATAAGGGATTATGGGTTAGGCGTACGATCAGACAACTGAAGTCTATTTCTACTGCAGCTTCAATACCTGTGTTCTATCATGGATTATAACGGACGTCGTCCCGATCCAGGTAACATATCAGCTATCGATAACATGCCAGCACCGACTGACGTGAGTATACTAAGTTCATTCCTCGGTATGTTTAGCTACTACTCTAATTTCCTCTCGGAAATGCATCAGCTGCGAATAACCTAGACGCCATGAAACCAGTCAAACGGAACTGATCCACTGAGTGTCAAACAACAGTCCATCGGATAAAGGATCCGTTGACCTCTGATCTCTTCTTCATACATTTTGAATCCAAACCTCTCAAATGCGGTGGCGGGCGATGCAAAAGCTATGGCACTGCCGATGTTTTATTCCAGCTTTCCAGATGGCTCTGAAAAACCTCATCAAAATGGCACGATCGGTATCGGCAGCGGAGTGGAATCGCATTCAAGTACCAGTGTATACTAATGAGTAGCCGTATGTGGGCAAGACTTTATTTGGTTCATCGCCATTAGATTACAAGCCGCATAGGTGAGCTAGCAATCCGAAAAAGCTCCGGATGACTGTTTCGTCCCATTGGGACTAGTCATTGGTGTACATTCTCTCGGTCCCCTGCTGGGGATCGAACCCACGACTGATAGTGGCTTGCACCACTAGCCAGCAGCTTATTTTACTGAGTCATGGGGGAAGATAGCCGTCTCACATGTTAGACGATTCTCAGCAAGATAGATCTGGTTCGCGCCCATCATCAGATACATCTTGAAGGAAGTCATTCATAAAACGGCCGTCATCATTAATTTCGGCTTGTTAGAATTTTTAAGAATGCCTTCCTGACTGGGCAATGCCGCACAAACCCTCCAAAGCTTCATCCCTGATGTCACTCGATGATGTTCCAGTAGCCAGTTCATCGCAAGGAGAGCATTTCGACCACATTCGAGCTCTCTTCCAGCGCTTGACCCAACACGGTGTCACAGTCAACCCGACTGTGCGAACTCGGTAAATCAACTGTAGTATTCCTGGGCCACCTAGTTTCATCGCCGGGTATCAAAATTATTCCTGGTAAGAACCAGACAATTAAGCACTTCCCAGCTCCGACCTCATTCAAGCACCTGCGTTGATTTTGTGGTTTGGTCAAGTACTATAGACGCTTCATTCCTCGTTGTGCTTAGCCCACGCAGCCTTTGCCTGACCTGTTCAGAGGAACTGAACGTAAGTTCGCCTTCCCAGATACAGCACAGACAGCCTGTACCGCACTCAAAGATGCTACCTCAAACATAGCTGTCCCCGCTCATTCCGAATCCAGTGCACTTCTCTCTATCATGACCGATACCTCAGACGTCAGGGTAGGAGCCATCCGCCAACAACACGTTGGTGGACAATGGCAACCCATTGATTTCTTATCCAAACACCTCCCGCTACAGCACGTTTGGCAGAGAACTGTTTGTCATCTACTTAGCCATTCGCCATTTCCAGCACACACTCGAAGGCCACGCTTCCACGGTCTACACTGACTACAAGCCCCTCATCTCAGCCGCTGACAAATACTCACCACAGGGAAACAGACACCTTGACTTTGTCACGCAATTCACTGCTGACGTACGTAATGTCACGAGTCTTGACAATCACGTCGCCGACGCACTCCCACGCGTCAACCTCACCCTTACGTTTTTTCCTACCGTTGACCTTGCCGCCATGGCATCCACTTAGGCCCAAAATGACGCCACCCAAAGCACCCTGCGGTCCACTTCCCTGCATGTGCAACCACATGTGCAAACCACAGAAGAAACCATCCTCTGTGATACTTCCACGAGTTGTTCTAGACCCGTCGTACTTGTCTCCTTCAAACGCACTCTTTGACGATCTCCACGTACTACCTCGTCTCGATATCCGTGCACCTTTAAACTGGTCACCGAACATTTTGTTTGGCCACGCGTAAACAAAGATGTTCGTGACTTGGTTCGTGCCTGCCTTCAATGCCAACGCTACAAAGTACATCGTTACATCCGTAGTCCTCTTGGCTCATTCCTCACCCTGCACTCGGTTCTCGCATGTACACTTAGTCCTAGTAGGACACTTGCCTCCTTCACGCGGGTTCGTATGCATTCTTACATGCTTCGACCGCTTCACCAGATGGCCAGAAGCCGTTCACCTAACGGACTGTACAGCTGAGACTGTAATCCGGGCCTTCTTAGATCGGTGGGTCTCTCACTACGCATGCCCATCCACCATCTCAACGAACCGCGGAACGTCCTTCGAACCTTCACACTTCGATACGTTCTGCACATCGTTAGGTTCCCGCCGCATTTTTAACACAGAGTATCACCCAGCAGCTAACGGTTTAGTTAAGCGCTCCGATAGACAGCTAAAAGCTTCGCTCTGGGCCTCCTCTGACCCTAGCTGGAACGAAAACGTTTCACTTGTCCTCTTAGGCATTTGAATGGGGCATCAAAGCTGATCTGTAATGTGCATCAGCAGAGGTGCTTTACGAAACAACGCTAAACTTGCTAAGGGAATTCGTTTCACCTCTCGCTTCGTTGGGTAGGCCTCCGCAGAACTTTGCGTCCTCCCCAGCTCAACGCGTGCGTTCACTATGCCCAACTCCGCCCCGTGAGCAGCCCAGAGATGTACACATGCACAGCTGACTCTAACTCTGCACTCAGGTCTTCCTCCGACCACTCCAGCCAAACTACACTGGTCCTTTCAGAGTTCTGCAATGGCCCCCTAATCACTACAACTTAGACCAGAATGGCCACCGAACAACTGTCTCCATGGAAGGCCTCAAAGTGACTTACTTTGACGAACCAGATACAAACCATATTGATACTACCACACAAGCACCAGCACCCGCAGTGAGTTCTCCAGCACTGGATACTCCGAAACCATCTTTTCCCCTTGACCCTCCGCTTACCCGTCTCAACCTCAGGCAACCAACGGACGAGGTAGACAGAGCAGACGTCCGGGCTTTTTCAGAGGTTGTTAACGTTTGTCATTAGTTGATATTTGATAGTAATCTCGTGATTCACTCAGAAACGTTTTGCGAAACCAACAGAAGACTCCAAAACATTTGTAAAAACAGAAAAAGCGTATTTGCTTTTCTTATGCAAACTATTTCCCCTCTTCGGAGTTAAGCCACCTTTTGCGACCGTTGCCCACCCGCCCTGAGCTTTATGGTTCAGAAATTCAACCACTAAGAGAGCCAAGGCAATCATTGAGTGGCTCGCCAACCCGTTCAAAGCCCCGCTTTGACCCCGGCGAAAACCAGAGCCATGGACCGCGGACTGCCACGACCGGATTGCTCCCCAAATATTTGGCTACGTGATGTCGACGAAGACACCCGGATTTCTTCATGGGACGAGAACCGTGGATTAAAGTGCGGCGGGGTGGGTGACGCCTCACAAGCACACCGTCGGGTCTGCAGCGGAGGAAAGGCCCTGTCGACACTTATCCTGAACTAGCCAGTATTTTTCGCAGCTCGACTAGTCCGTCTTGATGATACACTCTGGTCCACACCAACGTCATAAATAATAAATAACAGAAGCCTGGAGCCAGTAAATTCTGATACACAACGCATTTTTGAAGCCCATGCTCAAACACGGAGGTTACTTTTCGCACCAGTGCTCACTTAACCTCCCCCTCCTGACAGCTCTATCGAAGGCTTCCTTTCCTCAGCCTTCTAGGGGCGGCCCTTGTAGTGCACCTGAAAACATACCCCTTCAATATTTTAGTACATTGGATTTTAGTGTTGTTTGAACCTTTCAAATATCCATTTGTTTTACTGAGTGTACATCCGTTTCCATCAAATGTTTTCGTGAGTGCCGTGCTATATCGTTCCTAGCCCTGTTTGATTCGCTTCCTATTCTTGTAGCCGTTACACGTGGGGTCCAGCTGCCTTCAACTTCTCTATTGTCCCTTTGCTTACTTGTCATTGTTCCCGGCTAGTATTCCAGGCACCACCTAGCAGAGTACTGACCGATTAGATGCGGGCTCATGCACAAGGATGATTTACTATAACTTGAGCGTTTGCATTGGAAATTCCATAGAATTCGTATGTGTGCATCTTAACTATTAACTTATCACGATATATGTTGTTAATTGTCATCGGCTTACCTTGGCTAAGAAGACGAAAGCTGATCTTAGTTTTTTGCAAACTGAGACACGACCGCAGCTTTTGTTCAAGTATTCAGTTAAAGTTGAAGTAGGATGATGACTACAATTACGGTACAGGAAATTTATTCTTCCTAAACAAAGTTGCAGATTGCAAATTCGCGCGAAGATGTCCCGTTGTATTGCTCCAATTCCCACATTCAGTAGGAACAAGTAAATCTCTCTGTCCGTTCAAAACTGAGGTATATCCATTTCGCCTCCTTCCGAATGCAGTACAACTGCTTGTGGGATGGATAACCAGCGAGCAGATAACATTTTTGGGACCAGAAATTTTGCAAAAGAGAGCACGCGATGTATTTGTCACCCTGTCACACCCATCCTTGCATTAATATATATATATATATATATATATATATATATATATATAAAATGTACCTTTGCTCTTCTTCCTTGAAGACAATAACTTGGGCAAGTGCGAGAGTTCTCAGCACCATGCAAAGTGAATTTGTATCATTAAACTCATCTTTTCGATCGCCTGCAGCTGCCGGAGCTACCACAATACCTCATCTAGTTCCCATTTTCGTAGCGAGCACATCGAAACATTATTTGCTTTTTATGATTCTTATGTACAATTTGAATCGGAAATCATCAGGCTGGAACCAATTATCTGCCAGTTCTATTCATTTTCTTCTTTTACATTTGTTGAGCATGAGTGAGCCAATCTCCTGAGGTGAGGGATTGAAGCTTCCAAGCTATCTAGTATACCCACACAAAGTGATTAATCACATACCGGCGAATTTACTGGTGCATGACTCGAAACCGCCAAATGGTGGAATGAGCAGTAAAACGGAAGTGCCCAGCGTGTAACAGCGCCCCGCCCCACACGCACCAAAGGAACACGGGTCAATGTGAGGACAACATTATTGCAAATAACGGATGCCATAACAAAGTGGCAACTTGATGACGGCCCAAATAATGTAACAACAGCCCAAAGCGAACAAGTCAACGTGATGACAGCCCACTTGCAAATAACAACAGCCAACAAACGAGTCAAAGTGATGACGAATTACTTGTTGTAAACCTCGTCAGCACATGGCCAGATGGGAGGTGGAAGTGCTCATGAAACCTTTCGAGGGATTACCCTGCATGAAAGCGGGTCTGCAGCAGACGATTCCATAGGGGACCGTATTACTTGAACTGCCTTCTGTAACTAAATTTATTTCTACTCCCAAACTCTCCATCTTTTACTACTTTTAAATGATAGAACAGTCCAGACACTTCATTTGAACTAATGAAAATCTCTATTATCTTGTAAAAAGTGATCAGGCTACGCAAGCGGTCTGTTTCTCGCAAAGTCGAGAAATATATCAGTTAGTTAGCTATAAATAGACACACTTATGTCTGATGTCTCCGTCAGTCTTCTTGGACCGCTGGATATATCACTTGGGTACTAATATATTATCGTCACTGATAACGGAATACCTTACGATTCTTCCTCTTTGACTCCCTGACTACCACAGAATTTACCCAGTTACATATCAATCAATGAAATAATGATATAATACGAAAAATAAGCTGAAGTCTGACAAGTCGCATGGGACAGTTTGTGTGATTTAACTAAGTTCAGAAATAGAAGATACACCAAAATGAC
The DNA here is from genome assembly GCA_944474145.2 of Dicrocoelium dendriticum. NCBI lineage: Eukaryota > Metazoa > Platyhelminthes > Trematoda > Plagiorchiida > Dicrocoeliidae > Dicrocoelium > Dicrocoelium dendriticum. The sequence goes on from OX104066.1 coordinate 69,893,195, forward strand.
ACGCACATCTGTGGACTCAGCAAGTAGTCCATGTTAACATAAGTATATCCATAAGTATATCCGTCTACCCGGATTTCGTGATGGTTGCTGAGCACAGATTTTGTATGCGTCCTGTCATCACTCAATGAACAGAAATCAAGTAACGCAGGTAGTATAATGCACGATCGAGTCATTTGTTAAAATGGATAGCTCGGGTGCAGAAATGACATAGGTTAAAAGAGCATCCTCCAGTTGACAAATTAGAACGGGGGAAAATAATTCAAGTAGGATTCCAGCAGACAGTGTTGGGTGATCAGTTTCAGCTGGTGACCACACAAGTTTATGTTGCGGTTACGTTTCAGGAGGTGGCGGCACGGGTGACCAGATTTGTTCAAGATCTGGTACACAAGAATGACGTCACCCCGTAGACGGCGATAACCTCCGCTGTGCACTCCCAGGGTTTTCAGTCGCAGGCACGTGGAACAATGCCTTCATATTTTGTTTACCCTTCGCTGTGGGGTCTCCAGTGCAGCTAGATCACATTTTAACTAGACTTGAAAGACCCAAATCGCATACTCTACATGGAATCTCACGTACGCACTGTGCATTTGAGGGAAGATGCACGGGTTGAACCGCCCGAATGCCATATGCAAGAGATCCAAATGCTAGTTTGCGGTGTTGAACACCTTTAAGAACTGCGCAAAACTACCGACGTTGCCTTACATCACCACCATTAAGTCACTTTTCTGTTAGGCAGTCTTCAAGATGTGGTCTCCAAGCCTATATGCGTCAGTGGCCTTGTGGCATACATCTACTTTTGCGTTTACCCGTGTTGAACTGAGGTAGATTCTCCTTTGACCATGCAAAAGCAGGGGCTAGGTCACGTCGACACCGACGATCGGCAAAAGGCAGGAAATTGGAATTGATGACACACACATTGGTTAATAAAGACCAAGTTTAAGCGCGGCCCCAACATTGACCTTGTGGAGTACCGCAATCCACATAAATAGGATCAGAAAATGAACTCGGAAACTGAATCCGCCGCTGAAGAAGGAAATTTCCGATCCATCCGTGGAGTTTCCAATACCGCACGTTTGTAGCTTTTGGAGCAGGATGCGGTGAAATAAGGGGTCGAAGGCTTTATGAAAGTCGAGGTGAGCGATTTCGGTCCAGTTGCCACGCGCAATCAGTAGATTGGTAGTACATGACCGATGGTGACGGAATGCGTGTTGCACCGGTGCTATGATGCTAGACCATCCAAAGTAGCCTATTAGTGCTTCAGCTATGATTGACTTAATAACCTTTGACAGCACCTGGGAGTATCACTGGGCGAGAGTTGGCGAGAACCGAACGGATACCAACACTGAAAATCGGGGTAAGAACACCCTGCTTCCACACGCCGAGAATCTGATGTTCATCTAGGCTACTTCGAAAAAATGGGTTGATTGCTCAGCTAGCCTCGTAGCTGTTTTCTGGCGAGTGTTGCCAACACCGGTGAAAACATGGGTGCGAAATCACGACAGCTTCCTCAAAGTCGTAGTTGAACTAAAAGCGAAGTGGGTGCACTGCTTTCTGTGGAAATGAGGCAGATGTGAGGTGCGTCGGAATGTTGCAGCCATAGAATGCAAGCTATATACTCGGCGGTTTGAGCACATCCATTAACTAGTATGATCGGGAAGACACCATGCTTCACATTCCAGGGGCTGTTCGCAGCTTTGTACAGAAGTACTTCGTTAGCACAAATCTTTCTGCTAGGCTCTGCTGGTGTAGTAGTTTGTTCTCATGGGCAAGTGTGGTACAGTGAGTACGATACACAACATAGCTGCTCCAGTTGTTCGGGTTGGCGTTCGCTCTATACATATGCTACACTGTGTTGCAGAACACAGTCCTTCAGCGACAAGCGTTTATTCGACAAAGACAGCATAGCGAAAATTACGGCATGTATAGCAGGCCAAACTCCTCGATATAAATTGCAGGTTCGAGTCCATAACTAGCGACCCTTCTGAGTCGATGAGGTTCCTCCTTTGCTTCATTTAAACAAACGGTGAATCACTCACACGAATGTCGGTCACTCCGAGTCCAGTAATCGAATACGTCACGTCTGCCTCCCACTGGCCGTCTGGCTCGCTCGGTTGGTACATATGCTCACTCTGATCTGATACTACCATCACATCCTCGCATTTTTCGTGTTCTTTTGCCCCATATTGCTATCCACTCCGTACCAGCTGCCACACCGCGTCCGCTTCGCTGTATCTGCGGCAGTGGTCTCCTTGGCTCTCGCCACCTGCCACTCCACTCTCGATCCACATTGCTGTCTCTGGTGTCGTCTCAAACGTACTCGATTTCTTCTGAACGTTTTCAACTTTGAATTCGTATGAGCTGACACCGACCCTCGCAGTCACCACACCTTTCTTCCATCGCTCTTGACTATTGTGCAATGGTTGAGTCCACACTTCCTCCCTCACTGTTAATTCAGGTAATACTCGTGCACCGCGGTCCTAGTACCGTTTCCGAGTGGTCATTCGTGGCGAAACTGGGCGCAAAAGTGTGACTGGTGCCGGTATCAGTGTTCTTAACTTTCGGCTGCATAGGCGCTGCACTGGACTCAAACCGATATTCGTTACAGGTGTTGCGATGCTCCAGTAGCATGAGGTACCGGTCCTCGCCAATTACTCTAGCCTTTGATAACAGTCGCTTGGCCTGCTTCACTGCCGATACCACCTCTCCATTCGATTGACTGTGATATGGCCTGGTTTGCTGGTGCACGAATTCCCACTTCGTTCTGAACTCCTGAAACGCACTGATGGTAAACTGGGGCCGATTGTCGCCGATCACCTCTTCCGGTCTACCGTGCCGCGCGAACTGACACCTGAGCTTGTTGACTACTGCCTCTATGGTCGTAGTGGTGAGTAGATCGATTGCAAACTAATCACTGTAGTAGTCCACAGTGAGTAAGTAATGTTTCCCGTTATCACTGTAGAAATCCACCGCCACCTTCTGTCACGGTCGGTCAGGGACATCATGCAGCAGTATTGGTTCCTTCGTATGCCCGATCTCGTGTGAACAGCACAATTCGATACATGATCTTTTATTTGACCCGTCATTCTTGGCCAAAAGAGCAATTCTCTTGCTCGGTTAGTGGTATAATTGGCACCAAGGTGAATGCGATGAAGGTATTTCAACATTTCTCCTGGGAGCGATGACGGAATCAGAATACGGCTCCCCTTGAACTGCAAATCATCATAGACAGAGAGTTAATCCCGAAAATTGAAGTATAGTGTTAGTTCCTTCGGAAGCTGCTTCTTTGTCTCTGGCTACCCAGTTAGAATAATGTCACACAAAGTTGAAGCTTTGCATCTTCCTCTGTGTGGCGCCTTATTTCCTTTAGGTCATCTTCTGTTACTTCCAGGTGCTGTACTAAGTTTACTGATTCGACCTCTTCCGGATTATGCTCGGATACCGGCAGATGAGCTCTTGACAGCGTATCCACGATGAACATCTGTTCCCCTAGACGTATACACTATCCACGTCGTACTTTTGAAACCGGATAAGCATACGCTGAAGGCGACGAGGAACGACGTGCAGCGGTTTCCTGGCTATTGACACAAGCGGTTTATGTTGGATATACAACGTTGTCTTTCTTCCGAAAGTATAATGGTTGAAACGCCCCATGGCATAGACTGCCGCAAGCATCTCCTTCTCAATTTGCGCATAGCGCTGCTCGGTCACGGTGAGTGCTCTACTGCGGAAATCCAAAGGATTTCCATTCTGTAATAGAATAGCACCTATTCCGTCTTGGCTAGTGTCACACTGTACCTCCAAAGACTGCATTGGATCATAATACCAGAGTACAGGCGGGTTGCTGATAAGGTGCTTACTAGTTTCAAATGCGGTTTCATGTTATTTTACCCAATTCCACTTTACTCCTTTGCGAGTTAATTTCCTGATCGGCGACATGATATCAGCGAGTCTTGGCATAAAACGGCACAAGTAATTCACCATAATCTTTAAGCGATGGATTCCATTCACGTCATTAGGAGGTGGCATCTCTCGCATTGCCTTAAGCTTTTCTGGATCCACCCTGAACCCTTGTATTGTTAGTAAATGCCAATAGGAAATCACCTTGTCTTTGCGAAGTTCAATTTCCGCAGGTTTTATCTTGATGTTCTTTTGCACACAACGCTGCAAGAAACGATGGAGATTAGCGTCATGCTCTTCTTCTGTCGAGCCATAGATCGAAACATCGTCTGCCACGCATGTTACATCCTCTAAATCGTCTACCACTTGCATCAATCGCTTTTGAAATATTTCACTCGACACCTTCAAGCCAAACGGTAAAGGCAGCCAAAAATAACGCTCGAACGGTGTTGCAAACGTAGTGACGAAACGGGATTCATCATCTAAAACTACGTACCAGAATGCCTAAGAGAGGTGTACTTCCGTGAAACACAGCTTTGGCCAAACGTGGCCAAATGTCTTCTAGGATAGGCAGCGCGTACTGATCACTACGCAAAGCCTCATTCAACAGTTTTGGGTCAATACACACACGCAGTTCGCTCGTCTTCTTAATAATGATTGCGACCTGACTAACCAAGTCGTTTGGCTCGTTGAGTTTGGCAATCCCACGCTCTGTCATTAATTTGCTCAATTTTGAGGAGAATATGTCACGCAATGCAAATGGAACTCCCCTAACCGGTAGCGCTGTCGGTCGTATCAAAGCATCTAAGGGCAAGTGAGCGGTTCCCGCAAACTTTCCCAAACCAGGGCTAAACACAGACGGAGACTGGTCACTAATATCGGGTTCTCCCTGGCAAACAGGCACAAAACGATCATACTTAAAAACAACAAAACCGAGAGACCGGATCGAGTCAATGCTCAGAAGCGGCGTGAGCTCCTCCTCCACGATCACAAACTCCAGTCGAAATGAGACTCCGTCTCCTGGGTTAACCACTTCGATTGTAGCTGAGCCCTTCGGAGGAAGTCTGGAACCATTCCAACTACGCAGGCAATGTTGATCGGATAGAATTCACAAGCCGGGACAGTGCTTCGTTAGTAGAATGCTGACAGTAACACCTGTGTCTAATTGGAATCCTACAGCTTTGTCTTTGATCAAAAGACTTGCGTAGACACATTTTTGCGGCACCCTTCGACACACTTTGCCAATTGAATGTTCTGCATCTGTGGGGGGACTTGTCACGAACGACCGCATTCACATTGGTTGATTGGCAGCAACAAGCAGAGTGGTTCCTTTTTCCACATCTGGCGCATTTCCACCTCCACGCCGGACACTGTTCGCGGGTGCTCGAATGTCGCGTGGCGCAAAATTTGCAGATCTCCTGTCTCACGTTAGTAATCTTCGCTGCTTTGCCTTCGGAAACGGCACACAATTCTGCATTTGTTGCGAGCTTTATTTGTTGGTATTGATAGGTGGTCAAGGACTCAATGTTGCAGAGATCAATAAACTACTGGAGCGATAAGTTGCGTTGTCGCAAAAGCCGCTTTGTTGTACTTTCATCATTGATTCCTAGAACGATCCGACCGCCTATAAGACTGTCGCCCAAGCATTTACAGAAATTACAAGATCGGGCCAGAATCTCTAATTCAGTGATGCATGCATCGACTGATTCCTTTGGGCCTCTGTTGTGCGAAAAAGAAAGAGTGCTGGTAGGTCTCGTGGGTTTGACCTTCACGAAATTCACCCAACTTTCCAATGACCGTCTCCAAATTATTGGCATCTTCGCCTTTGTCGTAGTGCAATGTCTATAACACGGCGCGCGTCACCCCCGGCTGCGTGTCGAAACATGGCCGAGCGATATGCCATCGGTTGTTCGTCCAAACGTACTAAGATGCAGAAATCTTCTTACTTGCTCTTCCATAGACGTCAATTACTCCCCAAGTTTCCTTCATCCATGTTCAGTGGAGCAGGCATCTGAATAGACAGTGGTGCTCCAAACAGCATTCGCGCGCCGCCGGTGGGGTTCGCCTTTGTCTTCTCTGACACCATGTTGCAGAACTCAGTCCTTCAGCGACAAGCGTTTATTCGACAAAGACAGCACAGCGAAAATTACGCATGTATAGCAAGCCAAACTCCTCGATATAAATTGCAGGTTCAAGTCCATAACTAACGACCCTTCCGAGTCAGCGAGGTCCCACCTTTGCTTCATTTAAACAAACGGTGAATCACTCACACGAATATCGGTCAATCCAAGTCCAGTAATGGAATCCGTCACGTCTGCCTCCCATTGGCCGTCTGGCTCACTCGGTTGGTCCATATGCTCACTCTGATCTGATACTACCATCTCACACTGCGTCTCTTAACGCCATGTGTTTTCAGGTTTTGCACCGAATGAATAAAGGTGCTCTAGCAGTACGAAGGGGGCTTCTTTAGCGATGCAGATATAATTCGATCACTGAACTTGCCGGCAAACCGTTCAGGTAATATCAATAGAACCGTCGTCCAAGAACTCCCAGATAGCACCTCCAACAAATTGTTAGTATAGCATAGTGTGTGTATGTTCGAAGCAATTTGCAATGTTTTTGTGGATATTCGGCATAAAAAGCAAACTCGTAGCAAATGTCACGTGATCACGCAGCCCCAGTGGGTTTTCCACCTGCAGTTTCTCGATCATGAGCTCATTACCATTGAGTACTAAATCAAGCACAGATGATGCATTCCACTCCATGTAATGTGTGGGAGAACTGACTTGGTTGAACATCGGAATGCTTGCAATAAGCTCTTGCAGATCGTCCTTGAATTGTTTCGGGGGAATGCATGCATTTCCGGATCGAGAACAATGACGTCGCCTGAGACGAGAACATGACAGTATCGTCGTCGTAGAACTCACGCCAGAGCTAATGTCAGGCGGGAGTGCATCTCTGGGGTGGACCTTGGAGGACGATAAACAACTGCCACAAGGCAAGTGTCGTTGCGTCTCAGTCGCAGACTCCACCAGAGTGAGTCTATAATCAGCATTCCCGGATCGTTCATCATTTCGCACTGCAGGCCACTGCGGTAGTACAAAGTCACTTCACAGCCCCTGCTATTGCGATTATTTCAAAGAAGGAATATACCTTGTATCACAAATTCGGCATCCATAATTTATGATTGCAACCAAGTATCCGTTACAAATATGAGGCTCAAGTCTATGATGCCTGTCGTAGCTGCAGCTCGACAAGCTTTTAAAAGTGACCTTGTGCGTTTTATACATGCTGGAAAGTTTCTCTGGTCACAGTAGTGATTCGGGGGACGCAGGTTGTGGGTGTGATATTGTGCCGATCGATGAAAGCTTGGCCACTGATCGTTTTGTTGCCGAGGGGGTGGCCAACTCATTTGTGTCAGGTACAGGGATCCTGCCATTACTGTCTCCTACCTCTCTTTGCATGTAAAGTATGGGATGTGGTCACCAATCTCGCCGGCTAGCGGAGTGGTGTCGTCCGAATCGTTGTCGGGAGGTCGTTCGACGAAATTACTGCTCTAGTGTGGTTTCTTAAGAGACATGCTTTGAGCCGGAGCTTGGAAGTAAGACTGCTGCAGTCAATACCCCAGCACTCCAACATTCTTGTTTAGCTTTGACTGGACTGAAGCACCACTTTCATTATCCTCTAGTCAATTCCTATGAAATTTTACGATCTGCACAGCCTCGAGATCGATTGAGTTATGACGTTTTCCATGGAGAGGATCTCTCGAATGTAGCGCCACTGCTCTTGAGCGTGCGTGGTCGTTTCGCACTTGTCATGACCCCCAGCCTCGGGAACATCGTGTAAAAGGATGATGTAGGCTACAGATTCCTACCGGTATTCTTCCTAGTCACGTTTCGTCTGTGTACACTTGCTCCACGGAACATCCAGAAAGATGAGGATGGAACAAGACAGATTCCGGAGGCGAGCTGTCGATAAGAGACCAGCTTCTGCTTCATCGGTAGAAGTTGGTACAAGTCGGAATGTCTCGGTTCACCGTAGTGCTCTGAGTTTGTGTGACGGGTGACGCGTGTCAAATTGACGGGCTTGACTACAACCACTAGGATGTCACCTAGGAAGTTCCACTGGTTCTCCTCATGCAGTTGTTTTCGTTTTAAGATAATCGACCTCGAATCTGGAACGTAGGTGTAGCTTACCGAGGTTACACTGTGTGCATCCCCGGTTGAGCTTAAGTGTCCAGCTGGTGTGCCTTAACGGTGGAGTGTGTTGTAGTATTACTTTGCCTCCATTTAGTTTGGACCAAGTGGGAGTAGCTAAAGGCCTAAGTTTCCGGTAGCCTTCGGGAGCAACCGTGTTCCAACCACAACTATTGTCGAGGTCCTTCTGCAATTTCAGAACGGTTTGAAAGTTGGACGAGTATCTGGCCATAATTACTGCAATCGGTCTGGCAGTGGTTGTTTCAAGTGTTTTTGCTACTGGTAGTATTGACGTACAAAACCATAGCTGATCCATCTTTAACGCACTGCCCAGCGTTCTTCCTTCTTTTTGAAGCGGAATTTATAAGCAAGGACTACGGTTCGCTCTGTGTCACGCTGCCTTCTAACGAAGCGACGTTGGTGTTCCTCATATGTTTACTCGTCGCCACCGGATTTTCGTGTTTCCCCTATTGTTCATGCACAATATTTACCAGCGGGATGACTATGTAGATTGCGCCGATCTGTAAGTTTAGAACACTTAGAAGGGAACTTACCGAGGCAATTGGAACACTAGTTTCTTGTTCGTACACTTTCCTGGCCTGAAGTTAATCCACATACTACTATCAATCTGGGCACTGTCAAATGGGCATCTTTGATTGGTGGTTACAAACCGTTGCGTCGATTGATGTCTTGCAGGTTAACGGTAGGGCGCTTATGATTGCCTGCGTGCCGCCTGAATTGACTGTATTTTCAAGGTCGGCATGTTCGGTACGTCAATGGGGCTGCAAAGCATGTTTAAGCGGCCGGATCGTTCGCTCGGTAAGCAAAGCGACTGAGCGATAGAAACACAAAGTGTCTAGTAACAACTACGTTTAGCGGCCGAGAGCTGTGGTTAACAGCTCGTCGTGTAGATCTTGAAGCTAGCCTTCTTTTGAGACCACAAATGTTGCTGTGTGATCGGTAATTAGGAAAATTCCCCAATTGTGTTCATGCAGAGAGGGTATGAAAGTGATGGGGAGATAAAAGGTAATCCGCACAAGCTCGCTCCAAAAAATCGAATGTACTAAATAGCGCCGATAAAGCTGGATCGCGTGAGTGTAAGCACAGTCGTGTGTGAGCAGAAATGTGACCGTGAATCCGATTTGAGTACGAGGCTAGTGAATCTATGTTCGTACGGTGTGACATGCGCGTCTCATGTTCACAACAACTGTTTATCGGCATTTGACTGCCTGGTAAATCCAGCACACAGGGGGTTTAACACATCTCACTGAGAAGTATTTACAACGGACTGGAGCGAAAACACTATGACTGACTTTGGGAGCATAAATACTGTCCTGAAGTGCGCCATAGGGCAGTTGGCTAGCAAAGGAACGAGCTGGTTGCCGGGAGAGTTTGCCCCACCTCCCACGCGCACTTGCACACCTCCATTCGACCTCGTCTCTTCCCTTATTCAACACATGCGGTGTTGCACCGTACTCTTCTTAACGAACAGAGTTGGGACGCACGAGTGCATAGAGAAACTCTTACTTCTACTCATGTTTTCGTTCCTCACTGACACGATTCACTGCCTTCTTCAGACTCCTTGCACATGCACATTCAGAGTTCTCGAGTGAACTGCAAGACAGATCACTTTGAAGTAGTACGCTGGCTGGCACACTTTCACGGGTACTTCCGTTCACACTGACTCCTCACGTACCAAAGTATAAACTGTGTTACGACTGAACTGCCATTATTTAACTCCTGCACCGGGTGATCAACCAACGCTGTGGACAGGTTAAACACCCCCTTCCTCTACCCCTACTTTTGAAGTTTCGGTAATTTCGCTTATTGCCCGGTTGTTACGGTGCCTAGGTGTTTAACGCACAAGCGTACTACAAAATAAATAAAAATGGTGACATCTAAAGAAACAAGGGTGTGCAAGTTCCGATTTTCGGTTACATTCTTTGAACCCCTTCCTGCATTACACCGCTTGAACGTTATTACTATACTTTCCGCTTTGCCTTGGAGCTGTTGTTCTTGGTAACTCCAATTATGCCTTCCTATTAACTTATCAGTATACCCCATTAATTAATTCATTAGGCTATGTGCTTGATTTTATTGTAGTACCTTATCTTCCTATGGCTATGCCAAAAATAGGTCAGCTATCTATGCTTTCCTAATCACCCTGTGTTCGATATTAGGTAAATTACCGTAATTTGCTGGCAATGCTTTGCTTGGTATGTCTGGGATTGCACAGAACAAATGTTTATTGATTTATTTATGTATCTTCCTGTTCCCGCAACTCACCCATTGCATGGCGGCGCAGTCCATAAATCTTCATCTACAAGTGAAGGCTGAAAAGGAAACAAATGAGCCCACCTAGGCTCACAACAACTCCGCGAACACACAACACATTTTGTTTGATTAGGTCAAGCCGATAGCTACATCTAGGAATGTGCAGAGACTTCGTTCTACCTCAATTAGCTTCTATATGCTTACTACGCTAGCGCAGTTGAAGCTTTAAAGATTCATGTGCAGCTACGTTGATGTAGTAATCCTTCCTTTCGCACACGAGTAAAAGTACACAAGATACAGATGGCTTGTTTTGTATTACTCTAGACCAGTGGTTCTCAACCTTTTTGAGGATGGTCCCCACAAACTGGGTCCACTATAAGCAATTATTCCTAAAACAGTTTGGTATAAAAGGAAGTGAGACAGAAGTGTGACAGACAAACCAAGTTGCTGACATAATTTGGCTTTGCCCAACTTGTCAAGTCATTCCAATTGTCAACTGTATCTTTGCTCATGAAAAAGTGCGATAGGATGACTGAGATAATCGCGCATTTTGTAAATACTAATATCGATCCCATGGAGGTAAATATGACCACAATAATACCTCACACAGCCAAAGTAAGCTCCGAATCTAAGCCGAAGAAGAGAGCTAGACGCTCCAACCGCACTGCAGCGTCCGTGACTCTAAATCCACTGGGTCACCTCACTCCCATAAGTGGACAAGCCTCAAACATGCCTGCTTTCACCTCTCCAACCATAGACGCTTCACTTGGAGATTCAGTCATGCCATCTACAGCTCAGAGCCGAAGGCAATCTGGTGCAGAGAACAAGCAGGTAACGTACGCATCGATTGCCTCGACAAACACACCGGGAGCGACACACATAGGTCCATCTTCAGTACCGGGAAAGCGTGGCGCAACCCAGCTTTCACCGTCAACTCCAGTAGTGTCTTCTAAACAACCCGAATTGCCGGCAAAAACTATAAAGCCAACACTTGCTAGACAAAACCACGCGGCATTAACTCTCGTGTGCACCAATGTTCCCGAATCCAAATCTGACACAATAAACGGCAATTTGCAAGACGATCGCAACCAGTGGAGTTCCATCTGCGAGGCAATTAACATTCGGGCTGAGCCTGCAATGCTGCAACGCGTAGCGCGTCACCCGACCTCTGTGCACTCTGGTGAACCTCGAATTCTTCGAGTAACACTAGACACAGCAGATGAGACAGAGACTGTCCTGCTCTCAGCAGTTTGTCTTCGCAACTCACCGAGCGAAATGCGAATATTACATGATCTACCTTGGAAAGATCGCCCAAAAGAAGCAGTTGAGCAAAGCGGGCATTCCTAGTAGAGATAGCAAGAAAACAATATTTGTCCATAGTGTTCCCGAGCTTTTGCATTCTTCTGATCACAATGCGCAAACACATGACCGAGAGCAGTGGTGCTACATCCGCGAAGCACTCGCTGTTGACAATGCTATTGCCAAATCCCTGACAAGAGTTCCGTCATCACCTGACTACAAGGGCTGTGGTCCAAGGCTAATGAAGTAATACCACACTCCGAGGGAATGACACAAGTTCTGTTGGATAGCTGGTTAAAGTTTCGAGCTAGGTTGCCAACAGAGATCCGGCTAAAGGCAGCAGGCGAACGGCCAAAATTCGGAAGCAACTCGATGGAACTTGCAAACGCTACAAATCCTTTATTTTCACAGTCCTGTGGAGAGACCGACACAACAGCACCCACGGCACACAACAGGATAGAGCACAGTACGAGTGAAACGACTGTTCAGGAACGCTCAGTAATGCCATGCAACTTGACTGAAATACATAAATCAAAAAACGATTAATGGCCGACCACCTGACGACCGGCTTAAAAACTAACACAAAATTGACATCTATCAATGAACTCCTAACAACAAAAGCCCTGTCTTGCATGCACACAAACGCTCACAGCCTTCTAAGCAAGTTGGCCGAACTTAGAGAAAACCATACCTCACAACCGCGGGACCTCGTCATGATTACCGAGGCATGGTTAAACCTTGAGATACCCGATTCTGAGATCAATTTACCCGGTATGTCGCTGCTTCGGACCGATAGAACCGGAAGGGGTGGCGGTGTGATTCTTTACTATAATACAAACCACCGATGGGAAGTTATCGATCACCCGGAAATCCGAGATCCTGATTCGCTTTGGTGCCGCCTATGGCTGCGAAACAAGGACACATGTCTACTAGCCGTGATTTATCGCCCACCAAACTCAACGTCGGAAATGGACTCCAAACTGAACCACCCTTTTCAGTTTGCTTTGAACAAGTCTTACACCCACATTCTAATCGCTGGAGACTTTAACGTGCAGGACATAGAAACGCCGGCAACCGACGGTACGCAGTTTAAAGCCTGCTTGCAAGAGCTAATTGCTAGCCACCCTCTGTAAAACCACCTAAACTCTCCCACCAGATTTCGGACTGCTAACAAGCCGTCGATACTGGATCTTGTGCTAACGTAGAACTCATGGTTGACTGGATATTTACAAGCACACCCCTGGGTCGTAGTGATCATGTTACTCTACTCTTTGACTATATATGCTATGCGGAGTATCCTGAAAAGGAGGATGATAAAGTGCATACTGTCACGCACTACAATGTGTTATCTAAGCTTGTTAAGGATACATCTTGGACTTTCTTAACCGAATGCCCTCCAGATGTTGCCTGGGAAACATTTACAAGGACGTTTAGCACACTGGTTGCGTACGCATCGGAACAGAAGTCCTTCCAAGCCAAAAACAAGCATAAGACATTTCTGAGGAGCAGAACACGTAAATGTACGTCCCGGAGGGATTTGGCATGGCGAGATCACCAGGACTGCTTGAATGCCGAAACCTGGACTGCATACGTGACACATCGTAACTTCTGTGTGAAACTGATCCGCGAAGACAAGGTCACTCATCAGCAGAAGTTAATGAAGCGATTCTGCACGAACCGCAAACTTATGTACAGGCCCATTGACGGCCTTCGAAAGGTGAAGCGGGGAGTTCCAGCACTCGTCACGGCTGATGGGTGCACGCGATCAGCAATGGAAGCAGCTGATCTCCTACGGCTTCGTTACTGCCAAACTTTCCAGCGGGTAACGAGCACAAACACTCCTCATTTTGAACACTCCACCATCTGGTTTAGACAACATCACCTTCACTGCGGTAGCTGTGCTGAAGAAGTCGTTATCCTTGCGTATCCACAGTTCTCCCGGAGCCGACAACATCCGACCAAAGGCTCTGCAGACGGTAGCTAGTGATCTAGCAAAAGCACTGGTTGTTTTCTATCAGCGACGTTTAGAAGAGAACCGTATTCCACCAGTATGGAAGCGAGGGGTCATCACTCCTATCCATAATGGTGGTAGCCGCACTGATCCTGCCAACTACCGTCCAATAACACTACTTCCCGTACTATCCAAAGTGATGGAATCAATCATCACAGATGCGCTGATGCAGTAGCTGGAAGGCCACAACTTAATAGCCCCAGAGTAACATGGCTTTCGTCATAAGCGTTCACGTAATCCTAACCTATTAATTGTACGTAATAGCTGGAGTGAAGATGTTGATGATGGAATAGGAGTCGATGTCCTCTACCTAGACTTTTCAAAAGCGTTTGATCGCTTAGACCATCGCATTCTCCTTCAGAAGCTTCGGAACTACGGAACTGGCGACCCAATTCTGAGTTGGATAAGCAATTTTCTACAAGAACGACGGCTAGTGGTAAGAGTCAGAGAATCATTGTCTGAAGCAATCGATGTGGCGTATGAAATACCATAAGGCTCGGTGCTTGGACCTTGTCTATTCTTGGTGTTCATTAACGATTTGGCAAGATCAATTGCTTCCGATTTCCTATTTTTCGCTGATGATATCAAGGTTTGGCGAATGATTAGAGGGCCGGACGACCACGAACGGCTCAAGTGCGATCTTAACACAGTGTCGAACTGGTCAGTTCAAAACGCCCTACCATTCAACGCAGACAAATGTCGCGTTGTACAATTACGCCATAGACATAACTACACCTATATGCTTGGGGCATACGGATTGCATATCAGCTCCCAGGAACGTGACCTTGATGTGATCGTACAGAGCGAACTCAACTGTGCAAAACAGGCTGAGATAGCTGCATAAAGAGGCAACCAGCACGTCGGCATGCTGTGAAGGGCATTCGGGAGGTTTGACCCATCAATCTTCCTAATGATGCATAATTCCTACATGCGCCGGCATGTTGAATACGCTATCCAAGCTTGGCAACCTTGGTTGAAGCGCGACCTAGAAGCGTTAGAGGCACCATAACGAAGAGCAACAAAGAATGTAAAGGGCCTGCGCTATCACTTTTACCACCGAAGACTGAAGTTGCTGGACATTTTCAGCAGACGCTATCGAAGGCTGCGCGGCGATCTCAAATTAGCGGGTCAGATACTGAGTGACCCCAACCACGTATGCCGCCATTTGCTGAAACTTAGCCACAACACGCAGCTCAGGGGTAACTGCTTAAAGTTGAAGGAACAATATAGCCGTCTAGAGTGTCGACGGAATTACTTTTGCCTTCGGGTTTGCAAACCATGGAACGCACTCCCAGACTCAGTAGTATCCTCTCCTACCCTGGATGTTTTCAAAAAACGATTAGATGTTGCTCTCAGCTCCCAACATTTTGTTACCTAAGCTCCTCTGTTGTGGATTACGCCAAGCATGTTTTCAACAGGACTAATGTATCAAAGGGACCTAAGTGAGCGACCATATTTTATTTTCTCACTCCTTACCTCAACTATCACTGCGCCCCAGTGTCTTTCTGAATGTTTACGCGCGATATTTCTTTTTCATTTTACACTGATGTTAATTATCAAAGTATTCATCTCGGCAGAGGTTCGATAGATAACCCAGATATATTTTGATTTCATCATATTCACCGCTACCATCCTGCGGGACGTGTCAAGTACTTGCTTTTATCTCGTGATGAATCATTGTTCATTGTTCAACTATAACCTGTTTCATATTTTGCTATAAAGCACGGAAAATAATTACTATGTTTAATTACTTCCGCACATTCAAGTAAAAGAAACACCTATTTTTGAGCAACTTTTTATTAAAGCAAGTGATGATGTACGTTAATAAGACGATTGATACTGCTTATTTCTAACAATTTCTGGTACATTTGGTGCGGTTTTCGCTAATCTACATGCTAAGTTGTGCTGCAAGTGCATTCGGTTTCTTGTTCTAGTGTGTGATCCATGACCAAACGTTAACTGATGTAAGTGGCTTCTCCTCTGTCTCGAACATACCTTCCCAGTCCTTTCTGGATTACCCCCACTCTGTATCCATGCGTCATAAACACTTATCGCTTGTTTTGTCCCTTCTACCTTGTCAACATTCATTCGCTCCTTTACCTGGTCGGCTGATTTATACTCCCAACTTAGTGTTCACTCAACTCTGTAAATCGACACGGGAAACGGCTGGCTGGCTCACAAGAACAACGATCGACGAGCAAACCGGTAGAAGCGCCATCTAGCTGTGTTGCTTTGTAGACTTCTTGTCGTGTTTTAGGCAATAAAAGGTAGCACTGAAGCCCGTCTAATTCACTGACCACTCACTAATGCCCAGTCAATGAAGGCTACTAAACAGTGATTGGGTAGTTAGTTGCATGTGTTAATACGGATGATTTTGTTATTAATTTTGTTTGGTGATGACTCAATCCTACTACTTATATTTACCCCCACCCTTTGGGGTAACTACCCCCAGGTTGAGAACCACTTCCTTAGACGCTTATGAAAGATCGCTTGCTACTCGTCTGATTTTGGTTGATGGCTACAATTGTTTCATCCCGTTTGACGTTTCTTCCACTTCCATGAACCCTCAGCCTAATTGGTATCCCCGTTCTGCACCGGCAAATCAGAGTTCTCATGTTCTGATAGAAAACGAGAATGACAACCCCAAATGAAGATCATCCCATAGGTACCCACTGCATCCTTGCATAACCCCTACCCCTGACAGTCTTGCATGAGTGAGCATGTTACACATGTAAATACAGTCCGTTTTTTGTGGGCACGGTTTCTCGGTCGCAAAAGAAATATACATTAATATTTGGAATCCTGCATCAGCTTCTCCTTCATATTGGTTAGTAAGAGATTGGGCGATATGACATTGGCTGCATTTCCTAATTAATTGATCTATATGAAATCCGAACTCGCGAGCTTGCCACCATTATGATACTGATTGCCAAACAGTGTACAATGGGCGCAGTTGGGTTATTACAGCTGGGATCAGAGTAGCTGTACTACACACATGCCTCCAAAGTCGGCTGCTTACCATTTATGATGCACCTAGTCTATAGGATTCGTCAACCGATAGGCCAAGCCCATGTGAAGGGAATCTGTTGGAGGCAGTGAGGATGAAATGTTAGATCACTCATTTAACCAACCATCTTGACCGATATCACACTTGATATCAGGTAAAAAAAACTCGCTTTCTGATGAACGCCACACTAACTTGAGACGCAACGCCTATTTGTACTGAGCGCTTTGATGTAATCAGGAACTCGTTTAGGACCATATCCGTTTTCACATAAAAGTCGGATATCTACGTAACCAGATAATTATGACTTGGAAGCTTAGTTTCTTAACCTTAAGAACAGTATGTTGATATATCGAATTTCAGCTGATATTCTTTTGTTATTCGTATGTTAAGTCTTACGGAATCTGTTCCTCATCTGCCAAATCGGATTATGCAAAATATAGGGTGTCCAAGTTCGATCACCGGCGGTTGCTATACAAAAGTTTATTTGAGCTGTAGTACGGTGCAGTCAAAAGTTTTCAAATCCGGAAATCTTAATGAGTCAATGTACACGTCGGCTTTAAACATACCTTTGTTCTTAAAAGTTTAAAAACACCGATGACTAACAATCGATGGACCAGACTCTTCGTACTCCCTCCGTGTCACCCACATTTCATTAAAGCTCGAGAGAGATGCCAGAACAGCCCCGCCAATCCAAACAGAGTACTTCCTTTCCGGGGTGGATAAAATGTTCACCTTCACCGTTTTTGGTGCCATCGCAGATAATTCTTTCTTCATTCTCTCTGGAAATCCCTCGAACATAGTCCCACCACCAGTTAAAATGATACTTTCGAAGAAGCTTTTGCGCAAATCAACATCGCATTTAGTGATGGATTCATAGGTGGTTTGATGAATGCCAGAAAGCTCGTAGCCATCCAAATTCGGGTTGAAGAGCAGCTCCGGCGCACAAAATCTTTCACTTCCAACTTGAAGCTTTTGGCCGTCGGGCAGTCGGTAATTCATGCCGTGGGATCCTTTCCCCGCGAACAGCTGAAGCTCTCGCTGGAACTCCAAGGCAACATAGCAAATCTTCTCTTTGGCATCACGGACGACCTCATGTTCATACGCGGTAGTAAAGTTGTTACCCCTCTCGACCAGCAATTTTCTCAGATAATTCGTAACATCTCTACCCGCCAGGTTGTGTCGAATTATTGCGTTGTGAATGATATAAGCGTCAAACACTGGCACCCAATGCGTAACGCCTTCACCACACTCCAAAACTAAACCAGTCGTGCGACCTGAAGCATAAAGAGCCAGTACGGCTGGCATGGACACATACATTGCTGGCGCACGGAAACGCTCAAACGTAAGTTCAGCCAATTTCTCTCGGTTCGTTCGCGGGTTCAGTGGTGCCTCGGTTAATAAGATGGGATGATCTTCAGGTAACACACGTAATTCATTTGTAAACACATGGTTCCATATAGTTTCCAAGTCATCCCAGTTATGTACGACTCCATTAACAATGGGGTATGAAAGAGCTAAGGCACCTCTTTTCCTACCAGCTCCACTCCTGGCGAAAAACCCTCCATTGCGAATAGAAGTTCGTAATTTCACCTGTTTCGGTCTACCTAAAATCATGGGAACCACTGCTCTAGGTGTTACTTCACCGGCATATCCAGCTTTGAGTAGTCCGGTTCCATTGTCAAGCACAATTGCAGGGTTATTCGGTCCAAACATGGATCACCGCTGTTGAGGGACTCGGTGCACTCTTTATGACTGCCATATACTACCAGTCAAATGATCCTCGTTACTACTGCTAATGCAGACAATAACATTCACACCAATCCTGAACTGGCAATTCGGGAGTCATTTGGTGTTCATTGGCAAGCATGGTAAGCCTCGTAGTTGGCAGTCGCTTCTGAGCGTGGAATAGGGTGGGTAGGGAGTACCCTTACGCTATAGTCACCAGCACAGACGCTGGACACGTGTGCAACCACGGCACATATTGATCTCGGCTCAAGAATGCGACCCGAAAGGGCCGAGGTTGGAAAGGGGACACATGATTTTGTGTGCAGTTCCGATACCAGTTGACAGCTGCTCAATAACTTCAGTGACCAGCGAGCCGTGTTTGTAAGCTCAATTTGCGCTCATACAAACTTCAGTTAGAGCCAATCAATTCATTGTCTATTCTCCTAGTTCACAGATACTGGCCAATAAATTTTTGGAAAACGTCACAAAAAGTCTCATGGATGTTTATAAATTTCCATGTGCTGAACACGAAGGTGGCAGTCGAAATTTTAGCTGGGTTCTAGTTATTTTGCGATCCGTATTAATTCTTTACAACACGCAAAATAGAACTTAGAAATGCAAAAAGTGCAGGGATTGGGAAAAACAACATCGAAACCTTCCACTTCGGTCGGATACGGTCCCAAACAGAGACTGACTTCAAAGTCACCCGAAGCCACAACTGAGATAAACAAAAAGAAGAATACTAATGTGTCAGCTGTACACTTTAACGACGCTTCGCCGCCGCGGGACCACCAACAGTCGAGTGCGGGCTGAGTATGCGGCGAGGACGCCCACCCGTAAGCGGATTCGAACCGGTGACTTTATGATTGAAAACCAGGCATGCGGATCACAGCCACCGGCGATATACAATGATTTACCACGGGATAAAAGCAAGGGCTTGACACGCCCCGTAGGATGGTTGGGGTGAATATCATGAAATCAAAATATATCTGAGTCGCCTATCCAGCGTATACGGAGACAGATGACTAGGTAAATAACGTCCGTGTAAAATAAAAATCAAGTGTAAGCTAGCAGAAATACACGCGTGTAGTAGTCGTTGATGTAAGGTTTGAGAAAAGTAAACTATGGTCTCGCACTTATGCGCCGCCTTCTTGGCTCCATGTGACATATAAATCCTGTAGAAAGGCATGATAAGCATAATCCAAAATGGAGTAGTTTAGATAACATAGTGAACAATGAACAATGATTTATCACGGGATAAAAGCAAGTGATTGACACGTCCCGTAGGATGGTGACGGTGAAAAGGATGAAATCAAGATATATCTGAGTCATCTACCCAACGTCTGCCGAGATGAATACTTTGATAATTAACATCAGTGTAACATTAAAAAATTCTCGAGCGGAAACGTTCAGCAAGAGACAGGGGTGTATTGATCGTTGGTGTAAGGTATGAGAAAAGTAAAACATGGTCGCTAACTTAGGTCCATTTGATACATAAATCCTGTTGAAAAGCATGCTTGACGTAATCCACAATAGAGGAATTTAGGTAACAAAACATTGCAAGCTAAGAGCAGCATCTACTCGTTTTTTGAAAATGTCCATGGTAGGAGAGGATACAAATGTGCCCGGGAGTGGGTTCCAGGGTTGGCAAACCCGAGGGGAAAAGTAATTCCGTCGGCACTCTAGAAGGCTATATTGTTCCTTCAATTTCAAACAGTTACCCCTGAGCTGCGTGTTGTGGCTAAGTCTCAGCAAATGGCGGCATTCGTGGTTGGGGTTACTCAGCATCTGATACGCTAATGTGAGATCGCCGCGCAGCCTTCGATAGCGTCGGCTGAAAATGCTCAGCAACTTCAGCCTTCGGTGGCAACAGTGATAGCAGAGGCCCTTTACATTCTTTGTTGCTCTTCGTTGTGGTGCCTCTAACGTTTCTAGGTCGCGCTTCAACCAAGGTTGCCAAGCTTGGATGGCGTATTCAAAATGTGGGCGCACGTAGGAATTGTGCATCATTGGAAGATTGATGGGTCAAATCTCCTGAGTGCTCTTCACAGCATGCTGACATACTTGTTGTCTCTTTTCGCAGTTAGCTCAGCCTATTTTGAACAGTTGAGGTCACTGTTTATGAGCGCATATTGGGCACGTTTCTGGGAGCTAAATCTGTTATCCGTGTGCCCCAAGGAATTACGTGTCGTTAGGTCTATGGCGTAATTTCACCGTGTAACATTTGTCTACGTTGAATGGTAGGGCGTTTTGAACAGACTAGTTCGACATTCTGTCAAGATCGCACTTGAACCGTTGGTGGTCGTCCGGTCCTCTGATCCTTCGCCATATCTTGATATCATCGGGGAAAAATAGGAAATCGGAAGCAATTGATCCCGCCAAGTCATTAATGAATACCAAGAATAGACGAGGCCCACGCACGTAGCCTTTTGGTACACCACACTTTACATTAATGGCGTCGGACAGAAATTCCCGGACTTTCACCTCCAACCGACGTTCATATAGAAAATTGCTTATCAAACTCAGAATCTGGTCGCCAATTCCGTAGGTCTGATGCTTGCGTTGGAATATTCGATGGTCTAAGCGCAAACGCTTTTGTGAAGTCCAATAGATGACATCGACTGATGCTAGGATTCGCTCTATCCACATGCCACGCGGAGTCTCTTACTGTCATGTTTTCGGGTTCTATTCCGAATGAATGATTTTGCCCTTGCAGAACAAATGGGCGTGTTGACCGATGCAGATTTAATCGGATCAATGGACTTGCCAGTAAAATCCAACAAAGCACTGTCAAAGGAACATTCGTCCGGAAACGACCAGCTGGCATTTCCCACTAGTTCTACCAGTATATCGTAGTGGGTGGTCGTCCGCAACAAGGTAGTATACTCTTGTGAATACTCCGCATGAGACACGCAGTCGTAACTTATGGTTACGTAGTCATTTTGTCCCAGAGGGCTCTCCAGCCTTGGTTTCTCAACCATGAGCTCTTCGTTCATGAGTACTAAACCAAGCTCAGATGGTTTGTTTTCCGGCTCTGAATCGGGTGGGTGAACTGACATAGTTGAAGAGCGGAATGCTTGCAATATACTCTTGCAGGTCGGGTTTAAACAGCTCGTATGGGGATACCGGAACTTCCAAATCATGAAGATTGAAGTCACCTGAGATGAAAACATGACTGGATAATCCTCGTGGGACTCTTCCCCAGGATAATGCCAGGCGGGAACTTATTTCTGTGGTGGACATTGGGGGACGAGAAACAAACGCCACAGGGCAAATATAGTTGCGTCTCAGTCGCAGACTGCACCAGTGTGAATCTATGTGCAGCGTTTCCGGATCGGCCACCGGTTCGCACTGCAGGTCGTTGCGGTAGTATAACATTACCCCCGTCTTTGCTAGGCCGATCGTTTCGGAGAAGCGACATACTATTTTTCACAATTTGGGCATCGGTAATTGCTGAGTGCAAGCAGGTTTCCGTAAGGAGTATGCGGTCCCAGGCATATAACACTTGACGTAGTCGCAGTTAGGCAAGCTTGTCCAGGAGATCTTGTGCATTGGTGTACAAGCAGGAAAGTTTGTTTCTAGCAATGGGTGTTTTGGATAAAATGTTGTGTCGACCGGTAAAAGGTAGGCAAATAATCGTTTTTTGGGTGGGGCGATGATGAACTCATCTGTGTCCGATTCATGGATCCTACGATTACCTCTTTGCTTCTCACTTTGTATGTACTGTATGGGGTGTGTTTACCAGTTTCTTTGGCAAGTGGATTGAAATTATCCGAACTCTTTTCGGTAAGTAGTCTGAATAAGTGGCTGATCTCGTGTGTTTGCTTAGCAGATGCTGCCTCGTTGCGGAGCTCGGAAGGAAGGCTGCTGCGGCCCGCATACCATCCCGCCACTACCATCGCTGACATTTGTCTAGATTGAAAGACCAATTTCACAATCCTCTGGCCCCATTCCTTGTAGCTTGACGACCGGCGCAACATCGAGATTGATTGCGCTATGACTTTTTCAGAGTGACTGTCTCGCGAATGTACCGTCATTGTTTCTGGTCGTGAGTGGTCGCTTTGGGCTCATTATGACTACCAGCCTCGAGAACACCGTGTACAAGGATCGTCCTAGCTACAGATTCCTTCCGGTTTTCATCCAAGTTGTGTTTCGCCTGTTTGCTCTCGCTCTACGGAACATCCGGGAATAGGCGGATGGAACATGACTCATTCCGGAGGCGAGCTGTTGATAACAGGACAGCTTCTGCTTCATTGGCAGAAGTCAGCACAACTCGGAGAATTCTTGGTTCACCGTAGTGCAGTGATTTTGGGTGACGGGTAACGAGTGTCAAATTTAACGGCTTAGTTACAACAACTATGGTGTCGCATATGGAGTTCAACTGTTTCACGGCATCAGTTGTTTTCCTTTTAAGGAACTTGACGTCGACTCTGGAACGTGGGCGCAGATTACCGCTGGTATACTACGTGCAACCCTGCTTGAGGTCAAATGACCAGCTGGTCTGTATACAGTCGATGGAAGTTGTTTGGGTATAGATTCGTCTTCTTCAGTTACTATGGGTCCAATGGTGGTTACCGAATATCTAGGTTTCCGGTCACCTTTGGCAGCAATCAAGTCCCAACCACCGCTGGTGTCAACGCCCTTCTGAATTTTCGGAAGCCTTTCGAGGGTGGACGAGGCTTTGACCGTGTTCATTGCAACCGCACTGGCGGTGGTTGTTTCACGCATATTAGGGGAACTGGTGGTATTGACGTTTAATGCCACAGATGATACATTTTTAGTGCACTGCTTAGCCTTCTTCCTCAGTTTCAATGCAATGCTGGATGGGAATGGCCGCGATTTACTCTCTGTCACGCTTTCTACAAATGAATCGCTTTTGGTGCTCCTAATATTGCTCAAATATTGCCACTAGGTTTTCGTACTTCTGCGATAGTTCATGTACAATCTTTACCAGTGGGAGGACTATACATACTGAACAGAACCACAGTGAATCTGGTTTACTATTGTGTAGCTTCAACTGATTCACTGTGAGCTTGGAACATTTGCGATGGAACTTACCTTGGCAGCTGCTACATTGAATACCGATCCGTACATTTTTATGGCATGAAG
This sequence comes from Dicrocoelium dendriticum, assembly GCA_944474145.2. Classification (NCBI taxonomy): domain Eukaryota; kingdom Metazoa; phylum Platyhelminthes; class Trematoda; order Plagiorchiida; family Dicrocoeliidae; genus Dicrocoelium; species Dicrocoelium dendriticum. The sequence goes on from OX104066.1 coordinate 69,916,713, forward strand.
GAAAGCCACAAACTACTGTCGATATGGATGCGGTAATATGTGCTTCTGCTTGGTCACCACGATCCATTGCGTCGATCGATGGTAATCCCAGAGAGGCCCGAGCGCTTATGGTTTCCTGCCGGTCGCGTGTGCGTTAAGTTTTCTGCATGCTCAAGGTCGTCACGTTCGGTGCGTCTGGCCCAGGCGGGGGCAAGTTTAAGCGGCTAGATCGTTCACGCGGCAAACAGAGCGATACGGACACAAGTGTACGATAGCTACTTTGATGAACGGTCCACAGCTGTAGTTGTTGACTCGTCAGGCAGAAGGTGTAGTTGACTTCCGTTTGAGACCACAAATATTTCTGTGTGGTTCATGATACCGAAAATTCCTCGATTGCGTTTTTGCGGGAATGGCGCAAACATCGCAATGTGGAGATGGAAGACGATCCACACAAAGTACATCCGAAAGATAGAGTGCACTAGATGGCGCAGATGAATCTAGGTTCAATGAGTCTGAACACACATTTGTGTGACAAAATGCAATTGAGAACGGAGGCAAAACAACGTGTTTACCGATGGGCCATTGGAAAGAAGATTCGTTCAAGGTCCGGGTCTTCTTAGATCGGTGGGTGGCTGACTTACCGAACTAATTCCTCGTAGTGCCAGCTGGGTGGTTCAGGTGTACTCTGTTCCAGCGAAGTGTTCGGCGAGAGTGTTCCACCTCGGTGGGGCATTGCATTCCAGCAATTGTGCTGATTTCATGGGGAGTATTAGGACCCTGTTTGGTGATCTAGCAAACAAGGACGCATGGACTGAACATTCACTCAGCGTCTCCCAATGAGCGCCATTCTCTGAATTCTCCCCGTTGCCTTGCGGGTAGGTTATTTAGCCAAAGGCTCGGGGTGCGCTCCCTAAGTCAACTCCATACTTCGGTTTAGACAACCGGGTAGTATCACGCCCTCTCACAAAACCATGGACTGTTCTACAAGGTATCCATCAGGCACTGTTTCTGCTTCTCACATTCACATGACTTCAACACACGCCAATAGTTTGTTTGCTAACAATCCCTACTTTCTGTTACCCGATTCATGTGTTCAACAACCTGGTTGCGAGTCCGGTAGCGTCGCGAACCACGGAGTTCAACCTATGGCTCTCCTTCATCCCCGATCCTCGTTCCGTCTGGCGCGCTTCAACGTTTTGGAGACTTATGCAGATTGGACAGCAAGCCAGTTTAGCGGGCACCTTCGTTCCTAGACATTGATGTCTGCTGCCTTTCGGAAACCCGGTTGCAAGATCCCATCACTGTGCTTACATTGCTATCCCCCACTGACCACGAAGCCAGATTTTTGGATTACCGTGCTGGATTCCAGTTTTTCTTCCGGATTACTCTGTTATACGTGATTTTTCTGTGTGAATTGTACACCAATATTTTTCTTTTGGTGTATTCTTCAATCTGTGTAAATTTGGTGGATGTTCTCTGGCTAATTTCGGAGTTCTCATTGTTTAGCCCAACTGCCGTCTGCGTCCGCCATCTTGGATTTGTTGCACGTCTGGACACGTTCGTTGAATTGTGGCTATTATCGACAAACGTAGCCGTGGAATCTAACCCACCTATCAAACTCCAACTGCGAGAAATCACACAAGGTTGGTTTTCATTGCATCAATATATTACCTTGGCGCTTGAGTCTGAACCTCGACAAGCTTAGATCGCAATGGCCCCACTGAAGTCTCGCCGTATTCAGCAAGCTAAGCGTAGTGTACTTTCCACGCCACCAGCAAAGCGAATAAAATGCGAGGCCCCAAAAGAAAAGCGAATCTGTTCCTCGGCTAAAACTATACTCATCGCAGAACTAAGTGATAAATTGCTTTCTTTAGAATCACAACTTAATGAGATGAGAAAAACGCTGGCACTCTTTGAACCCCTCAAAGATCACCTGATTACGCTTGACTACATCAATAACCATTGGAGAAGACTGATCCTGTTCTAATGGGAAAAGCAAGGCAGTTAATTGCCTCTGTTGCCTCTGAAGTGCACGAACGAATATGTAGAGCAAAAAATGTGATTGTTTTAATGTTCCGGACAGGCTGAGTCTGGATAAAGTAAAACTAACGATACTGAAAGCTTGTAACATGTCTAACGTTGACTGCAAATGCCAACGTTTAAAAAAGAAGACACCGAAACATTGTTGTCCAATCATTTTCAAATTTTTGAGCGAGGAAGTCGCGCAGCGATTCCTCCATTGTGGACCCTTCCTAGGCCAGTGCACCCAATTTAACGGCATTTTGAGTAAACCAGATAGGACACCCCTACAAAGGTCCGAACTTGGCACTGTGCCGCGAACACCGGAAAAAATAACTAGGCTCTTCGAGAAATCTCAGCCAAACGTCCAAAAGACGAGTGCATCCAAGGTGGATACTAGATGCATTGATTTAGACATCGATAATCTAGCAACGTTGTCAACTAGCTCCAAAGCCGTCCTTCCTTGCTCCACTGAAACACCCTCTACACAAGGAACGGATAAAGCGGGTTCTCCTATTCCTGACAACAACACTCCCATTATATCGAACTCCTCATGCACAAGGATTAAAGGAAAGTCTAAGTGCTTGGAACAGTGGAGTAATGACAACTCGTTGAATATATCACAACCCGGTCCAAACCAACAAGACACGTCCAAGGATAGACAACCTGATGTAATTCATAGTCCACTGTCGCCCAAAGACGACTTCTCCAATCCAGGGACCTGTGTCTTTAAAAAACGTATGGATACTAAATACTCGGTGGCACCCAAAATTCCCTATCGACCAACCTCCTACAACCACCAGGGCAAACAACCTTCCATGTTGAATAAGACCAATAACAACTGTCTCTTGGCTACGCCTAATTATCATCCTACACTCCACAACAATCACTGGAAGTGCACAGATAATGGAAGGACATCGACCAGTAGGACTATGTTACCACCCGCTCTTTTCCATGTTTCCTTCTACATCTCAAGCGGCTTCTTCCAACAACCATTTTTTAGCGGCGACGGGAATGGACTCGCACCCATTCCCATCTCAGATACATCCGGCGGAGGTCAACACCTTGATCCCACTCTTCCTCCAATTTGTCCAGATGACAAAGCTAGTCCATTGTCAAACCAACGGCAACCTAAGCATGATGCCTGGGTTCCCGTCGTGCCCCCAACTGTCTCGATATCCACACATGACATGCTACCCTTATCAACAAACGTTCTAATGGCTAACTCGGGCCCACCATACTCGCACTTACCTACCATGTGCACCATGCTCGAACGCAAAGATTCAGACGATCACACAACGGACAGCGATCATTCCCCAATACTTAGTACATTTTCAGTGATTCTGATTAATGCCAGATCCATAATCAACAAACTTCATTTTATAAACACACTTGCACAGTTCAATGACCCACAAGCGATCCTCGTCACTGAAACATGGTGTTCTTCAGATACACTTGACTCTACTCTGATGATTCCAAACTACCACCTATTTCGAAAAGATCGCTGCGACAGAAAAGGTGGAGGGTGTATTATATACCTACGCAAAACATTTACAGCTAAACCTATAGACCACTCACAATTGGAAAATATCCCTGAATCTATTTGGCTGTCAGTTGCGGGTGTCTCATCTTACACACTGCTCGCATGTATCTACAACCCACCGAATGCGTCTAACGTAAGTATCACCAACATCACTTCTGCATTTGACTTCGCATCAGAGTTGCCACACAGCCAGAAGATTATTGCCGGCGATTTCAACCTACCGAAAATACGCTGGTCATCCCACCCAACGTCTACCTTGCACGCCTCTTTTCTTTCTTCCATCAGAGCTGGGGGCTGGACACAATGGATTACCAGTCCAACCAGGTCCGCCAATGTACTGGACTTAATATTCACATTGGGGATACCCAATCCACAGACCGAGATCTTAAACAATCTCCCTGGCAGCGACCATAACATGATCCGACTCAGTTTCCAAATTAAAATGGTCACTAAACTCGCCTCTACAACGCCAGTTGCAACCCATAAGATAAACTGGGAATGCTTTCAGCAGTTCATTCGTTTCTCCGACTGGGATGTATTTTTCCTCTCTACCAGTGTGTACACCGCTGTGGAGCAGTTCTATAAACAAATCCATCACGCTATAGCCCTCCTTGCTCCACAATGTATTCATACCCCTCATGTCTCCAAAGATTCCGTCGAGCACTTAATCAGCAAGAAAACCAAAAAGTTAGCTGCAAGATACAGAAGGACCCATGACTTTTCACTTGTCTTACAAATGCATGAATTTACCACCAGAGTCAAACACGCGCAATTAACACGACGAAAAAATGAAGAACATACAGCCCTACGGACAAGCTGCAAAGCTAGGGAGCTTGTCAAAATACTGCATCGTAGAACCAGTGACCGCTCTCCTCTGATTACCGAAATTGTTGATGGTGAGGGTCACTTACTCCATGACCCAGCTGAAATCTGTGAAGCATTCAGCGACTTTTTTGCCACTACCATGAGTCGCGAAGCTGACCCGGTGCCTGTGTGCACAGAGCTCACAGAAACAAACCTCTTAAGCAGAGTCGATATCTCGCTCAACGCTATCCATCAAGTTATCAAATTAATCAGGCCATCTTCCAAGCTGGGATCTGATGGCATTTCACCAACCACCATTAAACTAGGAGGACCTGATATACCATTGCTACTGATGAGCATGTTCACTCTATCGCTGGAATCTGGCCACTTTCCAGACCAATGGAAAACGTCATTTATTATGCCTCGGCATAAAGGAGGTCCCAAACAAACGATTGATAACTACCGACCAATCCACCACACTCCGATAATCGCTCGGCTATTTGAAAAGCTGGTCAGAATGGAGATGATGAACTTTGTTGATTCTATTGGCCTGATCAATAATTCGCAGCATGGTTTTCTCAATAAGCGATCGTGCACCACCTGTCAACTGCATTACCTTAATCACATTTCAGAATCAATCGATTCCGGCTATGCAGTAGTAATCTTGTTTCTTGACATACACCAAGCGTTCGACCGAGTACCGCACAAGCGACTGTTACAAAAGTTGGAGAACTTTGGGATCCGGGACCCATTACTAGGTTGGCTATCGTCATACCTGAGTGATCGTCATCAGGTAGTCACTTTAGGTGATTATCGCTCTTCCCCACGCTCAATCACCAGTGGAGTCATTCAAGGGAGCGTGCTCGGTCCCTTACTCTTTTTGCTCTACATCAATGACATCACCACATCTGTAAAACATGGTACATCATTTTTATTTGCTGACGATATCAAAATCGTCTATAAGCTTCGGCGTGACGAGCTTCACGGGACATTACTGCTCATTCAAGATGATTTACATTCCCTTGAGTCATGGTGCTGCACATGGGTGATGAACCTCTCGGCTAAGAAATCAAGCATCATGTCTTACGGCTGCTGCATCCCCGAAGGATCTATCACCCTAAACAATGAACGCGTCCCTACACAGTTGTCCACGCGAGATCTTGGCATTAGGTACTCGTCTACCTTCAATTTCTCCGAACAGGCCCAATACCAAGTAGCACGTGCCAGACAGTCTATGTTCAATATATCAAACAAAATACACACAACTCGTGCTAGAGTTGAGCTTTTCAAGCTACTCACTCGCCCATCCTCGAATACTGCAGCATAATATACGGCAATATGAGAAAGAGTGACAGAATTGCTGTGGAGCACCTGCAGAGGTCATTTACTAAACATCTGATTGGTAAACACTCTGCTATGAGTTATCGAGAACGTTGCAATGAACTTCATCTCGAACCACTTTGGATTCGACGATTGAAGCACAACTTGTTGCTGCTTTTCAACATGTTACACAAAAAGACCTATTCCAACCTGCCTACACTCAATTTACAACATTGCTCAACTCGAGCGCTTCGCAACAAAGATTTTACATTGAATATACCGAAGGCTAGAACGAACGTCCGCTCTAATTTCTTCCTGGTCAGATACAGCTATCTGTGGAATAAACTACCAATAACACTCAGGTCATGTGACAATGTGGCAACATTTAGTAGCAGACTCGCCAATTACCTTGATCTAACTACCCTAAGCTCTATATTCACATGGGAAAAATCCCTCGATGAGCTATTCCAAGAGGGCCCAAAAACATATAAACACCAATGTTTTCATAACTAGGCTTTGGCCTCAACCATCCGCCAGAATGTTAATACATGAAACGCATATCCAAATACTCCACCTATGCATGTCACCCATGCAAGAGCATGGATGCTTCTGTAGAAAATGACCTGTGCCGCTATAGACACAGTTGATCTCCTCAAGAGAAATATACCTACTATTATTATTACTATTATTATGTCACCTGCGTCTTTCTGGAGATCCAGAAGCAGCCCCAGCGGGTTTGTCTGGTGTAGGTATTGCACTAAGTGACAAGGCCGAGGCGGCACTACTGGACTGGTTCCCGATTAACAGCCGACTATGTGCAGTTCGGCTTCGCGGTTCATGTAGAATCAACAAACGCCGCGAAGAGGGACGCAACTTGTTTGTGATCTCCGTGTACGCTCCAACTGATTGCAGTGGCGACTCGGTCAAGGACGAATGCTACCGGGGTCTACATCAGCTCTTGACTAATGCTAAAAAGTCGGATGTCGTTGTCCTTGCTGGGGATTTTATTACACGGGTTGGCCGCCTAGTACAATACGAACGCCACCTTGGTGGTCATCACGCGCTCGATGAGAACCTCTCTGACAACCGAGAGAGGCTTCTCACATTGAGCGAAGGTAATCATGTGATTCTCTCAAGCACTAACTTCAGGCGTGCGACGAAGCGTTCCGCAACATGCCGTCCCCCTTCGCCATCACAACCGTGGTCTCAAATTGATCACATTGCAGTTAGCTTCAGATGGCGTCGCAGCGTACTGGACTGCATTTGGCTTATTTGGCCCACCTTCGTTGACTCTGATCATGCACTGGTCTGTGCGAAAATCTGTGTGTTTTGGGGTCCAAATACACGAAGCACCGCAAGATTGATGTAAATAGTTTAACTGATTCCTCTGTCCAGGCGAGCTATCTATCTTCATTGGCATACGCACTCAGTTGCAATCCACCGTAAGACGTGGAGAAACACTGCGCTTGTATACAAAAAGCGATGACCATTTCCGGACAGTCCAGTTGCAGTCTAGCTCGACGCCCATTAAAGGCTTGGATCTCTGATCGCTCTCTGGAGCTGTTCGACCGCCGCAAAGATATTTCGGCAGAATCAGATTGCAAGCATCGGCGCTGTTCTGCCAATCGGCTGCTCAAGCAAAGTCTACGCAAGCATCGCGAGGCATGGTGGTTTGAGCGTGCTTTAGAGATGGAGACCGCTGCCCTCTCTGGCTACACTCGCAAGCTTTTCCAACTCATTCGGTCCACAGGCCTCAGGAAGCTTGATGTCAGTGAGGTTATTTGTGAGGTGGATGAGTCTCCGATCATCAACCAACGAAGGTGTATAGACCTCTGGGCCGAGCACTTTTACTCGCAGTCCAACTGGCCTCCACCATCCATCAGTACATCTTATTGTCCACCCTGGCTCGTCCCACTGAATCCACCCAGTGAAGCGGAAGTCTGCCTAGAGATTCGACGCCTGAAGCGGTTCAAGGCTGCCAGCCCAGACGGACTTCCTCAAAAGCCATTCAAGTACGGTGGTGTGGCGATGATTAAACATCTGACCTCGCTGTTCGCAAAAATATGACATGAAGAGAATGCCTTTGGGGCGAAACAGTTATTGTCCCGATTTTCAAGAAAAGGGCTCACACTTCATGTACAAGTCATCGCGGGATTAATCTTATTTCGGTGGCCTCCAAGATATTGGCATCCATTCTGCTCCGTGGACTATCCTCAGTACGTGGATTATCCTACCGTGAAGAACAAGCTGGTTTCCGTCCTGACCGCGGATGCGTGGATCAAATTTCACGCTTCCGCCAGCTCCTCGAACAGCGCCACATTTATCACTGGCCCACCATCGTTACATTGTTAGAGATACGTTCCGCTTTTGACTCCGTTTATCGACCTGCTTTATGGCGTTGCTTGCTAAAGGACGGAGTGCCAGTGAAATATACCGCCATCTTACGAGCACTTTACCTTCACACATCCGGCCTAGTGAGGGTCTATGACAAGCTTTCCTCGCAATTCGCTGTCAATAGCGGTGTGCGACAGTGCTGCCTTATGTCCCATTCCTCTTCAACTTCGCAATCGAAGAGGTTTTGTAGAGTGCTCTAGAAACTTTCCAAAATTTTGGCCTAGAGTTTCTACCGGCTGAGCGCGCGACCGACTTTGATTATGCTGATGATATCGCCTTACTTGGTGACGATCCTCAGGGTATGCAACGCACTCAGGATCGTTTGGCGGTTGAAGCATCTAAGTATGGCAAGAGCTTCGCCCATCGAAGTTCAATGGTTCAATGGTGTATGATGGGATAAAAAGCATAACTTTACAAGACCCACAGGATGGATATGCAAAAGAAAATTAAAATCAAAATGTTCCAACGTGGAACGTAAAGTATCAGTGGTTAAATCATTGCACTTTAACAAGGTGTTGTGTATCGTTTATCACTAAGATGAAAATCTAAGAGTATTTCGAATGTCGTCATGTCTGGTGCGTTCACCACATAGTTTGGTAATGCATTCCAGTGAGAGCAGATTCTAAGTGAGAAAAAATACTTTCTACAATTCAAGCGAGAGTGTTGCGTCAATAGTTTCAGGTGGTTGCCTCGGTTTTGATTGTATGGGGCTAGAGTCAACAGCGATGTACATGGATGCTCGCTTTCGGTTAATATCCGGTATGTGAGAGTAAGATCACCGCGAAGCCGTCGGTATTCTAATGAGAACACCCCGAGTACACGAAGACGCATTTCGTAACTTATACCGGATAGTCCACGCGTTGCTTTTGTGGCTCTTCTTTGGGGCTGTTCCAAGAGGCGGATGTCTCGTTTTAACCATGGACACCAGGCCTGAATTGCATATTCAACATGAGGACGAATGTAGGAGTTAATCAACAATGGTACTAGCTGTCGCTCAAAAGTGCCGAGAGCTCGCCTCAAAAGTCTCAAGTTCAAGTTCGCTACACTTGCTGCTTTCGAACACTGGAGCGAATTTCCAAGACTCTCTTGCACGATTATACCTAGGTCGCGTTCACTAGTCACGTGTTGCATGACATGTTGCCCCAAAAAGTATGTGTTAACGAAGCTGTTGTGCACCGTCAGCAGGTGGCACTTTGCAGCGTTCAGTGGGAGCTGGTTCTTTTCTGCCCATTCGTTAATCCGGGTCAGATCTTCCTGGAGGTAGACATGGTCGGATGCTGAGCGAATAGCTCTCCATATTTTAGCGTCGTCTGCAAATATTTGCATTGGAGATAGAATGTCTGCTGGAAGGTCATTGATGTAGACTAAAAATAGTAGCGGGCCGAGGACGGATCCTTGTGGAACACCACTGGAGACGTAAAGGCTTTCGGAATAGGTGTCAGCTACTCTTACCTTGATTGCTCTGTCGTGTAAGTAGTCTTCCAACCAAGTGAGCAGGGAACCGTTGATACCGTAGGCAGCAAGCTTTTGGAGGAGAAAGAAGTGATTGACCCTGTCGAATGCTTTAGAAAAATCCAGGTATATCACATCTATGGGGACTCCTTCATCAGCCGCCCTGGTCCATAAGTCCCGAGTAATCAGCAAATTGGTGAGACAAGATCGTCTGCGTCGGAACCCATGTTGGGCATTAGAAATTATCAGTTGATTTTCAAAGTATCGCGTCAGTTCATCTGCGATTACCGATTCCATAACTTTTGACAAAACAGGAAGGAGAGTAATAGGTCGGTAGTTAGCAGGATCCGAACGCTTACCACCTTTATATATCGGAGTGATAATTCCATTTTTCCACTCAGATGGGAGTGTATGGGAGTTAAGTAGACACTGAAAAAGGTTGCAAGTGGTGTTGCTATGGTGGGGGCAAGGGTTTTTAGTACTTTTGGGCAGATCATGTCGATTCCAGGGGCACTGTACTCCCGGAGAGACTGTAGTTTGCTTGCAACAGCTGCTGGAGTAAACGTGACGCTGGATAAGCCAACGACATTTGTTGGGAGCTGATAGGGCGAAGGACCCATGACATTTGTAGCTACCGAGCCAAACTGCAAGAGTAGAGCATTCGCGGCATCCACAGCAGTAGTTGTTAGGCCATTGGCTGTCCTGAGTGGTGGTATTCTGGGCTTAACCTTTCTTTTGCCATTCACAAATTTGTATAGCAGTTTGGTGTTACTCGTAAATTTCAACACCATATTCTCCTGCCATTCGTACTTATCGACTCTAATGAGTGACGTGCAGTAGTTTCTTATGACTTTGTAATCCTGCCATGTGATATCACATGGGCTTAGCAAATATTGCCTCCAGCTTTCATCTCTTCTGTTGATCCATTTACGTGTTCTGCTCCGGATCCACGTATTGGTCCGGCGCGATGCTCGTAATGGTACAACCTTCGATGCTGATTGTATGACCCAGTTAATTTTGTCTTTCAATTCATTCCACGCGTCATTCACTGAGCTGTGCGTCTGTAGGTCCCAGTCAACGGTTGCTGCTAAGCTGCGCAGCTTATAATAGTCCGTAATAGTTCGTTGAGTCTCACTTTCTGTAGCAACAATACTGGCATAACATACGTAACCAAATGTTAGCACTGAATGGTCGCTACGGCCCAGTGGAGGATCGTATGCTACTGACTCAACCATCAACTCTTCATTAGTCAGGATTAAGTCCAGGAGTGATGGCTTGTTTGAATCGCGATGTCTGGTTGGTTGATGCACATGGTTATACAAAACTGCCATATCCATAAATTCGAGGAGTTTCGATTTAAATGATGGCCCATTAGGGGACACTGATGCTATTGAAGGAACATTAAAGTCACCCATTATAAGATAGTGAGAGTACTTTTGTGAAACAGCATAGCGGAGGGCGTTTAACAGAATGTTATCGCTGTCTGCTGATGAGTTCGGAGGTCTATAAATAACTGCTAAGAGGCAAGCATCACTCTTCTTCTGTGAAACAACATCTCGACCTGCTAGGTGCAGTCGGCAAAATAGTGCGTCGGGAATAACGAGGGAATTTTCGGTAAGTGCCTCACATTTCAGATAATCTCGATAGTAGAGAGCAACACCGCTCCCGCGAGATAGACGATCATTTCGTATGACTGACATCTCACTGAGTTCAATCTCCGGATCAAGTATGTCGTTTGAGAGCCAAGTTTCAGTGACTGCTATGAGGTCCCAAGTTGTCGTTTCATGTCGGTGGCGCAGCTCCGAGAGCTTAGAGTACAACCCCTGAGTGTTGGTGTAGCAGCATTTTATTTGTTGACGCATCAGGAGCTCGGTTCGCTGTGAGTGACCGGCACAAATAGTGCCGGTCTGCTGAAGTTTTTTGAAACGGTTGTTTGCACAGTTGGCTGGTTTGAGATGGGTACAATTGAGGCTGGCTCATCTGTGTCTGAGGTCTGTGCTAATTGAAGAAATGGTCTTAACCGTACTTCTGGTGGCCCAAGTTTCCTTTTGTCATGCCATGCTTGGATTGCCACTGATACCATTTCAGGCGCAGCCAAGGTAACTTTCAAAATTCGTGGCCCGCTACCTTGGTAGTTTGTGGAAGCAGTTAGACGGGTGACGCCAAAAGCCACGACATTCTTCATGTCGTATAGTTCTGCGATGTACCACCATTCTTCGATGTCGTGCTTCTGTCGTTCACTGCTATCGTCATGCTTCAATTCTGGCACACCATGAACCAATACCACTTTCTTCATCTCATTTTGACGTGATGAACTAGGGTTGGATTTATGCTTCTGTCTTTCTGCCCATGCCCTGTCAGGAAAAATGCGGGCACTGACAGAAGAGTTCACTAGCATGTGGCTTGCTAAGAGAACATCTTCCAGGTCACACGTGTTGCCAAACGTTACTCGCAGTAACCGAGGTTCCCCTAAGTGTGGAGATGATGGATTTCGTGAAAGGCGTGTAAGACCAGTTGGGAGAACTTTCAGTCCGAGTGCGCTGGTTATTTCAGCCCACCGGTTTTGGTCCTCGGCTTGTCTACCTTTTAGCGATTCGCTAGTGGGTTCTGGGACGTTTGAACATATTACTGTCATCGCCTTTTGGTTGCATAGTAATTGTTTGTTCTGCAGTTCCTTGTGTAAAAGTACTTGTGTAAAGTACTGCTCAAGAATTGGCTTTCACCTGCTCCCGTGCTCACTCTCGAAGGTGCACAACTTGAACTGGTATATAGTTTCGTCCAACTTAGGAGCTGTGTTTCTGCTGACGGCACTATCAGCAAGGAAGTTGCTTTTTGCATCGCTATAGTTCGATCAGCATTCACCAATCTGAGGCGCTTGTGGCGTCATCGCGACATCTCATTCTCGCTAAAGGGCCGCGTTCACAGCGCGTCAGTTCGCTCAGTGTTGTTGTATGAGTGGGAGTTTTGGCCAATCCGCGTGGAAGACATGCGTCGTCTTTCTGCCTTCGATAACGGTTACTTAAGGAGGATTGTTTGTGTTTGGTGGCAACATAGTTAAGAATAAGGACGTTCGACGTCGCATCTTGAGCAGTGCAAGTATTCCCTTCAATAAACAGGTTTTACTGCCCCAGTTGTGATGGGTCGGTCACATCCTACGCAGGGCACCTGGGTGTCTACCGCGTCGCGCTCTATTCGCTCGTCAAGGACCTGGCTGAAGGCGACCGCGTGGTGGTCAGCTTTCCACTTGACGACAGCACATGAAATCGCTGACGTCGTGTCTAGCCGCTGTTGGATCCGTACGTCTTCCAGGATGGGGACCCAAAGATGAGGAGTTTCAATGGATTATCACTCTCGAACACATGGCCCACAACCGGAATTAGCGGAAGAATTGTGTACAGAATTGTATTGATTCACATGTTTAATACTTCAAACGTTGAAAATGATAAAAAAGGAGAACAATCGGCGTGTGAGAAAAACTAAAATGTTTTGTTCTACCTTTTGTCAAAATGTCCTTTTCTTCCTACGGCACAGCGGAAGTGTGTTGCTCACCTTCAACTACTACGCGACGATGATTATGACGCGATGACTGTCCCCTGTCCGCTGATCTCCATGGTTTCTTGTTGGTTCCGTGTCTAGTTGCTAGGCTACTGAGATTACATACAGACATGCATCGGTGTGTCTCGAACTACGGATGCCCATTCACCATCACAACTGACCGTAGAATGCAATTCAAATCTTCACAATTCGATACGTTCTGCAACTTTTTAGGCTTCCGCCACATTCATACCACAGCGCGTCACCCACCAGCTAACTGTTTAGTTGAACGCTTCCGTAGCCAGATAAAAGCCTCGCTCTGCGCATTCTTTGACCATAGCTGAAGCGAAAACGTTTCGCTCTTACTCTTAAGTTTTCGCAGCAGCCTCAAAGCTGAGTTGCAATGTGTACCAGCAGAGCTGGTTTGCTGCACAACGCTAAAGTTGCCAGGAGATGCCGTTTTGCCTCCCGCATTGTCGAGTATGCCTCTGTCTAACTTTGCATCCTCCCTAGCTCAACGGATGCGTTCACTATGCCCGACTCCCTACCGTGAGCAGACTAGAGATGTGCAAATGCACAGTGCACTCCCTACCTACACTCACGTCTTCCTCCGCACCGACGCCGTGCGGCGCCCTCTCCAGCCTCCATACACTGGTTCTTTCAGAGTCCTGCAACGAACTCCGAAACATTTCACCTTAGACCAGAATGGTCACTGAACAACTGTGTCCATGGATCGACTCAAAGTGGCTTTCCTTGACGAACCGACTGCAACCCATTCTGATGCTAATACACAAGCACCCGCACCTGCGGTGACTTTCCAAACGATGGATACCCCGAACCCCTTCGTTACACTTGATCATCCAACTGCCCCACCTCAAGCCCAGGCAATCGACCGACGTGGTAGACAGGTCAAACGTCCGGACCGCTTTTTAGATTTTGTAAACGTCTGCTATTTCCATTAAAAGGCCTTTTTCGTCTATAGTGGTAATCGTGCGTCTCATCCAGAAAGGTTTTGCAAAATCGACAAAAGCAAAAACATTTGGGAAACCTAAAAGCCTTCTTTCCTTTTATCATGCATGCCCTGTTCCCTCTCCGGCATCATGCCACTTCCCCCTACCCTCTCTGAGTAACCTTCCAGAAACTCAACCACCAGAACTGCCAAGGTAACTCCCGATTGACTCGCCAACCGGATTAATGCAACCATCGAGTGACTAGCCTGCCGGTTCAAGGCTCCTTCTTAACACAAAAACAGTCAGTCGTCTTCGAACGCGGACGGCCGCGAACGTATTGGTCCCTAAAAGTCTGGCTAGGCGTTGCCGACGATGGCGCCGGATTTCTTCGTGGGACGAGGACTGTGGGCTGGAGTGCGGTGGAGGTGATGACACCTCCCAAGCGCACCGTCGGGTCTGCAGCGGAGGGAATGTCCTGTCGGCCGTATTTCTGGACTAGCCAGTTTTTTTGCAGTCCGAGAAGCCCGCCACGACTGCCCACCGATGATGTACTCTGGTCCATATGATCATCACATATAATTAATAACAAAACCCTGGACCCAGCGAACTCCGCTACACACCCCATCTTGGAAGCCCCTGTTCAAGCCCATGCTACTATCCGCATCCATCATTACCTCCCATTCCCCCGCCAACAGTACCATCGAAAGCTTCCATCTTTCGATCCTTGTAGTGCACCTTTCAGCAGTTTGCAACATTGGTGGTTACCGTTGTTTTACTGACGGCACTTCAGTTGACATAAACTGCTTTGATGAGTGCCGTGCTACAGCGTTTCTGACTCCAGTTGACTCGCTTCCTACATTTGTAGCCTGCACAATACATGCTGGGTACAGTCGCCTCTAACTTCTATACTGTCCCGCATTAGACAGGTCTCTTACGTACCATTGATTACCGACTAATATCGCAGGCGCCACCCAACAAGCACTGCTCTTAGGCTACATGTGTTATGTAGAACATTTTGAAAAAAATAACGAAAAATCTCATGTTCAAATTGATTATAATAATTTAGCTGACCTAATTGGCGCAATTTGCTGATCCTTTTTATCTGCTCGGTCCCTTGAAGTGGTCTGGGGGAATTGATCAACCAGTTCAATAGGTTGATGGAAAGCATGTCAAAAATAAAAATTCACTACTTGGAAACGAAGATACTGTTCCTAAGACGCAAGATTCGAAGATGCATGGCCTTGAAGGACTCGGCTTCCCAGTTGATAGAGATGGAAGACCAGCCGTTCCACTTAGTTGTCTTTTAGTCTTTCGCGGAGAGAATGTGAAAATAAGAAAAGCCGTAATATATCTAAACACACTATTATATATTAAAGTACACGATTTGTGAGTACTACGCGGTAACTCGATCTTTTGGCGTGCCCTACTATGTCGATTTCTAGGCCGAAATCCCGTTGAAAACAGTGTTTGAATAAACAATGGGAACAGAATTTGACTTTTGTCAAACTCCTCACATATATTGGGAAGAGAAGTGTTCCAGTAAACACTTGCTACAAAGTTTGACTATTGTCAATTTTGTTCTCCGATATTATGACGTCCAAGTGCGTGGACTGTGGTGTCCCCTCCCGGTCAAAGGCTGTCCAGTGCGTCCTCTGCGAGTTGGCCGCACATAAGGTGCTGTAACACTGGTCAATATTCCTACCACTGTCTTCAGCACACTGCCTCCAAGGGCACAATTTTTCACTGCTATCCGTGTCTAGCAGTGGTTAGCGACAAAAAACTTCTGATGAAACTACTCCCCCTCAGCGTGCTTAATGCTCCTGCACAAGCTCTGGCTAACTCTGAATGAGAAACACCTGTTTCATCTGTGTGCCTGCTCGGGTCTGACTACTCTACGCCCAAGGGGAAAGAAAACCGTGTGTCCACCAATACGTTGGCAGGAACACCGTTGCCCGTCGGGCCTGGCAATCCAGCTCAAGCTCGAAGCCGGATCCTCTCCTCTTCTTCAGGGGGTACACTACTAACGAAGGGTAGTGTCTGCAAAGGCCGGTTGCATGCAGCTAAGCCAAAAATAAAGACGAGAACCTATGCGGCTGTGGCGGGCATAAACGCTGCAGAAATATCAGCGATGAACCAGGTCAAAAGATAGACGAGAAAACAGCTCTAAGGCTTAAAGCGAAATTAAACCCAACGCAACTGGAGCTCATTTTTGACAAAGTTACCCGACTTGAACAGCTCATTAAAGAAAAGCCAGTCCCACAAAAGCCAGGTCCCTCAGGAAAAAACAAAGCACCTTGTGAACGTTGCTTAATAATTACGAATGCTCCTGGATCCGACACAGAATCATCGGATAAAAGGATTCTTGATGACCAAGCTTTTGAAGTGGATGGTATCCATTTTATGCGAAGAAGGCGAGCAGGGTATAAACATCGTCTCTGCTTAAATGAACCGTTCAAGACCCACTCGCTAAAAGTCGTCTGTCAAGATGAGGATGAATGTCGCCGCATCCTCAGACGTACATCGCGTCTCAAAGGAGATCTTCACTGTCCTGAATGATCCTTCCTCAGAAGATAGCTTCGGAATGAGACAAGCTGTCAAGGAACTGCGAACCCGCCGAGTGAACAGCGAAACTGATCTCCATAATATGGATTTCCGCGTTGTTCAGAAAACTCAGAGATCTCACTGGAAGCCAATCCTTCTGATACCCAGCGTACAAGTCTAAATAGTGCATTGCGAGTGATATTCGCCAGTCTACGCAGCATTAAAAATAAGCTCGACGAGATTCCTGTTCTCATTACTGAGCATCAGCCAGATTTACTAGATTTCACGGAGGCCTGGTTATCCCCAGAGATCCAGGACGCTGAGATTAGCATATCCGGATATCAACTCTCCCGAGCTGATCGCTTCAGTGGGCGGACTGGGGTGGAGTAGTTCTCTGCTCGAGGTCCTGCCACAAAGTACACGTTATCAAAGCTCTCTGCAAAAATGACGGAGCCTCAGCGATACTGTGGTGCCGAATTCAGAACGGTTAACAACTGCAGAGCACCACTGAGCTCAGGCGTCCGTCTATTACATTCGGTAAAAACCAGTGTTCGAGGAAGGAACTGTCTGCTAATGGGCGACTTCAATGCACCCATTATCGAATAGAACTTTCTGCACTGTGATCTTTGCCAAGATTTCTTCGAGGCTGGCTTTCTCGACGCTATTCACGCATGCAGTCTGATCCATGACCTCTCTGCACCAACACGGATGATACCGGATCAAATCCCAAACATACTGGATCTCGTCCTCACATCAGCGCTTTCTGATGTCCATGGCTTTTAGATTCTCCAACCACTCGACCGGCTTGACCACTCTACAATCTCCTTCTATTGGGCATGCCGCCTTGCCATCCACGATCAGGGGACACCGTCGCAACTTCTGGCGTGTTGTCCCATCGAGATTACGAGAAGTGGCAAGCACCACAAACTGGACCATTCCACAATCCCTGAACCTTGACGAGGCATGAAACCTACTACGCTCGAATATGATTTCGGTTCTCGAAAAAGTTGTTCCCATCACCAAGGGCAAGCCATTCCCCAAAGGCCCCCTCTAGATCAACAGAGAGGTGAGATCCCTGAAGAACAGACGACGCAAACTGTGGGACGTATTCAAGGCAGTACAGGTAAAGTCATATTACTCGAAGTACAAAGTGATCAGAAATCTGTACACACTAAGAAAGCGCCAGTAACGATCACAATAGGAACACAGCCTAGTCTTGCCCGAAAAAGCTGTTCTCATATCTGAAGTGAAACACCAAGGCTGGCAGTGGTATCCCTACTCTCTCCTGCCAGGAGGAGGACACCGTGCTCTACGAAGATGAGGAGAAGGCTCAACTACTAGCCTTGCAGTACTCCTCGATTTACTCCGTGGAACTGCCACTACCCACTGACGATCTGGCAACCCATTATCCTCCTCTCGAGAAAGTCGAAAGCAATCCCGAGATAGTCAAGCGACTGCTTCTTGAACTGAACCCTAACTCCGCACCGGACCCTGATGGACTTCACCCATTATTCCTCAAGATGGCAGAATACTCCGATACATTAAGTTTACCGGCGTTCTCTTGTAGACGGGTGCCTACCACCTGACTGGAAAGTAGGGATTGGAATGCCCAAGTACAAAGGAGGGAATCAGCACGATCCTGCAAACTATCGACCGATATGCCTAAGGTCTGTGATCTGCAAGATCTTCGAATGGGTCGTCAAGTGTCCTCCATACCCACTGCGAATGCCTGTGCGCCATCTCCAGCCCTCAGCACGGATTCCGCAGGGCTCGCTTCTGCATCTCTAACATGCCTGTTGCCAAAGAAGCATGGATCAAAGCAGTAGAAGACCGGAGACACCTAGATGTTATCTACATTGACTTCAGCAAGGCCTATGACAAAGTCCCATACAAACCACTTGCGCTCAAACTCCAGGAAATTGGCGTCATTGGGAATCTCCTTGCATGAGTTGCGGACTTCTTGAGAGATCGGACTCTTCAAGTGAAGGTGAACCAAACGCTGTCTGGCCCTCTGTTTATGACTAGCGGAGTCCCGCAAGCCTCTGCCATGGACCGGAATCTTTCAAGCTCTACATTACTGACCTCACTGCAGCTCTTCAAGCTGACTGCTCAGTCTATGCTGGTGATTCCAAGCTATGGTCGGAAGTGGCTAGTCATGAGGACGCGGACCGACTCCAAACGGCGCCGGACCAGCTGCACTATTGGTCCGTCAAGTGGCAACTAACCGTTCTGATTGGTAACCCGGATTCATTCGATGTATACCACATTGATGGATATCTTCTCAAGAACGTCATGCACGAGAAGAATCTGGGGGTTCTCGTGTCACATGACCTTAGAAGTTCCTAAGACACCCTTAGAAAGGTGGCGACTGCAAACAGGATGCTGGGTGCTCTACGCAGGTCATTCACTCGTATCACTCCGGCAATTTTCAGAACCGTTCATCACATATTCACCCGATATTGGAGTATAGGCTTCCAGCTACCTATTCTCTCTTAAAACCTGAATGTGACTTGCTTGAGAGAGTTCAGAGGCGTGGCTCGAAATCCGTCATGGAGGTTCGTGGTTTTGCTTACCCTCTTCGAGTCCAAAAGCCGAACATATCCCCAATGGATTATCGTCGGTGACGTGGAGATTCTTATAGTAAGAACCCAGAAACGCAAAGGACACAGCTGTAATGTGTACAGCCGACTAAGTCACTGGTTCGCTTGCTAACATGGACATTTTTCACACACATGAGTCACGTGCATAACCAGACAGACCATGGCTCGTGCTAACCAAACACAACAGTTCTCCATTGCCAAATTAAGAGTACGCAGCTTGATAGTGTTCTACGTTGCGCCTCGCACGAAGTGCTCGCCATGGCTGTATAGGTTGCTCAGTGTGGTCTTCATTTGGCAATGCTTCTGGCCCTATTTTCAGGCGTGCAGGCGATGGGCAATTTGACTGTTCCTCTGCAGGCTATCGTCGTATTTGGTCCAAGTGACATTGAAGTATTCGTAAAACTTCAAATTCCGCTTCCACTGCACTAACTCCTCGGACCCAAATTCTATCCGTTGGCCTCAGTTTAACACACATTCTGTCGCTTGCCTCAAGCAAACGATTCTTCGTTTTCATGTCGTAGCGTTGCTTCATCACAGACTGGCTTTTACCGCCCGTTCGATGTAGACTGAGTTTAATCAGATCCAACCGAGTGCGCAGACGTCGTCCTATCAGAAGTTCACACGGTGGATGATCCGTGGTAGTGTGTGGTGCAATGCGATATTGTAATAGGAATTTATTCAGGCGGGTTTGTAGTTCCGGACTGTTGTTTGGCCACACCCAGTTTGGTTATCGCAACTGCTCTCTCTGCTATACCATTGAACGAAGGGTGATATGGCGCCGAGAGAACATGCTCAATTCCATTTTGACGTAGGAATTGTGCAAACTAGTTACTGGTAAATGTCGGGCCGTTATCTGAAACAATCGCATGTGGTACACCATGTGTAGGGAAGATATTATTTAACATGTGCACAGTGGTCGACCCAGTCATGGATGTGGTTGCCCGAGCTTCGATCCATTTGGAATGGTTTCCACTACCACCAGGACCATGAAGCCGTTGATGGGTCTACAGAAGTCAATACGTATTCTGTCCCATGGGCGCGAGGGCCATTGCGATGGAGACATTGACACAAGTTGTGGGGATGATTTGTTTCATTGACAGCTAGTACACATTTGTACAATTTGTTCTATCTCTTGATGGACTCCCGACCACCAGATGTAGTTACTTGCTAGTGCCTTCATCTTTGAATTTCCTTGGCGACCCATATGTAGTTCCCGCAGGATTATTTGACGATACCGTTTGGGGACGATGACTTGAGAGTCCAAAACTATGCACTCGTCCTCAAGGCTTAATTCATCTCTTCGAGTGCTAAATGCTCGTAGACTTTCATCAACCCGGCCCAGCCAACCAGTTAGGATATACTCATACACCTTCGACAGTTCCGGGTCACTCCTTGTTTCCGATTTTATTCCCGGTGCTATCACCGGCAAATCATCCAAGATATTAATTGTACCAATTCTCTCAAAGCTGGCGTGTGACTCTTAGCCTCTTGTAATGGAAGTCTGCTGAGCCCATCGGCACAACGATTTTCCTTCCAGGGAAGATATTTTAGTTGCTACTGATATCCGGCGAGTAGTAGAGCCCAGCGAAGCACCCGGAGCGATGCCATTTGGGGTATCGCTTTTGGTTCACCCAGTATTCCCAGCAATGTCTTGTGGTCTGTGTGTATTTCAAATGTCTGCCCGAATAGGTACTGGTGAAAAGGCACAACCCCAAAAACGACTACAAATACTTGTCAATTTGGGCGTCATTTCGCTCGGTCTGCGATAGGGTCCGAGAGGCAAATGCAACTAGTATGTTTACTCCGTTCGCGTCAGATTGTAACAAGGCGGCTCCGATTCTGTACGGTGATGCATCACATGTCAGCGTCATGTACTTTTCGGGGTCAAAGTGGGCCAGAACCGGTGGACTGGTTAATGTACTTTTGGCTTGACAAAAATCCAATTCCTCCGTCTCAGACCACGCCCACTGAGGGCTCTTGCATAACAAACGATGCAACGGATGTAAAACTGTGTCTGATTGCCGAACAAACTTTGAGTAGTGATTGTACATTCCCCAAAACAACCACAACTCGTGTCGATTTCCTGGTTGTGGTGCTTCAGGAATAGACCGGACTTTCTCCTCGATCGTCTTCAGTCCCTCAGCACTTATACGGAAACCCAAATAATCAACGTGGGGAGCCAAGAATACGCATTTCGCACGACACTGCCTCAAACCATTCTCCTTCAGGTGGTCCAGAACAACTCGCAGAGTTTGTAGATGTTCGTCAATTGTCGCCCCCGTAACCAATATGTCGTCCAGGTATACGAAAACTTTAGGCAACCCTGTTATGATGTTCGCTGGAAAATGGCCGGAGCCCAATGTATGCCAAATGGTAGTCTGTTGTACCTGAACAAACCGCGATGGGTACTGATCGCCGTCATTGTTTCGGCGTCTTCATGTAGTTCGAGCTGCTGATAAGCGTGCCCGAGATCTAAGGTTGAGAAATACCTGCTGGTACCGAGCTGCGCGTAAACGTCCTCAATTTTCGGGACCGGGTATCTTTCAGCCGGAATCCTGCAATTGAGAGTAATTTTATAGTCCACACATACACGAATCGATACATCAGGCTTGAGTACCGAGACAATTTCTGCAACCCAATCCGAAAACTGTACTGGCCCTATGACGCCGCTCTTCTGCAGGCGATCAAGTTCCTCGTCTACCTTCGATCGCATCAAATACGGCAGCGATCGAGCCTTGTTGAATCGCGGTTGCGTGCCAGGTGGAATGTAGATATTAACTTTTCCCCTTGTGAATTTGCCTTCCTCCGGCGTCTTAACTACCGGTGCACATTGCTGAAACAGCGTATGTATCTCCGATGGTAAGGAAAGATGATTTATCTGTAGAACTGGTAGTTGACTGATCCAGTCGCAGCCCAGTAGGTTTGCACCATCTCCGAGTGCGATGTAAATGGTCCCCCGGGTTGTCGATCCTTCATATGACCCCTCAACGTCCTGCACCCCCAGCAGTTTCACTTCACCATCAGTATATGTACGCAATCGCGGAGGTGGCCAACACAGTGTGGTGTGACTTGTTGAAGCCAACCTCTGTGACCACATTCTTTCGTTGCACAGCGTTACTGCACTGCCGGCATAAATTTTGACATATGCTGGAATCTGGTTAACACAAAGCCGCACGCGAAATGGCGGCTGTGCACTTGGGGTAGTTGTGTAAAATATATACTTCTGTGGTTCAATAGCAACAAGTTGGTTGTTCATTATCAGGGAACATGGGTTTGTACTGAACCGGCACGTACTGGCCAAGTGTCCACCCTTTGGGTATTTGTAAAAAACTGCCATTGTATGTTTGCATTCTCTGGGATGACTGTGCCTCGTCATCATCATCATTATACACGTCAGCTAGAGTTGGGAAACACCTCAGCTACTGTGCCGCAATACATAAAAAAATAATACAACAGTTGTATGCTAGCTGAGCTACCAGCAACGGATAGGCATCACTCCGATAAGCTGCCAGCCGGCTACTAGGCACAAAGAAAAATTATTGTTTTACGCTACGAAATGAGATTGCAGATGGAGTGGGAGGCTAAAAGGGATGGGGAAGGACAAAGAAACTCACAGCACGAGCGACACTGAGGTCGGCTCCTTGCCATGTCAACAAGTGCATCCAGCCAAACGTGTTCATAGTCTTTTGGACACCAACCGCTGCATTGTACACTCTACCCTTCAGGGCGAGAGTGGTGTCGCGCCGCCGCCATGGGTGGCGAAGGTTAGCAAAAGCATTTCGAACTTTTGCTATACGGTTCGTGATCTCTTCTTCGATTCCAAGGGCGCTGATACAACTTCCCAAGCAGTTAAATTTCCGAACAACTTCTAGCTGATCCCCACCAAGGGTCAGCGCAGGAGGCGATCCCTGCCAATCTTGGAGGAACGCTTTGCATTTCGATGGTGCAAAGCAAAGCCCGAAGCGGATTACAGCCAGTGCTAATCGGTCCAGTGCAGCTTGGCAAGTGTGAGAGCTGTCACAGATGAGCGCAACGTTGTCTGCATGCTCCAAGTCAAGAAGTCGTTCTCCTGGGAGCAGATCCACACCTTCCAAGTCATGTCCTGTAAATGCAAACTCCATGGCGTCGTCAATAGCGAAGTTGAATAGGAAGGGTGACAGCAGACATCCTTGTCCCACACCGCTGAAGATATTGAAGGGTGGCGACAGTTTGTCGTAAGCTCACACTCTGACCGTGCCACGCGCATATAATGCTTGGATAATATTTACATATTTCTCGAGCACACCTTTCCTGAGTAGATAATTCCAAAGGGCACATCGATCAACCGAATCGAAGGCACCTTTGACGTCGAGGAACGCGACAACGGTGGGCCGCCAATATGTGTGACGGTGCTCCAACAACTGACGCAAGGTGAAGGTGTGGTCGATGCATCCACGACCCCGACGAAACCCGGCTTGATCCTCACGAATCTGGCTTTCCCGAGTGCCAGTCAGTCTGTGAAGGATTATGGAGGCGAGTAATTTGGAGGCGATGGAGATCAGACTGATTCCTCTATGGTTGCCGCATTCCGAACACGAGCCACCTTCGAAGATGGGAACGATAACGGAGCGGCTCCAGTCGGTTGGGACAGTCTCCTGCTCCCACAGTTTCACTAGTAATTCATGTAAAGCATCAACAAGAGCAGAGCCTCCGAATTTGAAGAGGGCTGAATGAAGATCATCTGGTCCCGCGGCTTTGTTCAACTTCAACAGTCCGATCTCACATTAGACTTCTGAGCGAGAGGGTGGATGCAAAGGGACAGCCCAATGAGCAGGGCGATCATAGGCCGGCAAAGAATCGAACAGTTCTAGCCGATTAAATTGCTTTCAAAATACTCAGCCCAACGTTCCAAACGTTTTGACAAATTGTGGATAGGATGTCCACTCTAGTCACGTATAGTTTCACTAACACCAGGTCTCCTGCTGCCCGTTTCCCGTATCAGACGGAATAACTTACTATGGTCTCCAAGGGCAGCGGCCACTTCCATCTCTGACGCACGGTGTTCAAATGTCTCAGAACCCCTACCGAATCGTTAAAAGATAGATATGCCGAGAAGCAAAACAGCTGGGCTGAGCTAAGCGGTGCACTCGAACTGAACGCTCTCCCACTTACCATCACACGTCTTTACGAAACCCACCTACCCCGCAAGTAGGGGAACCTCCGTTACTGGGAGTAACAGTTAGCAGCACAAGGGGACTAGAATACATTTCCTTAACGAACCATATATTAGTGAACCCTTCTATCAGTGTCCTCATTTTTCTGGACAAGCTATGGACGGAAAGGCGGAAGCGAAAATGCGACTAGAGCGCCTCACTACAAAATGTGGAGAAAGCAGTGCTTGTCCATCGTGGGACAGAGTTGACGAAGGATGATAACAATGAAGGACAAAAACAATATTGAGGAACAGAAGTACACCGCACAGTTCTATGACATGTAAAAACGTAACCTTTGGTGTCATTTTCTGGTTGTCTCCCCGAACCAACACGGGAGTTAGCAAAATTTTGATGTTACCCTGACTAGGCCTGACATAGTATCAATGACCATCCAAGCTTGACATGATAACGGAATAGGTGGGCCACCAGAAGTAGGATAAAGACAATTCTATCAAGCAGAACAGACCCCGCAAATCAAGAAGGCAGTCTGGGCCGCGATCACAAATCTGTTAGTAAAGAACACGTCAACATCAACAACAGCAGTACATCAGCCATTTGAACTGATGCTTCGCTGTCATACAACCATGATGACCTAAGAAATAAAAAATAATAAAAGGGACAGAAGGGGGACTTACCTGAAAGCCTTAATGCCTTAAGCAACGAGACTGGACCCTAACGTGATGCGACGGTTTGCGTACCTCCTTGACCCATTGAGCTATACTGGGTAACGACATCAGCAAAGGTTGATTCACGAAGTTGTCCAAAACGCTGTTTATTTGTGATTTCCGCTTATGCTCCCACCGACTGCAGTTCAACTGCTGTCAAGGACACATTCTATCACGAACTGAATGCGCTACTACGCAGTGCTACTAGTTTAGATATTATAGTATTTGCAGGGGATATGAACGCACTTCAGAAGCTCAGATGGGTGGCAATTTTGGACTTAACTCCAAACGGACTGACAATGGTGAGCGACTGCTGCAACTGTGTGCGGAGCACCAGTTGTTTCTTAGTAGCACTGCTTTTAGACACAGTGGGCGCCGAAGTGCCACTTGGCGTCTCCCTGTAGCTGGCCAACGATGGACCCAAATTGACCACATAGCCATAGGTTACAGGTGACGTGGTTCTATCCTGGATTGCCACTCGTACTAGTGTACCTGTGTCGACTCTGATCATGTCTTGGTGCGCTGTCGTTTCTCCATGAACTTTACCGGGAAGCGCATCAAGCGTCCCCTACGATTGGCAACTGAGAAATTGTCTCAGCCCTCGGTCAGGCAAGCTTATCAAGACGTACTGCATATCGAACTTTCGCTGTCTTGTTCTAATGACACTGGGTTTCAGTGGAATAGGATCTAGGCCGCCATACACGACGCAGGAGCATCTACTTGTGGCACTATCAATCGTCAACGCATCAGCCACTGGATATCCGAGAGGTCGGTGAACCTGTTGGAATCTATAAGAAACCTCCCGGCTGGCTCTGAGCACAATGTGACCAGATGGGCTATTAGGCGTGAACTAAAGCGGAGCCTACGTCCTGACAAGAAAGCCTGGTGGACCAGTCGGGCCCAAGAAATGGAGGGGGCAGAAACAGTATGCAATTACCGCAAGCTCTTCCAGCTGATTCGCACCACTGGTTCCAGGAAACCAGACGTCAGTGAGACAACCAGATGCAGCGCGAGTGCACAGATACACAATAAGGAGCGCCGTATGGCTCGTTGGGTTAAACACTTTGAAGATCAGTTCAGCTGGCACCTTGCTCCCGGACCTCTTCCTACTCAGGTGATGCAGAACGAGCCATGGTTAGTTTAGAGCCTACGTCGGAGGCCGAGGTCCGAAACGCGATCACAGCCCTCATTCGTTTTCGTGCCGCTGTCCTGGATTTCCTCCCGCCTGCACTATTTAAGCATGGAGGCGAAGTCCTCTGCAAAGCACTGACCTCCCTATTCGAACGTATCTGGAAGAAAGAGGGTGTGCCGGCTAATTGGAGCGAACCGATTTTAATGGCAATATACAAGAAGGGCAGTCGCACAGACTGTTCTAACCACAGGGGTATTAGCCTAACGCCAGATGTGACAAAATTACTGACCTAGATTATCGTTCGTCGCCTCACTGTGGAACAGGAATCTCGGATTAGGGGAGAACAGGAAGGTTTCTGCCCAGGGCGTGGCTGTATGGACCATATATCCCCTGCGGTAGATGCTAGAGCAGCGCCACGCATACCGCAGAGCGACAATAGCTATGTTCGATTCGGTCGGTCGATGCATTCTGTTCGAAATACTTGCGGGGAAAGGTGTTCCCAAGAAATATGTGAACATCCTCCGTGCTCCATACTCGAAAACCACAGGCTGTGTCAGGATCGACGGTGACCTGTCGGATGGCTTTCCGACCACAAATAACGGTAGTTAGGGTTGTCCGATTTCCACATTTTTGTTCAATTTCGTCATGGATTCTATCACGGAGTGTTCCCCGTGGAATCCCATGACGTAGGAGTTGAAGCGCTGCCTGGTAAAAAATTAGTTGATCTTGATTATGGGGACGATATCGTCTTGCTTTTCGATGATGTTGCGGCGACACAACCAACCCTGAATAGCCTGTCTAGAGTGGTCCCATTATTTTGTGTGCGCTTTGCACCTTCAAAGTGCAAAGTGTTGCTGCAGGACCACCAGCCACTTTATGACCCCTTGACGGTTGCTAACGAGGAACTCGAGGTGGTCGATCAATTCACTTATCTTGGCAGCTGCATCAGTAACGATGGGCTTAAAGAATCTGAAGTCGGCTCACGCATCGCAAAGACCAGAACTACCTTCTTGAACCTGCGGCATTTTTGGCGACAGAAGGGAGTTTCCCTCCGTCTGAAAGGCCGGGCATACAATGCCATAGTGAGGGCCGTCCTGCTCTACGGTAGTGAGACTTGGCTCATTCGGTCTGAAGATCTGAGGCGCCTTCAAGTCTTTGATCATCGTTTTCTGCGAAGCATTGCTCGTGTCGGATGGCACCAGTGTGTCCGCAACGATGATGTGCGTAGGCGAGTACTAGGTAATGATAACCATGCAAGTTCCCTAGAACAACCGAAAGCACTGAATAAGTTGCGTTGGCTTGAGCACGTGCTACGTATGCCTGATCACCGCTTACCTAGGAGGGTCTTGTTTAGTCTGCCATGTGTAGGGTGGCGTAAGAATCGAGGTGGAGAGTAGTTGATTTGGCAACGACAAATGAAGTTTCTGACGACCAAACTGGGTGCCGTTGGTCAATCTCGCCTCCCGGGCTGGAGTCCACGTGACTCGCCTTGTGCTTGGCTCGAGACTTTACAAAACATGGCGCGCAGTCGACACCAGTGGCACGTTTGCTGCCGTCTCCTAATCGGATTGTCTGTTTAAAGTGTATTTGGTGTTGAGTTATTTGCGGGGAAATGGTTTCTTATGATGCTGGGCAGTGAAAGACGCAAGGAAGCTGTCTCGCCGATGCCGCCCTATCTTTACACGATTGTCAGCTGTTTGTGATGGTATGTTGCCTACACAAGGTGTATGCACCTTGACCCTGAATGTTTGCTTAGTAAAGAACACATAGGCATTTATATAGTACATTACTATTCACTGGGATTCAGTTTGAATGATTACCACTTTTCGGACACTCACGTAGACTCTTTCTCAAGTGAAACGTGTCAAAATGCGGAAGCTCGATCAATTTTGGTAAATGACTTGGCTTTTGGCAACACTGGTAGAACGTCATCTAGTGTCGGTGGTATGTACTATTCTCTTTTGAGCGCGGCGTTTAGAGATTTGGGATTGATGCATAAGCGCAAATTACCCGGCGTTTTAGTGACAGTCGCAACTTGACTAACGCAATCCGTTTGTTCGTTAACATTGGCTATAGCGCCTAAATGGAGCCAGTACCCCTTATCATCTGAAAACTTCGCACGCAATGCGAAAGGCACCTTTCCATACGGCAAACTTGTTGGTTGCGCGGGCTTGTTCAGTGACAAATGAGTCTCCCTTTGAACTTCCCACTTCACTGTCAAGTACGCTAGGATACGGGTCGACGATACTTGTTTAGCTCCACAAAAATGAACAAAACGGTCATAATGGAGACAGCTAAAATCCAAACGCTGAATGGAATCAATGCCCAAAATTAGGAAATGGTCTGCGGACACTACGAGAAACACGAGCAGGTGTCCTGCTTCATTCTTCGGGTTTATAGCCTTCAACGTGAGACAGCCATTCGTTTGTAACTTTGGGTCATTCCACATTCTGAGGAGGGACTGTGTTTCATGGTAATCCGCTCCAAGCCAGTACTTTTGCGGCGGTATGTTAATACTGGCCCCCCGAAGTCCGCTGATGACGCGCCGGATGACCTTAAATGAGCAGTGGTGCAAACAAGCTATTCGCGTTCACTCATGTTATTGATCGATAGATCTTGCGAAGCCTGTCACCTGTCGCTGTCCACGGAATCGATCCTGACCGAATGGCAGCCACATGCAGTGGTACTTTTTGGAACACTGCATACAGGCTCTACCACGTGCCAGGCAATTCACCTTTTGTTTTGGATGCACGTGATCGCGGAATTTGTAACTAAGTTCTTGTCCATCCATTGTCTGTGGTAAACGTGTTCGGTGTTTGGCTATTGCACAGAGCCCGGCCACTGTCTCTATTCTGAGTTGTTATAGCTGTTGGGTCGTCCTCGTCTCGCTTAGACAAATGTCGATGCATTATTCCAGAGTCAGGTTTCTCTGCTGCAATAGGTGCTTCATCAGTCCATCCTTCCTTAGGCCAATCACGATCCGGTCGCGTACCAGAGAATCGCGCAAACAACCGCAAACTGTGTGTACGCGCCGAAAAATCTTCAGTTCGTTAATGTAGGCCTCGCACGATTCTCCAAGTAAGCGATTGCGACCGAAAGACAAAGAAGTTGGATACGTTTCATTTGATCGACCATCGCAGAACTCACCGAACCTGAGTACCACCACATCAAGCTCGGTTTCCTGGTCGTCATTACTATGTCCAACATTTCCAGTGCACATCTTGCTTTCTCGCCGATTGCATACCGGAACATGGCCAATTGCTAGGCCGCTGGCTGAGCATCCAGCTGGGTCAGCGTCACAAAGTCCAATCACTTTGCCTTCCACATTCTAAAGTTGTCGGGCAGCGCATATTCTGTCTTCTGCAGCGGGGTTGGTAACTGAATTGCCGGTTGTCCACCAAACGTCTGCAGGGTTCATCGTGTTAGCTTATCCTCCTCTGTCAACATGTTGTGTGGCCCTCCGAAAATCAAGAAGACCGTCTTGGCGGCGATCACAAATCTGTTATTAAACAACACATAGACAGTTTATATTGTACATTACTATTCACTGGGACTCAGTTTGTATGGTCAGTTCTTTTCGGCCACTCACCAGAGTTCATTGGCTGGCGTCTATCATTTGTTCCCTGACATTTGGATCAGTCCTCAATCAGGCGGAATAAAAACGCACTTTGTTCACACCCCAAACTCATCTCCGTCGGTACATTCGGTGTTTGCGCTGATTGGTTATTCATCCGTCTCCTTGGCCTGCTTGCCTCGCTCGGCCTATCAGCTGCCATCATGCGAAGGGCACTGAGCTCCAAACCTGTGCCCCAACGAGCCAACTGTCTGACTTTGTCCAGAACAAAGACCGTGTTTGACTCACCCATTGCCCACCGATTCTGCTTTGTTCACTCTATCCGGGTAAGCGTGGTCGCTTTGTGTTCGTGGTGCCAATCGGCTTCCCCGACAACTGGCCAGCTACCATCACACCAGGTACAGATGGGTCAAACTCCGTTGTTCTTAACTCAGAACAGCCAACTGTGCAAACACTCGCATCAAATATCATCAGCGGACCGGCACAAACGGCGCCGGTCAAACACGCCGAACCGAGCTGCTAGTGCATCAACAAATGCAATGCTACTACACCAACGCTCAAGTGCTCTGCTCTAAGCTGTCGGATCTGCGTCATCGACAAGAAACAAATACTCGGGACATCATAGCATTGACTGGAACTTGACTCGCAAACACATACTAGACCCAGATATTGAACTTCGTGTAATGTCGATCTTACGGAATAATTCTCCATCTCGAGATGGCTGCTTTGCTGTCTACTACTGGGAGTACAAGAAAGAAGAGACCCCTAGCGAATATTCCATCGTTATTCGTGACACCGTATGTTGCCATTTGTAGCAGGCAGTTCTAGATGATCGACCCTAGGTGAAGATGAGTTGTTTACAGGCGCCGACCTCCTCCGCAGACAGCAAGTACATTTGGTTAAATGCTATATAATACGAATTTTCGACAAAGCACTTGTACTATCGTATAATGGATGAATTCAATACACCTTCGGTGATAACATCTGCTATGCGGCCGCATCGACTTTTTGCTTTCTGTTTTCCTGCTCTTCATCTTCTGACAGCACATTCAGAGTACACATATTTGGAGCGCACTGATTTGCTCTATCCTCTGAGCCAGCTTTTGCGGTATTTAGTACGAATCCCGGTTCCAACAATTCTAGCTGATTTTCAGCCTTCGTGTTCAAAACACACGCGTCTACAGAAACATCGCACTTTGGTTACTTAAGTAATTGTATTATCTCATTCGAGAGAGAAATCTGAGACGTCCAATAAACCCGGATTGACGCACATACAGTGTTTCCCAAGACCGCTACGGAATAATTTGTTATCCATTGTTCAACCAATATTTGCTTCCAGCTTTGTGCACATTTAGCCTTTCCTCCAGTTTCGCCGACTAGCAGTCCCCATCGATCGATCAAGTGGTCTCACCAAGTGTGCGCACGAGCGTGTAGCGGACCAGCGTATGAACTATATTAAACATTGCTTCGGTGCTGACTGCGGAAGCTGCTGTGACCCTCACAACTTGCAGATGAAGAGCAAAGCAGATTCAGGACCGTTAACATGATGCAATGCTGCGTTCGCTCTCCAGCGAATTGCAGTAGAGCCTTTAGCATGGAGATAACGTTTAAACGATACTAGCTCGTTCCATCCAAAATATATAGAAAGCTCCGGATAACAAGTAAGGCGGATAAACAATGTAGCTAACACATTTTGTTTTTGTCTAACATGTCAAATCATTCCAGTTGGCAGCTGTTTGTGTGTTCATGAAGAAGTGCTGTAAGTTGACTGAGACAGCCACACAGTTGTTGAACCCTCGGATCGCACACTAGCAAGTGAATATGGTCACACTCGTAACTAGACGAATCGATTCAGGATACTCCACTAAGACGAAGAGCAGAGCCAGGCGCTGCAACCGCTCTGCCTCGTCTGTGTCTTTAACTTCTCCAGCTCAAGTCACACATACGCGAACAAGCGTCGATCGTGCCTGCCTTCACACATTGCAGTGGTGCGGAACACATCAAATCAGTGGGGATAATGGCAGCTTCAAGCCAGAGTTCATCCACCAATGAAAAATGCCAGAAATCGTACACATCGGTTGCCACTAGGCAAACGCCGCCGGAAACACCTCGATTCCGGTATCATTACTGAGCAACATTAAGGGGCGGGGCGGCTTCCACGATCAACCAAGCTGTTAAAACCGGTATAATGCAATACCCACAATTATGCAGCCAAAAGAAGAAATCGCGGAGCTTTATTTGTTGTGCGCACAAGAGTTCTAAAATCGCAGTTTAGTACCTTCAAATTGAAAGTGATAGACGATCGCGACAATTTGAAATCCATTTGTCGTGCAATAGTGTATGATGGGATAAAAAGCATAAGTTTACATGACCAACAGCGGCATTTCGATTAAACCGACGACGCTGTGTCAGGCTACGCATCACCCAAATTCAGCGTCTTTCGATGAACCTCGACTTATTGAGGTGACAATGAGTTTCGCTGACGACAGAGGTCGTGCTAGTATCTTCGATTCGGCACCATAAATCATCACATGAAGTACGCATACTATGGGACATCACTTGGAAAGAGCGTCATAACTAGAATGCCACTAGTGAGGAACTTCATACATCTGACGAAAAACGGACGACTACTGTTTACGGAGTTCTTGAACTTCAAACAGTCATCTCTGAGGAAGGGGAAAAACACGATCGGGAGCAATGGGGTTACCTTCACCAATAACTCTCCCTCGACAATATCGTCGTCAAGTGGTAGACAAGAGTTCCAACTTAACCCAAATACAAAAGGAACGGTCTCAGGTTGACGAACTGTATTCTTCAAGCTGTGTTAAATAAACAAATGGTATATTTTCGGTAGAAGGAGGCGCACCAATGAAGGCGTGATCGAATATGCATAAAAATATAGCTGCTTTGGAAAAGTACAACCAAAATGTTGAAGTTTATAAATGTGGGCATTTTGTCAGATAATAGTGGGATCCAGGAAAATGATGGCGCTGGTGCGCATAATAATCAGTGTTAGGACTGTTGTGGCAATGGCTAATGTTCGGCGTGATTTCGCCATGTTATAATCCATTATGTCCTGAGCACAGGAACCAATGTAAAAGTTCGGTAAAATTGTTTTCCATTAAATGATAGGAATATTCGGGTGTTCATCAGAAGATTCTTTATATCAAAATCGGCTGAATTCGCCATTTCGTGAAGTGGTTGAAGAAGCTGCATGCAGTAGTCTGATGACTGGGCCAGTGAGAAATGGTGGACCGTGACGTTATTCAGTGGCGAGTAACATCCACAACGTCGCAGTGTTATTGCACGGAGGTTTGGCTTTTTATACGGAGAACGCTTGCCAGGCGAAAAACCCACCACGCCCTGGGACGGTGCCGTAGGTTATTTTGCACAGTAATGTAAATTGGTAATGCAGCATACAATCCGATTTTCTAACGTTTATTCGCAATCGCATGATGCCCAGATTTCCCCGTTATCTGACCGCATGGCTTGGTCAGAATCCGCCACTGATTGTTGAAGCCGTCCGAAAATGAAAAGGAGTCGTGGAGTCGGGTGAATTGTGCAGGTGAGTAAAAATGTTCAAGGTAATGGAGAATGGCTTCTTCTGCTGTAACGTACTTGTCCAGGTTGTGTAGACCTCGTGTCCAGCTATCCACACTGGTCTTGTCCTGAGGTGGGGTGGGTGCAGAC
Source organism: Dicrocoelium dendriticum (assembly GCA_944474145.2). Classification (NCBI taxonomy): domain Eukaryota; kingdom Metazoa; phylum Platyhelminthes; class Trematoda; order Plagiorchiida; family Dicrocoeliidae; genus Dicrocoelium; species Dicrocoelium dendriticum. The sequence goes on from OX104066.1 coordinate 69,950,102, forward strand.
GATCCTTGTGGCTAAATTCGTCCACCTCAGACAAAATTGCCATTCCAGTCCAATGCGGGATCCTTTTGAAGATCCCATTAAATTTTTCAAACCATGGGTAGGATTATAAAAGTGATAAAGCCGAACCCAGGCCAGGTAAAAGAGTACTTTGTCCGCAAAATGGGATCGGAATTTCTTCAATGGTAAGTTATTACGAGGTATACTTATCAAGTCAAGTGAAAACTCCATGAAATGCCATCGGAAGAGTTGTACTTAAAAAGAAAGAGAAAAAAGGTTCTTTAAGGAATGTAAGGCACCGAACCCAACTGTTTGAAAGCCCGTGAGAATTAACGAAGCTGTTAATAATGACAGAGGAATCTGCCATCCATTGTGGAACAAGAGATCCATGTATATGTATAATTCTAGGTCAGTAAAGTGGTGCTGCAAATGCAAGACGAGCTAAACCCATTTGTTTAGACCCCGTAAAATTGGCATCACTCTAGAATGGTGATAAGAAACTCCATTTGGAACGACAAATGAATTCCTCAGAAAGATGAATTTTTCTTCATATCCAAGAGAAAAGATAACGTGTTCGAGCAAGCTGGCTTTTGAGAATGCAGCAGCCAGTACCAGAGGATTAAACAGCATGCGTCGGCCGATGTAGCTGTGGAAATGTCGGGTAAAACGAGCAACGAATAGAAAGCCAAACAAACAGGAGTGCAACAAAAAGCACTATTGAAAGACTTGTGGCATGCAGCGGCGCCTAGATATATGCTACTCTGAAGCCTATGTACTTTTGTTTAGCACACATCATTAACAGGTGTGTTCTAACATCATGTCTCCGGTGTGGCTTAGACTGCAACTACTGCGTATGAATAAAGTTCTGCCAAGCGCATGGTCAAAAGACCGATATAACAAAGCGTGCTCATAAGGTTCAGCAAATAGTGCGGTTATTGGAGAGAAGCACAGAAAAAATGATGAACTAAGGGCACAAGTAACCATGATGACAGCCGTGAGAACGAGAGTGGAAGCTTAGATGGAGCTAAGACTAACTGGATTTAGATGGAAAGCAGAAAGCATCCGGTTCGTAAACCAGTGTTCAAAAATGAAAGGGCAATGCAAAGAATCGGTTCAGCACGGATGCATGCGAACAAATGTGCGATAAGTAGATAAGGGGAATAATGACGCTGAAGCGCTCATAATTCCATAGCCTGTAAGTCATCAAAATTGTGCGATGCTGGTAATAGAAGACCATCACGGTGCCTTACTCTGGGGATCGTTAGCCCGGTTGAGGTCAGATTGAAAAGCGAAGAAGTAAGCTCATACAGCGACATCCAGTATGTAAGCTAAGGGCGAACATGAAGTAGAGAGCAGATACATACAAAGGGAGGAGGGTGAGCATAGTAATGGAGGGGATAGCCGAGAAACACTTAGACAGCAAGGTTTCGCGTGCGCCAGAAAGAAGGAGGGACGGGTGAAGGTAGACTAGGTCAGTGCCGAGCATTAAGGATCGGTACGCTTAGTGAAGTGAGATAGCAATGTGGAGGAACGAGCTCGCACAGCAACGTGCAGGATGGTAAGGTAGATGCGATTAAGAAGTAAAGAAGTGACATGCGAACGCAAATAAGTTAAATATAGCAGGGCAGCTTAAATCTAAAGCGCCCATACATCGGATATCAGAGCGGCGTCAGAAGAGTGACAGCTCGTGAAGAGACAAATGCGGCAGTATAACAAAAAGGGTGGAGGGCGGCTAACAAGAGAATAAAGCGACGAAGTGCTGTAGAGTATAAGTAAGAGGCAAAGTTTCATTTGAGCAAACCGTCCTATCTGACGTGAGGGGTGCAACGCTGAGTGAGTAGGATGAAGAGAAACGGCACAAGAAATGCTTTCCTTTGGAAACTTGTCCAAACTCCACAAGAGGCTGCCAATATAACCTCTGTCAAAGACAACATGTACACGAACACGGGTGGCTGATAAGTCACTGGAGACGACAAAATTGGAGAAACTTTCCTTTAGACATCTCTATGAAGGAGTTGGTTGAATAGCAACCGCAGCATCCGATGGAGTGCGACTAAATACGAGAGACCATCACGGCCCAGACGATCGTGAGCATTCGGAGAATTCTGCTGAACCGCAAGGATTAACGCCTCCACAAAATACGGGTAATGGCCGACCTCTCAACGGACGGCACAATCTCCAATGATAGATCAACGTTCAAAAGCTCAGTTTTGATTAGAAAAACTGTCCCGCTTGTACACTAAGGCATATGCCTTATTAATAAGTTCGTCGCTCCCTCACAGTCAGACCTCAGAGCATCGAGATATCACAACCGATCGCCGAAACGCGGATGAGCTGTGAAACTATAGACATTGCCATTGCTCCACCAGATGTCACTTCTCCGGAACGACAGACGGGGTAGGGAAGAGGCGTTGCGAATTTATTACAAAACACCTTCACTGTGAACCCATGGATGGTCCCCAAACGTGTGGAACTGAGCGCTTTTGGTGTAAACTATGGTTGAAGGACGACGACGTATGGCTTGTGTCCGTAGTTTACCGACCGCCCAAATCCACTACGGAGATGGACAACAGATTAATATATGCATTTCGTATCGTGGTAAGTCAGAAATGCACACCTATCCTCATTACATGAGATCTCACCATCCATGCCCTGGAAACCCTAGCAAAGCCAAGTTACAAGAGCTACTCACTAGCATACCTATGGGTATGCTAGTAGAACGGGACGTAGGATGATCTGTGAGCTGATGTTGAGCATCAGAGACAGTGAAGTCAGTAGACATAGCAACAGGGAAATCAGTAGTGTAATCCAACCATGGTTCGTTAGTGGACGTGATACTTCCCGGTTGCCCAGGCCGAAGTAGAGGGTTGGCTTAGGAGGCCCCACGACGAGCTTTTGATCCAGGATCTAACCTACAATGCAGCAGAGCGATATGATGGTAGGACAACCCGTTGAGAGCCGGTGACCAAACGAGTGGTTCATACGCCTTTAGGACCGCATAGAACCAGGGGCCCAACACACCCCTGAATTACAATGCTGCTCAGATAGATGCAAGCAGCAGCGACTTTATTTAGTGGTCAGTGACATCCGCCACGTCACAGTGTTGTTAAACGGATATGTGGCCTTTTATAGGGAGAACGCTTGCCAGACGAAAATCCACCACGTCCTGGAACACTGCCGCCGAACCATTCGCTGGAAGGGGATAATCCTGAGCCACCCAGCTGGCACCACGAGGTTGTTCGTCACGCCAGACCTGCTGACCAACCACTGCAATCCCCCCGATTTATAGTACTACGGTAGCCATGGGGGGGGGGCGGAAAGGTGAAGGGGAATGCCAAGGAAACATAACCCGTGGTTTGGCTATCGGACACAACCACCGGAGTGATTTGTCAGCCGTTAAATGCAGCATTCTGTTAGAAAGCTATTCCCGGGGAAAGCAGGTGCTTCTTCCATTGTAAGTAAATGGCGTTTACGCCATACGAAAACGCGTTGCAGACAACGCGACCAACATGCATGCAGGTATCATCGTCAGGCGCAGCCACTCCGTGCAACTGCGTAAGGTGTGGTCACCTGTATTGCGGTATGCCGGGCAACTGTAGTCACCAATTGATGCAGGCATGTCACGTGGCTGAATGTTGGCAAGGCGCAACTGTGTACACGTCTTAGACACAGAAATACGCATGCAACTGTTATGAGGCGACAATGCAGCCGGTTGTTAGTGAAGTGACTTGTGATTTCTGATTTCACAAACAATTGCAATGCTTTTGAACGGTTAATCCCGAAAATTTCCCATTTCTGTGAATCTACGCGGTGGTGTTCACCTTATGTGCATTCACCATGTCTCTTGCTTATACCTGCAGAACACGAAGCGCCAAGCCTTCACCCTTAGCTTCCCGCAAAATTGGCTCCTTCCTGTGATGCCGGAGTTGGAACGCGGAACGTATGCAGTAGTGGCAATCTCACGTAATCTCCATCACCCGGGAAGGCTACGCACTTGTAATCTATTTCTTTCAAATGGAAATAAAACAACGTTTTTGAGAACCCTATACTCTCTATATACACCAATGGCTGGATTTCAATACATGTGCGTACAAATCCTGTAGCCATGCGTACGCGGTGCATGCAATGATCCCTGCCGCATCCCCTGTTTTGATTATGCGCCAAACCAGATACGGCGAACCGTGAAGTTTGACTACGTCATCCGGTAGTGTGAATGCGCGAATCACATCGTCTCTTATGAAGGCTAGCTTACCTCTTATGTATGTAAGCTTAAATTCAACGTGGGTGGTTGCGGCATCTTGCTCTGTGACTAAAACGTTCGCACGTTCCGCAAAAGGCCGCATACTTTGCGACACGGGGTGCACACTGCTTCTAAGCATCTTTAACTGGTATAAATGCGATTTAAATGGAGAAGCGGCAAAGTTGTCTAAGGGTCCAGGATGTTGCACATGCTGTGCTAAGTGAATAAGAGAATGAACGTTAACTGTCATCTATTCTGCCCCATATAGATGGGAAAGTTTGTCAACAAACACTTCCAACGCTGATTCCTTTAACTGTACGCCAAGTACAGAGTGACATAGAAGATAAATACCCATGTGAAAAGCTATAGAGTCATTGTAGTACGGTGACTCCAGAACGGACAGCAATACTGCAGGGCTTGCATACAGAAGTAACTGCCGGTACACTAGCTTTCCAATACCTGTGTAACTGAACCCCACCGCAACGCCTACTGAAATCACTTGGCGAATACCATCTCAGGTACTCCAAACCACCAGTAAGCTTGTGCACGTTATCAAACTGTAGGTGACATGATTTATGAACGGGTGCTATCTGCCTAAGAGTTATCATTCGGCGCAAAACTCCTAGGCAAACAGAGTGGATATAATCCACGGGAAAGGTTTCAAGTGTGTCAACTGGCAAACACTCAAACGGCGATATTGCAGGACGGCTTGCACACCGAAAGCTTTAATCGGTACGGGCGCGACATTTCGTTAAAAGCATAGTGGCTTTATTTTCCAAGTACGAACCATGCTGACAACACGTATCACAGCTATCGTACCCAGAGAATGCCTTTTCGTACACTTCACATACGCGCGAGCTGGAGCATCGCATATAACAGCTGATAACCGTACTTTTGTTACGTAAGAGTTACTCGAAAACGCCATCCCGACACTGCTCAAAGTGATTAACTCCACTAGTAAAGGCGCCAAAACGGGCCGTACATCTGCAGGCTTACTGCGACCAACGTACACTCCTACAGGGAAAAGAGAAGACAATGCAGAGAAGATAGCTCTGCACAGAATAGCTCATATCTGCGAACGCGACGAGCCAAATGGCGTGAAGCCATCTATGTGCAGGTGAATAAACATTTCCTTCTCCGGTCTTATTTTCCGCTGCGAAAACGCTTTCATTAAAACAGCAGAAAAACCAAGGTAGCTATAGGTACCGGTCCCTATACATGTGGTGTCCATCTCATGAGGGGTTTTCATAACTGTCCTGTAGTTCTTCGGCAAACCGGGCTGACACATAAGAAGAAAAGGCAGACGATGGTTGACAGCGGAAACAGAGATAAGGTGACGTAATATCCACCGGGGAAGGTAGCCAAGCATAGACGGATCATCGAATGACTGTTCACTTAACGGAGGAAGCGACGGATTCTGAAGCTTGGTGGAGGAGCTGTACACCATAACTGATTAGTACGATTGCCCAGCATCATACTTTCAGTCGAAATGTCATTCCTAATAGTGAAGTCGACCTGGTTGGACGTATGTGATTGATCCGAACTTTGACACGCAGGCAACGTGCTGCATGTGTCCTCTAAATTAAACCAACGATAAGTTCCTCCATACCTTCGTCGAATTCCGGGATATCTAAATCGGTATCTGGGCGATCCTCAAACAACCTGCCACTACGTCTAAGCTTGCAGGGCTCCGCTGCCGCTTGCTTACGCCACAGCTTCACCGTACGCCGGCGGGATGCGTAAAATGAGCGAGGTTTGTAACTGCGCCACATACTCACCATAAAATGTCGCGAGAAATAATAGGACATAACTGATTAACTTATTCAGTGATATGCAGCACAAGACGTTACCAGGAAGGAAGTGTTGTGGGCAATGCGCGTGGTAGCAGTTGATGAATGCAAATGCGTCCGGATAAAAGACGCGCGATGGAGAGATTTCTGGACGTTCCACCCGTGTATGGTATGTAGCTTCAGGATAGCGACGCGTTGGAGACCAAGAAGCAATTTGGTAAATAGTGTGTAGTTGGATGATTATATGAAAGCAACCTGGTAAATAACTCAGGAAGGAGAGGATAGGATCCAGGGACGAAACAAGCGTCTGCTTAATGAGCGTCCCGTTTCGTGTGATAGTAAGCGAATAAAGATGGAATAGTTGCCTCAGTTGTGTTATCAAGGATCACTTCGAAATGCATGAAGATTAAGAAACCGTCAGTATGTTATTAAGAAGCAGCGATCCCTTAGTTACCACAGTGTAGCATTGATTGCACGGCCGGGAGTGGCTAATTGTTGTAACGCAAAATAGCGTTTGGGTACATTGGATGGTAGAGAGCAGAAGGAAGATCGTTTGTTAGCTCCTTCACTTCCCGATCATTGCGGAGATGGCGTGGGTCATTTCGGAACAAGGTTCCGAAGAGGACCATTGTAGTTGTATTAGTGGCAGTAGAATCTCAGCGCACTCAGGTGAGAATTCAACAGTGGTTTGAAACGTTCCTCGGTCTCAGCACTAAGGATAGGTGTAGCAACTCAAATATATTTCTTATCTAATTTTGTCACTCAATCGTACATTATTGGTTTTTGTTTTAACGTCGACACAACGACCATTTTTACCTACGTCCGGCTCATCACTTGTGTCCACAGTGAGTTCTGACGCTAACGTACGTTCTCCTCGCTTCATCCGTCCGCGTCTTCCTGTAGTCCACCGAATACAATCAGCTGTGTCCGAGACCAATTGCCTTCTGATATCCGCGCTTAATTTCGCGCACTGTCTCGGTCTATAGCATTTCGGCTAAAGTTATATAAAAGGTCCAAACTTTTGCAAAGAATGCGCAAAATTTTGTAAAGAAAGTCCAAAATGTTGAAAAATGCTGTGCGATTCGTCAGCGGCTCAGAGCCAACCCTCTGACCTTAACTGTTCCCATTGGCCGGATGCCATGGTTCGGTGAGCGAGCTGCCCGTTGACTGGGTGAGGCATGTGTATGAACCTTAGATGCATACACTTAGGCGGTGCAACCGGCTTGTATGCGCTCCCCACCCGTCCGAAACGGTGGATCACAATTGGTCTGAGAGCAATGAACAGCTGGAACATAAGCACACGACCGAAACCATGTTTATGCTATAACATTGTCGGCATGCCTTCTCGCGTTCGACAGAGCATCTCATCAGACATTCATGACCAAGTTTTGAGCGCGTTCGTTAACGGTGATGACTAGCAGCTGGTGGCAACTGTGAACAACGTCAAATAGCAAACAGCCTGCTCCTGGAATCGTCGTTCTCTTGATCAGGAAGCGAGTACTACGCAGGCGTGAGGTCATGAGCGGATTATGTCGGAGAAAGACGTAGATGACATCCTGGATTGAATCGCAAGGGACTCAACTCTTACGCTACGGGAAATGCGAGTACGAGTACGAGCAGAAGTGGACAAAGACATTTCGAAGTCAACAATCGCACGGCACCTAGATGGTCGATTGATAACTATACAGAATATCTAGCAGGTTCCCGAGGGAATGTACAACGTGTGAGCCAAAGGTATACGCAGGGACTTCGTTCAGCAGCTTCATCAACTTGAGAGTGATGGCAAGTTCTTCATTTGGATTGACGAAGTGAACTTCAACGTTTACTGCAAACGTACTCGTGGTCGGGCGCCCAGAGGAGTGAAGACCTGTTGCAAAGCTGCAAATAGTAGAGGCCTCAATTTGCATTTGATCGGTGCACTTACAATGAAAGGGAAAGTGTCGATGACCACCCGGAGAGGCTCATTCACAGGTCTCCTATCTCTCAAATGGCTGAGAAGCTATTTAGACAATCTGTAACGGGAGATGGAGCGCCGGTTGGAAGAACTGTTGTCAGTAGATGGATACGAGGGAGTAACCATACTGAGATTGAGCCCATACTCTCCGTTCCATCGCAAGGAGGCTAGACCTTACCGTGATGTCATGATTTGTGTACCTCAGTGATCCATTGACCTATACTGGGTGGTGAATTTTTGCACCTTCAGAGCCACTCTTAACAGATTGGTCAATGGTTAGAGGTCAGACAAACTCAGCCTCCTGGTCCTCCAGGTTGCGGGTTGGTATGAGGTGGATCCTTATTCCTTAAACGGACTCCTTGTAGCCCAACGCCAAACCCGCTACCTTGCGGTCAGGTTTTTGAACCAAAGTCTTTGGTTTAGAACACTAATCGTTCTCCTGTCTAGGCCTGGGCAACCTGACAGTATCCTTCCCACGTAATACAATGAATTTCTCTTCAAACAGTTTCTTGATGCTCTGGCCACCGCAGAGGATAATCAACGGTGCCCTATCTGCTGCATCGAGCAGGGTGGATAGAGGTTTGGATGCTACTGCTCAAGTTTTCCCATCTTCTTATTCCCTCTCTTAAGGTTTTTCGCTCTTACCGTCCTGTTCCAGCTTCACTTTTATCGCCATGTTTTCAAACCCTAATCATTGGTCCTCCACCACCTTGCTTTGTTAGGCTTTTACCATCTAGTTTCAACTCACATGTGAACGCGAAGCGTCAGTTCTGTCCTGTCGACAAGCCCTTGTCCAGCAAAACGGCCAAGTCCAGTTCATCGACTTCCATTCGGAGCCCTCGATCCTTCTTCAGATTGGCATGCCTCAATGTACGCACATTGCTACAGATCGGTCAACAGGCAGCACTTGTCCGAACATTAGAGACCCTCTCGATCGATATCTGCTGCTTATCGGAGATCCGCCTGCAAGACTCGAGCTCTGTGCTCACTTTGCGATCCCCTTCAGGTGACACCAGCAGCACTTTCTCATTGCGCCTATCCGGTGACGATGCAGCTTCGAGCACCGGCCAAGCCGGTGTTGGTATCGCCCTGAGTCCCCGGGCTGAAGCTGCTCTGGTTGACTGGATTCCAATCAGTGGCCGGTTATGTGCGGTCCGATTGGCTGGCTTATTCAAAGCTTCGAAGTCACGCAAGACTAACAGGTGTCTATTCGTCATCGCTGCCTGTACATTCACAAACTGCAACGATAATTCGGTAAAAGACGGCTTCTATCGCCAATCGAACGAACTCCTTTGCCAGAGGAGGAGCTCGGACACTGTTGTGCTGGCTGGGGATCTGAACGCTCAAGTTGGAAAATTATCCACTGATGAACTGCATCTGGACGGCCAAAATGGTGTAGGCGGTGAGCGGTTACTTCACTTGTGTGAAGATGCCCGCTTATTTCTTTCGGGTGTTAATTTCCGTCACAGCACCAGCCGGAGGGTGACTTGGCGCCCACCAGCCTCGAATCAACCTTGGAGGCAAATCGATCACATTGCGATAAGTTACCGATGGAGAGGCTGCGTCCAGAACTGTCGCTCGATTTGGCGAACAGGTGTGGACGCTGACCATACGCTTGTATGTGCTGACCTGCGGATGCGTTTTGGTGGACGCCCAAGACGACGTTGTGAGCGCATTGATACCAGCGAACTGGCGAAACCAACTGTTCTGAATGCGTATCAAAGTACGCTGTCATACGAGTTGAGTAAGCGCTTACTGGCTGCAATTGAAGCTCACTGGTCTCATATTCACCGAACCTTACTAGCATCAGGAAAAGCTTCATGTGGTAAGTCTAATCGCCAACATGGATATTGGATCTCTTCGCAGTCTCTGGAACTTATCGATGCTTGCCGGCGTATTCCGGCTGGAAGCGAACACTATGAAACTCGCAAAGAGCTCCGGGCAAAATTCCGTGCTGGCCTGAAGAGAGACCGCGAATCCTGGTGGTCTCTTCGTGCTGCAGAAATAGAAATGGACGCTGCCATTGATAACTATCGTAAGTTATTCCGTCTGATACGGGAAACGGGCAGCAGAAGACCTGATGTTAGTGAAACTATACGTGACGAGAGTGGACAGCATATCCACAACTTGTCACTACTCTTGGAGTGTTGGGCTGAGCAATTTGAAAGGTAATTTAATCGGTCGGAATTGTTAGATTTCTCGCCAGCCACTGATCGCCCTGCTCCCTGGGCTGTCACTTTGGATCCACCTCTCGCTCAGAAGTCGAACGTGAGATTGCACTGTTGAAGTTAAATAAAGCCGCGGGACCGGATGATCTTCATCTAGTCCTCTTCAGATTCGCAAGACCTGCTCCTGTGGATAATTTTTGCAAGTTACTCGTGAAATTGTGGGAGCAAGAAACTGTTCCAACCGACTGGAGCCGCTCTGTCATAGTCCCAATTTCCAAGGGAGTCTCACGTTTGGAATGCGGCAACCATATTGCTTGTCTTTGTCATCCTTCACAGACTGGCACTGGTGAAAGCCATATTCGTGAAGAGCAAGCCGGTTTCATCGAGGTCGTGGCTGCATTGACCACATCTTCACTTTGCGTCAGTTGTTGCAGCACCGTCTCACTTAATGGCGGCCCACCGTAGTCGTGTTCCTCGACATCAAAGGTGCCTTCGATTCGGTTGATCGATGTCCCCTTTGGAATTGTCTACTCAGGAAAGGTGTGCCCGCGGGCAGTGAGGGCTTACGGCAAGTTGTCGCAACCCTTCAATATCTCCAGCGGTGTGAGACAAGGATGCCCGCTGTCACCTTTCCTCTTCAACTTCGCTATTGACGAAGTCATGGAAATCGCGTTCACAGGACACGACTTAGATGGTGTGGATCTGCTCCCAGGAGAACGACTTCTTGACTTAGAGTATGCAGACGATATTGCCCTAATTTGTGACAGCCCACGAACGTGCCAAGCGGCACTGGACAGATTAGCACTGGCTGTCATCCGCTTCAGGCATTGCTTTGCACCATCAAAATGCAATGAATTCCACCAATATTGGCCTGGACCGTCTCCTTCGCTGACCCTTGGTGAGGATCAGATAGAAGTCGTACAATAATGCAACTGCCTGGGAAGTTGTATCAGCGCCCTTGGGATGGAAGATGAGATCACGAACCGTACAGCCAAAGCTCGAGGCACACTTGCTAACCTTCCCCACTTATGGCGCTGGAGCGACTTCACTCTCGCTCTGAAGGGCAGAGTGTGCAATGCAGCGGTATGTTCCATCCCACTCTACGGTTGTGAAACCTGGCCCCTTAGATCAGTGCACAAAAAGAGGCTAGTTAGGTTTGAGCAACGGTGCCTTCACAATTTAGCTCACATCTGGTAGGAACACCGCGGGAGCAACGAAGGTGTTCGACGCCTTGTTTACGGCACAGGAGAGGGAAATGAACCGCTTAGCATCGTTATTTCACGCACCAGGCTCCGATGGCTCGGCCACGTGTTACGCATGCCGGTCCACCGACTTCCGCGACGTGTGTTGTTTGCGCGCCGGGGGTGTGGATGGAAGAAGAGGAGAGGTGACCAAGCTATGACTTGGTCGAGAAGAATGAAGGCCCTCACTTGGATGGTAGCCTCAGTTGGAGCTTCTCGGCTCCGTTGTTGGGGACCAAACGACGATGAACGCGTTTGGCTGGATCCACTAGTCGATATGGCTGGGAGCCGAACTCAGTGGCGTTTGCGCTGTGAGTTTCTTTGTCCCAGCATATCCCTCCAATCAGGATCTCATTATTTAGCATTTTATAATTTTGCATAGTAAGTTATTTTCTTCGACTGCATAGTAGCCGGAAGATAGATTAGCTGCACGATGCCCATCCATTGCCGGTAACTCATCTGGCTTGCACCTGTTGCTTTTTATTCCCTTCTTTCTTTTAGGTATTGCGGTACAGTAGCTGAAGTGTTTCTCACCTCTAGCTAACGCGCGTGTGTGTGCATCGTTCGTCCATCCAACTGAGAATGTTCGGCAGGTGGTGAAGGCCAGAGTGAAGAATGAGATGAGAGTGCACTACGAGGAATTTCCGGCCGGGGATCCCCAGATATTCATGACGCAGATGGAATGGAGGCTGCAGTTTCATGAATGCATTGCCGGAGCAGATACCAAGGATATCAGCGTTGTGGGATGTCGTAATGCTATTCGACATATGCGTTGTACCTTTTCCTAATTGTCTAGAAAAAATGACATGTTTTGGTCACGTTGCTGGCCTACTTTTTACGTATCTGGTTGCAATGCACGTCACTGGCAGCGCGTAGGGACGTGTGAGCATTCACATTGTTTTAAAAATATGTATGCACATACGTAAGTTTGTGTGTTTGTACGGGGTTGAAGCGATATCTGATGTTTAGCGCAAGAGCGTGACACGGGACCGGCTTCCAGTGAACCATGCTCGAGTGATATATTCAACTTATAGTCCTTTTCGCTGCACCGTACTCTTTCCTGATCAGCCTGAGATAATGTAGATACCGTTTCTTTGTTCGGAAAACTAGGATGTTTGGAAAGCGCATTGTAAGACTAAGTGAGCTTGCCAATTGAAGCAACCGTCAGATATACCACAGTATGGGATACCAACGTGGATAGTTGAATAGTAGCGTATTGGGGCCAGACACGAATTAAACTGAAGGATGTTGAGCCAGTCCAGACTAACAGTCAAGTTGTCCACCGCTGGCCGGGCTAAACTACGGTCAAATGTTGCAGCTGAAATAATGACAAACCTGTACACGTCGCTAATAAAGATACTGTATCCTGTGTGCGGTGTAGGGAATTGCCGGTACTCGTCTAAATGTAACAACATATTCGCAGTGAATCCAAGGATCAAGGGTGTGAGCTAGGGAATGCACTACATAGTGAACGTGAACGGCAGCAGTATTATTTAAGTATCCTTGTGTATCGAATATATCTTCAGAGTGGGTAGTTTATAGCGTTCAGATGTTCGCGCGGCTGCAGTTTGGAAACCCCAATTGTGAGAAAGTTGCGGTTTCGCAAGCTACATTTCCTGAGCTCAGATAGATGGTAGTAATAACTTTAAAATTGCGCTTGTCTGTATCTGATGTCCTGTCAGTACCACGTTTAACAACGTAGAATCATTTCGACAAGCGCTATAAAATTTGAACTAAGGGATTCTTGTGCATTCAAGTCGTGTTGACAGATATATGTGGCGTACATAATCCGGCTGCTTGGTAGCCTTTCGCGTTTGCACGATAGGCAATGATATTTGTCACAAATGGCACCAGAATTCAAACGATGATCAGTTATCGTGAAACTTGATCATCCGGTCCAAGGTATTGGCTCAGTGTAAGAGTTAGTCAATGGAATAGTCAATTTTTCGACGGGCGGGGGTTTCAGTCACTGGGTGAGCACCGAAAAGACATGCAGGATGACAAAGCAGGCCAGGAAAATAGATTCCAACCGGGGATCTTATGATTGCAAGCCAGGCATGCAGACCACCCGGCCACCAGGTTTTCCGGTCTCTTTTCAGGTTAGCAGGCAGTTTCGCCCTGAAATATTTGCGAGTTTGCTTGTGTTCGCTATCAGCCGGAAGACGTTGGCAAGCATCCAAAATTTCTTAAGACTGCGTAGTCACCCAAGGTCCAGGTTGGCGATTTGAATTGCCACATTAACACACCCGCTGCTAATAACGTCTGGCGAATTTTCGACCAATGGTGTTCAATTGCGTCCAATGAGCGCTTATTCAGCTCGGCTGCCAACGTCTTCAAATAGTGCACGAAAAGTGTGCCTGTATATTTCGAACACGAGTACTCTAACAATTCAAATCTCTGCATTCACGACAGCATTCTAAAATTAAATCTGCGATTGTTGTTATGTGAAACGAAATATGGAATGGCAATTTCATTTGTGGGCTTTACAACTGCGAGATCGGCAGCAATTGCACGTCCGCCACGGACGGCAAAAGTAATTGCTACGCCACTGTATCCACGCCAACTACACCCCCATTTGTTTACGCATGCTATTAGGTCAAATGAGGGATCATCGAAAAGATCAAGACAGTGTCCAAGTCGTAGTGGACACCTATCAGGCCTTTCTGGCATGCAAATTAAATTGGGCTTGCTGTAGGAATGGTTGCTTTTAAATCTAAAGTACAGCTTCCGAACAAGCTGATGTGGGTTCCCAACTTGGCAGTAACACTCCCAATCTGGTACCGAGTGAACGCGCCAGCGCACTCAAATACAGCGTACAAACACCGCACAGAGACTGTTTCCATCAGACACGCGATTTATTCGTTCAGCTTCAATGACAACAGCTTGTCTGGCAATGGACGCGCTTGCGAACTCGCATCTGCGCATCCATCAGTTTCTCTCACTCTTGCAGAAGGCTGACATGACGTGCGCAGTAATTTCCTATTCACTACTACTCAACTATCCACGCTGATATCCCATACTGTGGTATATCTGACGGTTGCTTCAACTGGCAAGCTCACTTAGTCCTACAACGCGCTTTCCAAACATCCTAGTTTTCCGAACAAAGAAACGGTATCTACATTATCTCAGGCTGATCAGGAAAGAGTACGGTGCAGCGAAAAGGACTATAAGTTGAATATATCACTCGGGCATGGTTCACTGGAAGCCGGTCCCGTGTCACGCTCTTGCGCTAAACATCAGATATCGCTTCAACCCCGTACAAACACACAAACTTACGTATGTGCATACATATTTTTAAAACAATGTGAATGCTCACACGTCCCTACGCGCTGCCAGTGACGTGCATTGCAACCAGATACGTAAAAAGTAGGCCAGCAACGTGACCAAAACATGTCATTTTTTCTAGACAATTAGGAAAAGGTACAACGCATATGTCGAATAGCATTACGACATCCCACAACGCTGATATCCTTGGTATCTGCTCCGGCAATGCATTCAAGAAACTGCAGCATCAATACCATTTAGCGCTTCGAAATGACGCGTCCCTTCTACCCGCCCTTCCGCTTTTTCTCCTATATATTTCCTGGAAACGTCTATCCTACAGATCTCTTTAGCCGAAAGGGACTTGGGTATCATTACCCAGACAAGTCTTTCCGTATCCGCTTCCTGACGGGAAGCATCTGCTGCTACTAACCGCATGGTGGGTGCCTGGGGCTAATGAAAGCATTCACGTCGGTAGATCCAAGTACCATGGTAGTATTATGCCAATACAATTTCTTGCGGGCCTTTTCACGCCAATGCCAGTCGTTGTTAAAAGTGAAAGAGGCGGACGGAGTTTTGCTGAAGTAGTGGATACACCGCTTAATCTACACAAAGACCGAATTACAGTTTAAAATGCTGCTTAGAGCTATAAGGGTTAGAAGCAAAGAGGCTTTCACCTACCTCTCTCGGACATGGTTGCCTTTCGCAGGAAGCTTGGCGTACCATCGATTGCGCACAGTGTGCACATTGGGTGAGTTCACGAATAACACGGTGGAGAACGAGCATAAACATCTGAAGTGTGGCGTAAGCGCAGGACATCGCTTTTGCAACTTTTTGAGGCAGTTGTTCGGAGAGCACGCGAAGCAGGATCGTTTTGAACCACGTCGGTATCCAAGTTGTGGATGTCGAAGTCACACCATTCCCAGAACTGAGCAGCTGAAAAAGTGGGTTTCTTGTCTGTCTTCTTATGCTGCTGGTATATTCATGCGACACATTTCTTCGGTGATGGGCACATCAGTACCACCTAATATCACTGGGTATGAAGTATTATGTAAGGGGGTCCGCAAGCACACCGTTGTGATGGGTACTGGAATGAGCTGTGATTGATCGTTCGTAAGTCAGTGGGATATTCTATGCGCACACATGGTGCGGGCTGTTGGCATAATCGCGGGTATAACACCGCTTATGCACAGAAGCCGTTGGTCAATGTGGCATTGTCAGACACCCATCCCTATTGCGAAACGTTCTCAGGGGAACTTCAACCGATGCCATCTACGTCTGTCTCACCACCGGTGGTGTTAACGCTGGAAGAAAAGTTGTCCCGTGCCAACAGGCTGTTAGGTAATACAACGGTTGCCATGACAAGTCTGGGTACAACGGCTTTCCTTGAGGCGGAGCAGTTCTACCGAAGCAGCCTGAATACGTTACTTCGTAGACAGAGCTTGGTGTCAGTTTGAAAATACCTTCCTGACAAGCTCTAGCTGGCTGACGCTATATCAAAACGTGATCGTACTAAGGCAACAAAAACGAAGCAGTCGCTGTCGCCTAGAGTGATGCAACCCCTCAGCTGTCGACCGAAACGCACCCGCTGTACTTCCGACGCATCCCGCCTGTCATTGCTGCAGTGTACAAAGCCTCGAATAAACGAGCCAGCGCAGGGAATAGGCAACCTGCAAACAAGAACGAAAAGGCGTGCATCATTTGCGACACCGAAGATAGACAAAGAACCAGCGGAGAAGTCGTTCATTGGGTTATGTGCTGCAAATGCAGCAGCTGGCTTCAGCAAGTATGTGCGACGTACAATGGATACGAGGAACACTATATGTGTATCTTTTGCATGTGAGTTAACTTTTTCTAACACAATTTCCCTCCATGCATGCTCATGAGAATAATAAATCGGCCCGTTTTAGGGCCACCCTCTGCAGCTGCAGCGGCGTGCTTCCCCGGATGGTAACTCGCGCTGCCTGAAAGCTGCTGGGACCGCTTGGAGCGTACCGCATGGCAGCCTAGTGGGTGGCTCTACGAACGACCATTATGCCTTAATGTTTATTTGTTTGACAAGCAAACCCCATTCTGAGTGGCAGTTCATGTATACCGTATGCCAAGCATACCGCCGCTAAACATGATTGCTCAGTTAGTATGGCGTGAAACAGGTAATGGTACGTCATTTTCTTCTCCTCATATGCATGCATACACTGCCACGTTTTCACCTTTTATACACCTGTCTTTCCATGGCCCCCCTCGCAGGTGTCCGTACGGATAGCCAGCTCCGTTGCGTTTCGTTTCCGTCTTAGGATCCATTCTGAATTTACTGAATACGGGATACAATGTCCACAAAATGCTTGGATTGTTGTAAGGCTGTCACTTCTCGCTCGAAGGCCGTTCAATGTTCCTTCTGCGAAGGGTGGCTTCACATTGCATGTTGTAACATCAGTCCAGATCTATACGATCCACTGCAAAGGACCATTTCCTCAGTCGTCATCTTTATTTGTGACTCTTGTCGGACTGGGCTGAGTGTCAGGCGTGTTTCGGATGGTCTACCTCCAATTAGTCCATGTCCTTCATGCCTCCATTCTGTGCAAAAGAAAAAGGATGAACCGCTGCTCCCTATTTTGCCTTCATCTGCTGCTGTCCTCGACACATCCCCTCCAAAGCAAACTCTTGTTTTTTCAACCTCATCCCCAGAACCATCGTCCATTGTCCGGCAGTTCAAAGAACGCAAGGAGAGGACTTATGCAGTGGTAGCGGGTAGCAGCGTAACTCCGGTACCCATGATCCCAGAGACTCCGCTAAATAATCTGAAGACGAAGAAGGCTGCAAAATCTAAGTCTAATTCAAACTCTTCTCAGCCACAATTAAAACATGTTATCGATAAAGTGAATCAATTGGAGAATATGATCAAGGCAAAGCCTTACCTGCAAAAGCCGCACCAAAATGAAAAAAGCCGATTTCCCGAGAGGGAACGATGTCTGATCATCGTAAACGCCCCTGAGTCTATTAAGGAATCCTCGGCTGAAAGGATATTGGAGGACCAAACGTTTCTGAGGCGGATGGTTTCGTTACTGTTCGATGCTGGGGAAAAGGGCATAAACTTCGTTTCCGCTTTTCGCCTCGGCAGGAAGCAGGATGACTCCTCGAAAGTTCGCCCCCTAAAGGTGGTCTGTCAGGATGAAGAGGAATGCCGCCGTATCCTCCAGCGAACCTCACGTTTGAAAGGAGAAACGTTTTATGTTTTGAGAGACCTCTCCCCAGAAGATCGAGTTAAAATGAAGCAGGCCGTTGATGAACTACGAATCCGACGAGCAGCTGGTGAAAGCGACCTTCACATTGTGGATTTTCGAGTAGTAAAAAGAATCCCGAGGACTCGGTGGAGACCAATTTTCGTTCTCCCGGTGCACTGAGAATCAGGAGTGGATTGCGTGTGATATCGGCGAACGTGCGTAGTTTGAGAAACAAATTGGATGAGATACTGCTCATGACCTCGGAGCAAGAACCCGATCTGATGGCTTTTACGGAGACTTGGCTATCCTCGGATATTTCGGACTCGGAGGTATTTATTCCAGGGTATCAACTATCCCGTGCGGATCGTCTAGGAGGGAGATCCGGGGGCGGTGTTGCACTTTACTGGAAGTCAGACCTTAAAGTTCACACAGTGGAAGCCATGTGTGATCTCGATGGAGGATCGGAAATCCTTTGGAGTAGGGTTCACGATGGGTTCCGACCGCTCATAGTGGGCGTTATCTACAGATCCCCCTTGGGGTCAGGATCCCACCTGATAGACTCTATGAGGATGCACGGGGGAGGCAAAGATTGTTTGATTGTGGGTGACTTCAATGCTCCGGCCGTAGACTGGGATGCACTTCATTGTAATTTATCTCCAGATTCTTTTGATACACGTTTATTAGAAATAGTCCTCGAATGCAATCTAACGCAACACGTTTTATCCCCTACCCGTTTTTTCCAGGCCATGTGCCACACATCCTTGACCTTGTGCTCACACCTAGCTCATCAGATGTTTCCGCTCTAGCCATTCTTCAGCCTCTTGGCAAAAGTGATCACTGTGTAGTCTCCTTTTTGTGGACACGACAGTTAGCTATCAATGTCCAAGGAGCGCACCGCCGAAACTTCTGGCGAGCTGACCCCTCCGCTTAAAATTGGCTGCCAGCCTCATGGACTGGAACATCCCTCATCAGTTGGATCTCGATGCTGCTTGGGACCTTTTGTGCTCCAAGATGATGTTTATCATTGATCGGGTTGTTCCAAGGGTCACAAAACAATTTTTCTCCAAAGGACCCCCATGGATAGATCGGGAAATGAAATCGCTCATGATGAGAAGGCGGAAACTTTGGGGCCGGTTCAAGTTCTCTCAGACGGCACAAGATTACGCGCATTACAAAGAGGCTAGAAATTTATGTACCCTGAGAAAGCGCGAGAAGCGAGAATTATATGAGCAGCATCTGGCCGAGCAATCTGTGGTTAATCCGAAAAAGCTTTTCGCATACTTAAAAAGAAGCACCAAAGCTGGCAACGGTATACCCGCACTGTATTCAAGCAAAGAGGACACCATGCTTCATGATGACATGGCGAAAGCTTGTCTACTAGCTTCGCAATACTCTTCTGTGTATACGACGGAGGCGCCATTAGCTGTTGAGGACACTTCCTATCACCCCTCTCCATTAGAGCATGTTGAAATTACCGCTGATAGAGTATTGGAACTGCTTCTTGACTTGAACTCGAATTCTTCACCGGGTCCCGATGGCTTGCATCCCTTGTTCCTCAAAGAGGTGGCGGAGTTCATTGCTGCACCAATTTGTCAAGTATTTCGTAGCTCACTTGAAGCAGGTCGTCTCCCAACTAAATGGAAAGCAAATGTTGTGAAACCCATGTACAAAGGTGGGAATCGCCAAGATCCAGTGAACTACCGACCGATTTGCCTGTCATCAATCCTCTGTAAAACCATGGAAAGGATTTTGAAACAGGCCTTGCATCTTCACCTTGAGAAATTGGACGTCATCTCTCCTGCTCAGCACGGATTTCGGAGGGCACGCTCTTGCATTACCAATCTGCTTGTTGCCCGAGAAAAATGGGCGCAGTCAGTGGATGCTGGTCATCGACTTGATGTAGTTTTTGTGGATTTTAGCAAGGCGTTTGATAGGGTTCCACACAAGCGACTTCTTATCAAACTTCGGCAGATTGGCATCGCTGGTAAATTGCTCGCCTGGATCGCGGATTTCCTAGATAACCGTAGTATGAAGGTGAGAGTTAACGAAGTTGACTCTGTTCCTGTTCTTATGACCAGTGGGGTTCCACAAGGCTCCGTACTTGGTCCCGAACTATTCAAAATCTTCATCAACGATCTCCCGGAGGTGCTCCAAATAGACTGCTTGATCTATGCTGATGATCTTAAACTTTGGTCGGAAGTATCCAGGCTTGAAGATGCTGACAGGTTGCAGCTGACGCTCGATCTGCTGCACGATTGGTCGGTCAAGTGGCAAATGCCTATCAATCGTGATAAGTGCTGTGTTCTCCCGATCGGTGATCAGGAACCTTTCGGTGCTTACCACATCGGTGGTTTTCTGTTGAAGAATGTGGTTGGTGAGAAGGACTTGGGTGTACTTATTTCTCCAGACCTAAGAACAACCCAGGACACGTTGCGGAAGGTAGCATCTGCCACCAGGATGCTCTGTGCCATACGAAGGTCGTTTTACAAATTGACTCCGCAGAACTTCAGGCTCCTGTTTTCCTCCCACGTTCGTCCAATACTGGAATACGGCCTACCTGCCATACACCCACTCACGAAATTTGAATGTGAGTTGATTGAGAAGGTCCAGAGGCGCGGATCCAAGTCTGTGTCTATGCTACGTGTTTTACCTTATCCCTTCGTCTCCAATGCATGAACTTATTTACTCTGGACTACCGCCGTCGCCGTGGTGATTTGATTTATACTAGACGCATTTTAAGGGGCGATTTGGGGAAGGAGTTGCTGCAGTTTTTCCAGCTCAACACAGATTGTTCAACACGGGGCCACAGCTTGAAACTTTTCAAACCTCGGCGGAACCATATCCGGTCCGATATCGCGTTATCCACACGGGTTGTGAATGAGTGGAACAATCTTCCTGAATGTGTGGTAAGTGCCCAGACAGAGGAATGTTTTAAAGAACGATTGGACAAGTACATGCTGAGCATGCCTGGATTCCGCTGTTTTTGCTGCAGCTGCAACAATCCCTCGGGGAACACAGTTTAGCATCGACAGGTCATCCAGCCAATGAACGGGAGGTGATGGAGCTGACACGGGTCTTCCCTTCTGCTCTCTACAACTCTATGAACCATGAAACGCAAATTATGGTATCGTTCACCAGGTACGTTCAGCATTTATTTAATACCTTATGACATTGTATGCAATATAGTCCGGACCTCAGCGATCCACTGTGTTGACGCAACAAACAAATACTGTCCTTAACATCAGCGTAAGCGCTTTGCATGGGCCTGAGCAACACTTCCGCTGCGTAACATTCCCCGTTACCCTGGTACTACGTTGACGCTGTGGTGCTGTCAGACATTAAATGCAGCCGGCATCATTTTTTTATTTACTAGCGGCCAGTTTATGTGAGGAGTCAGTTAGCTCTACTGCATGCAGCAGCATCGCAGTGACAACTTAAGTGGAGCTGGAAACATCTAATAGTTATACTCGGTCAGCTTATGTGAGTGGTCAGTTAGCTCTATTACACATGGCAGCATTGCTGTAAGACATTAAATGGAGCCTGGCGCATCTCCCAAATATTCACAGTCACGGTTTGTATGTAGTCCAGTACCAATTTCGCATCTGGTAGTATTGCTAGGAGACGTTAAACCGAACTGGCCACTTCTTTTTCCTCATGGCGGTAGGTGTCTGGGATTTAGCTTCAAGACTTGCACCAAGCGCTGTTGCTGCGTGATTTTTCTTTCACGCATCACATTTTGCAGCTTCCATAATTTCGTTCTAGTAAGATGTTTAGGCCATCTGTTGGAACACTATTACACCTGCATATCATTTCTCGCTACATTATTTAATACTATTTTTACATAGAGCGTTATGAATTATATGTCAATGGTATGAAGTCCCGTCATTTCCGTAAAGTTACCTACTCCGGATATCTAATGTATTGTATAGTAAGTACCTACTTCTTCGCATAACAGACACCTTAATTCATAGTCAAACAGTGCCATTTCATACATTACTTAGGGATAACATCAAAAAAGTTTATAACAAAAGCACAGTTAATGTATTACATATGCTGAAACATAATCGCCTCGTTATCTCTTAGTCGTCCGACGATAATCATTCCAAGAGCGTTTGCTGGTAAGTAAAACTATTTACAGAATACTACCGATTTATCTGCTAAATTGCTTTTAAAAGCACAGTTATCATATTTACTAGGCTGCATTTACACACCGTTATTTAGGGCACGATATATCAATTAGCAAATCAAGAAAAGCAAGGATTTTCTAAATTCTGCCTGTCTCTTGCCTACGCATGTCTTTCTGACATCGTCTCATTCTACTGCAATACCACAGCACATTTTACTACCTGAAAATACCTCGTAAACATCCTTACCATCGGGTCTGTCATTACCGCCCGCTAAACTAGCCCCGATTACAGCATGCATCTTTCTTATTTACGCTCATTATTTGAACTTATATAACCACTCATTAAAAATAAAGCTTGTACCGTTACAAAAACAACTAATAATTTTAAATAAGCAGTAATTTTGGCTGAGGATATTCTACTGAATAAGTTGGCGAAAGCTGTTGACAACGTAAACGCAAATTCTTTAAAAGCGCTGTGGACGAGGTAGCTAAGACGTCTACTACAGGCACTTAAGGAAATGCCACACTCGCCTTCATTAGTGTGACTCTCAAACTTGGGGCCCAATATTTCCCATCTTAGCCGCCGTTGAATGCGAAACCAAAGATCCGCTCCCAGCAGCAGGTCTCGCAGCAACTACCACAGGCGATCGTCTTGCTTTTAATGCTACAGCAATTACTGCTTTGGTAATGGCGCACGCAATTGCCGCCCAAGGTATACTCAACCAAAGGCTTTTGCTAATGCCAAATTGCGTAACAAGGAACCAAACCAGTAGTGGCGACAGCTGTCGCCAGCCAAAGTATTAGTTGCCTCCTGTAGGTATTTGATTCCATGACCAAACTTCACTTTTTGGTTGCCAGATACGTGCAACTAAGCGTTATACCCCGTTCCTTAAAAAATACGCTCGGTACAGCCAGCTGGAACGACGCTACATGCTGCTAACTAGACGTAGTGCGCTACTTATGGTCAGAAAATCCTCACGCTTAGTCTTGGACTACGTCGTAGATATTCTTTCAGTCTTACAATGGCCGACGTACAGACGACTATCATCAGTATTGATTTTGTTAACAAAGTTGGTCTTGCAGTAGAACTACGTTGTGGGAAGTTACAGGACGATACCACTTCTTTGACTGCTTTCGGCAAGCTTACTGAAGTTAATTTCATCGGACTTGTAGCCCCTATGCCCGATCGCTCGCAGTATTTTGCATCGTTGCGAAAGTTTTCATTACTTGTTTTACTAAATAAGGCGACAGAAGGGCTCGACGTGCAATGTCACGTTGTCACAACTCGTCCACCCTTGACGGTGCAACCACGACGACTTACACCTGGCAAACTACAGGCAGCTAAGTAGTAGTTCCAGTACATACTCAAGCTCGCAATCATGCGCTCTTTAAGCAAACGTTGGTCAACTCCACTACACCTTGTACTTAAAAGGACCAGTGATGGGCGTCCAGATGTTGACCATCGTGCGCTAAATAACGCCACAATTCGCGACAGATACGCGATCCCGCATATACACGATTTTTCTTAGGATTGGCTGTAAAGTCATTATTTTCTGAGATTGTTCTTGTCAGAGCGTACCACCAAATTCCAGTGGCTACGGAATTTATTGCAAGCCGGCAATTACCACCCTTTTTGGCTTGTATGGGTATCTCTGTATGCTATCCAGCCTCCGAAAGGCCGCGCAATCTTTCCAACGCTTTCTGGACCAAGTTTTCCCTGGTCTCGACTTTGTCTTTATTTACACTGATGATGTTTTAGTTGCAAGTGCTTCTGCCGACGAACACTTAACACATCTAGGAAAAATTTTTAAAGGTATCGAACATCCCGGTATTACCATGAACGCTGAAAAATGCGTGTTTGGTCAACCTTCCATCGACTTCTTAGGCCACAGAGTTGATGCTAACGGAAATATCCCTTTGACCGCTAAAACGCAAGCCACACTGGATTATCCATAGCTACAATACGTTAAGTTCCTACGCCGTTTTCTTGGCATGGTTACCTAGTACGGACGGTTTACACATGGCCGCGCTGCAATTCTTCAACCTTTACCACATTCGCTTAAAAGCAATGCCAAAAAGTGCACCTTCCCTCCAGACGCCGAAGCAGCGTTTAAAACCGTCAAACAAAAGCTGAGCCAAGCTACTTCACTTGCTTACTTGAGAACAGACGTTAACGTTACTCTAATTCGCAAGACAGACGCTTCACAATCCGCCGTTAGTGCCGTATTGCAGCATTTCTTGGGTAACGAAATACAACCCTTTTCATGGCACCTGTTAGGGTCTTCACATCCTCCAGATCAAAATGATGGACTTCTTGATCAGTGCAATGTTTTTATCATGTTTTAATTCGCCAGCTCTCCGTGGAAGTGAGCTCGTTTCTTGTTTGTAATTTCCTCAACGTTGCACACGCACGCACTCAGTGCACTTTCACCGAGGATCTATTACGCTACTGCACGCCCCTCGACTACGCACTGATAATGTCAAATCGATTGGTAACGAGACTTTTGCAACAAAATTATTAAGCTCAGCGAACAGTTCAACCGCCATCTGACCAACCTGAGCTACCAGGCTTCAATTCTACAGTCAACCGATTCGTGCGTACAACGTTACCACAAGCACGTTGTTGGGAAGCCTTTGCCTACTGAAAAGCTTACACACGCGAAGAGCTTTACTTCCTTCTTGTATGCCTGGGAAGGAACGTGCAGCCAGCAAATGCAAACCACAGATTAGCGCTAAACCTTCCAGTCACCTGCAAAATAGCAAGGCAATACGGGAGAAGCATGGTCACTCTGATGGTAACGGATGTGCACACCCACCTACGCAAATATGAGAAAGGCATAATGGACAATAGAGCCAATTGCATCAGTACTATTGACCCATTGCTCCAAACGGCGCTGGAATCCGCATTTGAACGTCGAATCAAAAGCACAAAGAACCGACACAAAATTGCATTGAACACAAAGTTAGACAAACAAACTAAGAGAAATGGCTGCACTGCCAGGCTGCCACCTCACTGCAACTAAAGAGGATGTTTTGGTTAAGGGGCTTAACATCAACGTCAAAGATGCTTGCCACAAATCCTACTTGGCTATCTTAGAACACACATTGAAATCGAAAGGACTATCGGAGGAGTCCTAGCAGGAGGTACGTCAGACAGTTGTCCCAGTGCTAACTCGGAATAAAGTAAGCCAAACCCTAGCCAAGGAGGAACGCGATGCATTTAGACATCTACAGAAAGGCGAGAACCTTGTAATCCTACCAGCGAACAAAGGACGCATGACAGTGATAATGGACAAACCGGAGTATATTAACAAGGCCAAAGAACTAGTGTTCGACACAAATACATATCTCCAGATCGGTCAAGATCCAAGTTCAAAACTGGTCAACCAGATCAAGACAACGCTTAAGAAACTAATATAAAGGACGCGCTCACCACCATGGAGGGGTGGAGAATGACAGCTGATGGTACAAACATTGCACTGTTCTATGGACTACCAAAAGTACTCAAGGATGGAGCCCCACTAAGATCAATCGTCTCGCTCTCCGGTTCCCCATCATATAAAATAGAGAAGGAAGTATAGAGGAGGAAGAAACATTTGATTGCTGGATACGAACATAGCATTAACATGGTTAAACAATTCCTCAGCAAACTGCGGAGTATCAGAATAGAAGACGACGAAATAATTCTTTCGTTCGATGTCACCGCATTCCACTTCATTCACTTCCGAATTGGACAAAGAAAGCACGATGGAATTACTTGAGAACTAACTAAACCCAACGACAACCATACAACCTGAAAGTCTTGGGAACTCCTGAACCTCTGCAAGACCACTTATTTCTGCTTTGTTGGACAAGTGTACCAGCAACTGTGAGGAATATCAAAGGGAGCCCAATCTCGAGGCTTATTGCAGAAGCCATACTGCAGCAATTGGAGCGCATTGCAATACAATCTATTAGCCTAAAACTCTGGATGCAATACGTGGGCGACACATTTGTCATCGCAAAACGGAACGCAGCACATGCGACCCACGAATTGCTCAACGACACACTTGAGGATATCAAATTAACTATTGAATTAGAGGAGAATAACAAGTTACCATTGTTGGATGTACTAGTCACTAGGAATACCGACGGATCTCTGCAAACGTACGTATATCGGAAAGTAACGCATACGGCCCAGATATTAAACTACCAGGCTGTTTTGGTAAGCCTGAGACCGTTTTGGTACAGCATAAAGAGACAGCGACTTTTATGCTGTCAGCCAATCAACTGTGCAGCGCCTTAATTGACGTGAGCATACTACCTGAAATCCCGTGAAAAGAACGTGAAGCGGAACCAGAGAGAGGAACATAAAAAATTAAGGTAAGAAAATTGTGATCTCTCACGGTGTTCCTGAGCATACTGATTCCTCCTCTAACGATACGCAGGTACACGATCGGGAGCAATAGCACTGCGTCCATGAGGCTATTCCTCTCGAAAATGCCGTGGCCACCTCGTTGATAAGGATCCCCGTATCACTGTTGAAACTGGTGTTGCAATCAGAACTAACGGCACCAACTACATTAAATTCCGTAGCAGGTTGCCAACAGCAATTCGTCTGAAAGCAGCAGGAACACTACCGTTTTCTAATGATAAGCCAGTTAAGGCTCAAGTCTCAATGAAAACACCAGTATAGAGCCTGACCCGGTGACGGTTCAACAGCAGCCATAACCTCTGGAGGGACACAGCAGAACAAGAGCGAACACCGGGATCCGGGGTATTAGACACTTGAATATATACCAAATTCGTCTTGAGAGTCTGCAACCCAGGCAACAAAGGATTAGCCGCCGACCTTACAACGGTCGGCATTAACCCTTGCTTCATCCATTTCACCCAACATACTTTTAGTCTCCGAGAAGCTCTCATACATGTACACACATGCCCAAGGTCTACTCAGCAAATTAGCTGAATTATGACTTCGACACGCGTCAGCAGCTTGGGACCCCATCGTTATTACGGAAACATGGTTGCGCTGTGAGATAACGGAGGCCGAAATCGCGCTAACAGGTATGTCCATGGCCCGGAATAATGGGGAAAGCAAAGGTGGTGGGGTAACCCTCTACTTTCGGAAACCGATGTACCTTACCCCATTTGGCGCAGCTTCCGGCTGAGAGGGAACGATTTTGGCCTAGTGGTTATTGTTTACCGCCCACCATCGTGTACTTAAGTGACGTACTGGAACCTGCTGGTTGCATTGATGCAGATGATAAACAGGAAGAATAATCACGTTCTAGTCGCCAGCGATTTCAACATACATGCTTTAGAATCTCAGGCCACCCCAGGAGAGCAATTCAAAGCAGACCCGCAAAATCTTTTCTCAGCTTTTCCGCTTTATATGGCCACGTTACTTCGACCACTAGATTCAGGGGAAATAACAGGCCATCCATATTGGACCGAATATTCACTAATGAAGGGCTAATGATCGAGAGAGCAATAATAGATACTCCTCTAGGACACAGTGATCATGAGACTTTGCATTTCATGTCCTGAATATCCTGAAGACCGAAATCAAACAACGCGAATCACAACCAGTTACCACCGCTCAACCCGACTCGCTGAAGCGACCGATTGGTTTCACAACTGAGGATGCAGCCGATATTGTTTGGGAACGTTTCGTCAGTAAGTTTCGCAACTTGTTTAGTGGAGCCTCGGAAACCAAGGCTAGCAGTTCGAGAAACATGGTATCTTTTATACGGATAATGACACGCATGATGCGCAACGCCGTGTGGTATACCTACAAAACCGAGCCTAGTCCGAGTACATGGAAGGCATATGTTGTCCACAGTAACCACTGTACCCAATTGGTACGCGAAGACAACGCAGTTTAATAACATGCTTTAGCCGAGCGAATAACGTCAAATTCCAAGCTCCCGTACAAGCACGTGAACAGCCTCCGCAAGTTGAAAAGTGCGTTTCCCTTTCTTTACACAGTGCTTGGGCTAACTCGATCTGCTAAAGGGTTGTCGAATGTACTGCAACAACCATATGCCCTAACGTTTCATTGCCTCCCGTGGTCTCCTGAATTTTCGGAATCTATGGTACCTACACCAGGACTCACGCACATAAATTTTAAGGCAGACATCTTGATGAGAAAACGGCTACGCATGCGCTTGCATGCCTGTCCAGAACTTGACGACCTCCGCCCAAAAACGCGTGATGTGGCGGCTACTATTTTGCCGGAACGTTTGCCGCGCCTGTTCCAGCGCTGCCTTGACGAGTGGCACGTTCGTGTAAGGTAGAAACGCGGAATAATTACTCCCATTTACGAAGGGGGTACTCGTTGCGATCCAGCTACTTATCGGCCATGGACTCGACTGCCAGTTCTTTCAAAGGTTATGGAGGCTATCAGTGCCGACACACACACGACTTATTTGGATGGCTTAAGTTGCATCGCTCAGCAGTAACACGGCTTCCACCAGAACCTGTCATGCACAACCAACCTATTGTTAGCACGAGACAGCTGGACTGAACCTGTGGACGTTGATGTAGGAGTTGCTGTGGCTTAGTTTGGTTTCTCTAAATCATTCGATCGTTAAATACCATCGTATCCTTCTCGCCAAGCTTCAAGAAAGTGGCATTGAGGACCCTTTCCTCGAGTGTGTCTGCACTTTTATCTCGCTCCTGCGTCTGAGGTAAGAGTGCGTGAATCAATATCAGACCCGATTCCTGTCGAATGAAGAGTGTCACAGCGTTCGGTATTGGGGCCCCGTCTATTCTTGATCTTCATAAACCATCTAGTAAGTCGAATTGAGTTAAACTATTTACTCTAGGCCGACGATTGCTCAGATCTCCAGAAGACTGTATCCATCTTCAAAAGACTTTGACAATATTTTGGATGGTCAGTCCAAATTCGTCTTTACTTCAATGTGGCTAAAAGTTGAGTGGTCCATTTAGGACACCGAATGGTTCACACATATAAGCTGGGGGACCAGGATCTGCAATACTGTTCGCTCGAAAAGGCTCTCAGTGTGTTGGTCAAGGAAGATATCCGCTGATCTAAGTGGTCGAAAAAGGCATCGAAAAGGTAATCCAAATCGTGCGGCTTTTACGGAGAGCTTTCGGGCAATTTGGGCCGTTGATTTTCCGCCAGACTTCCGGCTTATGTACACCCGCATGTTGAATACGCAATTCAAGCAGGGCACCTATGGCTAACGCGGGATCTCACGGCCTTGGGACGTGACAAGTGGCTGCGCCACTTGTCATACGAACAGCGCCTTGGCTTTTCCCGTGGACTTTATCGCCGCTTGCATGGTGAGCTAATCATGTGTTTACCAAATATTAAACAACGCTAACCAACGCTGTCATCACCTATTGAAGCTGAGGCAAAACAGACAACTGAGAGGTCAGCATCTCAAATTGCCAGAACAATATAGTCGGTTGGAGTGTCGAAGAAATTTCTCCCTGCGTGTTTGCCACACGTGGAATACCATCTCAGAAGCTGTATTTCAGCCCACACGTTAGCCGTGTTCAAAGCACTTGTTGAGAGTACACTCCATGTCACGTACTCCAAACGACGCATACAAACATCAGAAAATCAAAAACAAACCACGCCACCTCTATTTTTGCCAGGAAACCATTGACAATTAACTTGGATAGCACATAAAACGGACGGGAATGCTGTAATCGACAAGTTCGCAAGTTGCAGTTGTTCAATATTTCCTATTGCTATTTTTGCCTTTATTGTACTCACCCCTGACCGCTTATCCGGCGGGACATGTTCAGCTTTGGTTTTTTATCCACAATATACCATTGACCACTGACAAGGTCAAAGGTCATCTGCCCATCAAGTAAGCTGAACGCGGACAGAAGTCCCAACCAATAGGATTGCTCATCTCCACAGGCGACTACGGCAGTATACAAGTGCAGACACATCACACTCAGCGCACCCTCTGCGAGGCTCCTCTGCGCTACTGCACGCCAATCAACTACGCACTGATGATGTCAAATCGATTGCTGACGAAACCTTCGCAACAAAATTGCCAAGTTCAGAGAACAGTTCAACCGTCCTCTGAACAAGCTGAGCCAGTAGTCTTGAATTCTCTAGCTAATTCAAATGAATGTCGGAATCCATGCTGCTGTGTCACTGTGATGATTTTCTCCCAAGGTATCCCATGAGCGCGCCTGCGATATCACCGTTCATAAACGTGGACAACACTGGGACGATAGTTCGAGAGTTCCACGCAATTACAATTTGTGCATAGGAGTGACTATTCTATGTTTGTGTATGGTAGGAACCTGCATTTCATTAAGGCATTATTGAAAGAACCGAGATAACGTTTCGGCAATATTCATGGCGACTGTCTTTATCGATTTTGGTCTTATGTCGTCCACACGGACGGGATGTGCACATGCAAGGACAATAGTCTTTCCATCATATTTGCTACCGTGTGCGATACATAATTTAATCCTGGGGTCGATGTGAGCTGTGTCAAAACCGGGTGAGATGATGATTTACTCCGTATCTTGCGGATGCAGGGTTGGCGAGGAGCGTTCACGGCTTCTTGTGTAGTTACCACCGGACTATCTGCTGCACGTTAAAGTTGGATCCCGCACTGCACTCACTGGGGCTTGTTTGCGTACCTGTACTGCATTTTGTGATCGATTACTGCTTTTGTCGCTAAGTCCTGATGGCATTGGGATTTGTCTTCACGGACCAACTTGACGCAGTGGTTACTTTAATCTATGTAGACACGCAAAGCCTGCACCTTTGGAGGACTTTATAAGCGCGCCAGGCTGAATCGCTCAGGGCCATGACTTTTCGAGTAGAGCTCCTCAGGAAGGACCGCTTGTTTCAGGAGAAAGAATGTGGCCTCGGACGCGTTTCCCACTAGCCCAGTGAACGGGGTAACAAACTCTTTCCAGACGGAATTGGGTAACTGCTAAGCAAGGAAAGGCCAGTAGGTTTCTTGAACGAGGTTGGTCAGGATGTCGAAATGGGTGACCGAGTGGGTTTTCTCGTTGATTCACAAGTCTGGTCACTGTAACATGTGTAACGGAAGAGCAGCGTCGCATGTTCGCTACGGCCAAGCGGTGCATCCAGGGTTACAGCATCGACCATTGGTTCCCCGTCGGTACGCACAAGTTCTAGAACAGATGGTTCATTACCCGTTCTGAGTCACGTGGGAGAGTTAACATGCTTATACAGCTGTACATCGGTGAATACTGCTCGCAAGTCAGATTTGAATTGTTCACTGGGAGAGGCATCAACAGCATCAACAACATCAGTACATCAGCCATGTGAACGGATGCGTCACTACCATACGACTATGAGGACCTATGAAATAAAGAATAAGAAGTGGGAGAGGAGGGGGACTTACCTGAAAACCTTAATGCCCTAAGTAAACATTCATGGTAAAGGCGCCTACACTTTGTGTAGACAACATTCCGTCACAAACAGCCGGCTATCGTGCAAAGATAAGGCGGCATCGGCGAGACAACTTCCTTGAGGCTTTCACTGCTCCGCGTCATAATCAGCCATTACCCTGCATATAACTCAGCACCAAGCATACTTTAAACAGGCAAACCGATTAGGAGACAGCAGCAGATGTGTCACTGGTGTCACTTGCAAGTAATATCCTGTAAACTTTCGAGCCAAGCACAAGGCGAGTCACGTGGACTCCAGCTCAGAAGACGAGACGGAACAACGGCGCCCACTTTGGTCGTCATTGACTTCATTTCCCGCTGCCAAGTCAACTTCTGTCCTTATCGAGCCTTGCGGCACACTACACCTGGCAGACTAATCAAGGCCCTCATAGGTAAACGGTGACCAGGCATACGTAGCACGTGCTCGACCCAACGCAACTTATTCAGTGCTATCTGTTGTCCTAGGGAGTTAACATGCTTATCACTATCTGGTACACGCCTACGCACATCAACGTTGCGGACACGCTGGTGCCATCCAAAACCAGCAAAGCTTCACAGAAAACGACGATCAACGACTTGAAGGTGCCTCAGAGCTTCAGACTGAACGGGCCAAGTCGCACTACCATGAATCAAAATGGCCCTCACTGTGGCCTTGTTTACACTGTCTTTCAGACGGAGGGAAACTCTCTTGTCCCCAAATATGCCGCAGGTTCAAGAAGGCAGTTCTGGATTTTGCAATGCGTGACTTGACGTCAGTTTCTATGCGCCCATCGTTGCTGTCGCAGCTGCCAAGATAAGTGGATAGATCAACTACATACAGTTCCTCGTTAGCAGGGGTCAAAGGTCATCAAGTCGCTGGTGGTCTTGCAGCAATACTTTGCACTTTGAAGGTGCAAAGAGCATACCACATAATGGGAATACTCTAGACTGGTGATACAGGGTTGATTGTGCCGCCGCAACCTAGTCGAAAAGCAGGACGATATCATCCGCATAATCAAGCTCAACTAACTGTTCACCAGGCAGGCTCTCAACGCCTACATCGTGACATTCTGCAAGGGAACATTTCATGATAGAGTCCATAACGAAAATGAACAAAAATGAGGAAATCGGACAACCCTGACGAACGCCACTTGTGGTCGGAAAGCTATCCAACAGATCACCGTAAACCCTGACGCGGCCTGTAGTGTTCGAGTATAGAGCACGAAGGAGGTTCACATACCTCGTGGGAACACCTTTCCGCGCAAGTATTTCGAACAGAATGCATCGATCGACTGAATCGAACGCACCCTTGAAACCAAGGAACACTGTTATCTTCGGTCTGCGGTATGCGTGGCGCTGCTCTAGCACCTGCCGCAAAGTGTATATATGGCCTACACAGCCACGCCCTGGACGGAAACCGTCCTGCGTTTCTCTATTCCGAGATTTCCGTTCCAAAGGGAGGCGACGAACGATAATTGGGGCTAATAATTTTGTCACAACTGGCGTTAGGATAATGCTCCTGTGGTTAGAACAGTCTGTGCGACTGCCGTCCTGGTATATTGCAAATATAATCGATTCGTTCCATTCAGCCGGGACACTCTCATCCTTCCAGATACGTTCGAATAGGGAGGTCAGTGCTTTGCAGAGGGCCTCACGTTCATCCTTAAATAGTGCAGGTGGGAGGGAATTCGGGCCAGCAGTGCGAAAACGACTGAGGGAGGTGATCGCGTTTCGGACCTCGGCCTCCGACGGAGGCTGTAAAGTAATCGTCCATGGCTCGTTCTGCATCACCTGAGTAGGAAGAGGTCCGGGAGCAGGGGGCCAGCTGAACTGATCTTGGAAGTGTTCCGCCCAACGAGCCATACGGCGCTCCTTATGGTGTATCAGTGCATCCGCGCTGTCTCTGATTGTCTCACTGACGCCTGGTTTTCTGAGATCAGTGGTGCGGATTAGCTGGAAGAGCTTTCGGTAATTGCCTACTGCTCCTGCCCACCCCATTTTCTGAACCCTGCTGGTCCACCAGGCTTCCTTGTCAGCACGTAAGCTCCTCTTTAGTTCGTGCCTAAGTCCGTCTGGTCATACAGTGCACAGAGCCAGCCGGGAGGTTTCTTCTAGGTTCCAACAGGTTAATCGATCTCTCGGATATCCAGTGACTGGTGCGGTGACGATTGATAGTACCACAAGCAGATGCTTCTGCGTCCTCCATGGCGGCCGGGATCCTGTTCCACTGAAGCTCAGTGTCATTAGAACAAGACAGCGAAAGTTCGGCATGTAGTGCGTCTTGGTAGGCTTGCCTGACCGAGGGCTGAGACAATTTCTCAGTCGTCAATCAAAGGAGACGCTTGGTGCGCCTCCCGGTAAAGTTCATGGAGAAACGACAGCGTACCAAGACGTGATCAGAGTCGACACAGGTATTCCAGTACGAGCGGCAATCCAGGATGGAACAATGCCGCCTGTAACTTCTGGTTATGTGGTCAATTTGGGTCCATCGCTGGCCAGCTACAGGAGGACGCCAAGTGGTCCTTCGGCACCCACTGTGTCTAAAAGCAGTTCTACTAAGAAACAACTGGTGCTTCACGCACTGTTACAGCAGACACTCGCGGTTGTGAGTCAGTTCAGAGTTAAGCCCATAATTAACTCGTAGCTGCGCTTCTGAAGAGCCCAGACGCCCTACTTGTGCTTTTATACCCCCTGCAAGTACTATAATATCTGAACTAGTAGCACTGCGTAGTAGCGCTCAGTTCGTGATAGTATGTATTCTTGACAGCATTTGAACTGCAGTCGGTGGGATCATAAGCGGAAATCACAAACAAACAGCATTTTGGACTAATGCATGAATCAACCTTAGCTGATGTCGTCAAACGGACTGCACATAAACGGCTGTTCACCGGAATCCAATCGATCAACGATGGCTCAGCCTGGAACTTAGAATGATACTTACACCAACTTGACCCGTGTGTGCTGCATCAGCGTCTCCGGATGCGTGCAATCAATAACGAGAGAATAAGCCGGGTGCAGTTAATTCAACAACCCGATTAAGGTTATTGATCTTCGTTTCAGACACACAGCACACATCAATACCCGGTGTGTCCAAGATGCGTGCGAATGCCGCCTGTGGCCTATTTGTCTTAGAGTGCGAACGTTGAACGTCGCCATGGAACAGGATAGCGTGGCCTTATAAGGGACTTTTGCCGATAGGGCTCCGATAGGTGCTGTGGGATGGTGGCTGCAGTTGTTTTAACTCCAGTGGGAATTCGGTTGCTGTCAATTAAGCTGGGGATTATAGAAGGAAGGTTAGTAATGGGAGTCAGGATGGGACTAAGAGAAAAAGGTGGACAAGAATGAAGGGAGGCGCCAGCAGTAGCATGTTTTCGCTTATCCGCCCTGTTGTATGCCACAGATATGGTGACCCTTGATAATCCGCGCCACGACCGATGTAGTATGAAGTTTATGTTTGAAGATGTCATGGTTGTACGTGGACTGAGATACTGCCAGGGCGCCCAGATCTAGATAGGAGGACGATTAGGGTCCTCATCCAAAGCCTTTGGCTCAAAAAGCCTGTCCGCAAGACAGCGGGGAGGTGGTAATGATTTAGTTCTACAGAAATGGACGCCATCCCATTTTAAACCCCCAACCTGGAGGACCAGGAGACTGATTTTGTCTGACCTTTCACCATTGACTAACCTGGTAGGAGTATCTCTCAAGGTGCACGCTGACACCACCGAGTATAGCACAATGGGTCAATTAGGTACGCAAACCGTCGCACCACGTTAAGGTCTAGTCTCATTGCATCGAAATGGGAGAAGCAGAGACTTCAAATGCGTGTAAGCTGAAGTCCTCTACCAGAAGGTGGTGACCGTATGATCGTGCCGGCACTCGTCTCATGGCAGAAGCTAGGAACACTGATCAATTTCCAGGCTGGACATTGGAGGGTGGTGAACAAGTACTAGCAAACACGCATCACCACATATCAGGTGCAGACTGCACCAAAGAGAACCGACAAGTTGCTTTTCTGGATCATCGTGAATAGTAGTATGCAGGTCAGATCGGTACTACATGTTAACACCGGCTCCCTTGCTAGGTTGATGCTTTTGCAGTGGAATCATGCTGGCTAGAGCTATCTCCGCATCGGTGTTCTCAGTATCGAGCCATGTTTCGGTTACCAGAACTATGTCCCAAGGAGTGGGAACCTGACGAGTAAGAAACTCTGGTAAGTTTGTGCGTTGATATACAAGCGTTTGAGGGCCTCAGATGTTAGAAGTGTGTTGCCGGATGCAACTTTCTGGTGATGGTTATGCCGACCTATGCTGGGTTGGCTGCCAGTCGTCTTCTTGTTGAAACGCTGACACAAACCCTAATTCAATTTCGGGTTGGTGTGTAGATTGCTCATTGTCAGCAGGCGGTTGATAACTCGCTATTGCTTCGGGTATCGAGACGTTATGTGCATCACATTTCTGAACTGCTCCTTGACGGGGTTGCATATGTAATTTTCTTGTTCAGTGCTACTTTGTCTATTTGTGGTCGGATGTTCATCGGTTCTATGTATTTTTCGGATGGCTACCTTTTGCGCATTTTATTCCACATTTCAAGCACCTTTTCTACTGTCCAGTAGGATTTCAACGTTACTTTCGTCACTTCGGGACTAGTTCGTATGTAGTTGGGTGCTAACAACAATTTTGATGTCGGATTAGCGATAACATATTCGTGTGTGAGTATTTCATTGTTGAAGCGTCATTCATTTCACTCATGCCTTTTGTCATCTAGGTCGATTGACGTCTAAAGCTCGAGGACAACATTGAAAAGAATGGATTTTGCATCTTTCTCCTCACAGTGCATAGGGTTGGGTGGAGGCGGTTGGTTAACGAGAGAACTGCATCTGCATCATCCCCTGACGAAAGCATTACTTGGGGTAACCTCAGTTCACCGTAGTGTACTGAGTTTGGATGACAGGCTAGGTGTATCATATTGGCCGGCTTAGCTTGGATCCCTAGTACTTGACAATGAGAGGGACAGTGTTTCCGGTCGTCCAGCAGCTTAGCTTTTATAGAGTTTGCCTCAGACTTAGGAACTGGGAAGCATATAACATTTAGAGAATTGTGATGTTTCGTGCTCTACTTTCTGGAGGAATGTGTGGCTTCTTTCTTTGGTTGAAGAACAGAGGAACATCCGCAATTGTATACATAGCAGCAAATCAAGTCAACATAAGCCCCGAGCACCCCGTGTATTTTCAGCACTCAGACTATCGCTGTAGATTTATTGAAAAATAACATTAAGAAAAAATACTGATGCGAGGAGCAAAAGTTAAACATACAAGCGATTGTCGCTACAACATCCACTCGTGCAATATGCCTGTGGCTAAGTGGGTAGTTTTGTTCTCCGAGCTGGGCAATTAATTTGCAAAAGTTGTGCTGTAAAGCTAGACAACAACGTCAGTTCGGCTTTCAAGGTCTGATTCGCAGATTCTCGTGGGACCCTACCAGATGCGGTGCCTATGGATCGTTTCCTGCTCTAAATGTCAGCTTTCGAGTGATTCACGTGGGTCAAACAAGTGATCACTTATTGGCCCCGTTGATCTGCGGAGCTTTGTGGACACTCTAGCTCCAGGTGATTGTTGAATGAGATCTTTCCCCAATGCCTGGCTTCGATGAAATCATGCGCCATGCGGCTCCTTGCTCTTCGAAATATATGGAGGTTCTCTAGATCGAATTGATGAATTAGTAGACGAACCACAGCAACTAGTAATATATTTTATCGATCACAGCAACAAGGGGCAATATTGCTGAAGTAGTCCAGGAAAGAGGACGGGAGAAAAGTATAGCCATTGGGGGAATGCATGAAATGAAAAACTAAAATAATGAACCACGAGGTTTGAGAACATGTTAAGTGAGAATATAAAATAATAGTCTGATCTTATGAAAGCTTTCACAAGCTTGCGTGGATCATGAGAGGTGTTAGAACAGAAAGATATCAAGATACTTGGCGGCAAATGAACTAGGTGTGATATTACTGCTCACAAACGGAGTAGAGTAATAATTTATGATAGGCATCAACCTACCTGCAAGAACACAAAAATACAGCATCATTTGCTTTTAGAAGTGCGAAGAGTAAAGGATCTAGATAAAGATGATTGCACCAGTTCTTCCGATCCACGTTAGACCATCAAACATTTAACAGATGCACATTGCAATGAAAGTGGTACAAAAGGAGGCTTAAGCAGAGATGAGCGATTTCACGATCACCCAAGGTGAAGGATCAGCTGCGTTGCGACATACACATGGACAACCTGCTCACTCGATAGTTTGCACACATAACAACCAGAGTTATAACGGCCACATATACAACAAATCCGCATGTAATCAAGGTTCGTGTCTGAAATTCCGTATGGGACAAACTGGCAACGCGCATTCCAATAGTATTTAAAATAACCTTACGGAAGACAAAAACATTGAGTGGAATTCAAATGAGAACGTATGACTCCGGCGCCGACAGTCAACAATTTAACTCTCTGGGCAACTGCAGTCGAACGGTGAAAGCAGGAGCGTGGCTCAGTGCCACCAAATTGGCACAAGGAACCGAGTGAATGGGAGCGATGCTGTATTCGGAGTGAGAAGACGATGGGTTGAGGAGGGTGGACAAGAACAATCCTAGAAGCAAAAGCTATATAAAGGACTTATGCATGTGAAGTTCAACTACTGGACAATAATCAGTAGTAGAAGCGGGATATTTGTCTGTACTACAAGGAGCGGGTGAACGATGGCATCGGCAACGTATGTAAACTGTACCATCTAAAGATGACCGTGAATTCGGATCTCAGCAGCAGGGGGTCAGATGAGCGGTTCGCCCCCGGGCAGTACATGACAGGAGACGGCAATTATATCACAGAATAAGATTTTTTAAACAGTTCATAGGATAATAAATTATTGTCCCTAACTAAGCGTTTTCGGGCTGGCATCACCCGATTTCCACTTGTTTCGGCTACGGACCCAGCGATTACATTGATCAAGGTTCATCTCAATGTGAATCGCGGTTCACATTGAGATCGCGCTTCGCAATCAATTCGCACAACGAGTACTACGAAATGACCATCGCTGTTTAGTCTAGTTTCTATTTAATATTATTTTGCTCTTTGATCTCACTTTCCATCCTTTTTGAATTTTTCGGCATATTTGGGTGAGTTTTCAGTAGAGGTACAGTTGTGGTGGCACGAAAGGTAACGATCATGCGGAAGACTGGAAAGCTACTCGAACGAGCGAGGACCGAAACGAGTGCAAATCTCATGGACGAGATCAGACAGCTTAACGCAAACCGCACAATACGAGCGGTGAGCGGATCGCGAGCAACGAACTGAAACGGGCCTGAGCAAAGAAGAAAAAAGGGATGTGTATAAAGGCAAATAAACCAGACAGCAACGCTTTTGTCGGTGCATCCAGGATTAACCCCAAGCCGAATAACTCAATCGAGATCAAGCAAATAAACAGCTTTGGAACAACTCCAGGCTGATCAGAATGCGAGCTATGGAAGCAAAGAAACGGAGTCAGACAGACAATTAAGGCCCACAAATTTGCGGACAAAAACACATGTATGTGACATGTTATGATTCCTCGTTTATGTTGCGTAGTGGGACGGCAAAATGGCTGATATATGCGCGCGTGCCCGCAGCTCGTTGAACCATAGATGCATGCCAAAAGTTCGTGCTTTCTTGCCGCTTAGTCCTTACTATACAGTAATGAAGAGAGTAAGGGTGAGTGGTGCAGCATTCCGTTAGCAAAAAGCAAGAGAAGAAACATAAAGTATGAGATAACGTTATTAAAATTCATCAGAAGTACTTCCACGGTCGAATTGGTGAGTAGGAAAGACGATAACCATGCTGAGACTGAAGATAAAGTTGATGTTGCAAACATTGTACCCATGCAGCAGAAAGTGACATTGATAAGTTTGAATAGAGCGAAAAATGGTTGTTACGATGATGCAGGAAATGGACGCGAATTCGAAGAACTGGGAAAGCGATCACTAGTTGGCGTGATAAGACACATCAACCGATTTTACGGGTGTCGGTTTGTGACCAGTTAAGCATCGCTATGCTTATCCAGCTGAGATTTGCTGTTACGCAGCACGTGGATCGTGAATGCAAAGAAGCAGCGGGACCTGGAGCGAAAGCAAAAGGTGACGATAGAAGGCAAACGAAAGCTTTTGCTGAAATTCCGGAACGGAAACCAAAGATGTCTTGTCCTGTATCAGTTGCATACTTTTTATTGGAGAGTAGTTTTTCAGCTGATGTGGGTTTCAGGACCTGATAAAAACCCAATCCAAAGGTATACGGGGACACGAATCTAGTAAACCACGTGCACAGGTATTGAGTAGAAAGGGCTGGAGATCCGGTTGCTGAAGGACAGGCAATTGACAAAACACTACAACACTTTGTCGAATAGGAAACCGATTGGAGACAGGAAATTATAGCTAGAATGTTGAACATGAGCAATGTTCTCGCCAAGCATAACATGACACTACGGGTTCACCGAGATTATATACAAGATGATGAAGGTCAGGGAGAAAAGACTAAATTCCTTAGAATTGGGATATTTGTTGGCGAAATATAACTGTGTCCTGTGAATATCTAGTGACGGTTAGGTCGGGGAAAACAGATGAAAACGATCCTAGATCCGGTCATGGAAAGCAAATACTTTTTGTTTAATTTTCGATAGCATGCCCGATGTATCTCATAAATATCAGACGAGTGAGGTGCTGCGTCTCGTAAAATCGGATGAAGATTAAGTAAAGGTGGAGGGGCTGGTTCTCCACTTCACTGAGACTAAGGGTAATAGCACGGAGAAAATTTATGAACTAATTCCAAGCACTCTGGAAAAGTGTGAGACCCAGTTTGTTGACTATCATACCCTGGAGTTTACCGGCACTGCTGTTACGGAGGGCAACCGATCGGGTGTGCAGAAGGCATCTGCGAAGTCAATCCGAAAGCTACCTTTGTGCTGTTGAATAAACCATTCCCCAAATCTGGTTTGTCTACATGCGGCTTTTCTGACGATCCACTCTGTTACCATTTACAGTTCAATGGTTAAGCTTGTTACGTTCAGTTTTATATCTAACATCGCTGGAATGTCTCCATTCAGGTGACCTGTCACGAACATCAAGCGAGCTGCGGAAACTAGATAGAGAAGTCGAGCAGACGTTGCAAGTGTTGTGGTGAATAAATTGTCAGGAATCGTCAATGCCCTGGGCGAGTTCACAAAAGGAGGAGAAAATGCGACCACTAGACTAGGTACATCTTTACT
This sequence comes from Dicrocoelium dendriticum, assembly GCA_944474145.2. Lineage (NCBI taxonomy): Eukaryota > Metazoa > Platyhelminthes > Trematoda > Plagiorchiida > Dicrocoeliidae > Dicrocoelium > Dicrocoelium dendriticum. Next base: position 69,990,768 of record OX104066.1, read on the forward strand.
TCTCATCTCGGTAGCATCGTTTCTGTTTCTTCCGTTTCTGAGCCCTAGGATATCTGTCCATCCAGAAATCAATAATATACAGCAGTGTCACCGGACAAAAGTGCTGGATCTGCATCAAAGTTCTATGAAACTCACAGCGCTAAGTGATTGTCTTCTTCAGCAGATATAACAGAGAGCGGTTAGTGCAATGGATGAGTGCAAAAACTGCTCTGAACTAAGGAGAAACACGGAGGCTCAAATCCATATAAAGAAGTAAACGAGTGGTGAAGGATTGTTTGATGTAACGTTGGAGTTTGAGTTAAAACAGATCAAGTCAAAATAGGCTTTAAACACCTGGATAGATACATTTTTAGCAACGTACACTATCACTGCGAGTGGTGAAATAGATGAAATCAACGGATCAAAGCACATAAAGTGTCTAACACAAAACGTATTGGCGTATCACTCAAGCAAACGAATACGCATCATACTGATGAGTCGTTGGGCCAACAAGCAGTCGTGAAATGTACAGTAAGACAAAATTGTGGTTAGAGACAATACGAAAAAAGTGCTGAGCCAGCTGATGCGGCAACCACTGGTCAGGCTGTAGTGGGCATTGTTCTCATCTCCAAGGTCAAGTCATCGTTGGTTGATTAGATTCCCGTGAACAGCAATTTGTATGCAGCCCGTTTGACGACATCGACTAGGGTTGATACACGAACTATCAATGGAAGCTGTGTGTTTGAGGTTTCCGCTTATGCCCCCACCGATTGCAGGTCTGATGCTGCGTTGGACACCTTTTACCACGATCCGAATACGTTACTATACATTGTCACCAATTCAGATATCCTAGCTTTTACGGGGATATGAATGCGCAAGTGGATCGTCTGAGCTCTTCAGATGCTCAGCTAGGTGGTGAGTATGGACTTAACTCCGAACGGACTGACAACGGCGAGCGTCTGCTGCAACTGTGTGCGGAGCACCGGCTGGTTCTTAGTTGCACCACTTTTAGACAATTGGGAGCCGAAGTGCCACTTGGCGTCCACCTATAGCTGACCAGCGATGGACCTAAAGCGATCACAGCACCATAAGTTATAGGAGGCGTTGTTTCATCCTGGATCTTTTTGGAATAATTGCATCGCCTCTGATCATGCTCCGGGATTACGTCGTTTTGCCATGAAATTACCGGGAGGCGTTCCAAGTGTCTCCATCGCTTAAAAACTGAGAACTTATCTCATCTTTCGGTCAGGCATGCTTACCAGGACGCTCTGTGCACAAAACTTTCCCTGTCTTGTTCCAATGACACTGAGATTCAATGGAATAGGATATCAGCCGCCATGTACCATTTAGGAGTCTCGGTTTGCGGCACTATCAATCGTCAGCGCATCAGTCACTAGATATCCGAGAGGTCGGTTAACCTGTTGAACTGCAGAAGAAAACTCCAGGCTGGCTCTGAGCGTAAGGTAACTAGGCGAACTATTAGGCGCGAACTGAAGCGGAGCCTGATAAGGAAGCCTGGTGGACTAGTAGGGTTCAAGAAATGGGAGAGGCACGAAGTGTAGGAAACTTCCGAAAGCTCTTCCAGCTGATCCGCACCACTAGTCCTAGATAAACAGGCGTCAGCGAGACAATCAGAGACAGCGCAAGTGCCCTAATTCACAATAAGGAGGGCCTTATTCCTCGTTAGGCGGAGCACTTTCGAGGTCAATTCAGTTGGCCCCCTGCTTCTGGATCTTTTCCCAAGCAGATCTTACACACTGAGCCGTAGTGGGTTAGCTTAGAGGCGTCAACGGAGGTCGAGGTCCGAAACACGATCGCAACACCCAGTCGTTTCCGTGCTGCTGGCCCGGATTCCCTCCCACCTGCACTATTTAAAGATGGTGAGTTAATCTGCAAAGTATTAACCTCCATGTTCGAACAGGTCTGAAAGGAATAGACTGACCTGGCTAACTCGAGTGGATCGATTATCGTGGCAATATACAAGAAGAGAAGTCAAACCGACCGTACTAGCCATAAAGGCATTAGCCGAACGTCAGTTGTGTCAAAATTACTGGGCTCAACGCTCGTTCGTTGCTTCACTGCGGAACGAGAATCCCGGATTCAGGAAGAGCAAGAAAGCTTCCGCCCAGGAGGTGGCTGTATAGAACACCTATTTACAATGCGGCAGATGTTGGAGCAGCCCCACATTTACCGTAGGCCGACAAGAACCGTGTTCCTCTACTTCAAGAGTGCGTTCGACTTAGTCGATGGACGCCATCTCTTCTAAACACGTGTGGAAAGGTGTTCTCATGAAATATGTGAACATTTTTCGTGCATTGTACTCGAACACTACAGGTCGCGTCAAGGTCTACAGTGATTTATCGGATGTCTTTCCGAGAAAAAGTAGCGTTCGTTAGGGATGCCCAATTTTTTCATATTTTGTTCAACTTCCTCGTGGACTGCATCAAGGAGTGTTCCCTTGAAGAGCCTCAAGATACATGCGTTGAGGTGCTGTCTAGTGAAAAGCTAATTGGTCTTGATGCTGCGGACGATATTGTCATGCTGAATGATCTCAATAAAGGTGCAAACGGAGCACATAAGTTGTTCGCTACATGCACGGGTGTGCTACGAGCTTTGACTTTTCCGCTGCATTTGGGAACTGAGTGGGAATTGATCGGTCAGTAAATACTAGCCCGCGTCAAAGGAATCGAAGTTTACCGTCAATATGATAAACCCGTGGAGCGAAATTCACTCACAATGGCTGCAAACGAGACGCAGAAGAGTAAGTGTCGTTGACCTCCTAAATTAGGATGTTTCGTTGATCAATAAATAAAGTTAACCTATCCTGTAGATATACTACTCTCTGTCTTCTGTGTTCTGGACTTTTGTATTCCTTCGTTTGGCTAGGCGTGTGACTGAGCAGTCGGACAGTCGCAGGCTCACAGAGCAGCAAATCAAGCAGTACAAGTTGTCAATGCCAGAGAGCAGAGGGAAAGAAGCAGCAATACAACAAGCATCTTTAGAGTAGTACCAACATTTGGCACGTGCTCCGCACTTTCAAATTGCAAAGTGGGGTTACAGAACTACCAGCCATTGGATGACCTCTTGACCCCTGATGGTGAGGGGCTCGGGGTAGTTGCTCACTTCACCTACCTTGGCAGCTGCATCGGCAACGATCGACGCATAACGACTCTAAAGTTCAAAGAGAACCTCTTCAGTTATATCCTTTCAGCAGTTTATACATGTTTGCTTATAACACTTGCATTAGGAAAGACTTTAAGTTTACACTTCGCATTATGGGCACATCCTTGGCTCTACAACGTCAAACATTTCCGCCTTGACAGTCTGCCGATTAGCGAACTGCTACGCTGTACCGTTTTGCCACACCGCCGCAAGTCTTGCAGTTTCTGCTCTTTTCTATTACGATTGCAAACATATTCGTAAGCTGATTACTGTATTTAATTGGTATTGTAGAACTACGGTAACAGGAATTTAGGTTTTAATTTCTCTGCCCAGACAGTGCGTATAGTATGGGTTCACTAACCTGCGATTTCTTGCCCATTTCGTGCGACTATCTATTCTGGGCCTTTTAAAGTCTCTACATAGTTGAATAGTACAATAATATCTGTTTCTGATTTTGATGCGGAGGACTGCTGTGATGCTGTTGAGATTACTGATGCTGATTCGGATAAGAAGGACCCCGGGACACTGAATACCGAAGGATGTAGTTTCACTCTAAGTTATGTCAAAAAGTCTGCTGTTTCACTAGGTGTATTGCTCGTTCTAATTGCTGGTCCTGATGGAACCGTTCGGACGCTAGCCTAGCTGATAACATCCGACCAAAGGCTCTACAGGCGGTAGCTAGTGATCTAGCAGAACCACTGGCTGTTTTCTATCAGCGATATCTAGAGGAAAACCGTATTCCACCAGTATGGAAGCGAGGGGTCATCACTCCTATCCATAATGGAGGTAGCCGCACTGATCCTGCCAACTAACGTCCAATAACACTACTTCCCGTACTATCCAAAGTGATGGAATCAATCATCGCAGACGCGCTGGTGCAATACCTGGAAAGCCGCAATTGAATAGCCCCAGAGCAACATGGCTTTCGTCAAAATCATTCGTGTAATACTAACCTATTAATTGCACGTAATAGCTGGACTGAAGCTGTTGATGATGGAGTGGGAGTCGATGTCATCTACCTGGACTTTTCAAAAGCGTTTGATCGCTTAGACCATCGAATTCTCCTTCAGAAGCATCGGAAGTACGGCATTGGCGATCCAATCCTGAGTTGGATTGACAATTTTCTACAAGAACGACGGCTAGTGGTGAGAGTCTGAGAATCATTTTCTCATGCAGTCGATGTGACGTGTGGAGTACCACAAGGCTCGGTTCTTGGACCTCGTCTATTCTTGGTGTTCATTAACGATTTGGCGAAATCAATTACTTCCCAATTCCTATTCTCCGCTGATGATATCAAGATATGGCGAAGGATCAGAGGACCGGACGACCATGAAAGGCTCCAGCACGATCTTAACACAGTGTAGAACTGGTCAGTTCAAAATGCCCTACCATTCAACGTAGACAAATGTCGCGTTGTACAATTACGCCATAGACATAACTACACCTATATACTTGGGACTAACGGATTGCAGAATAGCTCCCAGGAACGTGATCTTGGTGTGATCGCACAGAGCGACCTCAACTGCTCAAAACAGGCTGAGGTAGCTGCGAAAAGAGGCAACCAGCACGTCGGCATGCTGCGTAGGGCATTCGGGAGATTTGACCCATCAATCTTCCCAACGATGAACAATTCCTACGTGCGCCCGCATGTTGAGTACGCAATCCAAGCTTGGCAACCTTGGTTTAAACGCGACCTAGAAGCGATAGAGGCACCACAACGAAGAGCAACGAAGAATGTAAAGGGCCTGCGCTATCACTCTTACCACCGAAGGCTGAAGTTGCTGCGAATTTTCAGCGGACATTACCGAAGGCTGCACGGGGATCACATATTAGCGTATAAGATATTGAGTGACCCCAACCACGTGTGCCGCCATCTGCTGCAACTTATCCACAACACGCAGCTCAGGAGTAACTGCTTAAAGTTGAAGGAACAATATAGCCGTCTAGAGTGTCGACGGAATTACTTTTCCCTTCGAGTTTGCAAACCATGGAACGCACTCCCAGACTCAGTAGTATCCTCTCCTACCCTGGATGTCTTCAAAAAACGATTAGATGTTGCTCTCAGCTCCCAACATTTTGTTACCTAAGCTCCTCTATTTTGGATTACGCCAAGCATGTTTTTAACAGGACTTATGTATCAAATGGACCTAAGTGAGCGATCATATTTTACTTTTCTCACTCCTTACATCAACGATCACTGCACCCCAGTGTCTTTCTGAACGTTTACGCGCGATAATCTTTTTTCCCATTTTACACTGATGTTAATTATCAAAGTATTCATCTCGGCAGACGTTCGATAGATGACCCAGACATATTTTATTTGCATCATATTCACCACTACCATTCTACGGGACGTGTCAAGCACGTGCTTTTATCCCGTGATAAATCATTGTTCATTGTTCCACTTGCTTCAAATTATCGGAGTAAAGGGTCCATGACGACACTGAACTTATGTACCCCCGTCGGTCAATGCCAGGTACAGTCGCAGTCGGTTAGTATAACTGTTCAATTGATAGATGGTGGTGAGGCAGTTTGGTTACACTCTGTCAACTCTGTCAGTTATCTCTGAAACACTTGGAACGAACACAAGATGAAATGATTTCTACAGATTAGCTCAATTATGCGACCTACGGTTTCCAGAGTAGAAGCGTAAGATGGAGCTTCTGATGGGAAGTGATGACCCGTCTCTGCACTGGACTTTGCATCGGAGGTGCGGGAGTGCTAGTGATTCGTACGCTGTTAGAACCCCATTGGGCTGGAGTGTTGAGTCCGAGCAACCTGCCCGAGTTCAAAGAAGCCAAATCTGGGTCAGTTGTAGTGGATCACTTAAAGAAGAGAAATTCGGTTCACGCCGAAACCACCGATCTAGATCATTTCTTTAAAGAAATGTATGAAACGGACTCCGACGGCTTTGATAATCCCAGACTGGCTATGCCCGTGCGCAACAGGCGTGCACTCAAACGCATGAAGACTTCCGTAAAAAGAGTCGACGGTCAGTATGAGTTCGCAGAATACAATTTTACATAGTAATTTTTTCATTGTTGCCTGGTAGCCGGCTGGTAACTTTCCGGAATGATGCTCATCCGTTGCTGGTAGCTGAGCTAGCATGCAACGGTTGTATTCATTTTCTTTTTTCTTTTATGTATTGCGGCACAGTAGCTGTGGTGTTTTACACCTCTAGCTAACGTGTATAATGATGAATGATGAGATCGCGTTACCATGGCAAGCTGAGAGGCCACGGTTACCAGATATTAGACAGGTCGCACAGATGAGACTCGCACTGTTGAAGAAGCGAACGCTAAAGGATGTTACGCTACTCAAGGCATACACAAAGGCAGTGGAAGAATATATAGCTAAAGACAATGCTGAACGGGTTCCACTGCAACCGGAACAGGTCAAAGGTGAAACCTGGTACCTACCACATCACTCAGTATCGCATCCGCGTTAATCGGATAAAATATGAGTAGTTTTCCATTGTCAGGTTTATTACCACGATGCTTCTCTCAGTCAACAACTTTTGCAGCGTCCCGATTTGTCAAACAGTTTAGTTGGTTCTTTCTTGCGGTTTAGATCCCGCTCAATCGCGATTGTATCCGACATTGAAGCAATGTTTCACCAAGTCAAGGTTCCCAGTCGTGACAGGGATTGCTTGAGATTCCTATGGTGGAAGAACGGTAATCTCTGCTTACCCCCTAAGTAATATCGCATGACAGTACACCCGTTTGGAGCTACTTCGTCACCTACTAGTGCAAGTTTTGCTCTGCTTCAAGCAATTACTGATAATGCAGACGAATTCCAATCAGAGGTCATAAAGTCGCAAGTAGTAGTTGCCACGTCAACGATGGCCTCTTCAGCGTTGATTCTATTCACGAAGCCACTGAACTCGTCAAGCACCTCACGCTTAGATAGGCCAGTGGAGGATTTCAGTTAACAAAGTGGATCAGTAATCGAAGCGAGGTTATCGCGCATTTGCCCGAGATGGAACTGAAGGTTCCCAGAATACGATATCTTACTGACGACAACTGCGTTGAAAGTGCTCTTGGTTTAAACTGGAACGTCACCTAAGACCGTCTAAACTTCAAGCTGAAAAGTTTTGATAAAGCGTTAATTAGCAGGGCCATACTTCCATTTGCCTCTTCCCTCTATCATCCTCTCGGCCATATTGCATCAGCACTGTTATTAGCAAAGCTTCTGTTACAAAAGTTCTTACGAAGGAAGATGGATTGGGATGAGCCCTCTCCATAAAAGATCAACGGAATTGGAACCAATGGTTATTGAGCACGCACGGACTTAACAGCATTTCCGTTGAACGATGCGTCACTCCGTTTGGATGCAATACATCTTCCGTACAGTTGCACAGTTTTTCAAATGCATGTGAGACCGGCTACGGTGCTACTTTGTACTTGCGAGGCGAAAATGTCGAAGGCATGGTTAATACCTCCCTGATTATTGGAGGGCCCATAGTTAGTCCTGTTCGAACCGTGTCTATATCAAGACTAGAGCTCACCGTTGCTGTATTTACCGTGCGAATGGCAGTGGAAGTAATTGAGGAAATGAGTCTCCAGTGCAGCACAACATTTTGGACAGTTTCGATGGTAGTTCGCACGCTGCTTCGTAGTGTTAACGGGCGCTTTCCAACTTAGGTTGTTACCAAAGTTACTATGATAAAACAGCATTCTCATTCAAGTCAGTGATGTTACGTAAACTCGAAGCAAAACCCGACTGATATAACTCCACGAGGACCTGCGATGTCATAACAAAATTAAGTAACTACTTGCTTGCACCGCCCACAGCTTCTCGTTTAGGCTGAATTCTCGTGGTCCATGCCTCCGGAGAACTTATGTGAATTGCCGCCGGCATGGTTACGGCCTGATACTAGTCGTGCCTTCTTAGCAAAATTGGAAGAGCATTGGATAAGCAAATTCAAAGGCAAATTCCAAGGCCATAGTTGGACTTCGCTGCGTAAGTGGTTCGTCACCCTCCTGCATTTTAAATCTTAGTTCATTGCGAAGTTTTTGTGAAACTCTGCGCCATAGCAACCACATCGGATAGATAGCACTGCAATTCGTCAAGCTACGCTTCGGATTGTTTGACTGGTACAAGCGGACGTCTTATCAGAAGAGCCATGTCTCCTTTCACACGAAGAGCTCAAGATAGCAGTACGAAAGTTGAAACTAAAGTCGTGCAGATTGAAACGCCTTACGCCTTTCTTTAGTAATGGCATAATTCGAGTGGGCGGAAGATAGCTTAACACTCGTTGCCGTTCGAATCGAGATATCCGATTTTACTTCCAGGTCACCATTTTGTCGCTTATCTTCTTATGCTCTAGTATCATTACGCTAATGGACACTCCGGAATTCAGCATACACTGTACGATCATCAGCAACGTTATTGGATCGTGGGAGGAGTTTCCGCCGTGAGACATGTGCTGTTCAGCTGTGCTAAATTTCATATAAACTATGTACACCCAATGAGTCAGCTGATGGCGTCGAGAATAGCCGATCAGTGTCCGACCTTCCGTCCAGCCTTTACTACAGTTGGGGTTGCTTACTTTGGACCTTTAATGGTGCGACAAGGCCGCGTGCATGAAAAGAGATAAGGACGTCTATTCAGCTGTTTGACTACAAGAGCGGTTCACATTGAGGTTTCTCATTCCATGGATACCGATTCCTTTTTGTGTGCATTTTCGAGATTTTCGGCTAGACGCGGTTGGCCGACTGTCAGATACCGGTAATGGACAAACTTTTTATGAGACTGAAAGTGAATGACTCGGCCTACTAAGGCATTTGGATCAGGAGAGGATAACAAAATCCCTGCTGTTACGGAAGTTTGATTGGAAGTTTAACTCTCCTTGTACTAGTCATTGTGGGGGTCTTTGGGAACGCATGATTCGATCGACAACTGCGAACTCGTAACAGAAGTACTAATGCCGACAAGTGATGAAGTCGAAAGAATATTCAATGACAGGCCTCTAGTAGAGGTACCTGACGCATCTAATCACCATGACACCATATCACCCAGACAAGTGCTGACACTGGCGAACGATCAGTATTTCGAAAACCCGACAATGAACTTACCGAAGAAAGTGAGTAGGGGATGGAGGTAGGTAAGACATCTTTCTGATATGTTTTGGCGTAGATGGATTAGAGTGCACTTACCGAAACTACAGCAGAGACAGAAATAGTTAACTAAAGGTAGAGAGCTCAGGCAGGTGATCTAGTTCGAGTTTGTGATTTACGCACTTCAAGAGGTATGTGGCTGAAGAGTGGTGGTGGAAAAAATCATGAAGGGAAAAGACCAACTGGTTCTACAGGCGTTGGTGAAGACAAGCAAAGGTATCCTGCGAAGGGACAGCAGACAAAACTATTTGTTAGGAGCATACGAAGAAAAAGATGACGAGGTTGTGGAAGCCAATGAAGAGGATAAAAGACCGCCGGGAAGAGTAAAGTCCAAAGAGAACTTTGAATATTCAACCAAAACAGTTTACCCATTGAGGACATAGTATCCTTTTTCCCAAACCCTTCAGTTATATCCTTTCAGCAGTTTATACATGTTTGCTTCTAACACTTGCACTAGGAAACACTTTAAGTTTTCACTTTGCATTATGGGCACATCCTTGGCTCTACAAGGTCAAACATTTCCGCATTGACAGTCTGCTGATTAGGGAACTGCTACGCTGTACCGTTTTGCCACGCCGCCGCAAGTCTTGCAGTTTCTGCTCTTTCCTATTACGATTGCAAACATATTCGTAAGCTGATTACTGTATTTAATTGGTATTGTAGATCTACGGTTTTAATTTCTCTGCCCAGACCGTGCTTATATAGTATAGGTTTACTAGCCTACAGTTTGTTGCCCATCTCATGCGACCACCTAGTCTAGGCTAGGTATTGTCTTCACAAGGACTAAAGTTATTTCACGCATTGGCCAAGCGTTACGCATGTCAGCCCACCGACTCCCGCGAAGTGCGTTATTTGCGCGCCGCGGGTGTGGATGGAAGAAGAGGGGTGGCTAAGCGATGACTTGATCGAGAGGAATGAAGCTGGCCTTGGTTAGAGCATCTCAGCTCACTAGTTGGAGTCCGAAGGACGATGAACACATACACACTACACACACTATACACGTTAGCTAGGCGCAAAACACCTCAGCTACTGTGCCGCAATACCTAAAAGAAAAAGAGGGAAGAAAATGCAACAGGTGCAAGCCAGCTGAGCTACCGGTAACGGATGGGCATCCTTCTGGTAAGCTACCAGCCGGCTACCATGCACCAAAAAAGCAATTTCCTATTCAAAATTATAAAATGTTAAATGATAAGATCGTAGCTAGAGGGGGAGGCTAAGAGTGATGGGGCGGGACAAAGAAACTCACAGCACGAACGCCACTGAGGTCGGCTCCTAACCATATCAACAAGTGTATCCAGCCAAACGTGTTCCTCGTCTTACGGACCTCAACCAGGGAGCAGAGACGCTCCAACCGAGGCCAGCTCAGAAGTAAGGGCCTTCATTCCTCTCGACCAAGTCATCGCTTAGCCACCCCGCCTCTTCTTCCATCCATACCCCCGGCGCGCAAACAACGCACATCACGGGAGTCGGTGGTCTGACATGCGTAACACGTGGCAAGGCAATGGGAACCTGGGGCGTGAAATGACGGTGCTGAGCGGTTCAGTTTCTTTTCCTGTGCCGTAAACAAGGCGTCAAACATGCTCGTTGCTCACGTGGTGTTCCTACCAGATGTGAGCTAAATTGCGAAGACACCGGTGGTCGAACGTAACTAGCCTCTTCAGGTCCGCTGTTTTAAGCGGCCAGGTTTCACAACCGTACAGTACGGTCGAACGTACCGCTGCATTGTACACTCTACTCTTCAGGGCGAGAGTGATGTCGCGTCGCCGCCATAAGTGACGAAGGTAAGCAAAGTGCCTCGAGCTTGGCTATACGGTTCGTGATCTCATCTTCAATCCCACGGGCGCTGATACAACTTCCCAGGTAGTTGAATTTTTGAACGACTTCTAGCTGATCCCCACCAAGGGTCCGCGAAGGAGGCGGTCCAGACCAATCTTGGAGGAATGCTTTGCACTTTGATGGTGCAAAGCAAAGCCTGAAGCGGCTGACAGCCAGTGTTAACCTGTCCAGTGCCGCTTGGCACGTCTGGGGGTTGTCACAGATTAGGGTAATATCATCAGCATACTCCACGTCAAGAAGGCGTTCTCCTGGGAGTAGATCCACACCTTCTAAGTCGTGTCCTGTGAAAGCGATTTCCATGACTTCGTCAATAGCGAAGTTGAAGAGGAAAGGTGACAGCGGGCATCCTTATCTCACACCGCTGGAGATATAAAAGGCGACGACAGCTTGCCGTAAGCCCTCACTCTGCCCGAGTTACGCGCATATAATGCTCGGATAATATTTACATATTTCTCAGGTACACCTTTCCTGAGTAGACAGTCCCAAAGTGCACGTGTATTCACCGAATCGAATGCACCTTTGATATCGAGGAACACGACTAGGGTGGGCCGCCAATATGTGTGACGGTGCTCCAACAACTGACGCAAAGTGAAGATGTGGTCAATGCAGCCACGACCTCGAAAAAGAAGGCGATGGAGATCAGACTGATTCTTCTATGGCTGCCGCATTCCGATCGTGAGCCTCCCTTGAAAATTGGGACAATGACGGAGCGCCTCCAGTTGGTTGGGACAGTTTCCTGCTCCCACAGTTTCACTAGTAACTCGTATAAATTATCCACTAGAGCAGGTCCCCCGAAGTTGAAGAGGGCTGGAGGAAGATCATCAGGTCCCGCGGCTTTATTTAGCTTCAACCGTGCGATCTCACGTTCGATTTCTGAGCGAGAGGGTGGATCCAAAGGGACAGCCCACGGAGCAGGGCGATCACTGGCCGGCGAGAAATCTAACCATTCCGACCGATTAAATTGCCTTTCAAAGTACTTAGCCCAACGCTCTAAGCGTTTTGACAAGTTGTGGATAGACTGCCCACTCTCGTCGCGTATAGTTTCACTAACACCAGGTCTTCTGCTGCCGGTTTCCCGTATCAGACGAAATAACTTACGATGGTTACCAAGGGCAGCGGCCATTTCCATCTCAGATGCACGATGAGACAACCAGGATTCGCGGTCTTCCTTCAGGCTAGCACGGAGTTTTGCCCGGAGCTCTTTGCGAGTTTCATAGTGTTCGCTTCTAGCCGGAATATGCCGGCAAGCATCGATAAGTTCCAGAGACTGCGAAGAGATCCAATGTCCATGTTGGCGATTAGACTTACCGTATGAGGATTCGCCTGCTGCTAGTAAGAACTAGTGAATATGAGACAAGTGAGCTTCAATTGCAGCCGATGAGCGCATGACAGCGTACTTTGATAGGCATTCAGAACAGTTGATTTCGCCAGTTGGCTGGTGTCAATGTGCTCACAACGTCCTCTTGGGCGTCCGCCAAAACGCATCCGCAGGTCAGCACATACAAGTGCATGGTCGGTGCCCACACATGTGCCCCAAATCGAGCGACGGTTCTGGACGCAGCCTCTCCATCGGTAACTTATCGCAATGTGATCGATTTGCGTCCATAGCTGGTTCGAGGCTGGTGGGCGCCAAGTCACCCTCCGGCGGGTGCTGTGTCGGAAATTAGTACTCGAAAGAAATAAGCGAGCACCTTCACACAAATGAAGTAACCGCTCACCGTTATCATTATGGGAGCCTGCAGCATGCTGGCCGCCCAGATGCAGTTCATCAGTGGATAATTTTCCAACTTGAGCGTTCAGATCCCCAGCCAACACAACAGTGTCCGAGCTCCTTCTGTGGCGAGGGAGCTCGTTCAATTGGCGATAGAAGTCGTCTTTTACCGAATTATCGCTACAGTTTGTGAATGTATAGGCAGCGATGACGAATAGACACCTGTTAGTCCCTTGCGGACTTCGAAGCTTTGAACGAGCCAGCCAATCGGACCGCACACATCCGGCTATTGATTGGAATCCAGTCAACCAGAGCAGCTTCAGTCCGGGGACTCAAGGCGATAACAACACCGGCTTGGCCGGTGCTCGAAGCTGCATCGTCACCGGATAGGCGCAATGAGAAAAATACTAGTGGCGTCAACTGAAGTGGATTGCAAAGTGAGCACAGAGCTCGGGTCTTGCAGGCGGGTCTCCGATAAGCAGCAGATATCGATCGAGAGGGTCTCTAACGTGCGGGAAAGTGCTGCCTGTTGACCGATCTGTAGTAATGTGCGTACATTGGGGCATGCCAATCTGAAGGAGGATCGAGGGCTCCAAATGGAAGCCGATGAACTGGGCTTGGCCATTTTGTTGGACAAGGGCTTGTCGACAGGACAGGAATGAGGCTCCGCATTCACATGTGAGTTGAAACTGGAGTGTAAAAGCCTAGCAAAGCCAGGTTGGGGAGGGCCAATGATTGGGTGGGGTTGAAAATACGGGGGATAAAAGTTAAGCTGGAACAGGACGGTAAGAGAAAAAAAGTAAAAGTGGGAATAAGAAGATGGGAATGCTTTAGCAGTAGCACCCAAACCCCTATCCACCCACCTCGATTCAGCAGATAGGGCACCGTTGATTATCCTCCACCGTGGCCAGAGCATCAAGCAATTTTTTGACGAATGATTCATAGCATTGCGTGGGCAGGATACTGTCAGGTTGCCCAGGCCTAGACAGGAGAACGATTAGTGTTCTAAACCAAAGACTTTGGTTCAAAAACCTGACCGCAAGGCAGTGGGTTTGGCGTTGGGCTACAAGGAGTCCGTTTTGAGGAATAAGGTGCCGCCCTCATTCCAACCCGCAACCTGGAGGACCAGGAGGCTGAGTTGTCTGGTCTCTAACCGTTGAACAATCTGTTATGAGTGACTTTGAAGGTGCAAAAAAATCACCACCCAGCATAGCTCAATGGATCGCTGAGGCACACAAACCATCGCACGACGCTTAAGTCCAGCCTCATTGCGATGGAAAGACGATGAACGCGTTTGACTGGATACACTTGCTGAAATGGCTAGGAGCGGACCTCAGTGGCGTTCGTGATGTGAGCTTCTTTGTCCCACCCCATCCCACTTAGTCTCCCCTCCAGCCACGATCCCACTATTTAGCCTGATATAATTTTGCATAGTAAACAACTTTTACTGCATAATAGCCGGCTGGTAGCTTACCGCAACGATGCCCATTCGTTATCTGTAGCTCAGCTGGCTTTCACCTGTCGCATTTTCTCCTTTTTTATATATTGCGTCACAGTAGCTGAGGTGTTGCCCACCTCTGGCTAACGTATATAATGGTGATGATTTCACGCATTGCTAAAGCTTGAACTGCCTTTTTGAATCTGCGGCATCTGTGGCGTCAGAAAGGGGTTTCCCTCGGTCTATAAGGTTGTATTTACAAGACCACAGTGAGGGCCGTCCTGCTCCATGTTGGTGAGACTTGGCCCCTTCGATCTGAGGACCTGCGGCGACTCCAAGTCTTTGATCATCGTTGTCTGCGGAGCATTGCTTGTGTCGGATGGCACCAGCGTGTCCGCAAAGATGATGTGTGTAGATGAGTGCTAGGGCATAATTGTGTCAGCTCCTTAGAACAACGGATAGCATTTGGTAAGTCGCGTTGGCTTTGGCACGTACTAGATGTGTCTGGTCACCGTTTACCGAAGAGAGCCTTGTTTTGTTTGCAAGCTGTAGGGCGGCACATGTCCCGAAGTGGGCAAAAAGTAACTTGGCAGCGAGAAATGAAGTCACTAACAACCAAACCCGGTGCCATCGGTTCGTCTCGCCTTTTCAGGCTGGAGTTCACCTGACCTGCTTTATGCTTGGCCAGTGGTTATATGACAGCTTGGAGTCATCACTAGTGGCGTGTCTGCTGTCGTCTGCTACTCAGACTACCTGTTTAAATTGTGTATGGTGGAGAGTTATCTGTGGGGTAATGGCTGATTATGATGCGGGGTAGTGAAAGCCGCAAGGAAGCTGTCTCGCTGATGTCGCCTTATCTTTACACAATAGCTAGCTGATTGTGATGGTATGTTGTCGACAAGTTGTAGGCACCTCGACCCTGACTGTTTGTTTATGGTATTAAGGTTTTATGCTAGGTCTCCCTGCTCTCCCGCTTACTGCTCTTGGTTCCGTGGGTCACCCTGATTGTACGGCAGCAAAGCATCAGTTCACATGGCTGATGTAATGTTGCTGCTAATGATAACGATGAGCCAGCTTACTCCACCTGAATCGTTTTGGAAGGATGTTTTTTGCAAGCAAACGTTAGCGCTTTGTACTCGCTGAAAGAGAGCCTTTGGCGATTACTTTGTACTATACTCTGTTACGAGTCCTCACATTATTGATATGGAAATTCAATGTCAAACTCTTGTGACAACATCTTGATGCAGAAGGCCAGAGGCATTTTGATGCACTGCGTTTGTACAAAAACACGTCTTTCTCGGACAGTGTTAACGCAACTGATTACATTTGGGGCCCGCGGTAAGTGGTATTCACGGCACACCTGAATTTTTCACAATTACGGTAGGGTGAGGAAGAAGGTGTTAATGGATTCATTAACCATATACAGCAATCCCTTCTAGACTGCCCTATTAATGACATCTTATCTACGAAATTTGAACAGATAGTGGCCATTCAGTGTCTGTTGGTTGGTATCCGGGACGATGAAGCCAGAGTAAATCAATTTTCGGAAGACGAGAACAAACTTGAGGAACTGCATGCGCGCTGGTCAGACAACGGGAAAACATGGTGCAATGATTTGTTCAGTATCGAAACGATTCTCTTCCCAACGCGGTTCATGCGGTCCAATCGCGACATCTACCAACCACTACCGAAAGGCATTAAAACACTGCGATTGTCGACACAAGTAATGTACCTGTCTCAGATGCGGCAAAGTGGTACATTTTACACGCGTATGCCGTTCGACGCTTCTCTAGCAATCGATACCCTGTCCTGAACAAAATGCTGTTCGGGCAGTGGAAAACTCTGATGAGTCTACATCGTATCTAATATCACACTACAGCACATTTTATGTTATGGGGTACTTCATTTACTGTGGATAACGTCAAGATATGGCGGGCGATTAGTAACAAGCCAGATCAGGATCTGCTCCAACATGACCTAGATTGCATTTATGAATGGTCGAAGAGGAACATGCTACAATTGAACATAGCTAAGTGCAAGGTGATGCATCTGCATCACCAGCCGGTGAGCGCTTACAGGTTTGGTGAGCACACCTTGGAGAAGGTCTCTCAGGAGCGTGACCTGGATGTATTGGTACAGGAAGATCTCGGGTGTTCAAAACAAGGAGAGAAGGCGACGAGGACCGGCAATCAACACTTTGGCCTTCTTCGCTGAGCCTTCGGTCGGTTTGAACCCACAACCTTTCCCAAAATGCTTAACACTTACGTGCGACCGCAAGTGGAATATGTTATTCAGGCGTGGCAGCCGTGATAGAAACAGGATCTCGTTGCTCTCAAGACTCCTCAACGAAGGGCAACCAAGAACGTCAGGGGCCTCTTTCATCTGCCCTATCAGCTTAGACTGAAATCTCTAAGAATGTACAGCAGTCGATATCGGCTTTCGCGTTGGTATCTCATAATGGTTTACCAAATTCTGAAGGATCCAAACCACATTTGCCGTCCGCTGCTGGAATTGAACCCCAACACTAAACTAAGAGGTCATGCTCTAAAACTGACAATTCATTATAGCCGGCTTGAATGCCGTAGAAATTTCTTTTCCCTCCGCGTGTGCGAGTCTTGGAACGCCCTTCCTAATTAAGTCGTCTCTGCTCCCAATCTGGCGATATTTAAAAAACATGTCGACGATGCACTGTCTCACTTACATTTCATTTTATGACTTGTTAGCAAGGGGCCACAAAACGCAATGAAACGGTGTCTTGCCAAACGCCTAAGTAATGGATGTATGGATTTATACGTTTAATACGCGAACATCTCCGCTATTCTACAGAAGTCTATGGTGAGTCCACCACAACACTTTTCACTTTATCATGCAATTCATTTTTCGCAATAATTTCCATCCCACGGGACTTGTTAAGCAATGTTTTTTTACCCGTAATAAACCACTGTTCCATTGTTCCATCTGAACACAGTAGGCCAGCCGATGCGTTTGGGAATCGACACCGAGGCATGTCACTTTGTTTAAGAAGCGAACATTACCTGACCTTGTTCCGACATCGACTCAGTCTAGGTTGTTCTTACAAGGGAGAAGCACTCGATGTATTGGGATC
This sequence comes from Dicrocoelium dendriticum, assembly GCA_944474145.2. Lineage (NCBI taxonomy): Eukaryota > Metazoa > Platyhelminthes > Trematoda > Plagiorchiida > Dicrocoeliidae > Dicrocoelium > Dicrocoelium dendriticum. Next base: position 70,008,119 of record OX104066.1, read on the forward strand.
GTGTGGTGTGCGGGTAACTCATGGAAGCAACACGTTGACTCTTCCAGTGATGGTGGTTAACACCGCCGGCCAAACCTGCTTGGGAGGAATTGGTTGAAACGCATACCGAAAATATTTCGAATTGGCAAAAAACTGGGCCGCAATCCGGATTGCCTCAGACTTTTGAAAACCTTTGCTACTGTTTTTGATGCAAATATGCCTGGGAAATTATGTGGTTTCAAAGCTCGTTTCAACATCAGGCCAGCTAATCAACCGAAAATTTTCAAAGCACGAAGCTTGTCTTTTGCGATTCGTCCGAAGGTAGAGTTGGAGCTAGGCGCCTTCAAAAGGACGGAATAATCTCGCCTGTGCGCCACGCATCCTGCGCCACACCGATCGTTTCGGTACCAAAGAGAGATGGCTCGATTCGCATTTGCGATGACTAAAACTGACGGCCAATTATATGACGACCACGGAGCAGTACCCTATTCCATGAGTAGATGACCTCTACGCAACCTTCTCGGATGGACAAAAGTTCTCCAGACTTGGTATGAGGTACGCTTATTTTCAAGTGGAGCTTCATTAAAATGCCGAGTTACGGCTAACTGTACACACACGGGGTTGTTACGCTATGAGTGGCCACCGTTCGGAATGCACTTCATGCGAGCGAACTTTCAGAGGATTGTAGGTAATTTAGTGAAACTTATAGCTGGAGTGTGTGCTTACTTGGACGATATCATGGTTAGTGGCAGTACATCTGACGCTACTCACTACTGTCTTGGAGTGTCACCACGACAGGGGACTTAAAGAATCCAATTGTGTCATTTTTGCCGATAGCGTAGAGCCGTGGTCCCCAACCCCAAGGCTGCAGACCGGTACCGGTCCGTGGATCAAATTGTACCGGGCTGCCCAAGAAACAGTAAATAATTTCCATTTTATTTATTGTAGTGTATTCCTCTCGGGATTGTGAGACTTTCCATGGGCGCGAGGTTAACCGGGAGCTGAATGGCTGTGAGCGGCAGTGGCGTTGTAGCTTTGTTGAAGAAAGGGTGTGTATCGCACTTCTCTCTGTTCATAGGTACTTTCGCATGTTTAACAGTACCTGGTGTATGTGTGAATCGTGTTTTATTTTTGCCCTTTTTTCGTCCACATTTACTGTGTGTTTAACGGTGCTTTATTTTCCTGGTTATATACCGGTCACTTGAGCGCTCAAATTTAACCCACAAATTAGCAAAATGAGTACGAAACAGATGACGTTAGAAAGTTCCCTTGGGAAAAAGAAGTAGATTGTTTCAAAGGTAATGCAAGTATCCGGACATTTTAGTCAGTTACTAACGCTGAGAGAGACAAGGCACATGGCGTATAGCATAAATGTAAGACCCTTGTTAGAATACTGTGGCGTTACATTTAGCAAGTGACTTACATGTGACCTGAAGGCTATTGAAAAGGCTCAACGCGACTTCAACAAACGCATTTTTGCTTTACACTTGTTTCTTATAAAAGACGTAGTGAAAGAAAACATAAGCATTTATTGCTGCGTAGATTACATTAAAACTTGGTATCCTACAAAAAGTTGTGTGGCATAACGTGCATGGTGAACACCGCACTTTGCAATTGCGGTGTGAAACCAGATATGAAATAGGCGACACCGCATGTATGATTGTAGCACAGTCGAACTCTCTTTATTGCCCACCATCGGGAAATTTCAAGAGTGGGCAATAAAGCGGGGTGGACAATTTACCGATATTGCTATATTTTCCATAAGGGAAAAAACTACTGAATTATTGTGTAGTATAACACTTGAATTGTGACATGAAAAGAAGGATAAAATAGCAATTGTAATTCAAGTATACAAAAGAGGCTCATTCAGAATAGCAGGACCTACAATTTAAAAATTACAACATAAAGCATCTTACCTGGTTAGCTAGAGAAACTGACGCTACTGTATATTTTTGCTGAATAAGACATCCAACATCGGGTGTACATTATTTTGAGCTGCTAATCCAGTCACTTTTGTACCGATGAAGTCCAATTGGGACAAGAAATCGTTGCCTACCCCATGCAAAATCCGTGGCTATATAGATCATTCATACAGTTTTTGCTTTCGAATGTAACACGCGCTGTTTGCTGTTATTCATGGAAGTAAGTGGCACGTCATCCAGAGTCGCTACCATCCTTTTGTTCTAATCGGTTCTCTATAATTTTACTGGCAATATTATATGTAACAGTTGTCAGAGTTAAGGTGCATTCCACATACCTGTTAAAGGAGATGAACTCTTCTGTATTGGTGACTGGGATTGTGCAAACACCGATCTCATCCTCAGCGATGACGGCGTCATCAGAAAGCGCATCTGATGCAAGCATAGCGAAAGCAAGCTTTGATTGTTGCATCGGTAACCTGTCTCCAACTTTTTTGAGATGAACTGATTGCATCGAGCACAGACATCTTGTCGCTGACATCCACCGCACACGATGAGTCAGATACCACATTGGTTTCGATGGTATAAATAATTTGGCCCAAAATTTCCCTGCTGTAAGGTATTTTAAAATTTATAAGCCCACTTTTTCCCTGGGCTGAAGAATTGTAGTCCAGTTTATCTGCAAAAATTCCATTTAAAGGTTTTTCAGCATTCGGCTATACCCACGGACGCAGTGGATTTTTGCAGTACCGTGTGCTGGATTTCACTTTTGCCTCAGGATTACTGTCTTCTACGTGCTTTTTGTGTGCAACGCGCACCAATATCCTTCCTTTGGTGAATTATTCAATATGCGCTAATTTGGTGGATATTCTCCGGTTACTTTCGGAGACCTCAGTGATTGTCTAGGTCTGCCATGTTGGATTTGTTTGTGGCCTTATCAACTGGTGAATCTGCATACCCCTGGGATCGATGTGCAGCCAAAGCAACTCAGAGCCATCCTTCGGCTAGTTCGCCTTCGCATGTGGTCTATGAGTTCACCTGCAGTGACGTTTACATAGGTAGGACTAACCGTCGGTTAGCTCAGAGGGTGGCTGAACATTTGCCAAAGTGGGTAGAGCAAATGATGACGCAACAAAATGGAGCGCCTCCCAGAATGAACCGGATTCTGTCATCATCTATCACAAAGCAACTCAATCGACTGCTCAGTTGACCTTTACAACTTCAACGTTCGCTTGACGGATACATACCGCCGCGGAAGTCGGAAAACTCATCAGTCCGCCTATTGGCTCGGGTAACGACACCAGGCCGAATGGAAAACATCGAATAAGCGCACAACCAAAAGGGGTCCAAGTTAAGTGGGTTTTCGGGGAAGGAGACTGTAAGCGATTAGTCAAACTAGGTTTAGTTTGCTCGCATTGTTCCAAGTGGTACCAACCGAAAGGTGCTAGTTTATCCCGACAGCAGGTGCGAGAGACGAATAGCTCGCAAGATGTCCTTTGGTTCTGTACTACCTGTGCAACCATCCCATTTGTCAAGTCTATGGTTGTTCTAGTCCAGAAACAAAACCAGTTGGTAGCAGGGGACGAGCAGCGAATGAGCACTAAGATCAGTTCATTGGAAGAAAGTTTAAACCAATTAAACCTAGGGACATTTAACCAAAGGTATGGTGCACAAGTTGTTGCTCCTGAACCACGCTCAACCAGGTCCCGATCGCCGTTGTCTTCTCCATCTTTGGCAGAACGCCAGGCGAAAATTGACCGTAACTCCGAGAGGCAAACAGTGTCCGTGGCAACTAAAATTAAGCACCAACCGAAACGTGCGAGTAATTAAATCCCACCAGTCTTGATGACATGTGTATGTAAAAAGGACAAAGCAGCCGAACAGCAACCCTCAGCATCTGCAGCTCAGGGGTCTATTGTCGAGCTAAAGTCCCCTAGAACATCAGTCACGTATTGTGCGCTTGCTGCAAAATTCACCCGACAGGCCACCCTTACATTAACTTCGGTTACAAACACTACTGACTTGAATAGGGAGACAAACACTATGCAATTACCACTTGGTAGCAAGTCAGGACAAAGGATCCTTCAACCTTAAAGCTCAGGGAAAAAGGAATCTAACAATAGTGTCCTGACTGTTGTGTTCTCGAACGTAGCCGAACCAGGCACTATCCTATTGCAAGATAAATTGTCCGACGACCAAAACCAATAGGAGTCATTGTGCTTTCTGATGGAAGTAAAAGCAAAACCCACAAACTTAGTACGAATTACTCGTCACCCGAACTCTGCACACTTTGACGAACCCAGACTTAGTGGAGTAACACTAGAATCCTCCACCGATGTGGAAAACGTTCTGCTCTCTGCAAACGCACTGTAACATGGATCTTGTGGGATAGGTATCTATCCTGATGTACCATGGAGCATGCGAGAGTCGAAAAGAAACTCCGCAAAGGACATAGCAAACCTGATTGCCCAAACACTATCTTCATCCATGCTGTGCCAGAGCTACCTTCCCACGATAGTCAAGAGGCAGGAGATCACGATTTTGAACAGTGACGATTAATCCGCGAAGCCCTTTCCTTGGATACTGTTGTGGTGTGATCGCACAAAGTGTTACAGCTCTCGACAAATTATAGGGGATGTGGTACGAGAATCTTAAAACTCGTGGTTCAATCTGAGCAAGTGGCGATAGATGTGTTACATAGTTGGCGCAATAATCGAAAAAACCTCCCATCGGAACTCCGGTTAAGGACTGCAGATGCTTCGCAATGTCCAGGTGCGAAATCATCTAAAAAGCTGACGTACCGGCGATGATTGCTACTTTACCCGATACTACGAAAATCTGGATGAGGATTGGGACGCGCCTTGGCCAAAGTAAGGTACGGAAGTAGTAGCAGTATCTCAACAAAAAAGCGAATAACGGCCGACCACACATCGGTCGGCCCTCCCACACACATGACTTCCTTGACCCCCTGTAGTCTACTAGAGACCGATAAACTAGCCGGCTGGTACACGAATGCTCAGGGCTTCATCAATGAGCCGGTCGAACTGAAAGATTGCCAAGGTTCTCAGAAATATGATATCATCAGCATCATGAAGACGTGGTCACACATTGAAACGACGGACGCTGAAATTTCGTTACCTGGCATGTCACACATTCGCAACGACAGGCTGACAAAAGGAGCAGGCGCAATTCTGTATTACCGAAGAGACTTACAGTGCGAGGTCATGCAGGATTCAGACTCGCTGATTCCTGTTTCGCTTTGGTGCCGCCTGCAGTTAAGAGGCAGACACTTGTCTTATAGCCTTGGTGCACAGTCCCCTAACAATACCTCTGAAACGGACAAGCAAATTGCGACTGACCTAAGGCGAACTCTAAAACGAAAAGACACGCACATATTGACCATGGGTGATGTCAATGTGCATTGTTTGGAAACCCCTGCCACGAGCGGAGAACAATTTAAAGCCGATCTGCAGGAGCTTGTGACCAGTGTTCCGTTTTATAATCATGTCACATTGCCCACTCGGTTCAGAACAGGTAATAGGCCATCTGTGCTTGACCTTGTGCTCACCAATGAAGAATATTTGATTGACGCGTTAGTTGTAGACTGCCCGTTAGGTCGCAGTGATCATTCATTTATAAGTTTCAACTTCATCTGCTATGCAGAATATCGAGATGCGGACAATGAGACGGCGCGAACCAACACATGCTATGACCGATTAACCCACCTCGTCAGTGCGACAACCTAGTCGTCCCTCGCCGGATGTCGCCTGGTTCGAGTTCGTGAAGAAATTCGATTGGCTGATTACGGACAAAAGTTTGCAAACGGTCTGAAACAGTTACTTACGTAGGGAACAGAACTCACAAATTGTTGGCAGTACGCAACGCAGCGTGGCGAGATTAGAAAGTATCCCCAACACCAGAAAGCTGGGATAAGTACGTAGCCCAACGAAACCACTGCACTCAACTGCTCAGAGAGGAGAAGGCCGCGCGCATCAGCAGATGGTAAAACTCTTCAGCGCCAATCATAAGCTGCTGTATAAACACGTCAATGGTCCACGGAAGGTGAGGGAAGGAGTTCCGCCACTCACGACGGCTGATGGCCCAGCACGAACGGCTACGAAAGCAGCAAACGCGCTGCGGATGCAATATGCCTACACCTTCCAGAGGGTATTACCATCAGATCCTCCGCCGCTGGGACTCACTCACATCTCCACTACCACCGAAGCTGTCTTGCAGAAGCTGATCACTCTATGCAAGCACAAATCCCTGGGTATCGATACTATTCGCCCAGAAACACTAGGAGCAGCGGTAAGTCAACTAGCAGAGCCACTGGTTCGGTCCTTCCAGCGCCGCTTAGATCAGAACCAAGTTCCTGCCATGTAGAAGCGTATAATAATTACATCCATTCACCGAGGATTTAAACTAACGCCCAGTTTCCTTCTCCCTATACTGTCCTAAGTGATGGAATCCATCATAGCCGATGCGCTAGTGGGCTATTTATAAAGGTTTATTATTATTATTATTATTATTATTATTATTATTATTTCTGAGCAGTATGGCTTCCGTCGACAACAATCGTGTACAACGAACTTGCTAATAGCACGGAGTAGATGGACAGTCAGCTGACGCTGGAGAGGATGTCGTTGTGATCTATCTGGATTTTTCGAAAGCATTCGACCGTCTAGATCAACGGATACTCCTTTCCAAGCTAAAGAATTAGGAGATCGTTGATTCTCTTGTAAGCTGGATCGCCAACTATCACCTTCAGCAGCAACTGTTGGTCAGAATTCGGAGCTCCTTCTCTGACCCCATACAAGTTGAACGTAGTGTAACTCAAGACTAGGTGTTAGGTCCCCCATTGTTTTTAGTATTTATCAATGACCTCATACAAGCAATTACCTCTAACTTCCTGCTGTTTGCCGATGACGTCAAGATTTGGCGCAAGGTTCAGGGAAGTACTGATCAGCAACTGCTTCAGAGTGATCTAGACACGGTCCATCAATAGTCCATCCAAAATTCACCGTAATTCAATGTGAGTAAATGCAAGGTGCTCTCCATACGACACCAGAGCAACCACTATTACAGGCTGGTAACGCATGTGCTGCAGCGAGCTGCCACCAAACGTGATTTGGGCATACTGCTTCAGGATGATCTGGGTTGTTCCAGGCAATCGGCGAAAGCCTACAAAACTGTTAACCAACATGTGGGCCTGTTATGACTGGAGTTCGGACAAATAGATCGCTCTAGTTCCAGGCAGATGCTTAGTGCGTATGTTCGTTCTCATGTCGAATATGCAATTCAAGCCTGGCACCCATGGTTAAAACACGACCTTAGTGAATTGGAGCAGCCCCAACGTCGAGCATCAAAGTACGTTATTGGAATGCACCATCTTCCATACGAGGAGAGGCTGGAACGATTGGGGGTATTCAGCGGACGTTACCGCCGCTTACGTAGTGATTTGATAATGGTGTACTTAATTCTGCACGATCCACATCATGTGTGCCGCACTTTACTGCAACTTGAGAGGTCACTCAATAAAACCGGCAGAACAGCCGCCTGGTTTGCCGCAGGAATTTCTTTTCCATCCGCGTGTCACACGTGGAATGCTTTGCCCGAATCGGTCATTTCTGCACCATATCTATCCATATTTAAAAGACGCTTGGATGACTCACTTACACTTTATTACCTAGTACTACATCTCCATCCCACTCCTGGAATATACTTGGGATTTAGTTTCTGTTACATGTTTGTGCTGTGAAACTGCACGGATCGCAGGACTACAGCGAGACAAACGATAAGTCCCCCTTTTAAACGTAAATAACCCACCGATTTTTTTTGATAACTTCCAAAAGCACCCAAGGGGACATCTAAAGCATTGCTTCTTAGCCCGCATAAATTCATTGTTCAGCGCTCTATCTGTAGATGCGCTGTGCTAACCTCCAAGAGCACCATAATTTGTCGGTCACTTTGGCCTTACAAAACCCTGCCCGGAATGTAACATTTCTTTCTCTCGAAATTTCTGTACCATCGTCGTTACTCATCAAGATTTCCAATGAACATGTGATTGGCCTATATGCAAAAAGTAGTAATTAGTATTATGCTTATTAGTTCCTCATACTTTATATTCTTAATTATTTCGTTGTTGGCCACGAGTGGGCTGATCTCTTGAGGTGACGGATCGCAGCATCCAAGCTAAAAGAATTATATGCCCATGCAAGACATACTGCCCCTGACTCACTAACGTGTCATACTTGAATAATCCGCACGGCGGAACGGATTGAGGCTTCGTCGGCCATAATGCATGCATAAAAGTCTTTAGAAAAATATTTATTAAACAAGTGATGGCTTACATGCAATTTTGCCACACCGGCACACAGTTAGTTAGAGCAAGGAAGTGCAGGAGAAACCCATCGAGGGAATATCCCCCATTGAAGCAGGTACCATGGACGGCCGTATTGCTTCAAGTCATGTAAGATGCTTATATATCACCTCCCAGAGCGAAGAACAGAAAGTGGTGAGCTATACGCAAACAATTGGTTTCAATTACCTCTTCCTCAGGTTATACAGTGATAAGCATGAGTACACTGTTAGGTTTCATTCGTTAGCAAAATAGAAAATGAAACAATTGATTGCTCATTTAAAGTGATCAAAGTGCCAAATGTCTGATCATGGGATTGAAGACTCGTGATTTTGCTGCCTATGTCCGGTGGTTGGCCATGGCAACTTCAACGACTGCACCATTTTCTTTCTGCACGCATAGATCGGGTTTTGTTAACCGTATGTATACTGCCTCCGCGGTAGCAAGCAGCCTTGCTCTCAGTCCATGGCTGTACGTTTTTGGTACTTTGTAGATGATCTTGTAATCCGTTTGTTTGTTTATGCGAGGACCGGTGTTGAGAAGGTGGTTTGTCATTGAACTGCTAGATGTCCTATCTTTCCGCTTACTTAGCCAACTCGGGAGATGCTCATGCTTATCACTGTATACGCCTGGGGAAGAGGTAATTGAAAACAATTGTTTGCGTATAGCTCAGGGTTTTCCGTATAACTGTAATTGAACTTTTGGCTAAATCTGCATCTGTTATTGTTCCCAGTTTCTTATTCACGCTATCTTCAAACGGCCAATTACTTCAAAAACCTATTTATGATGCGTTATAGAAAACATGCACAAGCAACTATTTTATGCGATCTCGTATAGATTGATGAGGCTGTTCAGTTGCACTGTGCATCGTACCGTTGAGAAATAAACCGTCTATTTATAAGAGACAGAAGAAGAATCTTCAACATCAAATAAACTAAACTTCTACCAGGCGACATCATGAGTCGTACTTGAAATATGGATTTATCCGGACAGGTTATTCGCACACACCAACCCGGCTCTGCATAGTTTACGGTGACCGGCTCTCTAATGAGGCAATGAAACCTTTAAAACTGCTTTGCCACTTGAACGCCACGTATTCTGGATTAAAAGACAAGTCCCAGGAGTAATTTGAAAGAAAAATATACGGGAACACGAAGGACAGAAGAAATTTCTGAAGGCTACCACATTAATAAAGGAGAATGTACTGAGAGCAGCATATTTGTTTGCTAACCGTATTGCTAAGGCAAAAAGCCATTCACTATCGATTAAGTATTGATCTTGTCCTCCACTAAAGACATTTGCCGTGCACTTCTCGGATAGGCTACTGTTCAAAAGATAACAGTATGACTAGGCGGTATAAAGAGATAGCCGAGACACAATGGTTGGAGCGGATTAAGGGGAGGGTCTAAGCTGAAAAAGTCAAAAGTTGTGTTTTGCAAAGCACGATATATATGTCTAGATATAGTCAGAACTTCATGAAATTTTGCAGGGAATACCATTATTTATCATACAAATAACAGAGAATCTCAACAGCCTCTCAACATGGTCTACAGAGGTTAACCTTCCGATCAATCCTGCTAAGTCGCAATTCATGAGGTTGGGTAAATGCGAGCACAGCCGAACGTACACAGTGGCTGATCAACCGCTGCATCCAGCGTCTTTCGTGCGCGACCTCAGTGTGCTCTCACGCTGCGACCTAAAGTCCATTGACAACACGAATAGGCTGTACCAAAACATCCTTCGGATGCTTTGGGCGCTCAGGCGCAGCTTCAGCACTTGGTCCGAAGAGATTGCCACTCGCCTCTTCGTCTCGATAATACGAGCAATGCTAGAGTACGTCTCTCCCGCGTATTGTCCTATCACGCTGGGCGACGTAGAAAAGCTTGAGCGGGTGCAGCATGTAGCCACTAGGCTGATTCCCAACTCACGAAGTATGCCATATGAAGACCAATGTAAGAAACTAGGGCTGTACACCCTAGCATATCGTCGGCTGAGGGTTGACCTAATCATGACGCACCGGATATTACATCTGAGTGATTACCCCATGTTGAGACAACTGCTTCATCTGCGCACACCAAGCGGCACGCGAGGACACCGGTACAAACTTATCGTACCGCAGTTGAAGCGGGTAGCTCACCAACTTTGTTTCGAACGAAGAGTGGTGAATACCTAGAACAACCTGCCGCAGCCGATAATAGAGGCGAATTCAGTGGCCGAATTTAAGAAGCTTCTAGACAAACATTTCGCAGGGGCAAAATATAAATAGCGGAATGATAAATAATATGTTGATGTCCAAGAGCGACAATTGATGCAGCTACACAGAGTATGCTCTCCTCGCTGCTACTAATCAGTATCAGTATCAGATAGAGAAATAAAGATAAGCGTGTGTATTATTTTTTATTCACATTTTATTAAAGTACCTAGTGATGCCGAAGTGGTTGTTGTGGCGTTCTGGGTCCCATCAAAAAAGTATTCTATGTATAGAGCTAAATTTGGTGCAGTTATTTAGATATAGTACAGCTTCAGAATAAACTATACTTAACTCTGTATCTGAATTAGATCTTCCAATACTGATGTTCAGATTTGCATAGAAATCTGAACTGAGGTCTAAAGTTGACCACAAGTGTAGGACACTTAAAATTAGTTTATTCCATGCAGAAACTAAAGTAGAGCATCTCCTCCAAATTTTATTGACTTTGGACCATTAGTTTTGAAATTATACTCAGAACGCTGACGTAAGAGTGAAAAAACGCAGTTTTGAGAAAAATGGTTTTAAAGTTGAAGTACATAAAAATTGGAAGTCATTTAAACTTTTCTGGCATATCGGTAATTTATACAAATTTTGGTGATGTCCCATGATATGATTTACGTAGAAAAACTAACCTGGACTACTCGTGGGCACCAGCAAGATAGAAATCTTCGATGTCTTCACACTCCCTTGAAGCCGCTAATTTCCGTCTTGTCGTTCAGCTGGCAGAAGTCCAGCATCTGCTGCATGAATCCTTGTTCTGTCTAGTTCATTACAACACAGTCTGGTATACAATCCAGTAGATATCCACAACTTCTCAAATATAGGCAGCCTACTCCTCTCTCCATCATTGAAAACCACTGCAGCATCAGCAACTGCAAGAGTAAGCCTTTGCCATCCAACAAAACCAGCCTTTGAACACCTTTGCCAACGCAAATTGTGAAAACTTACATTTGTATTTTGTGTTCCTCCATGGGCACACTTTGACAGTAATGTCTCACTGGCAAGAGTTTCAAAAACAGGCCTGATAGCCATGCACACATAAGGAAAGGGAGCATTCCTGTCACAGTCTCCAGCTGGCTGCTTCTTGCTCCACAGTTAGTGTGATCACGGTTGCAGTGCTCCCATATGGCCCATATATCTTTTTGCATCTGATGCACATTATTAGTCTTTCTTCTTATTGCAGCCCCATAATGTCCTTGTGCTCTTAATGTTCAGAATTTGGTCTGTGTGTGTGCCTTCCTGTAGGCCGATGTTTGCAGCTCGCCTTCTATGGTTCTTGTTACTAATACATCCAAAAAAGGAGCTGCCTTTCCTTCTCCGGTTCTATTGTAAATTGGATGCCTTCCATGGCGTCATGCAATAGCTGTTGTGTGACTGTTATTTGTTTGTGCCTGATTATCTTAAAAGTGTTGTCCACATACCGAACCCACAGTTTCGGACTGATGAGTGGTGGTACATCCTCCTCCAATTTCTGCAGAACCATCTCTGCGATGAGTCCTGGCACAGATGATCCCATTGGTGCGCCTTTCAATTGCTTATAAATATTTCCATTAAATGAGAAGTAGATCGACAGACACAAGTGGAGCAGTATGCATATATTTTCGGTCGCCATTTTCCGATTTGCTGTTTACTGTCGTCCAGCCGTTCTGTGATGACCGCTATCGCTAGCTTCAAGTTAACAGAGCCGAAGAGTGCGGTCACGTCGTATGATATCATTGCTTCATCATTATCTATTCGTAGGTCCTTGATCTTTTGCATCTCACTGCACTGAGGATATCATCTCGCATGGTGGTGAAAGGTTTGCAACAAAAGCGCCAATATAGGAGAACAATATATATATATATATATATATATATATATATATATATATATATATATATATATATATATATAAACTAGGTCTTTTTAAGCTGGCTAAATTTCATTCCGCTTTATTTGGTTTGTTCTGCCTCCCTGAATAATGTTCTATTAACTGGCCACGTTGCTTACACTAATTGCGCTTATCTTCGGTAATTTTGTTGCGTTTGCAGCATTTTAAGTAACTTGTGGACATTTCTTACTTATCACGGATTTGTTGCTAACCAACTTACTTCATATGGTAATTTAGCGAAGAGTTATGCCACCGTATCTGTATGCATTATTGGATTTATTTTATTTCAGCTTGTCGTTTAAAGTGAACGGCTGTTGTTTGATATCCCTGGTATGGTTTCGCTTGATGTGTATGTTGACAAGGTGCCTACCTGTCTATTACCCACTACATCGTTCATACTGGCTCCAGGAGACAGTTGGTCGTTGCTGGAGGGGACGGGGTGCACGGTTCTTGTGGCCGTGCTAGGCTCAAAGAGCGGTTCCATGCACTCAGTGTGGAGCGGACTACGGTCCAGCCACCGCCTTGTGTGCGGTTGATTCCCCAAATACAGCGTGCTTGTGTTTGCCTGTGAAGGAGTGTGGGCCGGCTCCGTTGATGAAACGTGGTTCCCATCCGCATGCCTCCCGGTCTTATTCCTTCGGGTTTACACTGGATATGGGGTATGTGGTTGGAGCTGTGGGTGGTGCAGCGCAAGCCATCCGTGGTCCCTCTGTAGGCGCAGGCGTCCTGTGGCTTGCCACAGTGACAGGCGAATCCGAAACCGGATGCCGCCAATCATATATATATATATATATATATATATATATATATATATATATATATATATATATATATATATATGCAAAGGTCTACGAATAGACATAATGCCATCAGAAACCATGGGATTCAAACGAAGGTACAGAAACAGTAAAGACGAGATACCACCCGGGTGCCCAAGCCGAAGTAGGGTGTTGACTTAGGGGACACCACACCGTGTCTTTGGCTGAATAGCCTGTCCGCAAGGCAGCGGAGCGAATTCAGGGAATCACACCCACTGGGAGCCGGTGACTGATTGCTCAGTTCATACGCTTTTCGTTTGTTCCTTTGTCAAACAGGGGCCCAATGCTCCCCAGAACTACAGCATAACGTTGCTGGAATACAATGCTTCGCCAGGATGAAGCAAGGGGCAGTGACTTTATTTAGTGGCGAGTCACGTCCGCCACGTCACAGTGTTGTTAAACGGACATATGTGGCTTTTTATAGGGAGAACGCTTGCCAGGCGAAAACCCACCACGTCCTGGAACACTGCCGCCGAACCATTTGCTGGAACGGGAAAATCCCGAACCACCCAACTGGCACCACGATGAGGTTGTTCGGAGAACAAATGACCAATTGAACCATAAACTCGAGCTACCAGTATTCCGAAAGTATTCCACCACCCGGCATTAAACTAAGGGGTCAGAGTTGGCACAGAACTTGGTGAACATGTTTACTCTAGCATTGGAATCTAGCCACTTTTCGCATTAATAAAAGACGTCGTCTGTCATGCCTCAGCACAGGGAGCCCCAAACAAAAGTATGGGAACCAGGGACCTACGCATCACACTCCTGTAATTGCTAGGCTATTTGGAAGACTGGTGAAAACGTGCGCGATTAAATTAGACAATTACTTGGCCCTGATAAATAATTCGCAGCATGGTTTTCCTGACAAGGGATCGGGCACCAACTGTCAATCGCATTTTCCGGACTACAACCGAGAATCTGTCGATTCCGGCTACGCAGTAGTAATTCTATTTCTGGACATACACCAAGCATTTGACCGGTTGCCTCACAAGCGGTTGATATAAAAGTTGGGGGTCTTTGGGATCTGGGACCCATTACTATCATTATACCTGAGTGATCGTAACCAGGCAGTCAGTTTGGGTGACTATCGTCGTTCTCCACGCCCCATCACCAGTAGGGTCAATCGAGGGAGCGTGCTCGGTCCCTCTCTGTTCCTGTTCTACATCAATGATATCACCATATCCGTAAAACATGGTCAGCCATTTTTATTCTTAGACGATATCAAGATCGTCTATAGGGCTCGGCGTGACGAACTTCATGATACGCTTCTGCTTATTCAAGATGACGTATACTTCTTTCAGGCATGGTGTCACACGTGGATGATGAACTGTCGGCTAAGAAATCAAGCCTCACGTCATACGGCTGTACCATCCCCGGAAGATCTATCGCACTGAACAATGAACATGTCCCCATAGAGCTGTCTACATGCGATCTAGGAAGTAGATACATACCGACCGTTTGCTTCTCCGAACAGGCCCAATACCAAATGACACATGCCAGACAACCTGTGGGTAATATATTCAACGAAATTCACACAACCAATGAGAGAGTGTAGCTTTTAAAGCTACTTACCCTCCCCATACTTGAGTACTGTAGAATACTATACGGTGATATGAGAGAGCAACATAATAGGTTTGGAAAACCAGAAGAGGTCGTTTATTGAATATCTGAATGGGTCACACTATTTCATGAATTATCGAGAGCATTGCAACAAACTTCATCGCGAATCGCTTAGGATGCGACGATTGAAACATAACTTGTGGTTGCGTTACAACCTATCACACAAGAAAAACTATTTCGATCTGCCTACACTCGAACTGCAACATAGCTCAACTCGAGAGCTTCGCAACAAAGAGTATGCACTGATGATAGCAAAAGCTAGAACGAGCTATGGCTCAAATTGCTTCCTAGTCAGATAAATCCATCTGTGGAATAAACTGCGAATCGCGCTCAATTCAAGTGGAAAAGTGGTAACAGTTAGTAAGAAGCTCGCAGTTTAGCATGACTTGAATACACTAATGAATATATTCAAATGAAGATCCCTCTATAAACTATTCCAAACCTCGACTTCCGTCTAAAACAACAACGCTATTACATGGATATCACATCAAGATATTTCACATATGCTTAACGCCTAGCGAGAGCATGGCTACTTTGGCACATACTGATCTGTGCCGCAAAATGTGATCTTTCGGATCACGAGAAATATAAGTATTACACGTATTAATGAGTTCAGCCAAAGCGACACGCGAGTTCAGCAACTTCCTCTATTTGGTCACACAGTGGCAGAACAGTCTGTTGTACAACAAAATAGATGAAGAATCCTGAAAACCGTTAAGATGTTGGCCGGATATGCTGCAGCTGCCCTCAGATGAAAATTTGTGCGAACGAACACAGTTTTCAGTATTGCCTTTCGTGAGGTGACGCCCAGTTCACCAAGTCCACAGTGGTGCGAACATTTAAGAGCAACAGGGATGATGGACATGGTGCTATGAGCAGCGAATAGAAGTAAGAAAATTATGAAGCACGATAAAAAGCGACACGACTGAAGAAACAGACAGGAACAATTAGGAAAAAGTGAGTGAGCACAATGAAATCACGTGCCCGTTTTACGAAGCAGCAAAATTGGTGGACAATTCAGTTGTAAGGACAGATTTCGCAAGCAAAACATCTGGTTAACCATGACTAGCTGAATTAAGCGTTTTGGAAGTAATTCGGATGAAAAAGCGCTCACGAATAACGGGATACACGGTGCATACAGTAAGGAACTTGAACAAAGCTTTTAACTGAGCATCGAGAAAATCCCCATCGGAGTTGACTAGAAAAGCTTTGGTGCAACTTGTTGGAACATTTCGCAGGTACACAGAGGCGAGTGAACTAGCATTCAGCGAGTGAGGCCGTTAGGCACAGCGTCAGTTGTGGGTAAAATGACGATATACGGCTTACAAAGCTTAATGAAGTCACGAAAAGTCAACCAGTACAAGTTAGTACGACATTGTCACACATTGGGTTAGCAGACAACTTGAAAAGCCAGACTATCGGATGATAACAGTAAACCTCGTAATCCCACTTAGCGATTTGGTAATGGTAGCAGCAAGTTAAAGCATGTTGTTAACAAAATAGAAATCGCATGAAAAATCATAATACGAACAGACCAGATGACAAAAAGGAAATGCAGTAACAGACTGATCGGTGGTAGACCACAGAGAACTACATACCAAGCAAACGATAATGGGTTGGCTCAAGGGAAGGTTCAGGATCTCCATTCAAAATCGCCTCAGCAATTGACACAGCTCGCCGAATTTTGTCTGCCGATGATTCGGTATCGGGCCAAAGAAACCGGAGGCGAGATGGAGCAAGTTCCGCAGGTAGAGGTTCCTAGTGACAAGATATCAATTGGCAAAGCTGAACGCTGCAACTTCCACACAAAAGTCGGGGAACACAGTGAATCAGAATTCATAATGAGCACAATCACACTGAAATATGACAATAACAACCCAACATCTTCTCAGCTTCCCTGCGGCTTTCACTGTCCCGCGTCATAATCAGCCATTACCCGCAGATAACTCATTATCAAACACATCTTAAACAGGCAATGTCACTAGACGACAGTAGACGCACTATTGGTGCAGACTACGAGCCAAGTCCTGCAAGGTCTCGAGCCAAACACGAAGCGGGATATGTAGACTCCAGTCTGGAAGGCGAGACGGAGTAACAGTACCAAATTTGGTCTCCAGTGACTTCATTTCCGTTGCCAAGTTAACTTTGGCCCATCCCGAGCCTTGCGCCACCCTACATCTGGCAGACTAAACAAGGCCTTCCTCGGTAAACGCTGACCGGACGTATGTTGTACGGGTCAAAGCCACCCAAACTTGTTCAGTTGTTTTAAGCAGCTGGCCTGATTATCAACGCCAAGTGCACGCCTACGCAGTCGTTGTGGACATGCTGGTGCGATCTGACATCAGAAATGCTTCGCCGGCAGCAGTGATCAAATACTTGAAGGCGCCTCTGATTCTAAGGCTGGAATGTCCAAGTCTCATTCCGGTAAAGTAAGCCAGCTCTCACACTGCCTAATAAACACGATCTTTCAGACCGAGTGAAATCCTCTTTGACATCATAGATATTTCAGATTCAAGAAGAAAGTTCCGGCTTTTGCAATAAGTGAGATTAGTTCAGCGGTTATCCGCTCATCATTGCAGATGCAATTGACAATGTAAATGAACTGATCAATTAACTACAGTTCCAAGCAAATATGGGTCTGGGGTTCATCAAGCAGCTGGTTGTCCTGCAACCATACTTTATACTCTGAAGATGTGAAGCGCATGCCAAACGACGGAACCATTATAAAACGCTTATTCAGGAGTGACTATATCATAACAGAAGGACAATGTTATCCGCATTATCAAGAGCAACAAGATTTTCAATGAGTAGCATATCAACACCTGCATCATAGGATTCGGCAAGAGAACGCACCATGATGGAGTACACAGTGAAGTTGAACAAAATGGGAAAACAAGAGAACCATAAACAAAAGGACATGTCGAAAAACCGATGAAGTGGAAGAGAGCGAAATTCTGGTTGACTACACTTATTCGAGGACTGAAGAATCCAAGTTTGGTGTGTGAAGAAGTAAGAGGCAATAGCGAAATGATTAATGTTTTAGTGACACCCGTAACACTCTCAATGGCTGTTCTAAAACGCTTCCAGAATGATAGAAAATGGCCGATCTGAAGTAACTTCCTTCGTGTACTGAGTGGGTCGCCTTTCAGAGTAAGAATACCTGGGAGGCCACTCCGGGGCCGTTGCACGCCGAACATACAATGGCGACCGAGTTCTGCAAATATGAGCTGAGTAGAAACCTTTTAATAAGAGCAATGCACATCAGTACCACTACTAACATCATGTTCCCTGGTGCCCACCGAATTCATCAATGACCTGGACCAAAATTGACCACATCGTCATCAGTATCAGATGGAACAAGTCCCATCAAAACTGCATATCAGTAAGGAGTATGTACCTGGATTAAGACAGTGCTTTAAAGCGTGCACACCTGATGTTCGCATTTCACAATTCAACAAAGCGTTTTAAATTTAAGCTTCTTACTACAAATTTGAATTTGCAGTCTGCAGTTGAAAAATATAATGACGAACTAGCCTACCAACTGTCAGTGATAAATGAACTAAGTGAGCCGAACGCTGACTGGAATCCCCGCAAGTGTGCCAGGAAGAAGGCTTCTGACACCTGATTTACATCCAACTTAAGAGGTACGGACTGTGAATGGATCTCTGAGGCATTAATCTGTTTGATCGAAGCACGGGAATAATTTACGCTGAGTACTGAGTTTCAGCGTGTCCGTAACGCCCCGAAACAACAAGTGATAATGTGACTTCAAACTGATGGGGAACGCTAATGTGTTGTATGGATCTGTGAGATGGAGAAAGTCAGTGATATTGGGAACAGCTGAGTGACCTACCTGCTCACCGTTCAGCACTGCAAATTGCGAACGGCATTCCCGGTTGACACCGGGGCGGAAGTAAGTGTGGTTCCTCCCGCACCTGCGATGACGGCTCAGTCCGCAACTCGCATCCTTCGTGCCGCCAACGGCACATTTATTCATACTTATGGCCAACGCACCTTAATCATTGACTTCAGTCTCCACAGAGCACTTCGCTGGGTGTTCACTGTTACAGCCGTTCTGTTTGCTATCATCGACATAGACTTCTTCAGGCATTTCGACCTCTTAGTCGATGCGAAACAGAGGATAGTCGACCTCGTAACAATGCTGAGCGTCCGTTGCACTAACGCCAGCATGTCAGTTATCAGCTTAGTCTGCGTTGTCTCACCGACATCTACCGAATATGCTAACCAATCCTCTCATTATCCCAAGCTCGTTCACCAAATGAACGCAGCTTTACCTGTGGCGTCATGAGTCACGTACCATATCCGGAGTAACGGCCCACCCGTCTCGTCACACCGACAGGGAATAACCTGCCCTTCAGGCAGCCCTTGGTCCACTCCACTACAAATAGACCCAAAGAAATGTGGAGGCTGGCGTCCTGGCAGTGACTACGGGGTTGTTCGATGTCCGAATCATAGTTACTTAGCTGAACTGGCTTGAAATGAACCAGTTCCATACTAATGGAAAAATGAAGGAGCTCGTGATCTAGTTATCCACCATGTTCTTGAATGGCATCAAATGTTGATACGCAAGTCCCAAGAGTGCTAATATGGCTGCTCAGATATTCAAATGTCTGGACGAGTTCTAGCTGATTACCGTCAAGGGTCATCCCAGGACCGGGCCACTGCCAAAGTTGGAGGACTTTGCATTTCGATAGTGCAAAGCAAAACACGAAACGACAGACAGCCAGGACTAATTTAACCAGCGCAACTTGGTATGTTTGGGAGCTGTTACAGATCAGCGCAGTCGTCGGCATACTCCAAGTCGAGAAGTCATTCACCAAGAGGCAACTCCACACCTACTAAGTCGTGTCCCGCGAAGGCTGTTTCCATGACTTCGTCAACGGCGAAGTTAAAGAGAAAAGTTGACAGCAAGTAACCTTGTTTCACACCGCTGGAGATAATGAAAAACGGCGAAAGTTTGCCGCAAGCCCTCACGTGACCCGAACCAAAGAAAGTACAGCACTTTTACGACATGTACACACTTCTCGGTCCCCTTTTCCTCAGTAGCTAGTCCCAAAGGGTAGATTGATCAACAGAATCGTTCTTGATATCCCCTGAACTGCACTTATACGTTGAACCACCCACATGCGGCTGTTCACCGGTCTCCAGTGAAGCAGATTGCCTTCAGCATGTTTACTGAGGACAATAGTAACACCGCAAATACTTTGAGCCATTGATTCGGTATCGTCAGACGCGAAGAGTGTAGTCATCGTCGTCAGATTCAGAAACAGGGAATCGAAAGTTTGTCACGAAGCTGTTATCCTGTATGCGTGTTTAGGGGACACAGCACCCATCAATACCAATAGAGTGAAGAGTAAGAGTCAGTGCTGCCTACTGGATGATCTGACCTAGAGTGCGGAGGTTAAAGGAAACAGTGTGAAAGGAAACTTTGATGAAAGAGCTACATGTATCCATGGCAGCAAATGCGAGGTTGGAGACAATCTCTTTCTCAATAGACAGGTAAGAGATGGGAGGGAGAGAGAAAAAGAGGGAGTATTGTCGACAGGGTCGAGAGGGCAGAGGATACCTCCGCTGCCCATTCCGAGAGAGGGGTTTTGTCCAAGGTGCCCTATCTCTAGCCTCTGACTCAACAGTCTGACCGACAAGGCAGTGGGGGATTTGGAGGTTCGCTGGAGGTACTCCATCCGGAGCCTTTGGCTCAATGGCCTGACCCACAATGCAGTGCGGAGCAAATCCAGCTGGTGAGCGTGATTGCAGAGACCCAATGGGATCTACCTGAGGCTTGTCACACACAGTCTATGAAGATGTGGAACAATGCACATATGTTTTACGACCGTAGTATGTTACGCACGCGCGACCACGGCCAGCCCCAGGTGGGAGTTGGCGGGTTTGCACCAATTTGACCAGGGACTGCTTGGCTTGAGGCCGGCGGTAGCAAACCAAAAATACACCAGAAGGTTCCCTCCCACTGTCAGAGACAATGCGTGACACTCGTGTTCATACGCCAATCGAGCTGTGAGCTTATAACCCGCAGAGCTGTTGTCCCGCATGTCTAGGTTCTAAAGAGGGCCACCAACCTCCCCCTAACCTCCGAAGAGGATTGGATTGTGAGACTGAGTTAGTCTGACCCCTAACCATTGACCAGTCTGGTATGAGAGTCCTGAAGGCACATGGAAAATGCCACTCAGCATAGCTCAATAGGTCACGACGGTAAGCAAACCATTGCACCACGCTAAGTTCCAGTGTCGTTGCGATGTTAAAGCCCAGGCAGCAGCTGTCGACTTAAGATATGGGTAACATCACCAGTCTCTCGAAAAATAGTGGGATTTAGAATACCGTTGTTCGTGATGTGTCACACGGACGCGAATCAATGCTAATTTGAGTGTGGTATATTAATATTTGCATGTTGGTTAATGCCATTATCCGTTACACTTTTGGCTCTTGCCTCTATTCGCAGACGAATAAAGCCAGATTGCTCATATCTTTATTCCTCTCCCCCTGGTCTGTCGTTGACTACGCCGTTATACTACAACATACTTGTCTATGGAACCTTTCCTCACACCGGAACGTATCGACGCTGACTCCAATGTTCCGGATGCATCAAGACAGTGGATTCATCGGTAGCATGCCTATCACACTTTTTGGAGTGTGTTTTCATGAACAATCCCGATAAATGGAAGATCCTGCTGAACTACATGGCCCCATCCGTCCTCGAATAACAATGCTGAGAGCAATAATCTTAACGAAAATATACAGGCACTGAAGAGCCTTTATAATAAGCCCAAAAATGAAGTTTTCGTGCGCCACATTTTAGTTAGGTGCAGACAAGAAAACGGATCCAATTTAGAGCAATTCGCTCACGGCCGCAGAGTTATTGCTAAGGACTACGTTCAAGGCAGCCAGCGCAGAGTAAAACCATGATGGCGCCATTCGCGACGCATCAATCACGGGGACCATGGCTCCGCAGAAACATCAGCGCTTATCGCAACAAGGTACGTTAAATTTGCAAACTGCATCCGATTTGTCGAGGACACTGGGAGACGCATACAAATACTCGCAGTCTTACAAAAAACGCAGTAAATTCGACATCATGCACCCCAGTGTTCAACGGATTCGAGTTAACTCCCAAAACTATCGAACCCTCACTTTCACCATCATCATACGTTGCTGTTACGTCCAACAAAAAGTGTTACTTGTTCGGTTTTACTCAAGGTTCATGGGCAAGATGTTCTGCTTGGGAAGCAGTTTGCAAAAGTTGGAGGAAGAAGGGATACTTCAGGAAAGCTTGCCTGTCTAACTCATCCAGGCAGTCATTCATTCCTCAATCAACAATCACAACTGTCACGAGGATATGGATATGTTGAATGATACAGTCCCAAGGACGCTGCTTTCATTCGCACCGAAATAAGCCGTCTCCTAAAGGAGAACAGCATCGAGTCATCCCTTTTATCGCAGAGAGCTAAGGTGGTAGTCAAAGGTGGTAGTCACCACCAACGAAAGCCACAAACGACGAATGGTGGTAGACTAGAGCCAAACGATAAACCGAGTTACACATCTCGACGCCTGTCCTCTGTCCAAATTGGACGAAATGTTTTAAACCTTCAGTATTTTGGATTTACAGAGCTTACCATCAAATCACCGTCGAACCTGGCGAACGAGCGTACAGCAATTTTAAAGCCAGTGGCAAACTCTATCATTTCTATCGCATACCCTTCTCCCCGCTCTCAAAGAACCATTGATGAAATAATCGTTGACGAAAATTCGACCGATACATTTGCCAGCATAGGCAAATGTCACCATCGGCGAAAAAAAGCCTATTAAACATAGACAGGATTTAAATCGCTTTTTGAAAGTCGCTTCAAAGTACGGTTACACTTTTAATGAGACAAAAAAGCGTGTTCGGGGCCAAGCTGGTTAAACTTCTGGGATACGAAATTTTGAGCGATTGACACCTTTGCAAGAAATGTCTCTTCCAACCGACATAAAGGCGCAATGAGGAGTGACAGGTATGCTTGTTTACTAATTCCAATAGATACCGCACTTCTCTGATAACATTAGCTTACTCGTCCACAACATGGAGTTTCCCATGCCACCATCTGTCCAAAAGTCCTATGAAGATTTAAAGGAAGCACTGAAGACTGCGGCACTTAGCACTGCAGCCCCCATGCATATTTAGTGCCTGTAACAGATGCTTCTGATGTAGCTCTCGGTTACCTTAAACCAGGACGGAAGACCTTCCACCATTGAGGAACGCCATTTTTCGGTAGAAAAAGAAGTCTGCACGATCGTTGAGATAGTGCGAAAATGGCGGCACTTACTAGTCGGTAATCACTTCAAGCTGGTCACAGATCAACGTTCTGTGGTTTTGATGTACGATAGCGTGAACTAGAAAAATTTAAATCGACAAAACAGGGCGCTAGAGGCTTGAACTTGCGCTGTCTCACTACGATGTTATACAACGGACCCGGTAAATTCAGTCACGGAGCCGAGACTTTCTCACGTACCTGTTGTTGCAGCTCGTCTGGCAATCCGAACCTTAATTAGTTGCATGGTTCTCTGTGACACCTGGGTATAATCAACATGAATTATCGCGTCCGAACAGAAGACATGCAGTATGCAGTGGCTGAAGGCAAATCCATGATTGTAAGCTATGCATCATCATCATCATTATACACATCAGCTAGAGGAGGGAAAACACCTAAGCTATTGTGCCGCAATACACGAAAGAAATACATACATGGTTGGCGGCATCCGGTTTCGGATTTGCCTGTCACTGTGGCAAGCCACAGGACGCCTGCGCCTACAGAGGGACCATGGATGGCTTGCGCTGCACCACCCACAGCTCCAACCACACACCCCATATCCAGTGTAAACCCGAAGGAATAAGACCGGGAGGCATGCGGATGGGAACCACGTTTCATCAACGGAGCCGGCCCACACTCCTTCACAGGCAAACACAAGCACACTGTATTTGGGAATCAAGCGCACACAAGGCGGTGGCTGGACCGTAGTCCGCTCCACACTGAGTGCATGGAACCACTCTTTGATCCTAACACGGCCACAAGGACCGTGCACCCTGTCCCCTCCAGCAACGAGCAACTGTCTCCTGGAGCCAGTATGGACGAGGTAGTGGGTAATAGACAGGTAGGCACCTTGTCAACATGCACATCAAGCGCATCCACACCGGGGATATCAAACAACAGCCAAACACTTGAGAGAGAGAGAGAGAAAGAAAAAGAGAAAAACTCGATTAATGCATAAGGAAACGGTGATATAAACCTTAATTAAATAGCATATGTAATAAGTTGTTTACAAACAAATCCTAGCTAAGTGCACGAGGTCAGGAAATATAGTTCACGGAATGCCACGAACACAAATATGCTACGGAAATCGAATACAATTGGCTTAGGCGAGGTGTGCAAGTTAATGGAATAGAGTACTGGTAGACATTTATATGAGAAAGAAAAGCATTAAGGCACAAACTGTAAACCCACCACCTGAAATAAAGAGACTTAGCATGCAAGCACGCGGTTAGTAAATCGAATTCAGCGTGCCTACAAACGCTGCGCCGGCTCGCCGTAATTCTCTGCAGGACCCGTCGTCGCTTCTGTAGTGGCCCCAAAGGACCTAGCTCATGGCCCACTAGACATTTATATGAGAAAGAAAGGCATTAGGAGAGAATCGCAAACCCACCACCTGAAATAAAGAGACTTAGCATGCAAGCACGCGGTTAGTAAATCGAATTCAGCGTGCCTACAAACGCTGCGCCGGTGCTGCCTACGTTCACTGCTGGACCCGTCGGCGCTTCGGCAGTGGTCCCGAGTGACCTCTCTCATGGCTCACTAGGCCTGCCTGACTAAGGCACTCGCGACCGCATGTTCTACAGCACCATGCGCTCGATGTCGATGGAGTACAATTCATTGGTGCTTGCCGCTTCTTCTCTGCATGCATGAGGGCTTTCTCCCGCACTTCAGCAACTGCCTTCGTGATTAGATCGCGCCATGAACCACGATCAACCGCCTTCGATTCCCATGATCTGCAATCAAGATTAGAACGTGTGAGGCTCACTTTGATCATGTCCTGGTAACGTAACTTTGGTTTCCCCACGTGCCGCTTCCCTATACTCAGCTGACCGTATAAAAGTTGTTTCGGTATCCGCGTCAAATCCATACGGCTCACATGACCGAGCCATCTCAGGTGTCTCAGTAAAAGTATGCAGTCCACTGCATACATCCCACTTCGGCGCAACACTTCCGTGTCTGCAACTCTGGCGCCCCAACCGATCCGCAAAATTCGTCGCAGACACTGCTGATGGAACCGCTCGAGATATCGCACATCCCGACGGTACATCGTCCACGTTTCACTGCCGTATAGAAGAACGGACAGTACCATGGATTTGTACACCATCAGCTTCGTGCCAATGGTAAGCTGATGGTTGTTCCACACTCGGTACTCTAGCTTCCCGAATGCCGCTGCCGCCTTCGACACGCGATTACGCAACTCAACGTGTAGCTGTTGATCAGTCGATATCACACTCCCAAGGTAGCTGAAGCGGGAGGTGGTTTCCAATACTTCAGCACCAATGCTGATTCGCGGCAATATTGAAGATTGCACCTCCGGTGAAGGCTGAAAGAGACAGACAGTTTTGCTTGTGTTGATGGTGAGCCCGAATTTGACCGCTGTCGAAGCCAGAGCACTAGTCATGTGCTGCAACTCATCCGCGCTGTGTGAAAACAACACACAG
Source organism: Dicrocoelium dendriticum (assembly GCA_944474145.2). Taxonomy (NCBI): domain Eukaryota; kingdom Metazoa; phylum Platyhelminthes; class Trematoda; order Plagiorchiida; family Dicrocoeliidae; genus Dicrocoelium; species Dicrocoelium dendriticum. Next base: position 70,033,702 of record OX104066.1, read on the forward strand.
TCGTCAGCAAACAGCAACATACGGATAGTTGTCTCACAGACTAGAGTTCTCGCACCGAAACGACGGATGTTCAGCAACCCACCATCAATACGGTGCTCCACACGAACACCGTAAGCACAAGCCGCATCAAAAGCACAAGACAACATTGCATGAAGATATATATTAAACAGGGCAGGAGCTAAGACACAGCCTTGCTTCACACCAGAGACAACTGCAAAGTCATCCGAGGTCTCTCCACTCAGCTGCACCCTCGCTCGCATACCACTGTGCAGACATTCAATTAAACTTACAAACTTACGCGGGCAACCAAACTTACCCAACACCAGCCACAATGCCTCGCGGTTCACCGTATCAAATGCCTTGGTGAAATCAACAAAAAGCGAGTACAATGGCTGGTGTCGTTCTCTGCACTTCTCCTGCAACTGACGAGCCGCAAACACCATATCTATAGTGCTGCGACCCGAACGGAATCCACATTGCTCTTCCGCCACGTTAGGTTCCACAACCTGACTAACGAGGCGATTGAGCAGGATTCGGGCAATCACCTTGCCCACACAACTCAGCAAGTTGATGCCACGATAATTCGTGCAACATTGCTTGCTACCTTTACCCTTGTACAGTGGTAGCACAAGGGCATCCTTCAGCTCAGGAGGCACCTCCTCCTCAATCCATACACGTTGCACCAAGTGGTGCAGCGCAGTCAACAACGCGGGACCACCGTGTTTCAATACTTCAGGTGGGATCCCGTCACCTCCGGCACATTTGCCGTTTCGCAGCTGAGCAAGTGCTCTCTGCGTCTCATCCAGTGTCGGCGTATCCGCCAGATCCGCCTTCACATCGTGCTGCTTCAGGCCGTTCAATGTAGGCCAGTCGATCTCTGAACGGTTGTTCAAGAGACAGTCAAAGTGTTTCCGCCAGATCTGCATTATGTCTGCAGTCTGGGTGCAGGTAGCGCCTGAACTACCATCGATCAGTGTCCTCAGCGGCTCCAATCTCGGTCCATACACCGCCTTCAAGGAGTCAAAGAATTCCTTGTGTTGGCGGCGTTCGGCGCAGCATTCCATCTGCTTCGCCTTCTCCGTCCACCATGCATTTTTAATGCGACGGAGCTCTCGGGTCAGTCGCCGTCGAAGTTTGCGAAACTGACTCTTCTTCCCCAAGTCACTGGGGTCTGCCACATGTGCAGCAAATGCTGCATTCTTCTCCGACACCAATGCGCCAATCATCGCATTGTTCTCATCAAACCAATCAGGCCGCTTACAGTTTGCGCGCCCGATGGTCTCCTCGGCAGCAGCTGTCACCTGGTCGCGAATGTGGTGCCACAGGTCGCCCACTGTGGCTATGCATTCCACATCACACAGGTGTGCAGCCATCGCCTTCTCCAGCTCAGTATGTTTCGCCACAGTACCGAGGGAGAGAATGTTAAATTTACGCCGATTCACGGCGGGAGTGCAATACATCGATTTACGAAAATATATGTACAGTTTGGTCCGAACCAACTTGTGATCAGTGCCACACTCAGCTCCACGCAGTACACGTGTCATGCGCACTTCACGCATATCACGCTGACGTACGATGACATAGTCCAGCAGGTGAGCGTGACCACTCCGTGGATGCGTCCAAGTTGCTATATCACTCGCACTCAGTGCAAACCGAGTGTTCGTGATCGTCAGGCCGTGAGTGGCACACAGTGAGAGCAGCCTGTCACCGTTCGCATTCGCTGAACCAATGCCATGCGAACCGATAACGTCTGTCCACGCTGATGCATCACGCCCAACGCGCGCGTTGAAATCACCCAGCAGAAATAGTCGGTCGCTCCTCGGCACAGACCGTATCACGGAGGATAGCTCAGTGTAGAACTGATCACGCGTGTCATCAGGATAACACATGGTCGGACCGTACGTGCTTATAAAAGTAGCAAACTTACCTCTTCCGAGTCGCAGGCGAACAGTCATCAGTCGCGCGCTGATGCCTGTTGGTTCACCCACCAGCTGGCCATGGAGGCGATCGGATATTGCAAATCCGACCCCATGTTCACGTGGTGCTGAGGCGGCGTTGCCCACCCAGTAGAATGTGTAGCCAGCACCTGCTTCATGTAACTTACCTTGCTCAGCGAGCCGAGTTTCACTGAGCGCCGCAATATCGATGTGGTAGCGCGCCAGCTCCATTGCGACCAGTGCAGTGCGTCGCTCCGGGCGCTCGCTGGAGTTCCGGTCCAGTAGTGTGCGCACGTTCCAGCACCCGATGCTGAGTGCTTTGCGCGCAGGCATACGATTGCATTGGGGGGCAATCGCACGCGAGGTGGTCGTTGTGCTTCGGAGGTTTGCTTGAGGGACTCCACCCGGAGCCTTTGGCTCAATAGCCTGACCCACAAGGCAGTGGAGAGCAGATCCAGCTCGGGAATGTGATTGCAGTGACAGATGGGGATCTGCTTGACGGCCGTCACACGCAGCCTTTGAGGTTCTGGAACAATTATCATATGTTTTGCGACCGTAATTGGATACGCACCTGCGACCACGGCCAGACGCAGGTGGGTTTTTGGCGGGTTTGCACCAATTTGACCAGGGGCTGCCTGGCTTGAGGCGGGCAGTAGCAAACCATTGAACACCCGGAGGTGTCCTCCCACCGTCAGAGACAATGCGTGGCCCTCGTGCTCTACGCCAATCGAGCTTTGAGAATATCACCCGTAAACCTGTTGTCTCCCATGGCTAGGTTTTACGGGAAGAGGGCCATCGACCACTTCCTAACCTCCGGAGAGGATGGACTAGGATACTGCCAGGGCGCCCAATCCTGACAGGAGAACGACTCGGGTCCTCAGCCAAAGCCTTCGATCAAATGAACACCCGAAAGGCAGCGGGTCTAGCACATGGTCAGTTAGCTGACTCATGCGGATTGGTGTCCTGGATCTTAGCAGGGAGAAGGGCGAAACCCAACTCCCACCCAGCGGTCGCCACGAGGAGGCGCCCAGGACATGAGAATATGGCGCAACAGTAGCAGCAGTGGGTAGACCATCTGTCAGGATCTAGCCACCACCAGTCACCGCATCAGCGTCTCTAAATGCGGGCGATCAATAGTGAGAGGATAAGACGGGTTATTGATCTTATTTTCGGACACACAACACACGTCACTACTCAGGGTGTCCAACGTGTGTGCATGCGAGTGCAGCCTGTTGACCTATTTATTTTAGAGTGCGAACGTTTAACGACACCAAGGAAACGGAACAGGGTGACCTTATAAGGAGCTCTCGACGATAGGTATCCAAATGGGTGTTGCGGGAAGATAGCCGTAGATAGTATGACTCCAGTGACATTGTGGTGGCTGTAAATTAAAATTGAAATTATAGAAGGGAGGTTAGTAATGAGGGTTGGGAGAGGAGTAAGAGAAATAGGTGACAAGAAAAGGGAGGCGTCAGAAGTAGTGTTTTCGCAAATCCGCCCTGCTGTATGCAGCAGTTAAGGCCATCCTTGATAATCTGCGCGACGGCCGATGCAGGATATGGTTGAAATGTGAAGGAAAAGTCACGGTTGTACGTGGGCTGAGATGATGCCTGGGAGAACGATTAGGGTCCTCCACCAAAGCCTTTGGCTCAAAATCGTGTCCGCAAGACAGCGGATGTGGTAACAAATCAATTGTACAGAAATGGACGCCATCCCAACCTGGAGGACCAGGAGACTGAGTTTGTCTGACCCCTAACCATTGAGCAACCTGGTAGGAGTATGTCTCAAGGTCACGAAGGCACCACACAGCATAGCTCAACCGGTCGAGGTAAGCTAACCGTCACACCACGTTAAGGCCCTGTCTAATCACGGTGATTAAAGGCGTGCCGTCGGATCTACAAGTAAAATGAACGTTGTGCGCCCACACGGCAAGTAATGAGTTGAGTCTTGCTTTGCGTGCTTGATGTCATGTACTAGTCAGAAGGGTGCTGTTTGTCTCGCCCACCATTCATGTTGTGGTTCACAAAACTATCGCGTTGGCTCGTAACCGGAAACAGCGGCATGAATGCTAGCGTGTCGTGACTGCAGTTCTGTTTAGGATGCGTATAGAACTGATAAACTTATGGAGTGAGACTGATTGTGAAATGGAGCAACAAGAAGGTGGGGCCGATGCCATCTAGCTGCACAAGGCATCCGGTTGTTCGTGCCCATACGGCGTTGACAATGCGTGGGCGTCTTGACTTTGATCCCATGATTCTGGAATTTGGGCGTAGTATTAAGTCTCCATCTCTCCTCACGCCTTAGTAGTCGCGTCATTTTCCACTGTACGATGGTAAGGTAACAAAGTATTAGTGAAAATGTCGATACACTGGTGTCAACAACAAACACTACTAAAAAAATCATTCTTACTGTAAAATCGCACAAAATTAGTTAGTGGCGTCACAACCTTCGGGATGCGCCACAAATTCCACTTACTCAAATTACCCAGAAATGCCTATGACCAAATACCCACCGATGGATAGGTCCCTTCCTTAAGCAACAGCGAACCCCAGCCTATGAACGAAACAGGCGTTAGGGAACACAGATCTTTCGGGTATCTACCGAACGATGGTAAAAAGAAAAGGCATCAACAGTACGCCAGTAACCAGTACTGACGCTTCGCTGCCCCGTAACCACCACCAGTCCCACGTGGGCTAAGGATACTGCAAGGGTTGCCCTGCCCCATACGAAGGTTCGAATCCGCGCCGTTAGATTACAAGCTCGTTACTTTTAGGCTACGCGCCTAACGATGGTATTAAGACAGAGACACAATTGGCTGATCAAAGCTAGCACCGGTAGATAAAAAGAGGATAGAAAACCACAAAATAAGGTAGAATCTTAACGACAAATGGATAACTTCACAGTCGATTAATATCCTGGCAACTGAAAACTGGTGATGTATAACGAGCGTAAAAGTTAGAGAGCTGGGCGCGGTATCTGTCGAAGAAAAAAACGGTAAACGAAATCCGAGACACAGACAAAATGAAAATAACCACTGCGCTCGTACTAACGCATAAGATGGGGTTTCAGTCCAAATCTACACTACTGATGCGCGTGTGGAAAGGCATGGAATGAATTTATGTTGCCAGAGACGAATTACTTTACTAAACTTGATGAACGTCTGGGAAAAGAATGCGCCAACAATACATCCTAACGTCGTGCAACTGTGGGCGATTATACGAGGACCAGTATACTATCGCGTTACCTAAAACCATACGAAAGTGGGAACTCCAAGCCTAGGCGCAGAGTTAGCAAATAAGGCGCTTGAGCCACTGCACAACGAATGTCTGCAAACTTCCCAATAGAGCTGCACGATGCAATGTCAAGCTGAAAATAATCCAGCTGCCTGGATTAGTTGGATGTTGCAAAAGGACTGGCAGAAATAGCAAAATCATTGGTAAGGCGACTCCAAGAGTGCATAACGAGGTTAACAACAGAAAATACACCAATTAAAAGCCAGAGCGCAATAGGTAGTTCATAACGGTACACGTGCTGGGATAATTTGTAGCCGGATTTGTGGTTTTGAATATAAAGAAGTAGCTACGCATAAAAACGGCAAGATAGTCCAATGGCACCGGATCAATCGTCTGAAATGAGGAGGCGAAAAGATGTTGCAGGTTTAAATAGTGGAGCAGGCTGCTACTGCCCAAGTCAACTAGAATAAAAACAAAGGGTACAGTGTATAGGTGTTGTCCTATTGGAGGGATAAAGTAGTCGGCTGATGGCTAAAACAGTGGATGTCCAATGGCTATCAATGTCAGCTAAGTACTTTTCACTGGCAATAAGGGCGGAAAGGCCCGGGATGCTCAGGGATATATAACGTTTCAAGATCAATGAAAGTAAACCTTTGGTAAAAGAGGTGAAGGGACTGAAAATGGAGGATCTTCGGTGTCGTTAAATTATAAATAAACAACACGAATACTGGGAAACAAGTAACTGACATCAAATAGTATGGGTCGGAAGGATGCCCTCAATCCGTCGAAGGAATGATTGTTCGTGCCTAAGAAGTTTGCGATCAGAAAAGACGGTGGATTACCATTACTGAAGGCAGGGTGCAATCCAAATTGAGGAATGTTGTCAAGACCACCGGAAAGAAGGTTGAGAGCGGGTTTAAGAGCGGCACCCAAAGGCGTGGAGGCAATTTCCTCTGGCAAGTCAAGAATGTAGGATGGTATCTGTCTACTAGTAAGATAACCCACGAGGTGGTTGCTGAATGTATTACAATTGTGGTCAAATAAACGATAATCACCCCCTCTAATAAAGGTTAGAGAAGTTGAACAGCTGTACTTGAATTGAGTTACAGCGAGCCTTTCGAGGTAGCGAAACAATGCATCTTCCCGAACGTTCGTTTCGCCCATAAGCAACTTTTCTCCAGGTTCCTTTAGCTGTGTTCCACCCTACGTAGAAAAGACAAAAAGGAGGAGGAAAATAGGAACATGTGTGATGAACGAGGAACTAGAAAAGGAAAAAGACTGCGATGAAGTTGGAACTTAACACAGAGTGATAGTGTCGTTACTGTTTCCAAATAAATTCGGAATCACGGAGGTCAAAACACAAGTTGTCAAAAGCGAGACCATAATGAGTAGAATGGTGGTTCCGAGGACAAACACCCAGTTTGAGGAGGCTCTGAGACGTAGTGTGGATCTAGCCATGAGGCAGTTATTGAAAAGCGAACACTCAAAGGGAGCCTCATCCTCCGCACAAAAGGCCGGAGACCGTAGTTGAGCAAAATAGACATTCCACCAGTTTTGTTTCATTTTCTATTGCCGACAAGTGTGGCAAGTTTCAGCAAGCAACTGCTAGACGCTCATTTTCACGCACACTAACGCGACGAGACTGGACATTAACATGGTGCAATGGTTTGTGTGCCTCAGTGATCCACTGAGCTATGCTGGGTGATGCATTTTTGAAACTTCAGAGCCACCCATACCAGATTGGTCAATGGCTTGACGAACTCCGTCTCGTTGCCGTTCGGGTTAGGGGTTTGAGTGATGGTGGCCGCTCACTCCATAAACTGGACTCAGTGTAACCCAGTACGTAAACACAGCTGCGCTGCGGTAAAGTTTTTCAATTATAGGCTTTGGTTGAGAACCCTTATCGTTTTCATGTCTAGGCCTGGACAACCTGCCTACGCAATAGAGTACACTGACTTCCTCTTTAAACAACTAGTTGATGCTCAGGCCGTTGCAGAGAAAAACCAACGGCAGCCTATCAACTGCCTCGAGCAGGGTGAATAGTGGGATTTGGATGCCGCTGCTCAAGTTTTCTCGATTATTTATCCACGCTCTTAGGCTTTTTCATTCTAGTCGTCTTGTTTCAAGTTCACCTTCATTCCCTTGTCCCAATGCCCCCTAATCCTTGGCTCACCCGCATCTTGGTTCAGTAAACGTTTATCTTCTTGCTTCGACTCACAGGTAAACGCAAAGCGCCGCTCCGGTCCAGTCGACTAGTCCATGCCCAGCCCAACAGACAGCGTCAATTCATATGCTTCTATTTGGATCCCTGGATCCTCTCTAAAACTGGTTTGTTTTAATGTCAGCACTTGGTTGCAGACTGGCCAACAGGCAGCACTTGCCCGAACACTGGAGGCTTTATCAATCGATGTCTGCTGCTTATCAGAAAATCGTCTGCAGAACTCGAGTACTGTAACTACCCTGCGATCCCCAAGGTGCGACACTAGCGGAATTTTTCATCGTGCTTGTCCGGAAATGACGCAGTTTCAAATGCTGGTCAAGCCGATGTAGGCATTGCTTTGAGTCCTCGGCCTGAATCGGCCCCGATCGATTGGAGTCCAGACAAACGATAGAAGTGCGCTGGCAGGTTGGTAGGCTTTTTCGGAGCATCGAAGTTGCTTGGGGACCAATGGTGCTGGTCTATCGTTGCGGCCGTCGCGCCCCACGAACTGTAGTGCTGACTCGGCAAAAGATGAATACTATCACCAACTTAAGGATCTCCTTCGTCAAAGGACAAATAAGGCTACTTTGGTGCTTGCTGGTGATCTGAACGCCCAAGTCGGGAAATTGTCCTCTGATGAGCTTCATCTTGGCAGACAACATCATGTAAGCTCCCGTAAAAATAACGGTCAGCGGTTACTACACAGGTGTGAAGAGGTTCGTTTCTTTCTCGCGAGCACTAACTTCCGACACAACATCCACGGAAGAGTGGCATGGCGTTCACCAGCCTCGGATCATCTATGGACACAAATCGATCACATCGTGATCAGTTACCGCGGGAGAGAATGCGTTTAAAAGTGTCGCTCGGTTTGGAGCACGAGCGTGGACTATGACCACGTACTTGTTTGCGCCGACCTTAGGGTGCGTTACGGCGGACGTCCGCAACAGTGCTGTGAGCGCACAGATACTTGCCAACGGTCGAAGTCGAATGTACGGAATGCGTACCAAAGTACGCTGGCATCCGAGCTGAGTAAGCTCTTACTGAACACAGTTGTAGATCAATGGTCGCAAACCCCCCACATGTCTTTAGCAGCAGGCATGTCCTCATGTGACAAATCAAACCACCAATCTGGACATCGGGTCTCTATGCAGTCTGGAACTTCCGAATGCACGTCATGTGTTCCGACTGGAAGCGAATACAACGAGACGCGCAAAGATCTCCGGGCGAAACTGCGTACTAGTCTTAAGAAAGACGGTGAAGCCTGGGGGTCTCAATGTGCTTCTGAGATGGAGACAGCTGCTGCCCATGGGAACCGTAGGAAGTTAGTTTGTCTGATACAAGAAACGGTCAGCAGGGGACCTGGTGCTAGCGAGACCATACGCGACGTGTGTACAGCCGACCCACAACTTGTCAAAGCGCATAGAGAGTTGGGCCGAACATTTTGAGAAGCAGTTAAATCAGCCTGTTGCCAGCTTCTCTAACAACCAATGATCGCCCTACTCCCATGACCGTCACTCTGGATTCGCCCTCACGCGCAGAAATCGAATAGGAGACCAGACAGTTGAAATTGAACAAGGCCGTTGAAGCAGATGGACTTCATCCAGTCCTCTTCAAATTCGGAGAACTTACTCTCTTAGACAATTTACTTAAGTTACTTGTGAATCTGTGGGAGCATGAATCTTTCCCAACAGACTGGAGCCGCTCTGTTCCGAATACGACAGTCATAAAGGAAGCAGTCTGATCTCAGTTGCCACTAAGTTACTTGCCTCTGTCGCCCTTCATAGACTGATTCGCACCTGTGAAACCCTGATGTGCGAGGAGCAGGCCGTTTTGTCGAAATCGAGGATGTATTGACTACATTTTCACATTACCTCAATTGTTAGAGCACTGCTATGTTTATTGCTGTTGCTCAACACCAAAGGGGCCTCCGATTTGGTTGATCCATGTACCCCTTGGGATTGTCTACTCAGGAAAGGCGTGCCTGAAAAGTACATGATTATCAGAGCGCTTCCCGCGCATAGCTCGTGTAGAGTGAGGGCATACGACAAACTTTCACCGCTCTTCATTATCTCCAGTGGTGTGAAACAAGGTTGCTCGATGTCATCTTTCCTTTCTAACTTCTCCATTGACGAAGTCATGGACACTGTGATCACTGGACACGACCTGAAAGCAGTGGTGCCCCCTGGTGAACGAGTTCTTGACTTGGGGTATGTTGACGAGATTGCGCTGGTATGTGACAGCTCCCTATATGTGTCAAGTTGCCCTGGAGAAATTAGCTCTGGCTGTCAGTCGTTTCTGGCTATGCTTTGCACTGTCGAAATACAAAGTCATTCTCCAAAATTGGCAGGGATCCATTGCTGCGCTGACCCTTGGCAGTGACCAGCTAGAAGTCGTCCAGAAATTTAAGTATCTGGGCAGCTACCTTAGTGCCCGTGGGATCGAAGAGATCACGAACCGTGTAGCGAAAGGTTGAGGCGGTTTTCTCAAGCTGCGCCACCTTTGGCGCAGATGCGACATGACTCTCGCCCTGAAGGGTAGAGTTTATAACGGAGCCGTCCGTTCAGCCCTCCTGTAAGGTAGAGCAACCTAGCCCATCAAGTTGATAGATATAGGTTTGTTACGTTCGACCATTGCTGCCTTTGCAGCTTAGCGCATAACTGATGGGAACACCGCGTGAACAATGAGCGCATTCGGTGTCGTGTACTTGGTGCAGGAAGAGCGAGTGAACCGCTAAGGACCACTATATCACACACCAGGCTCCGATGGCCAGGGCATGTGTTGCGCATGCCAGCACAGTGACTCTCGGATCGCGCGTTGTTTGCAACCCGGTGTCTAAATGAAAGAAGAGGGGTGGCTAAGCGATGACTTGGTCTAGAAGAATACAGTCCCTCACTTTGAAGTTGGTGTCGGTTGGTGTTTCCCGACTTCCGGGTTGGGGGTCTGAAGGACGATGAACACGTACGGTTGGATAAGCTAGCTGACCTAGCGAGGAGCCGATTTCAATGGTGTTTGTGCTGTGAGTTTCTTTGTCCCTCCCCTCCCCTTTAGCTTCCCCCTTCAACATTGATCTCGAAGCCAACGCATTAAGTGATTTTAGCATTATAACACTTTTCAATTTTGTAGTCGGTAATGTTTAATCTCGAAATGATTTGGAATAATGGTAGCTCGGGAGGTTTGCTCAGTTGTTGTGGAGTTCTCCGAGCTGGGCAACTTGGTTGCAAACGTTTCGCCACCATTCGAGGTGACATCTTCAGTGCGGGATTGATAGCAGTAAAGTAGCAGTAGCTGGTAGAAAGTAAACCCAATAATGGATGCTGTCAGCAGCCACTCCGTTCCTTATATAGGCATACGAGGCAATTAATTTTGCCTCGTTCTCATTGGTGAATCCTTGTGTTCAGCCATTGTGCTCGAGTCATTGTCATTGGCTGCGGAAATGTTGTTGCGACGTGGTTGGGAATATCGCACCCGGATTGGTGCAACGGGTGTGGGTGAGTAGTCTGGGCTCATATTGACCATGCTGTTCATTGTCCGTGTGTTGGATTAGGTTCTTTCGGACAACGGTTTTTGATCCTCTTGAACTCTCTCTGTCTCAGCGGTTGATATATTGGATCGAGGTCGATATGCATGTTGATTGAGTTCGTGGTTGAGAACCAGGCTTCGAGAAACTCCCTCCCTTTTTGTGTTTCTCCTTCGGTCAAAATCTCTACTTTGTTCCAGTCGAAGCTGTGTCCCTCTTCATCCACATGTGCTGAAACCAATGAGGTTGCGTAATGGTTCTTGCACGCTCTTTGGTGTTCATGTATCCTAGTGGACAGCTTCCTTCCTGTTTGTCCCACATAGTGCTTTTCACAGTTTACGCAGTTTATTCTATATATGACATTCTGTCGTTCTAGTGCCTCTCGCTTTCCTGTTGGTTTTGACAATGTTTTCCTTAGAGTGGCGGTTGGCTTGTGGGCTACCATGATATGATGTTGGTTGAACAATCTGGCAGTCATTTCAGACACGTTCTTTATGTACGGCAGAACTATACGTTTCGCCATAGCTGACGTAGGTTCGGTTTTTGAGGGCTTGCGATTTAGGCATCTTCGGAGGAAACTGCGTGGGTATCCGTTGCGTTCGAATAACCTGAATAAGTGTTTTTCTTCTGCTCGTTTCGCTTCTGTCGTACTGCAGTGAGTTTCTATTCTATGGAACAGTGTCCGCACACAGCTTATTTTGTGACATCTTGGGTGGTTGCTGTTGAAATTCAAAATCTGATCGGTGTGCGTGCTTTTTCTATAAACTGAGGTTTGCAATTCGCCGTCCATTGTCCTGGCTACTAGCACATCCAAGAGAGGAAGTTTGTTTTCCTTCTCTGATTCCATGGCGAAACATATAGTTCTGCCGTACATAAAGAACGTGTCTGAAATGACTGCCAGATTGTTCAACCAACATCATATCATGGTAGCCCACAAGCCAACCGCCACTCTAAGGAAAACATTGTCAAAACCAACAGAAAAGCGAGAGGCACTAGAACGACAGAATGTCATATATAGAATAAACTGCGTAAACTGTGAAAAGCACTATGTGGGACAAACAGGAAGGAAGCTGTCCACTAGGATACATGAACACCAAAGAGCGTGCAAGAACCATTACGCAACCTCATTGGTTTCAGCACATGTGGATGAAGAGGGACACAGCTTCGACTGGAACAAAGTAGAGATTTTGACCGAAGGAGAAACACAAAAAGGGAGGGAGTTTCTCGAAGCCTGGTTCTCAACCACGAACTCAATCAACATGCATATCGACCTCGATCCAATATATCAACCGCTGAGACAGAGAGAGTTCAAGAGGATCAAAAACCGTTGTCCGAAAGAACCTAATCCAACACACGGACAATGAACAGCATGGTCAATATGAGCCCAGACTACTCACCCACACCCGTTGCACCAATCCGGGTGCGATATTCCCAACCACGTCGCAACAACATTTCCGCAGCCAATGACAATGACTCGAGCACAATCGCTGAACACAAGGATTCACCAATGAGAACGAGGCAAAATTAATAGCCTCGTATGCCTATATAAGGAACGGAGTGGCTGCTGACAGCATCCATTATTGGGTTTACTTGCTACCAGCTACTGCTACTTTACTGCTATCAATCCCGCACTGAAGATGCCACCTCGAATGGTGGCGAAACGTTTGCAACCAAGTTGCCCAGCTCGGAGAACTCCACAACAACTGAATGTTTAATCTATTTTATTTTTTGTACTACGGCACATTAGCTAAGGTGTACTTCTCGCCCTCGATTAATGTGCGTAGATGATGATGATGACACTAACAGAAAACATATGCCGTATAACAAACTGAATCTTCGGAGGTGCACGTTTAAAATTCACATTGCCTACTGAACGCCTCTAATTTTACAGTCGACGGTTGGTGTGTGACAGAAGCATACTGGTACAATGACTTTCGTCGAACTACTTCCTAATGCAATGAAAAAATATCAAGTCAAGTAATTGCCTTATGCACCCATTGGCGGGCGAATAATCAGCTACAACAAGCACGATCTTAACAAGGTTCCAAAATACAAATCAATTACAAAACAGTATCATAAATGCGGTTTGATACTGCAAATCGACTGGCTGGGGTCTCGCAATAAAAGTAAAATATAAGGGATGCACGACAAGCGGTAGGCTTGTATGCGAGCATATTACACAGTCAAACTTGTCTAAAGTGACCACTCAAGTGACCGGCAAAAAGTGGTCGCCATGGACAGGTTCATGCCTAGGGACATTACTCATAGGAGAAAAGGTTGGACGTTTTTCGCTGGTCGCCATAGCAGATTGGACTGTATCAACTTGCACTTCAGCCTAGTAGACACAGCTGACAGACGTTCAGATAAAGCGATAAAAAGATGGTTTGTATCGGCCAGTATCTTAGATGCCAGTTTATTACAAATGGTGTGTGTAGACAGAAGAGTGTTGACCAAAGTAGGCATCCGAATGACGCTACATCGGGATAAGTGCCGTAAGGACTAGACAATTAACCTAAAGTACTTAACCAGAAGACCGGGAAAGATCACAGAGGAGCAGTATGTCCAGTGAGGAAGAACTCAGGCACTGACAAAGTGGAGGGTCGAGTCATGAAGAACAGAGGAGATTCTTGGACGAGAGGTGTAAACTGACAAGTTTCGGACTTCTGTGAATATTTCATTTACATAAAGAGCCCAAGATAAATCATAGTTTAGTACCACACTTAGGTACCTCACTTATGTAGTAGAGTGTAGTCCATCGCCGTCAATAATCCGATTGGGGCGCTGCGTAAGGAGCTGATAGTACCCAGCTCGTCTGTGTAGTGAAAAAGGTCTCGTGACACCTGGATGCATTAAGAGACAGACGACAAGCTTCGGAAAAAATGTTGAGGTCGTTCAGATAGTCATGCAATCCGAGTGCAGAATCGGTGGTTCGATGATTGATTCTCAGGAAGATGTCGTCAGCATATTTTATTAGGGTCGCTACTGCAAGGGCTGTGATTGAGCTGACGTAAGTAGAAAAGGTAAAAGCGACAAAATTGCTCCCCGAAGAACATCGAAATTGGTGATTAGTGAGGAGTAACTGCCACTGAGTCGGGTGATCTGAGCGCGTACGATGAATTAAACACTAATCAAATGGGTGATAGAGGGAAATATTAATCGAATTAGTAGATCTTTTAGCAGAAATTCGCGGTTTACTCAGCCGAATGCATTGCTGTTATCAAGAACACATATACTAGTTGATCTGTTCATCTTGTCAAGCGATGACAAGAGAGAATGTACTAGGCATCTAGAGTAGACTTCGAATTACAATAAGCGAATTGAAGGGGGTCATTCGAACGAGTTTGGGACAGCATCATTTCAAGAACGATTTTCTCCAGAACCTACAAGATAACAGAATTGCAAGCGATAGGTCGATGTTTGTTGGGTAGCTTCTTTGGCACTACTGACACTCCAGTGGTCAGCGATTTCGTGTTGCTGCACACAGTGTATACAGACGCAAGAGGCATTGCCAAAGTCAGCATGCTTTTTGAGGCAGTTAGTAAATTATTGTCAGTTAAGCTGTCGACAAGAAGCAATGAGTTCACCGCCTCAGAACTTGGGAATATAAATGCTCTGGGGGCTATAATAGTATTGCAGTCACATAATTCCTGGTTTTATTCCTTTACATGCATGTTGAAATAGGGCGGACGTCGAGTAACTCCAATAAGCTGTTTCAGCACTTTGCAGTGTTCGCGACAGCTGCCATTTCTAAGAATAGATTGGATATACACTTGCTCAAGAGGCATAGCTCCTGCTTGATACAAACAGTGGGACCTCATTGTGCCGTATATTTTAACATTTTCTGTTTTTGTGCCGCTGAATGTACGGCTAACCTGCTGCTACCGTGCAGTCGAACGTCGCCAGAAATGTGTTGGGGGTTCCCGTTGAGTGTACGGATAACCTGCCTGAAATCTGTTGTGCCGTCCCAAGCTAGTTCAATCCCGCAACGAAATGAGAAAGCCAAGACCAGTCGGACTGAGGAATTCCGATTCTGATTCTATTGTATAAGATCATGGCGCAATAAACAGGTTGCAGAAAATCACTAATTAATGTTAATTAACACGAATCAAACGGTTCAAGTTCATGGTCCAACTTGTCGTTAAAATCACATAGATTCGAGTTGTGATTTTTACTCGCGTTCGATCTTTCATTGTAGATCGATCCACTGTTGCGTCACGCATCTGGAATTGTGCGCTGGCTCGTCGTAACACTTTCTCCTTATGGCAGGGTCGTCCGCTACAGGTGGGGGAGGAGAACCTGTAAGCGCAGATGTAGAGCTTCCCAAGAAAAGCTTATGTCAAAACAGAAATATAGATAGCCAGTCAAATTGTCACAATATCTGGATAAATCAGGGTCAACGAATGAACTAAATGCTGTGGATGCAACTACTCCACGAAGTCGATCGATAATTTGGGAAGAGCACTGCTCCCACCTGAACCTTCGACCATGATAGCAAATGAGATACTGGAGGCTTGTCGTCACCATTATCATCATCAACAACAGCAGTACATCAGCCAATTGAACTGATGCTTCGCTGCCATACAACCATGAGGACCTATGAAATAAAGAATAAGAAGAGGGAGAGAAGGGGGACTTACCTGAAGACCTTAATGCCCTAAGCAAATATTCAGGGTCAAGGCGCCTACACCTTGTGTAGACAACATTCCGTCACAAACAGCTGGCTATCGTGCAAAGATAAGGCGGCATCGGCGAGACAGCTTCCTTGCGGCTTTCACTGCCACGCGTCATAATCAGCCATTACCCCGCAGATAACTCAGCACCAAACATACTTTACACAGGCAATCCGATTAGAAGACGGCAGCAGAGGCGCCACTGGTCTCGGTTGCGAGCCATGTCCTGCAAAGTCTCGAGCCAAGCACAAGGTGAGTCACGTGGACTCCAACCCGGAAGGCGAGACAGACCAACGGCACCCAGTTTGGTCGTCAGTGACTTCATTTCCCGCTACCAAGTCAACTTCTGTCCACCGCGAGCCTTGCGCCATCCTACACCTGGTAGACTGAACAAGGCCCTCCTAGGTAAGCGGTGACCAGGCATGCGTAGCACGTGCCCGAGCCAACGCAACTTATTCAGTGCTATCTGTTGTTCTAGGGAGCTAGCATGATTATCACCACCTAGTACTCGCCTACGCACATCATCGTTGCGGACACGCTGGTGCCATCCGACACTAGCAATGCTTCGCAAACAACGATGATCAAAGACTTGAAGGCGCCTCAGCTCTTCAGACCGAAGTGGCCAAGCCTCACTACCATAGAGCAGAACGGCCCTCACTGTGGCCTTGTATACACGGCCTTTCAGACGGAGGGAGACTCCGTTCTGTCGCCAAAGATGACGCAGGTTCAAGAAGGCAGCTCTGGCCTTTGCAATGCGTGAGCTCACGTCAGTTTCTATGCGCCCATCATTGCTGATGCAGCTGCCAAGATAAGTGAAATGATCAACCACCTCGAGTTCCACGTTAGCAAGCGTCAAGGGGTCATCGAGTGGCTGGTGGTCCTGCAGCAACACTTTGCACTTTGAAGGTGCGAAGTGCATACCAAATAATGGGACAACTCTGGATAGGCTATTCAGGGTTGATTGTGCCGCCGCAAAATCGTCGAAAAGCAAGACGATATCGTCCGCATAATCTAGATCAACTAACCTTTCACCAGGCAGCACTTCAACGTCTACATCGTGTGATTCTGCAGGGAACACTCCATGGTAGAATCCACGACGAAATTGAACAAAAATGGGGAAATCGGACAACCATGACGAACGCCACTTGTAGTCGAAAAGCTATCCGATAGGACACCATAGACTCTGACGCGGCCTGTAGTGTTCGAGTATAGAGCACGAAGGATGTTCACATGTTTCGTGGGAACACCTTTCCGCTCGAGTATTTCGAACAGAATCGATCGATCGACTGAATCGAACGCACTGTTGAAATCGAGGAACACAGCTATTGTCGGTCTGCGGTATGCGTGGCGCTGCTCCAGAACCTGCCGCAAAGTGAATATATGGTCTATACAGCCACGTCCTGGGCGAAAACCGGCCTGCTCTTCCCTAATTCCAGATTCCCGTTCCGCAGTGAGACATCGAAGGATAATCAAGGCCAGTAATTTTGTCACAACTGACGTTAGGCTAATACCCCTGTGGTTCGCAAAGTCTGTGCGGCTGCCCTTTTTGTATATTGCTACTATAATCGATTCGCTCCAATTAGCCGGCACTCTCTTCGTTCCAGATACGTTCGAATAGGGAGGTCAGTGCTTTGCAGAGGACCTCACCTCCATCCTTAAATAGTGCAGGTGGTAGGGAATCCGGGCCAGCGGCACGAAAACGATTGAGGGCTGTGATCGCGTTTCGGACCTCGGCCTCCGACGGAGGCTCTAAACTAACCGTCCATAGCACGTCCTGCATCACCTGAGTAGGAAGAGGTCCGGGAGCAGGGGGCCAGCTGAACTGATCTTCAAAGTGTTCAACCCAACGAGCCCAAAGAGCATTATTGTGTATCAGCGATCCCGCGCTGTCTCTGATTGTCTCACTGACGCCTGGTTTTCTGGGACCAGTAGTGCGGATTAGCTGGAAGAGCTTCTGGTAATTGCCTACTGCTCCTGCCTCCTCCATTTCTTGAGCCCGACTGGTCCACCAGGCTTCCTTGTCAGCACGTAGGCTCCGCTTTAGTTCACGCCTAATAGCCCGTCTGGTCACATAGTATTCAGAACCAGCCAAGAGGTGCCTTCTAGCTTCCAACAGGTTCACGGACCTCTCGGATATCCAGTGACTGGTGCGCTGACGACTGATAGTGCCACAAACAGATGCTCCTGATTCGTGCATCGCGGCCGAGATCCTATTCCACTGAAGTTCAGTGTCATTAGGACAAGACAGCGAGAGTTCGCTATGCAGTGCTTCTTGATAGGTTTGCCTGACCGAGGGCTGGGACAATTTCTCCCTTGCCAATCGGAGGAGACGCTTTGTGCGCCTTCCGGTAAAGTTCATGGAGAAACGACAACATACCAAGGCATGATCAGAGTCGACACAGGTACTCCAGTACGAGCGGCAATCCAGAATGGAACCGCGCCACCTGTAACTTATGGCTATGTGGTCAATTTAGGTCCATCGCTGGCCAGCTACAGGTGGACGCCAAGTGGCACTTCGGCGCCCACTGTGTCTAAAAGCAGTTTCACGAAGAAACAACTGGTGCTCCGCACACAGTTGCAGCAGACACTCGCTGTTGTCAGTCCGTTCGGAGTTAAGCCCATAATTACCCCCCGGCTGAGCTTCTGAAGAGCTCAGACGCCCTACTTGTGCGTTCATATCCCCTGCAAGTACTATACTATCTGAACTAGTAGCACTGCGTAGTAGGGCGTTCAGTTCGTGATAGAAAGTGTCCTTGACTGCATTAGAACTGCAGTCGGTGGGAGCATAAACGGAAATCACAAACAAACAGCGTTTTGTTTTACTTCGCGAATTCACCTCAGCTGATGTCGTCAAACGGGCTGCACATAAACGGCTGTTCACCGGAATTCAATCAACCAACGATGACTCAGCCTTGGAGCTGAGAATGATACCTACACCAGCTTGACCCGTGAGTGCCGCATCGGCGTCTCCGGATGCGTGCAACCAATAACGAGAGGATAAGCCGGGTGCAGTCAATTCAATAAGCCCGTTAGAGTCATTAATCCTAGTAACGGACACACAACACACATCAACACCCAGTGTGTCCAAGGTGCGTGCGAGTGCAGCCTGCTGACCTGTTTGTCTTAGAGTGCGGACGCTGAATGTCTCCATGGAAATGGGACAGCGTGGCCTTATAAGGGACTTTTGCCGATAGGCGTCCGATATGTGCTGTGGGATGGTGGCTGCAGATGGTACTACTTCAGTAACACTTCGGTTGCTGTCAATTAAGCTGGGAATTATAGAAGGTAGGTTAGTAATGGGGGCCGGGATGGGACTAAGAGAAAAAGGTGGAAAAGAAAGAAGGTAGGCGCCAGCAGTAGCATGTTTTCGCTTATCCGCCCTGCTGTATGCAGCAGATAAGGCGACCCTTGATAATCTGCGCGACGGCCGATGCAGGATGAAGTTTATGTTTGAAGAAAATGTCATGGTTGTATGTGGGCTGAGATACTGCCAGGGCGCCCAGACCTAGACAGGAGAACGATTAGGGTCCTCATCCAAAGCCTTTGGCTCAAAAGCCTGTCCGCAAGGCAGCGGGGTGGCAGTGATTTAGTTTTACAGAAATGGACGCCATTCCATTTCAAACCCCAACCTGGAGGACCAGGAGACTGAGTTTGTCTGACCTCTCACTATTGACCAACCTGGTAGGAGTAGCTCTCAAGATGCTCGGAGGCATCACCCAGTATAGCTCAATGGGTCAATGAGGTACGCAAACCGTCGCACCACGTTAAGGTCCAGTCTCGTTGTGACGGCTTGTCGTGCTATAGATGATAGGAGATATCTTGATGGTTGAGTGAACGGAACTGCGAATCGGAGCCCGATTACATGGTTAGCAACATTCGGTTTCGGATTTGCTTGTTACTGTGGCCAGCCACAGGACGCCTGCGCCTACAGAGGGACCATGGATGGCTTGCGCTGCACCACCCACAGCTCCAACCACATACCCCATATCCAGTGTGAACCCGAAGGAATAAGACTGCGAGGCATGTGGATGGGAACCACGTTTCATCAACGGAGCCGGCCCACACTCCTTCACAGGCAAACACAAGCATGCTGGAGTTTGGGAATCAAGCGCACACAAGGCGGTAACTGAAACGTAGTCCGCTCCACACCGAGTGCATGGAACCACTCTTCGAGACTAGCACGGCGACGAGGACCGTGCACCCAGTCCCCTCCAGCAACGACCAACTGTCTCCTAGAGCCAGTATGGACGGTATTGGGTAATAGACAGGTAGGCACCTTGTCAACATGCACGTCAAGCGCAGCGACACTGGGGATATCAAGCAATAGCCAATCACTTTAGAGAAAGATAACAAACAAAATAAATCGAATAATGCATAAGGAAACGGTAACATAAATCATAAATTAATGAGCATTTGAAATAAGTTGTTTACAAACGAATCCGAGATAAGTTCACGAGGAAAGAAAGTATAATATACGGAAATGCCAACAACACGAAAATGTTTTCGAAATTAACTACAATTGGCTTAAGCGACGTGTGAAAGTTGATAGAAGAGAGTATAGGTAGGCATTTATGTGAGAAAAAACAGGACGAAATTAAAAACCAACCACCTGAAATAAATAGACTTAGCATGCAGGCACGCGGTTAGTAAATCGAATGCAGCGTACCTACAAACGCTGTGCCGGTTCTGCCTACGTTCTCTGCAGGACCCGTCGTCGCTTCGGTAGTGGTCCCGAGTGGCCTCGCTCATGGCTCACTGGGCCTGCATGACTCAGGCACTAGCGACTGCATGTGCTACAGCACCATGCGCTCGATGTCGATAGTGTGCAACCCATCGGTGCTTGCCGCTTCCGAACTTGCCGCTTCTTCTCTGCATGTATGAGGTCTTTCTCCCGCACCTCGGCAACTGTCTTCGTGATTAGCTCGCGCCATGCACGCCGATCAATCGCCTTCGATTCCCATGACCTGCATTTAGGATTAGCACGTGAGAGGTTCACTTTGTTCATGTCCTGGTAACTTAACTTTGGATTCCTCACATGCCGCTTCCCAATACTCAGCTGATGTTTCGGTATGCGCGTTGAATTCATACGGCTCATATGATCAAGCCACCTCAGGTGTCTTAGTAAAAGTATGCAGTCCATTGCATACATCCCACATTGTCGCAACTTTCATGTCAGCAACTCAGTCGCACCAACCGACGCGTAAAATTCGTCGCAAACACTGTTGATGGAACCGCTCGAGATATCGCACATCCCGCCGGTACATCGTCCACGTTTCACTGCCGTATAGAAGAACGGACAACACCATAGATTTGCACACCATCAGATTCGTGCCAATGGTAAGGTGATGGTTGTTCCACACTCGGTACTCTAGCTTCCCGAATGCCGCCGCTGCCATCAACTGGCGGATACGTAGCTCACTGTGTAACCGCTGATTAGTCGATATCACACCCCAAGGTAGCAAAAGCGGGAGGTGGTTTCCAGTACTTCAGCATCAATGCTGATTCGCGGTAATATTGAAGATTGCACCTCCGGTGAGGGCTGAAAGAGACAGCCAGCTTTTCTTGTGTTGATGGTGAGCCCAAATTTGACCGCTGTCGAAGCCAGAGCACTAGTCATGTGCTGCAACTCATCCGCGCTGTGTGCAAACGCGCAGTCGTCAGCAAACAGCAACATACGGATAGTTGTTTCACAGACTAGAGTTCTCGCACCGAAACGACGGATGTTCAGCAACCCACCATCAATGCAGTGTTCCACACGAACACCGTAAGCACAAGACATTATTGCATGAAGATATATATTAAACAAGGCAGGAGCTAAGACACAACCTTGCTTCACACCAGAGACACCTGCAAAGTCAGCCGAGGTCTCTCCAATCAGCTGCACCCTAGCCCGCATACCACTGTGCAGACATACAATTGAAGTTACAAACTTACTGGGAAACCAAACTTACCCAACACCAGCCACAATGCCTCGCGGTTCACTGTATCAAATGCCTTGGTGAAATTAACAAAAAGAGAGTACAAAGGCTGGTGTCGTTCTCTGTACTTCTCCTGCAACTGACGAGCCGCAAACACCATATCCACAGTGTTGCGACCCGAGCGGAATCCACACTGCTCTTTCGCCAAGTTAGGTGGCACTACCTGATCGACGAGGCGGTTGAGCAGGATTCGGCCAATCACCATGCCCCCATAACTCAGCAAGTTGATGCCACAATAATTCGTGTAACATTGCTTACTACATTTGCCCTTGTACAGTGGTAGCACAAGCGCATCCTACAGCTTAGCAGGCACCTCCACCTCAATCCATACCCGTTGCACCAAGTGGTGCAGCGCAGTCACCAATGTGGGTCCGCCGTGTTTCAAAAATTCAGACGGGACCCCGTCGTTGCAGGCACAAAGGCCATTTCGCAGCTGAGCAATTGCTCTCTGCGTCTCATCCAGTGTCGGCGTGTTCGCCAGACTCGCCTTCACATCATTCTGGTTCAGGCCGTTCAATGTAGGCCGGTCGATCTCTCAACGGTTGTTCAAGTGGCAGTCAAAGTGTTTCCGCCAGATCTACATCATGCCTGCAGTCTGTGTGCACGTAGCGCCTGAACTACCATCGATCAGCGTCCTCAGCGGCTCAAATCTCGGTGCATGCACCGCCTTCAAGGAGTCAAAGAATTCCTTGTGTTGGCGGCGTTCGGTGTAGCATCCCATCTGTTTCGCCTTCTCCGTCCAACATGCATTCTAGGCGAAAGGGGGTCTAGGGTCACTCACCGTCGAAGTCTGCGAAACTGACTCTTCTTTCCTAAGTCACTGGGGTCTGCCACACGTGCAGCAAATGCTGCATTCTTCTCCGACACCAATGCGCCAATCGCCGCATTGTTCTCATCAAACCAATCAGGCCGCTTACAGTTTGCGCGCCCGATGGTCTCCTCGGCAGCAGCTGTCACCTGGTCGCGAATGTGATACCACAGATCGCCCACTGTGGCGATGCAGTCCACATTACATAGGCGTGCAGCCATCGCCTTCTATAGCTCAGTACATTTCGCAGCAGTATCGAGGGAGAGAATGTGAAATTTACGCCGATTCATTGCAGGAAATCAATACATAGATTTACGAAAATATATGTACGGTTTGGTGCGCACCAATTTATGATCAGTGCCACACTCAGCTCCACGCTGACGTACGATGACATAGTCGAGCAGGTGAGCGTGACCACTCCGTGGGTGCGTCTAAATTGCTAGATCACTCGCACTCAGTACAAACCGAGTGTCTGTGATCGTCTGGTCGTGAGTGGTACACCGTGAGAGCAGCCTGTCACCGTTCGCATTCGCTGAACCAATGCCATGCGAACCGATAACATCCGTCTACACCGATGCATCACGCCCAACGCGCGCGTTGGAATCACCCAGCAGAAATAGTCGGCCGCTCCTGGACACAGAGCTTATCGCAGAGGATAACTGAGTGTAGAATTGCTAACGCGTGTCATCAGGATAACACATGGTCGGACCGTACGTGCTTATAAAAGTGGCAAACGTATCACTTCCGAGTCGTAGGCGAACAGTCATCAGTCGCGCACTGATGCCTGTTGGTTCACCCACCAGGTGGCAGTTTAGGCCATCGGATATTGCAAATCCGACCACATGTTCACGTGGTGCTGTGGTGGCGTTGCTCAAACCAGTAGAGGGTATAGCCAGCACTTGCTTCATGAAACTTACTTCGCTCAATGTGCCGGGTCTCGTTGAGCGCCGCAAGATCGACGTTGTAGCGCGCCAGTTCCATTGCGACCAGTGTAGTGCGTCGCTCGGGGCGCTCACTCGAGCTTCAGTCCAGTAGTGTGCGCGCGTTCCAGCACCCGATGTTGAGTGTTTTGCGCGCAGGCATACGTTTGTATTGGTGGGCAATCGCACGTGAGGTGGCGATTGTGCTTCGGAGGTTTGCTTGAGGGACTCCAGCCGGAGCCTTTGGCTCAAAAACCTGACCCACAAGACAGTGGGGAGCAAATGCAGCTCGGGAATGTGATTGCAGAGACAGACTGGGATCTGCTTGATGTCCGTCATACACAGCCTTTGAGGTACTGGAACGATTCATGTATGTTTCGCGACCGTAGTAAGATACGCACCTGCGACCACGGCCAGACGCAAGTGGGTTTTGGCGGATTTGCACCAATTTGACCAGGAGGTGCCTGGCTTGAGGCGGGCAGTAGCAAACCATTGAGCACCCGGAAGCTCTTCCACCGTCAGAGACAATGCGTGGCGCTCGCGCTCTAAGCCAATCGAACTGTGAGCTTATAACCCGTAGATCTGTTGTCTCCCATGGCTAGGTTTTACGGGAAGAGGGCCAAAAACACTTCATAACTTGAGGATGGTCTAGGATACTGGCAGGGCGCCCACACCTGATAAGAGAACGACTCGGGTCCTCAAGCAAAGGTTACCATTAAAGGTACACCCGAAAGGCAGAGGGTCTAGCACGTGGTCAGTTCATTGACTCATGCGGATTGGTGTTCTGGATCTTGGCAGGGAATAAGGTGTAACCCAACTCCCACCCAGCAGTCGCCACGAAGAGGCGTCCAGAACATGAGCCCATGGCACAACAGTAGTAGCAGTGGGTAGACCATCTGTCAGGATCTAGCCACCACCAGTCTCAGCGCACCATACATACATACCGACAATTCGGTATTGCCTTTGAGCGAATTGTAAAAATCCTCGGTTAAATTAAGAAAACAAAACTGGGATTAACTACGATTGCTATTTTTACTGCGGATTGGAGTAACAAAGCAAATACTAACGAAAACAGTGTCCAAACCAAAATGAAATAATCAGGAGCAATGCAACTCAAAAGGGCCAGCGTATCTAAACGTACCGGTCACATGGACACACTGGAGCTATGCCATATCATCATCATCATCATCATCATCATCATTATACACGTTAGATGCACGCGGAAAACACCTCAGCTATTGTGCCGCAATAGAAAAGACAAGAAGAAAGTAAGAGGCACGACGGAAGAGTCCCCAGTAAGGGATGGGCATCGTTCCGGAGAGCTAACGGCCGGCTATCGTGAAGTAAAAGAGAGTTATATTACGCCTAACGAATGAGATCGTGATTGGAGGGGGAACCTAAAGGATGGGGTATGGACAAAGAAACGCACAACACAAACGCCATTGCGACCGGCTCTTCGCCATATCAGCAAGTGTGTCCAACAAAACGTGTTCATCGTCCTTAGGACCCCAGCCAGGCAGTCGAGAAGCATCAACCGATGCCAACTTCGAAGTGAGGGTTTTCAGTTCTCTCGACCAAGTCATCGCTTGGCCTCACCTCCTCCTCTTCCAACCGCACCCACAACGCGCAAACAATGCGCGTTGCGCCAGTCGGTGTGCTGGCATGTGCAACACGTGGCCCAGCCATCGGAGCCTGCTGCGTGATATAATAGTGCTGAGCGGTTCACTCGCTCTTCCTGCACCAAATATGCGACGCCAACACGCTCATTGCCCACGCGATGCTCCCAACAGACTTGAGCTAAGCTGCGAAGATAGCGATGGTCGAATGTGACGAGTCTCATGATGTCTGTCGACCTGATGGGCCAGGTTTCACAACCGTAGAAGAGATCTGAACGGACGGCTGCATTATACACTCAACCCTTCAGCTGGCGGAGATTGAAAAAGCAACTCGAGTTTTTACTATACGGTACGTAACCTCATCTTCACTTCCAAGGGCGCTAATATAGCTGCCCAGGTACTTGCGTTCCTGTACAACTTCTAGCTGATCATCAAAATGTGTTAGCTCAGGGGTAGGTCCCCGCTAATCTTGGAGAAGTACTTTGCATTTCGATAAAGCAAAACATGGCCCAAAACTGTAGACAGCATGTGCTAATCGGTCCAGTGCAGCCTGGCAGGTTTGGTAGCTGTCATATATGAAGGCAATGTCTTTCTTCAGGCTAGCACGCAGTTTTGCTCTGAGATATTTACGAGTCTCAAGGTATTCTAATGCAGTCGGAATACGTCGTCGAGCATCCATAAGTTCCAGAGACTGTGTAAAGACGCAATGTGCAGTTTGGCAATTTGATCTGTCACACGAAGACACGCCTGCTGATAGTAACGTTTAGTGAATATGCGACCAGTGATCTTCGACGAAGTTTGGTGGACGCTTACTCAGCCCAGATGTCAGCGTAGTTTGATGCGCATTCAGAAGACCCTGCTTCGCCTAACTGATATAAATGCGCTCAAAGTGACGTTGCGGACGTCCGCCAAAACGCACCCGCAGGTCAGCCCACATGAGAGCGTGATCGGAGTCCACGCTAGTGCTTCAACACGGGCGACAGTTTTGGACACAGCTTCTCTTGTGGTAGCTAATCGCGGTGATCGGTTTGCGTTCATGGTTGGCCCGAGACTGGTGGGTACCAAGTCACTCTACTGCGGGTGCTGTCGAAAGTTAGTGGTCGCGAGTAAGAGACGAGCACCTTCACACAGGTGTAGCAATCGCCCACCGTTATCATTACGGGAGCCTACACCATGTTGGCCACCCAGATGAAGCTCATCAGAGAACAATTTCCCAACTTCGGCGTTTTAATCACCAGGAAGCACCACAGTATCCGTGCTTCTTCTGTAACGAAGCAGATCGTTAAGTTGGTGATAGAAATCACCTTTCACCGAATCAGGGCTGCAGTTTGTGGGGCGCAGGCCGCAGTGACAAACAGACATTGTTTTCCCCGAGCGCCTTCGAAGCTTGGAACGAGCCAGCCAAGCTGACGTACATCCGGCTGTTGACAGGGATCCAGTCGACCAGGGCAGCTTCAGCCCGGGGACTCAAGACAATGCCGACGGCAGCTTGACCGGCATTTGAAGCTGCATCATCACCAGACAGGCGCAATGAGAATGTGCCGCCAGTGTCGCATGTGGGGGATCGCAGAGTAAGCACGGAGCTCGAACCTAGCAGGCGGGTTTCCGATGAACTGCAAATACCGATAGAGACCGTCTCGAGTGCACTGGCCAGTGCTGCCTATTGGTCAATCAGTAGCAAAGTGAGCACGCTGAGACATGCCAGTCTTAGTGAGGATCGAGAACTCCAAAGGGAAACGGATGAACTGACGTTGTCCACTTGGTTGAACATGGACTTGTCGCTTGGATTGGAGCGACGCCATGCGATTGTGTTTGAATACTGTATATTGTATTGTAGAGCAAGTAAAAATGAATTCTGTACAGGTTTTTCGAAATATGGTGAGAAACGTTATAAAAATTGTGTGTAAGTTGAGACCAGAAGACAAGCGAATATTCAAGCAAGGTGGGGGAGGAGCAAGAATTGGGGGATTGAAAACGGGGGGATGAAAGTGCAGTTAGAACAGGACGCTAAGGATGAAAAAGCGCAAGAGGGGGAATAAGAAGGCAGGAAGGCCTGAGCAGTAGCATCCAAACCCCTATCCACTCTGCTTGATGCGGCAGATAGGGCGCCGTTTATCATCCTATGTGACGGTCAGAGCGTCAAGAGATTGTTAGAAGGAAAGGTCATGGTGTATTGCGTGGATAAAATACTGTTAGGTTGTCCAGGCCTAGACAGTAGAACGATTAGGGTTCTCAGCCAAAGCCTTTGGCTCAAAAACCTTACCGCAAGGCAGCGGGGTTTTGGCACTGGACCACAGAGAGCCCGTTTTATGGAGCAAGGAGCCACGCTCACTCCAACCCCCAACCTGGAGGGTCAGGAGACTGAGTTTGTCTGGCCTCTAACCACTGACCTATCTGGTATGAGTGGCTCTGAAGGTGCAAAAGGCACCACCCAGCATAGCTCAATGGATCACTAAGGCACACAAACCAAAGCGCCACATTAAGGTCCAGTCTTATCGCTATGCCACAGGCACATTGAAGTCGTACAATCGATAAACCAATCAACCAGTCCACGCAGGCAATCGTCCGGCGGCAAAGCGCCGCGACTAAATTCACAATGGTACGAGGCATTGTCAAACACAAAATCAGGCTGAGCTAGTGTCCCTGAGTGAAGAGTGGAAATGGTCAAAGCGAGGTTTGAATGTGTATACATAACATAGTTTAGTTAAGAATAGGTGCAGATAGAAAACGGTGCGGACATAGACAAAGGGGGACACGTACGTGGCCGAGCTGCCTCGACCGGAAGGTTGGGTTAAGAAATTCCAGGGTGAATAAAGACAGGAACTTCGAGAAGCTTGCGTTACAAAAATGCATGTAACAGTGCGTACTGATTGCTATAGCATCATGGGAAGTACGCCGGTGCGCCTTAGCGAAGCTACGCCGCCGCGCGACCATTACTAGTCATGTGCTAGCTAGCGGTACCGCGAGGTCGACCGCAGCTACCCAGATCCGAACTGATGAGTTTTGGGATACAGAGCAGATGCCTCACCTCTACAGTCGCAGACCGACGTTGTGGCCTCACATCGTCCTATGTGAGTGTGCGTGGTGTAAAGCAAATTTGGAAAACTTTGGACCTCCAGAAATTGTTGCTTAATAGTCATCCGCCTGTGGAACAAATGCGTACTGGGCCATCAGCGTTCTCTAGTGAAACGATCGGTGCTGCCCAAGATAATTAAATTGAAGGCAATTCCGCCCCTTTGGAGGTGAACTAACCATACCTATATCTCCGGAAAGTAAGCTATGCGCTTTAAAAACTTACGTTGATATTCCGGCTTGATATTCTAGCAAAAACCAAGATTTCGGCGGTACAGCAGTAGTATTTACCCTTGCGCCGCCATGCAAACGTTTGCGACTGTACGTGGGGTGGAAAGATTCGTGAGGGCGCAAACCCGTGCAGGAAAGGGGACTCAGAAACGGAACGCAGAGATTGGGAGCCAGATGCGAATCAATTCCTCAAGGATTCCATACAGCGTGATATCTCAGAAAAGGAGGATAATGCAGTGGTCGAAGTTTACCTTAGTAAAAGGTTATAATCCATTACGTAGCGCGCAAACATGGGGGAAAAACAGTAGAAATTAACGGTTTCGAAGGACAATGGTCTAACTACTGTTGTCTGCATCTTACAATTTTAATGTACATACCGTTCTATGCTCCTGGAAGCGGGACATTCTGCCACACATTCGTCCGCAGCAAACTGTCTTCACACCTACCGTATGCAAGCGCGCAGCGATAGTTGTTCTAACCTGATCCGGCCGGAATCGATTATTTCTTGTTCAGCTAAGCAACGACACCAGTTGCATTTGGACGACGGTTACAATGCGGAATGTGAGTAACATATCGGAGAGGATGATACTATATGAAATGCCATAAACAATGCTACTATAGGGTGTCACTAGTTTAGGATGCGGCTGGAGATGCCCCTACTATACTACTTTACATCAGTTTTTACACGTGTAGAAGTATTCACCCCAGGTGGAATTTAACGTGCGTACAAAAAGCTGAACAAACAAGGAAAGTAAACGAACTGGAGGGCAGTAGGATATCCCGTGACTTCCGTAGAAAAATTCTTTGTTAAAAACCACGACGCTTGTGTGCCAAATGCCTCCAACAGGTCTGCCTGTAAAAAGTGTAAAAATAGATGCCAAATTACCTAAAATTAAAGGTCCGAGGGTCTGAGCAGCACCACAAGAGAGATCATAGACATAAAGGTACACGTCGACCATGACAGAATCAAGAGTGTAGTATGCGTCCGAATGGGGGTTTCGATAGCTACCGTGTCCGGGGTGTACGCGGGTCGTAATAGACCGAGGGGCTGAAAGGCAAAAGAGACATTTCGTAGGCGGCTGGACAGTTACATCACAACCATCTAGTACGAGCCGAAGATGGATGGAGGGCGTGCCTGTATGCGCATCGTGCCGAGCTGGACGGCGCTGTCACAGGTGCCGATGGAGGACCGAGCGTATGGTGACTGGATGAATGGCGAGAAAGTACGTACGGGAGATAGCTGCGCTAAAAACACCACAGATGAAAAAAGTAGGCAAAGGGAATGAGAAACGACAATCACAATCTAGACTACGCTCGACGACATCTTACCTGTTGGCTTGCTACGGCGACACTGACGCGCTACCTTACCCCCCTCTTATGAGGCGCTATCCTACGAACAATTCCGCCCTATGATTACACTATAGAAAGAGTAGACGCCACCACAAAAGTATTCTGTAAGGGATACTAAGGGATACCCTCCATGAATTGTCTCCATCAATGACCCCTTGTTTCTATCTTATCCATTACCGCAATCACAAGCCCCAGGAGGTCTCAGTCGGATCAGTCGCACCCATCGTACAGGTGCTAACATTAAAATTCTGAATGCAAAAGGTATTTAGCCATTACTGATTAGTTCCTGACGTGCTTCGGTTCCCTCACTGACACGTTGGTCCAAAGCCTGCATGAACCAATTGGTATCCACAACCCTCCGGCTTCTCTTTTCACTGGGCACTTCGTCAATGGTTAAAAATTTAAACAAACAGTGCAGCCTAGCCTACTGACTGGCTGGTTCGCAAACCTGTAGGTATTCCTCATATAGGATATCGCAGGGTAATGACCAAGCCATCCCAGCAGGCGAACTTCAACCCTTATATCTCATCTAGATCTTCATTCCTTGTCTTCAGCTTTACATGTATCACTTTCCTACTTCCTCGACCATTGGGTCCGTGGAAAGAATATTAAGCTTATGATCTTTAAGGTACGCCTAGTAAAGGCATCATACCAGACCTAAGCCTTTAATAAGATGTAGAAAACGATTGTTGCTGAAGATACACTTAAGATTAGCATTAGGATTGTCCAAAACCGGCTAAATACCGGCTTTAGATGAACCTTTATGTGCCTTCGTAGATGTCGGTTGCTAGCTGGCCTTAAATGACGCGTTTTAATTAAGCCTGAGCACTAGCTAGTTTACTCCGCAGTTTCCATCATCATCATCATCATCATACACGTTACCTAGAGGTGGGGAACACCTCAGCTACTGTGCCGCAATACATAGAAAAAAGGAGAAAAAATGCAACTGGTGCAAGCTGGCTGAGCTACCGGTAACGGATGGGCATCGTTCCGGTAAGCTACCAGCCGGCTGCTGTGCACCCAAAAAAATATTATGCAAAATTATATAAGACTAAATAATGAGATCGCGGTTGGAGGGGGAGGCTAAGAGGGATGGGGTGGGACAAAGAAACTCACAGCAGGAACGCCACTGAGGTCGGCTCCTTGCCATATCAGCAAGTGTGTCCAACCAAACGTGTTCATCGTCTTTTGGACCCCAACCAGGGAGCCGAGACGCTCCAACCGAGGCCAGCTCAGAAGTGAGGGACTTCATTCCTCTGGACCAAGTCATCGCTTGGCCATCCCTCCTCTTCTTCCATCCACACCCCCAGCGCGCAAACAACACACGTCTCGGGAGTCGGTGGGCTGGCATGCGTAACACGTGGCCGAGCCATCGGAGCCTGATGCGTGAAATAACGGTGCTGAGCGGTTCAGTTCCTTTTCCTGTGCCATAAACAAGGCGTCGAACACGCTCGTTGCTCACTCGGTGTTCCCACCAAATGTGAGCTAAATTACGAAGGCACCGGTGGTCGAACGTAACTAGCCTCTTCAGGTCCGCTGCTTTAAGCGGTCAGGTTTCACAACCGTACAGTAGGGTCGAACGTACTGCTGCATTGTACACTCTACCCTTCAGGGCAAGAGTGATGTCGCGCCGGCGCCCTAAGTGGCGAAGGTTAGCAAAAGCGCCCCGAGCTTTTGCTATACGATTCGTGATTTCATCTTCAATTTCACGGGCGCTGATACAACTTCCCAGGTAGTTGAATTTTTGAACGACTTCCAGCTGATCCCCACCAAGGGTCAGCGTAGGAGGCGGTCCAGACCAATCTTGGAGAAACGCTTTGCACTTCGAGGGTGAGAAGCAAAGCCCGAAGTGACAGACAGCTAGTGCTAATCTGTCCAGTGCCGCTTGGCACGTTTGTGAGCTGTCACAGATCGGGGCAATATCATCCGCATACTCTAAATCAAGAAGTCGTTCTCCTGTGAACGCGATTTCCATGACTTCGTCAACAGCGAAGTTAAAGAGGAAAGGTGACAGCGGGCATCCTTGTCTCACGCCGCTGGAGATATTAAAGGGCGACGACAACTTGCCGTAAGCCCTCACTCTGCCCGAGCTACGAGCATATAATGCTCGGATAATATTCACATACTTCTCAGGTACACCTTTCCTGAGTAGACAGTCCCAAAGTGCATGTCTATCCACCGAATCGAATGCACCTTTGATATCGAGGAACACGACAACGGTGGGCCGCCAATATGTATGACGGTGCTCCAACAACTGACGCAAGGTGAAGATGTGGTCAATGCAGCCACGACCTCGACGAAACCCAGCTTGCTCTTCGCGAATCTGGCTTTCACGAGCGCCAGTCAGTCTGTGAAGGATGAGAGAGGCAAGCAATTTTGAGGCGATGGAGATCAGACTGATTCCTCTATGGCTGCCGCATTCCGATCGTGAGCCTCCTTTGAAAATTGGGACTATGACGGAGCGGCTCCAATCGGTTGGGACAGTCTCCTGCTCCCACAGTCTCACTAGTAACTCGTGTAAATCATCCACAAGAGCAGGTCCCCCGAATTTGAAGAGGGCTGGAGGAAGGTCATCAGGTCCCGCGGCTTTATTTAACTTCAACAGTTCGATCTCACGTTCCACTTCTGAGCGAGAGGGTGGATCCAAAGGAACAGCCCACGGAGCAGGGCGATCACTGGTCGGCGAGAAATCTAACAATTCCGACCGATTAAATTGCCTTTCAAAGTGCTCAGCCCAACATTCCAGGCGTTTTGATAAGTTGTGGATAGGCTGTCCGCTCTCGTCACGTATAGTTTCACTAACACCAGGTCTCCTGCTGCCCGTTTCCCGTATAAGACGGAATAACTCACGATGGTTACCAAGGGCAGCGGCCATTTCCATCTCTGTTGCACGACGAGACCACCAGGATTCGCGGTCTCTCTTCAGGCTAGCACGGAGGTTTGCCCGGAGCTCTTTGCGAGTTTCATTGTGTTCGCTTCCAGCCGGAATATGCCGGCGAGCATCTATAAGTTCCAGAGACTGTGAAGAGACCCAATGTTCATGTTGGCGATTAGACACACCACATGAGGATTTGCCTGCTGCTAGTAAGGCCTGTTGCATATGAGACCAGTGAGCTTCAATTGCATCCAGTGAGCGTTTATCCAACTCGGATGACAGCGTAATTTGATAGGCATTCAGAACAGCTGGATTCACCAGTCTGCCGGTGTCAATGCGCTCACAAGGTCGTCGCGGGCGTCCGCCAAAACGCATCCGCAGGTCAGCACATACAAGTGCATGATCGGTGTCAACACCTGTGCTCCAAATCGAGCGACAGTTCTGGACGCAGCCTCTCCAGCGGTAACTGATAGCAATGTGATCGATTTGCGTCCATAGCTGGTTCGAGGCTGGTGGGCGCCAAGTCACCCTCTGGCGGGTGCTGTGTCGGAAATTAGTGCTCGCAAGAAATAAGCGAGCATCCTCACACAAATGAAGTAACCGCTCACCGTTATCATTACGGGAGCCTATACCATGTTGGCCGCCCAGATGCAGCTCATCTGTGGATAATTTTCCAACTTGAGCGTTCAGATCTCCAGCCAGCACTACAGTGTCCGAGCTTCTTCTGTGGCGAAGGAGTTCGTTCAGTTGGCGATAGAAGTCGTCTTTTACCGAGTCATCGCTACAGTTTGTCGGTGCATAGGCAGCGATAACGAATAGACACCTGTTAGTCCCACGCGACTTCGAAGTTTTGAACGAGCCAGCCAATCGGACCGCACACATCCGGCTACTGATTGGAATCCAATCAACCAGAGCAGCTTCAGCCCGGGGACTCAGGGCAATACCAACACCGGCTTGGCCGGTGCTCGAAGCTGCATCATCACCGGATAGGCGCAATGTGAAAGTGCTGCTAGTGTCACCTGAAGGGGATCGCAGAGTGAGTACAGAGCTCGAGTCTTGCAGGCGGGTCTCCGATAAGCAGCAGATATCGATCGAGAGGGTCTCTAATGTTCGGGCAAGTGCTGCCTGTTGACCGATCTGTAGCAGTGTGCGAACATTGAGGCATGCCAGTCTGAAGGAGGATCGAGGGCTCCAAATGGAAGCCGATGAACTGGAATGGGCCGCTTGCTTGGACATGGGCCTGTTGACAGTGCAGGAATGACGCTCTGCGTTCACTTGTGAGTTGAAACTAAAAGACAAGCGACTATTGAAGCAAGGTGGGGGAGGGCCGAGAATTAGGGGGTTGAAAACAGGGGGGATAAAAATGAAGCTGGAACGGGACGATAAGGGTGAAAAAGCGCAAGAAGGGGAATAAGATGGGAAGGCTTGAGCAGTAGCATCCAAACCCCTATCCACCCTGCTCGATGCAGCAGATAGGGCACCGTTGATTATCCTCTGCGGTGGCCAGAGCATCAGAAATTTGTTTGAGGAAAAATTCATGGTATTGCGTGGGCAGGATACTGTCAGGTTGCCCAGGCCTAGACAGGAGAACGATTAGGGTTCTCAACCAAAGCCTTTGGTTCAAAAACCTGGCCGCAAGGCAGCGGGTTTGGCGGTGGGCTACAAGGAGTCCGTTTTAAGGAATAAGGAGCCACCCTCATTCCAACCCCCAACCTGGAGGACCAGGAGGCTGAGTTTGTCTGGCCTCTAACCATTGACCAATCTGGTATGAGTGGCTCTGAAGGTGCAAAAGCACCACCCAGTATAGCTCAATGGATCACTGAGGCACACAAACCATCGCACCACGGTAAGGTCCAGCCTCATTGCGATGGACACTAGTAGACAGGCATAATGAAAATCAGATCCTCTTCTCTAACTGCTTTTGCTAGGAAATCATTCGCATTCACAGATTCTATTTCACTGGCACAAAAGCTAGCCAACGACAGAGAGGCCCCTGTCACACTGGCTAGCTGGACCACCAGAAACTTTCGACCACCACTTGTCTTATCTTGGCCGCCCGTGCGTTATTTATCTTTTAGCTGGCTTCAAAGCCTACTATGCGGTATGCATAATTGTGGGTGAACAACCAGTTCCCACTTTTTTGTTATTATCCTACTCTGGATTTACCTTATCACTGCTTAGGGTGCTAGAAAAGCTCTTTCCAGGAAAACCACCAAGGAAATAGCTGGTGCGACAGTATAGTACCAGTTAACGTTGCAACCTGAATGAACACCGCTGGCATTTGCTTCAAAACGCAAAAATGGGGAGAAATAACTCGAAATTAATCAAAGAGCCTCACAATAGTGTGCAACTGTTAGGTCTCGAACAACCTACTCTGCGGAAAATCGCGCAGGCAAGGAACCAAGTCGAGTTGGCGTCACTGAATCAGACCGAATTTCGTAACATGCAAAGAAAAACAGAATTTCACACAGAGCAAAGTCGAATGCGCACAGAAAACGAAACAAATCGATTTGTTCAGAAGGTAAGTGCGCAACTTCCTACAAGCAACTGTGTACTTTGCATCAGAACAGTCTCAGTTACAAGCAAATAGTGTTTTTCCGTGTTACAGAACATGTGTTACAATTTCTCGTTTCACAACACTCACACGTCCCTTAGATCTTGAGATCTATAAAATCAAACGAGCAAACAACCGTGATTCGTACTGAATCAGTGTGCTTCATCCCACGTGGACCTGTTCTGTGTTTGACATACTACTCGTTCGGCGGTTGTCTTCTGATCTCGCGGGGTACAACTAGGAAGCTGCTAAGTCGAGCCCTGAGGACACAACAGCAACAACACATGTTCCAGCAAACTCAACCCCCAGAAGTAGAGTCGGTAATTCCCCAGCAACGCAGACCCAAATGGATTTCACGCCCCAAAGCATTTTGCTAAAGTTTCCGATACTCATTTCTTTATTATTAGTGACAGGCTCCTCTAGCTTACTGGTGTTAGTGACAGCCTCGTGAACATAGCAAATCGGCTCTAAGAGAAAATTGCGATGTTTATCTAAGAAATGTGTATATTTTCCAGGCCCAAACGTGTCAAAAGAGCCGAAAGGTCACCTGTGTTATTCAGATAGACCTAGCACATGCAGCCTTGACATAAACTTCAGAACCACTTGGCGGCTTAAAAAAATACTAAGCTCTATATTCCTAGTGGTTTATGTGGCTCAGTATCCACTGAAAATGATACACTGAGGCCTTCTGACCGTGGGTTAATTATAAGTACTGAATTCCCATGCATACATAATATTCCTTACTGGTTTTCTAGTGTTTTCGTGAAACGTTATCGCTTATTTGCCTACATTTGCTATGTATGCCTGGAAAGTGTGCATTTCGGCCACCTACGACGTTCCTAGTTGTTGCAGGGTATTACGGGCTACATAGAGTGCATCTAGATAGCTGTCTATTTAGAACGTATACCGCTCCGCTACCTAGTACTTTTTTTCTGATTTCTGCTTGCAAAGCAGAAAGCCATTATTAACGAAAAAGAATAATGGCGTCATTCGTAAACTACCATTCAAGTATGAATAACTTGCAAACTACTGCACGTATTGGATTCTTTTTACTTTTAGCGTAATCAGCGGTTAAAGCTTCTCCTGAGCAGCTTATAGGTGTGCTACTTCACGCAACATTCTAGCTTCAGAAAAGGTTTTTCTTTTTCTGAGATTTAGATTCAGACTCAGATGGACTGGAACGATAAGAAAATCCCTTGAGTGTTCCTTCTTGAGTAAATCGTTGAGCCAGGAAATGATAAGGTGCTAGTTCTTGATAGATCTAAAACGAAACACCCGAAACACCCAGATCAACCAATTACTACCCACGTTCCCTGCACTAGCAGTCCCCGCTGTGTAGGTTACGTGAAGTAAGAAAGAAGTAGAAAGTAAATGGAAGATAAAGGTGAATGAAAGTCATTAAAATGAAGGAAAACACCAGAGTGAAGAGAATGACAGAATAAGAACTAAAAGTTTGAAGATGGATATGGTCAGGAGAAGAGAAAGGTTTCGTCTTGCCACTCAAGTGTCTAACTGACACTCTAAACCCTTAACCGTAGGTTCACTGACTACACTTTCTGGAAGTGAGTTCCAGCGCTCCATAACTCTACGCGACAACCGGGTATCCGCCCTGATCTGGTCAGAACGCGACTTGTGTAGCTTCATGGGATGACCGCGAAGACAAGGCAACCTAGCCGGGCTAAATAGCCAGCTCAAGTCCGGTTCAACCTTCCCAGTTAAAATGCGGTAAGTAAAGATTAGGTCTCCTCGAAGCCGTCGGTAGTGCAGTGAATACATACCCAAGCTAAGTAGGCACTCGGGGTACGATTGCCCCCGTAACCCCTCGACCAATTTGGTACCTACTCTCAAAACCCTCGAGCTCCATTTTGTCCAGAACAAGGCAGGGCGGACAAGCCTGGACGCAGTATTCCAGATGGGGCCGGACGGAAGCTGAGAACAGCTTCACAAATATGTCGGCAGTTAAGACCCCGAAAGAACGGCGTATTAACCACAACATTCTGAAACCCCTACTAGCGGCCTTCTTCCAGATGTCACCAGAATGCAAAGACGAGGAATGGACGACGTTTAGGTCTACCTGGTTGGAGACAAGGGGAGTTCGACCCCACCGAGTACGTAGCTCGAAAGCGGGAAACTTGCTCCTATACGAAGGACGGAATACTTAGCCTGATTTATGGGCAGCAGCCACAAAGTAGACCAGTCCCAGAGTCTGTCCAGGGCATGCTGTATGGCCTCAGAACACCCAGGAACATTTACAATATTCCATAGCTTAAGGTCATCAGCAAACAATAGCGATGATACCCTAAGCTCTCCAGGGAGATCGTTTACGTAGATGGAGAACAGCATCGGTCCAAGGACTGAACCCTGTGGGACACCGCTAAGGACCGCTTGCCTAAAGGATAAGCTGCAACCCACACGTATACAATGCTATCTTCCCTGCAAGAACGCAGATACCCAGTGAAGGGCGCGGCCAGATACGCCGTAGGACCTCAGCTTTTGTGATAGCCTCAAGTGGGGTACCTTATCAAATGCTGTCGAGAAGTCTACGAAAAGCACATCCACTACGTGGCCATTGTTCATTGCCTCGGCCTAAGCTTCACGAGCAACCAACAAATTCGTCAAACACGAAAACCCCTTCCGGAATCCATGTTGTGCACTACTGAGTAGATTAAATCTATTCAGGTGACATTCCAACGAATCTCTCACCAGCTTTTCAAGCAGTTTGACCACGACGCTAGTCAGACTAAATGGCCTATAATTGGCTGACAGACTCCTGTCGCCAATTTTGAAGATAGGACAGATGACAGCCTCCTTCCATTCTGAAGGTAATGTACAGCTGTCAAATGACTTCTGAAACACCATCGTTAACGGTCCGCTTAGTTCCCCAGCCAACTCATGCAGAAGATTCGGGCCCAGCTGATTTGGAAGGGTTCAGTTCTTGCAGCAGTTTAAGGACTTGCATTTCCACCACAGTAAACTCGGCTAAATAAGAACCCTCAGGTACTCTAGGTACAAGTGCAAGGCTAGTCAACGCGGAAACGTACAAAAGCCCCTGTATACTGTTCCCCAAGTACACAAGCCTTATTTGAGTCCACATACACTCGAGTTCCATCGGCCCGCATCAAAGTTGGGATTACCGAAGTTGAACCACAGCGTCTCTTAACATATGGGAAGAATTTCTTCGAATTTTCCGAAGCTCCATCAGCCAATTCCATCTCGCACACCAGCCGAGCTTTCCCTAAGTGTTGTTTACACCTATTTCTAGCCTCGCGGTATCTATCATAGGTGCTAGTTGATGGAGCCGCACGGTAGGTCCTCCAGCACCCAGAACGCTTCTGGAACAGGTACTTGCCAGTGGTATCTATCCACGGCGGCCGCGCTCGTGTCTCCTTTCTCCTCGCAAGTGGGGTGTAGGGAGTAGACACTTCCGTGAGATAAGATTTAAATTTATCCCAGGCCACCTGAATCGTATCAACCACCGAGATTTCGCAACGCATCCCAGCAGCCTTGATATGCATTGCCTGATAGTTAGCACGCCATATGTTCGGAAATGGCTTAGCAATGCTCTGGTGACACCTGGTCAGAGTACACCTGAATGACAAACAAACATGATCATTAGCATCTAAGGAGGAGCTGTAAGTGATGTCCCCTACGAAGTCTAGTGACTTGGCAAACACTAGAACCAAAATAGACGGGAGTTGGGCGTCTATGTACCTAGTGGAGAGGTCCACGAACTGATGCAACGGTACTTGTAGCGTAAGCTCAAGTAGATCTGCCCCGAAAGTACCTTCTGCCGAGTTGCAAGAAAGATCCGCCCCGGAACACTTCTGGTAGAT
The DNA here is from genome assembly GCA_944474145.2 of Dicrocoelium dendriticum. Classification (NCBI taxonomy): domain Eukaryota; kingdom Metazoa; phylum Platyhelminthes; class Trematoda; order Plagiorchiida; family Dicrocoeliidae; genus Dicrocoelium; species Dicrocoelium dendriticum. Next base: position 70,072,496 of record OX104066.1, read on the forward strand.
TGAAATCCCTCAGTATAAAACACATGTTTGCGGATTGGGAGCGAATAAAGTCAAGCACCTCTTTGGACGCACTCCCAGGGCTTCTATACACAAGTACAACTGTAAGTTGAGCTGAGGAAGTGTTAAGCACTACCGACAGCGCTTCGACAGTTTTATCTGCCGACTGAAACATGTAGGTACATGAAACGTTAAGTTCATACCTAACGTAAATAGCAACGTCCCCGCCTTGTCGGCCAACGAAGCGATCACATCTAAATAGTGCGTAACCAGACAGGTTGAAATTTGGCGCCAGTTCAGCTGGGACCGGAACGATAGGATAATCCCGTGAATGATTCTTCTTTTGCGTATCGTCGGATCGGGAATTGACAGAAACTAGCTTGCGAGATATTACATAGCCACACGGGAGCGGGAAATGCTGCAACGAACAAAAAGATACAGTCTCGATATATAAATACACGTGATGTTTAAGATAATAATAAGACGAGAGAAATTTTTAACGTTTATAGGGTAGGACAGAGGACTTCCTACAGCTGGGAGAGAGGAAGTAGGGAGAGAGATAATCGCCAGACGGAAGTGCATGTTAGGATGTTCGGGAGAAACTAGCTCCCTGAAACAATAACTGATATTAGTAATGCATAACGCGTCATAGAGACAATAAGAAAATGTTAAAAACTTCTACGTAAAGTAAAATTTAGCTGCGCTGGATCCAAATGATAATATAGCGTGTCATTAGTATAAATTCGTCTAAAATAAAAAGAGAATGAAATATAGATAAAAAAATAGCGGTTAGAAATTACACAAAGAAGACATTAAGGAGCGAATGAAACTTGATATATATATAGAAAAATGGATATGAGACTAGAGATATAGGATATTGATATTACAGGATTATATGAAGCGGAATTTAAAAAGAAATCTCACTCTCTATATGCGAGATCTAAAGAAGAAAGCGTAAGAAGCGGACACTTCTCATGAGAATGCTACTATGCGCTGAAGGAGAGTAACAATAATCTTACAAAATATGACTTCTAGAGGAGAGCCAGTATTTGGTTGAGTAAGTATATAGTCACTTAGAGAAGGAGAGAGAAGTATAAGATTGTATATTAGTATACATAGATAAAGGTAATATCTTTAAGAATGAAATCTTTTTGGCTATGAATATATAATATAATTAATTAATAGAAGCTTAGCTCTAAGATATTGATCAGAATGTGTAAATCTAAGATATAATAAAAATTAGATTATTATGAGATAGTAATGTCTATGGGTTAATGGAAAAGGAAGAGATGTGTATTTGGAAGGGTGTGTAGTGGGGGGCGCGAGAGCTAAAAAGAGGTAATATGAGATAGAAGATGTAGATTAAGTAGAGGATGATTAAGAGTTATTAGAGTGTTGAAAAGAGCGAGGAAAAGAAGTATATGAATGTATAATGGAGAAGAGAAGAGTATGTAATTTGTTTTAGTGTGTGTTGTTTGATTAGAGATTTTATTAGAGGAAGGGAGAGGATAAGAGATATGGAGTTTGTGGTCTATGGTAATTAAAAGATATTGTCAGTTTGAAGAAGTGAGAAGATTTAAGATGTAGAGGAAGGAGAGATGAAGTGAGATGAGAATTCTAAGAAAAGAGAGAGAGTCGAGGTTAAAGTGATACAGATGATAGTAGCCGTGTGAAGAATGAGGTGATGGTGGGTAAGGGGTGAGTGATATTGATGAGAAGGGATAAAAAGAGGTTGGTGGGGGTGTAGGTGATTTTTGAGAGGGTTGGGTGGGAAGGTATTGGGAGAAATTGGAGGAAGATTAGGGAAAATAAGGGGTAGATATAGGTTTAGGTTGGGGGGGAAGAGATGGGGTGGTTGAATGAAAGAATTTGTGAGTATGGGAAGATAGGGTGAGGGTGGTAGGTGGTGTGAAATGAGTTTTTTTGATGTATGGGATAGGAGAAGTGTGGTATGGAGTGGGGTTGTGATATGTTGTTTGAGGGGTAAGGAGATTTTTGGTTTGAATTGTGTGAGTTGGAGGGGAGATGTGTGAGTAGAGGTGGGGAACATAGTTAGGTGATTTTTATGGAAAAAGTGATTTAAGCTAGAAGCGAGAGATGAGAATTTAAGTGAAAATGAAGAAATGAATGTACAAGATATGAATGAGATATTATGGGTGGGGGATAATTATAAAGTGATTAGAATAAGTAGTGGATGAATGTGTAAGATGATAAATGAGTATTAATATATAGGGAGATAAGTAAATAAAATGAGTTTGAAAAGAAAAATGTTTAAGGAGAAGAATCATCATCAACAGAAGTACATCAATCATTTGAACTGATGCTTCGCTGACATACAACCAATCAAAGAAATAAAGAAAAAGAAGAGGAAGAGGACTTACCTGAAAACATTAATGCCCTAAGCAAACATTCAGGGTCAAGGCGCCTACACCGTCCCAAACAGCTGGCTATTTTGCAAGGATAAGGCGGCATCGGCGAGACAGCTTCCTTGCGGCTTTCACTGCCACGCGTCATAATCAGCCATTACCCCGCAGATAACTCAGCACCAAACACACTTTAAACAAGCAATCCGATTAGGAGACCACAGCAGAAGCACCAATGGTGCTCCTCACAAGCCATATTCTTTAAAGTCTCGAGACAAGCACAAGGCAAGTCAGGTGAACTCCAGCTCGGAAGGCGAAACGGAAAGACGGCACCCAGTTTGGTCGTCAGTGACTGCATTTCTCGCTGCCAAGTCAAGTTCTGTCCACCTCGAGCCTTGCGCCACCCTACACCTGGCTCACTAAACAAGGCCCTCCTATGTAAGCGGTGACCAGGCATGCGTAGCACGTGCCCGAGCCAACGCAACTTATTCAGAGCTATCTGTTGTTCTAGGGAACTAGCATGATTATCACCACCTAGTACTCGCCTACGCACATCATCGTTGCGGACACGCTGCTACCACCCGATGCAGGCAGTGCTCTGCAGAAAACGATGATCAAAGACTTGAAGGCGCCTCAGATCTTCAGACCGAAGGGGCCAAGTTTCACTACCATACAGCAGAACGGCCCTCACTGTGGCCTTGTATACACGGTCTTTCAGACGAAGGGAAACTCCCTTCTGTCGCCAAAGATGACGCAGGTTCAAGAAGGCAGCTCTGGCCTTTGCAATGCGTGAGCTCACGTCAGTTTCTGTGTCCATCATTGCTGATTAAGCTGACAAGATAAGTGAAATGATCGACCACATCGGGTTCCTCGTTAATAAGGGTCAAGAGGTCATACAGTGGCTGGCGCTCCTGCAGCAACATTTCGAATTGAAGGTGCGAAGTACATACCAAATAATGGGACAACACTGGACAGGCTATTCAGGGTTGATTGTGCCGCCTCAACATTGTCGAAAAGCAAGACGATATCGTCCGCATAATCTAGATCAACTAACCTTTCACCAGGCAGCACTTCAACGTCTACATCGTGTGATTCCGCAGGGAACACTCCATGGTAGAATCCACGAAGAAATCGAACAAAAATGGGGAAATCGGACAACCCTGACGAACGCCACTTGTGGTCAGAAAGCTATCTGATAAGACAAACCGGTAAAAAAAAAAAAGACTCTTACGCACCCATAGCCGC
>OX104066.1:70076222-70252622 GCA_944474145.2 Dicrocoelium dendriticum
GATTCCAGCCTTTCAGCAACACAAAAATCGGGCCTTGCAGTTGTACCACTTATACTAGAAGAGTTAAAAGCAGTCAAATTATCATGCACCTTACCGCTTTCTTTTCACGTTCTTACGCTTGCCACGCACACATCAATATTGAATGAATCGATAACGATAACCATCAGGGAGATCTTTTCCAGTCATTTGCTTATGATCCGCCGCAGTAATCACCGTGGAGCTATAAAACGAACTTGCAGTTTCTCTTTGGAACTGCATCAAATCACGTTGGAACTCCTCAATGGCCTCGTAACCACCAGTTATCATGCAACGAAGAGCTACGGCATCACCCAGCATGGGCGGACGAAACGAAACGCGCCAAAATGTACCAGCCAAATAACTCATATAAACAAACCACTTACACTGCCTTCAATCCTTAACCTTAAGGTATATAGAACTTACTCTTAACTTGCCCTTACCATTTGCATGACCATTCAACATCTAACCGCATTAGCATGTTTACCCTGACTGTACCAGGCATCCGTCACGGGGCAACACTTTAATCGCTTATCGTTAGAAGATCGCTCCGACTCATTGTTCATTGAGTTCATTTAGTTGTAGAGAGCAGGAGGGAAATCCCTTGTCAGCCCCATCGATTCCGTATCATAGTGGGTTTGATGCGTGTCCTTGAGTTACGACGTTCCTCGAGGGTTCGTCGTAATTGCAGTGACAGCCTCAAGATTCCAGCATTCTCAGCGAATGTTTGTCTAGCAGCCAAGTTCAAGTTCAAGCGGGACTGGAACGATAGGATAGATCCCGTGAGTGTTCCTTCTTCGGCGGGTCGTTGAACCAGGAGTTGGCGAACTTTGAAATACTGATGGACCTAAAACAAAGACCGCATCACACCCTGTCCAACCAATTAATGCCCACGTATCCTGCCCTAGCAGTCCCTGCTGGGTCGGTTACGGGAAGTAAGAAAGAGAAAAAAGTAAACGCAGGAGGCAAAAGAGAAAGTGGTAAGAGCTAAGCAAGTGGAATACCAAGATATTTGAGTCAATAAAAAAAGAACTGAAAAATGAAGGTGAGTCAGCTAGGAAAAAGGAAAGGTTTGCTGTTGCCACCCAAGAGCATCGAGCTGGCGCGCAAAACCCTTAACCGTAGGTTCCCTAACCACGTGATCTGGAAGAGAATTCCAGCGATCTATAACTCGGCGCGATAGACGAGTTTCCGTCCTAATCCTATCAGACCGTGGTTTATGCAGTTTCAGTGGGTGACCGCGGAGACTAGGTAACGTAGCGGGACTAAAAAGCCCTGACAAGTCCGGGCCAATCTTACCCGTCAAAATACGATAAGTGAGAATCAGGTCCCCTCTTATCCTTCGGTAGTGCATGGAGTACATCCCCAAACTGAGCAAGCGTTCAGGATACGTCTGTCCCCGTAGACCCTGCACTAACCGAGTGCCCACTCGTAACACCCTCTCCAAGTCCATTTTGTCTCGGTTAAGACATGGTGGACAAACCTGAATACAATATTCCAGGTGGGGTCGGACGAATGCCGAAAATAGCTTCACAAACAACTTGGCCGTTAAGATTCCGAAAGAGCGGCGGATAAACCACATCATACGAAACCCTCGACAAGCAGCCTTCTTCCAGTTGTCTCCAGAATGAAGTGCTGATGCGTGTACGACTCCTAAATCAACCTGCTGAGTGACAACAGGGAGTTCACCACCGCCGAGAACATATCGGGTGGGAGGATTAGCAGCTCCGATTCGGAGAACAGAGCACTTGGCCCTATTTATGGGCATCAACCATAAGATAGACCATTCCCAGAGTCTATCCAAGGCACGCTGAATTGCCTCAGGACCCCCCGGGATATCCACAATATTCCAGAGCTTAAGGTCGTCAGCAAACATTAATGATGACACCCCTAGCTCTCCCGGCAAGTCATTTACATAGATCGCGAACAACAATGGCCCCAATACCGAGCCCTGCGGAACGCCACTAAGGACAGCTTGCCTGAGCGAAAGGCTACGCCCCACCCGTACGCACTGTTCCCTCCCCTCAAGGAAGACAGACACCCATATTGTTCCTCAGGGCTGTGGCTGCGGATAACGACGTCCGGTGGCTCGTTCCCATTCTTGCTATACGTTTGTCTTACAAGTGAAATACGCTTGAATACCGGTGTTTCAACGCACATTGGTAATAGAATTTGACGTCTGTCAAATTCCTTCACACCTCCAAGGTGATTTGGATAGCGACACCTATCCACAAGACATCAAGCATGACGAGCAAGGTCCAGCGAGCTGCGACCTCCCGTGCGTCTAGCACTTTGGACGCTACTCTCGACAAAACGAGAGCAGCAGCTGCATCTAAGTGCCTGAGCTGCAGCAGAAATGTCACTTCTCGGTCTAAAGCGCTGCAGTGCGGTCTGTGCGAAGGATGGGCCCACACAACGTGCAGCGGCATTGAGCACGATCTTTATGAATGCCTGAAAAGAACGGCATCTTCTGCGCTAACATTCCACTGTGACAAATGCCGACTTATTGTTAACGATAAGTCCCTTCTGGCGAATCTGACTTTGGCGAAAAAGACAGATAATAACGCCGCATTGGTGACGCCCGTACTACCGCCGGTGACTCCTCCATGCATCCATACGGTGCGCAATCGAAGCCACTCCTCCTCCGCTTCATCAGCGGACACACCAATGCATAGTTCACAAGACAACCGAAAAAAGCCGTCTGTCGGCACTCCAACTGCAACTGCGACCTACGCAGCCGTGGCCAGCGCTGGCGCCGCAAAACCACCCGGCTGGGTCCAGGCCCCTAAAAAGAAAAGTTGTAAGGCGGTAAACAACAACAAATCGAAATCACCGTCTACAGTGTCACAACTAAAGTCTGTGCTAAACAAGGTAACGCGACTTGAGAAATTGCTAGCCGAGAAACCGGCCTTACCGAAACCGGTGAAGCCAAGCGATAGCAAGTCACCACGGGGACGGCTATGCAACGTCATGATTTTCCACGCACCTGAGTCGACTGATCCAAGTCCCCAGGTACGCTATGACCATGATGTGCAATTCTTGCAGTCTCTAACCGACAAACTACTGGATGTTGGCGAACCCGGGTTACGAGTGAAACAAGTCACTCGTCTGGGGAAACAAGTTGATGGCAAGTGTCGGCCTCTGCGCATCGCGTTCGCCGACGAAACTGCCCCAAGGTTAGTACTGTCCCGCCTCGGTCGCCTAAAGGGGATGAAAATCCATGTCCGGCCAGACCTTGATCCCGCAGAACGAGAGCAGCTGAAGTCTGCCGTGGTCGAACTGAAACGACGCACGGACGCCGGTGAAACTAACCTGCGTATCGTAAATTTTCGCACAGTTGCCCGGATACCCCGAATCCGGGTAAACAGAGCAATGACGCTTCAAGCTCGCCCAGCGGTTCCTACCGCGGATTGCGTGTAGCGTTCATTAATGTATGCAGCTTAATGAACAAGCACGATGATCTGATCCGCTTCATTGCTTCACGTCGGCCAGATGTGGTTGGTTTGGCTGAGACGTGGTTGACATCTGAAGTGACAAGCGAAGAAATTGCGATCACGGACTATTCGTGCTTCCGCTGTGATCGACAGTCGAATAGCCGCGGTGGCGTCCTACTTTACCTCCGGTCTACCCTGTGCGGGAGACTCGTGAGCACCTACCGAAGCATTGACGGTCTATGTGAGCAGCTGTGGTGTTCGATCCACCTACGACGCGGCGAACTGCTTGTGGGTGTGGCATATCGTAGCCCACTGAGTAACGGATTGGATTGGCTCACACACGTCCAAAACCAAATGAGTCGCCCACAGTTCCTGCTCACTGGCGACTTTAACCTTCCTCGAATCTTATGGCCTGAAGTTCAGCTTCTCCCTGGCCATAATGAAGTGGAGACAAGATTCGCCGAACTGGTACTGGAAACCGGAGCGGTGCAGCACATCACGCAACCCACCCGCATAACCCCGCGCTCAATGCCATCATGCCTGGACCTGCTGCTAACCAGCTGCGAACAAACAGTGCATGACATAGAAGTTCTTGAGCCCATGGCAGCCAGTGATCACTCGACAATTATGGCCACTATAGACCTGCAGCTTCCATGTGTGCGTCCAGTGGCGCCAACATACAACTATTGGAAAGCTGACTTCGATGGCCTCCTTCTAGCTGCCAATCAGCTTGATTGGTCTATGCCACAGGATTCATCCGTTGAAACTTGCTGGACAAACATTAAAGGGGCAGTGCACTCATTGTGTGCGCAATTTGTACCCCTCAAGACTCGGAAAGTTGGACCAATGAAACCCCATTGGTTTGACAAAGAGTATAACCGACTGTCTCGACAACGACGTCGACTATGGAATGCGTTCCTCCTGTCTGGCTCTGCCGATGACTATGAGGCATACAAGCGACAACGAAACTTGTGCAACAGCACAAAGACGCGAAAACGCCGTCAGTTTGAGGAGCAGCTTGCTTGCTCAGCTAAAACTGCCCCGAAGCGCATATTTGCGTACGTGAAGCGACGCCTGAAGTCTGCAGGTAATGTGCCGGTGCTAGTGGGTTCGAACGGACAACCACTAAGTTCAAGCACCGAGCGTGCGTCCGCATTAGCGGCGCACTTCGCTTCTGTATTCGCAACTAACCAAACCTGCGCGCCAAGCTCTGCCGTCGCCGCACCGACTGAGCTAACCGACTTGATCTGCGACGTCGCGGAGGTACATGGGCTAGTCAGCTGCCTAGACAGCACGAAGCCAGCTGGACCGGATGGTCTCCATCCGCTGATCCTCAAGTCCTTGTCAGCTGTGATCTCACCTGCTGTAACCGACCTGTTCAACCGATCCCTGTCCGTAGGCTGCGTGCCTTGTGACTGGAAATGCGCCGTTGTCAAACCGATTCCAAAAGGCGGTGACACACGCAAAGTGGAGAATTACCGCCCTATTTGTTTGACCGCAGTATTGTCGAAAGTTCTGGAGAAGATTGTGAAGAAGAGACTGCTCCAGCTATTGGAGACCAACTCTCTCCTGACGCCTGCACAGCATGGTTTCGTGAGAGGCCGCTCGTGCATCACTAACCTGCTGCTAACATGGCATGAATGGTTGCAAGCAGTAAACCAACGTAAGTCAGTCGACGTGGTATACGTCGATTTCAGTAAGGCCTTCGACAGAGTGAATCACGAGATCCTCCTTCAGAAACTGAGGGAGTGCGGAGTCGGAGGCTCGCTGCACCAATGGATCCGTGACTTCTTAGTTGGACGGAAGTGGAGGGTGCAAGTCGACAGCCACCTGACCGACTGGTACCCGTCGACGAGCGGCGTTCCTCAGGGGACGGTGCTTGGCCCCATTCTCTTCCTGATTCACATCAACGACGTGCCCAATCTCCTTCGGTCGCCGTGTGCCTTGTTCGCGGATGACCTGAAGCTATGGAGGGTGATCCATACGTCGGACGACTTTGACATACTTCAGCAGGACCTCGACCGCCTCTCCATGTGGTCCGCCGAAGTAAGTTTGCCTATCAATTCGGCAAAATCGCTACTTCTGTGCCTCGGTAAAGGTGGAGCGGGCCGATCGTACACTCTCGACGGCCAAGTTCTACACCCGACGCATTGCGTCAGAGACCTTGGCGTTATACAACGTTACGACATGAAGTCACTGGACAACACGGACAATATGTATCGCACAGCATTGCGTTCGCTGTGGGCGCTGAAACGTAGCTTCTGCACCTGGTCGAAAGAGATTGCCACTCGTCTCTTCACATCCATTGTACGACCGGTGCTAGAATACGGCTCACCCGCCTACTGTCCGTTGACGAAAGGCGAGATACACAAGCTCGAAAGAGTACAACACATAGCCACACGGCTCATTCCCGGTCTTCAGGGTGTGCCGTATGAAGAAAGATGCAGACAATTGGGTCTGTATACTCTAGCCTACCGCCGCGTGCGAGTGGACCTCATCATGACCCATCGGGTATTGCATCTGGGTGCTTATCCGATGCTGAGGCCACTGCTCCATGTCCGTGCGTCAAGCAGCACACGAGGTCACCAGTACAAACTGGTAGTCCCTGACCTCAAGTGGGTAGCTCATCCCTTGTGTCTTGAGCGGCGAGTGGTGAACATGTGGAACCGTTTGCCCTCGCGGATAGTAGAAGCGAACTCGGTGTCGGAATTCAAACGATTCCTGGACGCGCACTTTGTGGATGCCAGATTCGACGAAGCCTTCACAGGAAACTGACGAAGGAATCGTTCAATGATTATAACCCATGGAGCCCGTTAATCCACCAACTGCAGCTTCCGAAACGATGCCCATCCGTAATAGGCGGCGGAGCTGGTGAAGGACTCCATGTGGTTCATCCAAGAATATATGGTAAGTACATGGAGATTTTTTCTATGCTTGTAAATATTTTACTTTTTTCACCTGGGCTAGCTCACTACTACAGGTAACACTGTGTCAGTGGGACATGTCCTACATTGAGATATAGCTACATAGATGTTCAACATCTTTCTCGCTATCATGACAGTATCAGTATCAGTACCATTGAAGGGCGCGACCAGATATCCCGTAAGATCTCAACTTTAGTGAGAGCCGAAGATGTGGAACAGTGTCAAAAGCTTTCGAAAAATCTACGAATAGCACGTCTACAGCGTGGCCACTGTCTACCGCTTCGGCCCAGCTTTCACGAGCTACAAGTAAATTAGTCTGACATGAAAATCCTTTGCGGAATCCATGTTGTGCAACACTGAGAAGGTTGAATCGATTCAGGTGGTTCTCCACTGAATCCCTTATCAGCTTCTCGAACAACTTGACTATTACGCTTGTCAAACTGACAGGCCGGTAGTTCGCGGGTAGAGCGCTGTCACCGCCCTTAAAAATCGGACAGATGATTGCCTCCTTCCATTCCGAAGGTAGGCTGCAGCTGTCCAGCGATATTAAAAATACGCACGTGAGAGGACCACTCAGCTCAGTGGCCAGTTCATGCAAAAGCTTCGGATGAATTGAATCAGGACCGGAAGCTTTAGAGGGATTAATGCCTTGCAGTAGCTCGAAGACCTGAGTCTCCGTTATGCTAAATTCAGCTAAGCAAGAATCCTCTGGAACTCTTGAAACCAATTCAACCTGCGGTAAAGAGGTCTCCCGAGCAAAGACCCCAGTATACTGATCACTCAGTATACAAGCCTTGTCATAGTCAGTTTGCGCAGGGGTCCCGTCTGCTCGCAATAAAGCTGGTATAGACAATTTTGCCCCGCTGCGTCTTTTAACGTAAGCAAAAAACTTCTTGGGATTAGCTGCGGCCGAGTCCGCTAAACCCTGCTCGTATTGGAGACGAGCAGTTCTGAGATGTTGCTTACATTTATTTCTATTCTCTCGATAACTATCATAGGTACTGGCTGATGGAGCTGCTTGGTAGGTTCGCCAGCATCTAGACCGTTTCTTGAGTAGGTACTTGCCTGTGGTATCTATCCATGGAGGCTGTGCCCTTAACCCTCTTTTCCTAATGAGTGGAATATAGGGTGCGGAAACCTCCGTAAGGTATGCCTTAAATTTATCCCAGGCTAACTGGACAGAGTCAGCCATCGGAATCTCACAGTTCAGAACTGAAGCCTTAGTTCACATTGCACTAAAGTCCGCCCGCCAAATATTCGGAAGTAATTCAACAGCGGTCTCTTGGTGCCTTGAAAGAGCACATCGAAAGGATATGCATGCGTGATCGCTGGACCCTAGAGGTGCACCGCATGAAACGTCAGTCACGAAGTCCAGGGACTTAGCGAAAACCAAATCCAAAGTAGATGGCATTTGGTTGTCCATATACCTAGTGGGAAAGTCAACGAACTGGTGCAAAGGCACTTGGAGAGTCAGTTCAAGGAAGTCTGCACCGAATGTTCCTAATGCCGAATTGCAAGAAAGATCGGCCCAACAGACTTCCGGGAGGTTGAAATCCCCTAGAACTAAACACTTATTCGCAGACTGAGTGCGAATAAAGTCAAGTATCCCCCTGGAGGAACTTCCAGGACTTCTGTATACCACTATAACTGTAAACTGGGTAGAGGAAGTGCACAAAACAGCCGATAGGGCTTCAACAGTCTGATCCGACGACTGGAATGTGCAAGTCCTCAACACATCTAAGTTACAGCTCACATACAGTACAACGCCTCCGCCTTGGCGACCAACGGAGCGATCAGTTCTAAGCAGCGCGTAGCCAGGTAAATATACCTCACCGTCCGTGATATCCGGAGACAACCACGTCTCAGTGAAAGCAAGTATGTCGGGACGAGATTTGTCTACAAGTAGACCCAACTCGTGCACCTTGTTCCTTAGGCTACGCACGTTGCTAAGTACTACCTCAAGGAAGTCGGCACGACCATCCCTGGGTCGTGCGCCATCAGGATTGGTTCTGATAGGGCGGAAAGTAATTTCCGGCTGACCACCTGAAAACCCACCAGACGGAGGCCTTGTTCACCAGCCGCCCGTCTAGTTTTGAGGTCTTTGATAGCCTCCTTTAACTTCAACCTATCTGCCAGTGGGAGGTCCGGCTGAACGCTGACACCACTACCCTTAAGTTTGAATGCAAATCGCAGTAACGATTTGCGTTCCTCCGGGGTAGAAAGGACTACGCGAAGTAGTCGGGGTCGTGGATTTGGCGTAGCGATAGGAACGTTCCGCAATCTGGTCAGCTTTCTGACAGTGACACCAGGGAAACCAGGTGGAAGCAGCTTGCTGACACACAGTTTCAGCCACTTGATGTCATCCAAGATGCGTTCCCTTGGGAGAACAGCCTCAGATTCAGTAACATTACGGAATATAACGCTACTATCCGTGAAAGAGTCGGCACGACGGGGAGTGTTTACCCCACGTGCCTTTGATTCGACATCTATACCAGCTGTTTTCACCACTGGCGGTGGGACTGTCACTGGCTTCCCAAACGACGCCGAAGCAACGGTAGCGTAGGTTTTCCGCTCTATTGCCGGCGTCTTACTGGTTCCAGGGTCTTCAAGCCCCTTCGAAGTTTTACGAGCAGATCTTGTCCGCTTCTTCTTTTGGCTCACTGGAGCAGGGGCCGTTAACTTTGTATCGCATTGGGCAGTTATCAGCATTTCGTCAGAACAGGCTGGTTCACTGGCGGCCGAGACAGTCAGCGTCTCGGATGGAGCGTCTGCAATTGCTTCCGGTAAGCTGTTCCAGTCATTCACCACTCTAGTGGATAGGGTGATGTCCTTGCGAATTTTGTGTCTTCTTTGCTTAAACAGCTTCCATGTGTGCCTTCGGGTGGAACAGTCAGTGTTGAGCCGGAAGAATTGTTGTAACTCATTTCCAAGTTCCCCTCGGAGGATGCGTCTAGTGTAGATGAGGTCACCCCGGCGACGGCGGAGCTCGAGGGAGAACAGATTTAGCTGCTGTAGTCGAATGGAGTACGGGAGATCACGTAGCCCCAGAACAGCTTTTGATGCACGTCTCTGAACCTTTTCCAGCAGAGCGCTTTCAAACTTTGAAAGCGGGTGGCTAGCTGGCAGGCCATATTCTAAGACTGGACGGACGTACGAAGTGAACAACGGTCGAAAAATCTCGGGAGTCATTCGAGCGAATGATCTTCTTAAGGCACCTACCAGTCTCCTTCCAGTGGCCACCTTCTTTAACGTGTCCTGCGTCGTTCTAAGGTCAGAAGTCACGATAACCCCGAGATCTCTCTCGTGGGTGGTATTCCTAAGGAGAACCACCAATGTGGTATGCACCGTAGGGTTCGGTGCCACCCATTGGGAGAACAGCGCATTTATCTCGGTTTACTGGCAGTTCCCACTTGACGGACCATTCGTGTAGCTGGTCTAGAGCCCCTTGTAATCTGTCCGCATCCTTAATGCTGGATACTGTTGACCAAAGCTTGAGGTCATCGGCGTAGTGCTGGTGAGTTCGTTCTTTTCTCGATTATATACCTGTATTTATTTGTCTCTTGCGTATTTTTAGTACTTTTATCCTGTTTGTGTTCATCCTTTACCTTTTCTACTCACATTTCGGGAGTGGCATCTGAGTCGTTTCGCAGCGCAAACATGCTTACTTTGGCTGTTCCAGGTTTCATGGAACACAGTCCAGAGGTTTGCTTTACGATATTCGAGATCGAACTGGAAAATAAGGGCATTACGGCGGACCGTCCGAGGTACAATCAGTTCGTCCCACGCCTTCCTTCGTCGGTTGTGACGCTGATTGAGGACGTCCCACTCTGCCTGTCGAATGAGGCAAAGTCCGAAACGATGAAGCAAGCGATTTTAAAAGAGTTACGGCCCAGCGCACGAATTCGCTTTAAACAGCTCAATGGTCTCAGCGTGGAGATCGCAAGCCGCCGGCGTTGCTCCGAGAACTTCAGCGCATCGCTGGTCTCTTATTCCTGAGCAAAGAAGGGATAAAGGAGCTGTGGTTTGCACGTCTCCCATAGCCATTGCCGTTAATGCTGTCCATGTTTATAGATACACGCCTGAAAGAATTAATTACCAAGACAGACGCTACGTTCGAACGTTTTCCGCAGCAGACGACCAGTAGCTCCGGTGACGTATTTTCACCGATGAAAACCGAGTCCCATATTTACTCCCAGTCGTCAGGCCGATGCGACCCTAAAGAGGAGGAAATTGCGCTACTTCGCAGCAGGATGGCATCAATGAAGGCTTCGAAGCGGCGTCTGCCACAGTCGGATGCTGATCACATTTTGGCTACCGTTCATTGCGGCTCGTCTGTGCCTGCACCGAGTACTTCTCCTTTGACACGAAGGCGCAACACTTTCTCTGCACGTTCTCAGTCAGATTATTCCGAACCCTTCGAAAAAAGTATGTTGGTATCACCGCCAATACGGTGGAAGAGCTAGATTTTGTCGGGCTCCCTGCATTAGGCACGACTCAGCCGCTTCAAAGAAAGCGAATACCCTGCATACTAGCACGACCAACCTGTCCGTCAATAACCAAGCAAATCGCCTGTTTTACGTTAAGGATCGACGTCTTTCCATCATGTTCCTCATCGACACGGTAGCGGAAGCCAGCGTCATCCCAGCAACCGCTAATGACAAGCACTCAGTGCCTACGTACAATTTACGTGCAGCCAACGGTTCTCCGGTAGCTTCATTCGGTCAGCGCATGATGAACCTGAACCTCAATATTCGCCGAGATTTTTAGTGGGTCTTCCTGGTTGCGTTTGTACCCTTCGCAATTATCGGTATCGACTTCCTCCGACATTTTGGGTTGCTTGTTGATGATATATATATATATATATATATATATATATATATATATAAAATACACAATCTGTGGTACAGATATTGTGCCATCGGAATCATGGCTGAATAGGAAAACAATATGAATAATAAGAAAAGAGCAACAAGAAATGCTTTTTTTGTCAAGTTTACCACCCACAGTTTTTGAAATTTTTTTTCAGTTTGTTCTTTTTAGGGGGAGGAGGAAGGGACACCGCAACACACTGATGCACACGTCCGCCATTGACATCGATCTTGAGCCATAACTTCCAAGGTTTTCAACCAGCAAGTATCCTCATCTCTCGGACCCCAACCAGGTAGTGGACAACAACCGGCCGAGGCCAATTGTTTCGTCAACTTTTTCATGCGGCTTCTCCATGTTGTAGGCTGTCCACCAGACCGTCTCTTCCAGCCCTGTCCAGCAAGTGCAAACAATGCACGACGGGGGTAACGCTGGACAGGCATGCGCAATACGTGTCCCAACCACCGCAGTTGATGCAGTGAGATGAGCTCCTCGAGCGAGTGGCTTCCACGTCCCAAGACCCGCTGTCTAACTTCCACATTGCTTACGTGGTGCTGCCACCACACACGGGCAATGGACCGCAGACAGCGGTGCTCGAAGACGGATAGCCTGCGCAAGTCATCTTTACGAATGGGCCAGGTCTCGCATCCGTACAACAGTACAGCACGAACAGTTGCACAATAGACCCGCCCTTTGATGGAGAGACGAATGTCGTGGCGACGCCACAAATGCCTCAGCCTAGAAAAAGCGAGGCGTGCTTTCGAGATGCGCATCTCGTCTCCAACAGCCCCGCCAGCAGTGATGCAACTTCCCAAGTAGACAAAGCTCTCCACAACCTCCAGTGTCTCACCAGCAAGCGTGAGTGCAGGCAGAGGCACCTGCCAGTCTTGAAGGAGAGCCTTGCATTTGGATGGCGAAAAGCACATACCGTACTTTGATGCTTCAATCGTCAAGCGGTTTAATGCAAGTTGGACGACCTGTGGATCGTCACCCAGCAAGACGATATCATCAGCAAAATCCAAATCAACAACTCGACTACCTGGGAGGAGCTCAACGCCAGCGTTCAACGAATCGCTCAGAGCGTTCTTCAGGACATCCTCAATGGCAAAGTTGAATAGGAACGGAGAGATAGGGCATCCTTGTCGAACTCCACTGGAGACCACAAAGGTAGGCGAAAGCATGCCATAAGCCCTAACCCTGCCCGTGGTCAGACTGTATAGAGCGCGCAGTATGGAGACGAACTTCTCGGGGACACCGTTCCTCAGAAGGCACTGCCACAGTACTGTACGATCGACAGAATCGAAGGCTGCACGGATATCCAGGAACACAGCAATCGTTGGCCTCTGATACACATGGCGGAGCTCGAGGATCTGGCGAAGTGTGAAGATTTAATAGATGCAGCCGCGACCAGGGCGAAACCCAGCTTGTTCTTCTCTATGTAACGATTCGCGTGTTGGGGATAGCCTGCGAAGTATGATGGACACCAGCAGCTTGCAAACGACGGGGACTAAACTTATTCCTCTGTAGTTGGAGCAGATTGTGCGCGGGCCCTTTTTGAAGATGGGTACGACTATCGATTCACCCCAAGATGATGGAACCTTCTCTTTCGACCAAATTTTCGAGAACAAAACGGTGAGTTCTCGGACCAGCGATGCGCCACCATCTTTAAATAGAGCTGGGTGAAGACCATCAGGGCCGGGAGCTTTATATCGCTTCAGGTGCCGGAGCTCCTGCTCGATTTCCTGGGAAGAGGGAGGGTCTGTTGGGGTAGACCACTCGGCCCCAGCGCGAGCGCCAGAGGTAGCAGATGAAGCTGGGGGCCAACAAAACTGCGAGCCAAAATGTTCGGCCCATCGCTCCAACCGTCGTTGAAGATTGGTGATTAAGGTGCCATCCTCTTCGCATATTGTTTCACTTATACCAGTTCGAACACCTTCGGTGACTTGAAGGAGATGGAAAAGTTTCCTGGTATTACCACAGACTAGCAAGCTCCATCTCCCTAGCACGTTCACACCATCAAGCTTCGCGGTCCATTTGCAGACTCCTGCGCAACTCTCGACGAAGGTATTGGCGTTCTTCAACGTGTCTCGAATCCGATGGGATCAAGCGGCGTTTGTCCATCAGCGACAAGGAGTCGGCGGAAATCCAATGTTTCGGTGGGTGACGGGTAACTCCACAAGTGTCGATACTGGCGGAAACTAACGCATCTTTGATATGCGCCCACTGCGAATCGAGATCACCGTCAATAGTTGAGCCAAGCAAAGTTGACAGTGAGGCTTGGTACCTGGTTAAAATCGCAGCGTTTTGTAGATTTGCGACGTCCGGTCGGTAGTGGGCGCGCTTAGGTGATCCCCGAAACGCATGCAAATCTTAGCACGAACCAATGCGTGATCGGAGTCTAGATAAGTTGACCAGTACGATCGGCAGTCCGTTACGCTTCCGCGCCATCTGTAGCTGCTTGCTATGTGGTCAAGCTGGGAGCACTCTTGCGTTTGTGAGGGCGGGCGCCAGGTAGCAGTCTGTCTCCTCGAGTGTCGAAAACTAGTGCTCGAAAGAAACAAGCGATGATCAGAGCAAAGAGCAAGTAGTCTGTCTCCATTGTCTGATCGACTGCCACTGAGACCAAAACTACCCCCAATGTGGTGCTCGCTTGGTAGAGGGCGGCCAACTCGTGCGTTAAAGTCCCCGGCAAGAATGACTATATCCGTCCGTTTGGAGGAACGCAGAAGTTCATGTAGTTGTTGGTAGAAGCTATCTTTAACTGCATCCGGGCTGCAGTCTGTAGGGGCGTAGGCGGAGACGACAAATAAGGCACGCTTAACATCTCGACGCCTGCTTACGTTACATGAACCTCTTAGTCTGACTGCACATAGTCGGCTGTTGACTGGGATCCAGTCAAGCAGAGCTGATTCAGCCCTGGCACTTAATACAACCCCAACACCAGCTTGACCAGTGGCGGCAGATTCTGGGTCTCCGGAAAGCCGCAAGTAGTATTTGGCGTCAGAGTTTACCGGAGAGGCCATTCTGATGACGGCGCTAGAGTCTTGTAATCTGGTCTCTGAAAGACAACAGATGTCTACCGATAGCGTCTCAAGAGTACGGGCCAGACATGCTTGTCGTCCGATCTGCATCAAAGTTCGAACATTAAACGCTGCGAGAATGAATGGAGAACCAGGTCGGAGAAGAGCTGGAGCTTCGGTGGAGTGAGAGGCGGTTGCGATCGCAGGACATTGAGAACCGGGAGTTTGGCTGTTACTTCCATCAGCTGCGAGACGTGGGTCGTTTGTGACGGTGACCGTAGAAGACACAAGAGTACATGTAGGTGAAGGACGGGAGGTGGGGTGGTCTGTGAGTGGACGTTGAGCGGTTGAGTTAAGACAGAAGAGCGGCATAGCAGTAGTAGTAGTAGTGAGCGGTGTAGTCCATGACGACCGTACTAAACTAGAGGTAGAAGGCGTTCTTACGGACGCCCCCGATAATCAGTCCGGTTTTTCGAACCGCTGATGTACCATCAGATTATGCCAACCTACTGTCTGAATACCCGCGACTGGTACGATCAGCTGCAGAGCTTCCGCCAGTCACGACAGAGGTCGCTCATCACATAGTCACGCGTGGTCAGCCAGTTAGCGCACGACTAAGACGGCTTGCTCCTTACAAACTGCATGCAGCACGAGCTGAATTCGACCACATGCTTCAGCTCGGTATCGTCAGACCGTCCAACAGCCCATGGGTGTCGCCTCTGCACGTGGTCCCGGAAAAGGTCAAGGGGGACTGGCGTCCTTGCGGCGATTTTCGAACCTTGAATACGGTTACCACGCCTGATCGCTACCCGATCCCACATATAGTTGATCTCACCGCCAGTTTGGCGGGTAGAAATATCTTCAGCAAAATCGACTTGGTACGCGCATACAACCAAATTCCGGTGGCCGAAGCGGATATCGCTAAAACTGCCGTGATGACTCCATTTGGTTTGTTCGACTTTCTGCGCATGCCATTTGGTACAAAAAATGCCGCGCTTCATTGACCAAGTTCGTCGCGGTTTAGACTTCGCGTACGCTTATCTCGACGACATTTTAATCGCAAGCTCTTCACGAGAAGAGCACATGCGCCACGTACGAACACTTTGATCGTTTATCTCAACACGGGGTGACGCTCAATGCAGTGTTCGTTTGGTGTCGACTCAGTCAACTTCCTCGGCCATCGTACCTCCTCTGCAGCCGTCGTGCCACTGCAGGATAAAATTCAAGCCATCATCGACTACCCCGAGCCTCATTCTTTCAAACAGCTCAAACGTTTTGATGGGCTTGCCAACTTTTACCGACAGTTCATACCCAACTGCGCCTCGCTTATGCAACCCATCACGGACCTTAAGAAATTAGAATTTCCTGCCGCAGCACGCGCTGCTTTTAAGTCGCTGAAAGAAGCTATCGCCAACATAGATTCTGTAGCACATCACGATCCGGCCGCCCCACTGTCCCTCAGTACTGACGCCTCGGACGCGGCAGTCGGCGCTGTTTTGCAGCAACGAGTAGCCGACACGTGGCAGCCCTTAGCGTTTTTCTCCAAACGCCTACAACCTACCGAATCTCGCTACAGCACGTTTGGTAGAGAAATACTAGCCGTCACTTTTGACACGTCTTAGAAGGCCGCTCTTTTGCCGTCTTCTCCGATCACAAACCCCCGACCTACTTGTTCGGCTCGATTACCGACCGATACTGTCCTACAGAGTCGCGCCACCTTGACTATATTGCTCAGTTTAGGACCGATATACGTCATGTCTCAGGTGTGCACAACGTCGTAGCCGATGCACTTTCCCGCATCCAAGCTATCTCCGCTGACGCTGGCACTGCTATCGACTTGGCAGCCATGGCCACAGCGCAACTCAACGATCCTGATGTTGATCTACTACGCAGGTCTCCATCACTGGACATACGACCCGTTCCGCTGACATCATCAGACGGCACTATACCTTGCGATTTATCTCTGGTCACGCTGCGACCAGTCGTCCCACGCAAGTTTCGGCAGACCGTGTTCGACTCGTTGCACAGCTTGTTTCATCCAGGCGTTCGTGCATCGGTTAAACTCGTAACCACACGATTCGTTTGGCGCAATGTTAATCGGGACGTCCGTACTTGGGCAGATGCTTGCCTTCCGTGTCAACGCGCGAAGGTGCACAAGCACACGAGAGGCCCATTAGGCACGTTTTCATCACTTGCACGTTGACGTCATAGGTCCTCTGCCGTCTTCGAAAGGCTATGTGTATCTACTGACCTGTATTGATCGGTTTACTGGATGGCCGGAAGCTATTCCCATACCTAACTGCTCTTCGGAAACGGTAGCGAAAGCTTTTCTGGAACGCTGGGTAGCTCAATACGACTGTCTCACCATCGTGACCACCGATCGAAGGTCACATTTTTCGTCAACATTTTCCACGTTGTTTAAGGATCCAGGCTGTCGCCACGTTCAGATGAAGGCGTATCATCCGGCCGCTAACGGCATGGTGGAGCGTTTTCACCGCCAGTTGAGGGCAGCGCTACGTGCGCACGCAGATCCTTCATGGTCTGAAACACTTCCCCTCCTTCTAGGCTTAAGAAACACGGTTAAAACCGATTCCGACGCCACACTAGCGCAGTTAGTGTACGGTTGCACACTGCGGTTGCCCGGACAACTGGTAGCACCAGCCCCATCTACTTCCACTTTTGACTACGGAAGTTACACTGATCGATTGGCTCACCAGATGTGCGAATTACGTCCACTCGCTCCTCGAGCGCAGGAGACACCAGTATACGTGCCCGAGAAGCTGTCTACGTGTTCACGCTCCTTCTTCGCGCAGATGGTGTTCGACAGCCTCTTCAGTCGCCGTACATAGGACCTTTCAAGGTGCTACATCGTGCGAATAAGGCGTACACTATTGACCGCGGTGGTCGGCGCGAAGTCGTCATCAACGACCGTCTAAAACCCGTCTTTATGAAAGAAACCCCTCGCCTACTTCGTCTAGTAGTGCTTCGTGTGACGTCACAACTCACTGCATCAGCTTACAGAATCCTAATGTAGTTCAACCAGACCACGATCTCGGTCTACGAGATGCAGCCGTCCTGAGATCTCCCGAATCCAGCCCGCCACCTCCCACGACCAATCGCCGTTTTCGGGAGGTGCGTAAGTAGGTTCGTTTCTCTGACTATGTATAGTGTAAATATTTTTAGCTTTGTAGATATTGTGTATATTTGCCCCGTTTTTGGTCGATTAACGTTTTGAAAACAAACAGAAATATCAAAATCCTCCGAAAAACCTTTAAAAATGTTCAAAAACCAAAACATGTAAACACACAGATCATTCGTTCATTCTTTTTGGCGTTTTCTGCGCATGTTTTTCTATTTTCTCGTCTCTACATGCGCCAACCCTCCCCTTCGATCGATTGGCCCACACGAGGAATGTTTTCGAGGACCCTGATGTGAACGCTGGTTGTTTCTCCGTGGGACGAGTGTCGCTTCTTCGCAGGACGAGTGTCGCTTCTTCGCAGGACGAGTGTCGCTTCTCCGCGGGATGAGGGTCGCTTCTCCGTGGAACGATGGTGGTTTCTTCGTGGGACGATGGTCGTTTCTCCGTGGGACGAGGGTCGTTTTGGCGCGGGGTGGGGTGCGGCGGGGGAGAGACCACTCCCACGCGCATCGTTTGGCAGCAGCGGAGGTTGAAGTTCTGTCGGCCTTTTTCTGGGCTAGCCAGTTTCTTTTGTAGTCCGACAAGCCCGCTCTAACGGCTCGCCGAAATGCACCCTGCTCTGCGATCAATAAATAATAAATCACAAACGGCACAGCGAACTCCGACTTCCAGCGAACCCCCATTTGACACGAATGCTCGCTCATTTTTACTCGGCACGGTTTTGCCTTACGAACCTCGATTCAACAGTCCTTTTCGAAATCGAAGGCTTCCTATGTTCAGCCTTCTAGGGGGGGAGCTCTGTAGCGCCCAAAAAGAACCGGTATCTTTCATGTACAATTTAATTGTTGACCGATTGTACATTATTCCTTCTTGTTTTAATCTTCCTTACAACCGGCTCGACAGTCGACCGCCTTGTAATTTCCCGCGCTCAAATGTTCGCTTTTGTCACGCTTCATCCGTCCGCGTTTTTTTGTAGCCCATCGAATATAGTCCGCTGTGTCCGACTCCAATTGCCTTCTGATATCCGCGATTTATTTCGCGCACCGTATCGGACTAGTAGTAACTAGTCCTAAAATAGTAAAATTCTTCGGCCTCAGAAGCGGGACAACTGGAGGCAATGTAGATATTTGCAAGGAAAGTCTATTGGTAGCCACTTAACGGTCTAGGTTTATATTTGCAAATCAAGCACTTAATAGGTGAAATAGAAAAGCGGAACCAACTTTTGGTTGACCTGCATCAAAGAGGATTGATGTAAGTGACGACACCGCCGCCGATGCTCTTGTATGCAGTTGACCGATAGGCACGATGGCAAATGAATACCACAAGCGTTACAACCTCATCGTCACATCTTCATGGTGCCACGTCTCTTGAAGCATAATTAAGCCAAGCTTCATGTATTCACTACAGCGAATTTTGCTTCTACTCTCATTTGGATTTTCGCCTGGCTAGCCTTCTTCTCATGAAAGACCACAAAATTCCGTATAACAACACTGCCACGTGGCGGATGTGACTCGCCACTGAATAAAGTCACTGCCCACAATTGCACAATGGCAACTTGACTAGAGTCATATCTTACTATTTCCTCCATAAGTACAACATAAAGATACTTTCTGTCTACACCTACCATCTCCACTGCATTTGTAGTGCCTTTATTGTTTACATTACGTTCGGAAGAACCCAACTTTGAGTCATCTACTGACAACTATGTTTCCTCATGGTTGGTTCTTCCATTTCTGTAGCCGGTACAAAGTTTGGCCACTGCAATTTGACGGACCAGCCGTGGAGCCTGTTGAGTGTTTCTTGGAGCCTGTCTGCATCCTCAAGACTGGATACCTCAATCTAAAGTTTTAAGTCATCGGCAATCAAACATTTCGTCTGCAGCTCGGACGGGACGTCGTTAATGAAGATATTGAAGAGGACAGGGCCAAGGACAACTCTATGGGACACAACTGGTCATAGGAAAAGGATCAGAAAGCGTATCATTCACCCTTACCTGCGCAGAGCGACTGTACAGGAAATCGGAGATCCAGGAGAGAATTTCCAGCAACACCAATTCCGCGGAGTTTGCAATGAATGCCGCTCATGCTAAAACCAACAAACAACACCCAATCGCTTGCCAACATCTAGTGATCTCATCTATTTCTCCCTTGCCACATGCAAGTTTGTGATGCATGAGCGAGCGCTTCGTAATCCATGCTGGACAGAAGTGATGAAATCCAACTTTTCGAGATGGAGGCATAGCGCGCGTTTTATTGTCCGTTCCATAATTTTGCAGACTACAGATGTCAAACAACTAGGACGATATTTCGCTGGATCTTGTCGGTTTCCTCCTTTGTAACTAGGCTTGATGATGCCCGATTTCTAGGCAACCGGAAGACGTCCAGTATCAAAAGACAGACGGAATATCTGACAGATAGGTGCGGTGATGTGCTCGGCTACAGTTTTAAGGAACGCTGGGTGTTGGCCATCAAGGCCAAGCGAAGAATATGGGTTTAAATTAAGAAACAGTTTCAGTACAAAATCAGCGTTAATATCCAAGTACTCTAGCAAAGAAGGATGAAATGACAAGAATCTGTCAGGGGGAGACGTTTCTGTTGAATACACAGGAATATTGCCTAACTAAAAGACTGGCTTTTTGTGTGTCTTCGTGAACTAAAACAACATGGTCACGGGAACACAAGGCAGCGATGCCACTGCCGGCTCTGGTACTTCGCTTGATGTAGGAGAAAAGCGCTTTGCATGTAGTCCAGGAATGAGTAGCCAAAGACAGTTCGTATAGTTGACGTTTCTCCCGTTTATGAAAAGTACAAACATTCCTGATTGTTTTATAGCGGGAATGATCGAAGTCTGGTCGTGTTAGCTTAAAACGATTCCACAATTTACGCCTTTTGTTCATAAGGGATCTTATTTGGCGATCTACCCAAGGTGGGCCTTTAGAAAACGGTCTTCTCTTGGAGACGGACGATCTGTTCGATGAGCGACATCAGCTTGGAGTACAAAAGATTCCACGCATCATCAACACTGCGATGCCCAGGGATACTCCAAGCCACAACGATTGCAGCCGTTTTCAAACGAAGTGCATCTACACGCCAGCAATTCCGATGACCGGCACATTGGCTGTAGACAGCGAAGCGACGAGTCCACAGAAAAGAAACACCACACTGATCACTTCTGCCAATGAGCTCGATAACAGCTAAGTTTGTGATGTCTGATTGCGCTGAGGAAAGCACAAGGTCTAGAATGCGCGGTGTCTAATCTGGGAAAATACGAGTTGACGTCGTGACATGTAAGGCGGCACCGAAGTGGTCGGATGGGCGATCACAAAGAAGGAAATTCCAATCGATATCTGGTGCATTGAAATCCTTCACGATAAGACAGTCTTTGCCTCCGCCGTGCGCCCTGATCGAGTCCAACAAACTAGTCCCGGAGCCTGATGGCGCCCTGTAGACGACACCAATCAAGAGATATCTATATATATCATGCACACGGCACCAAAGGGCTTCAAAATTGTTATCATGGTCACTAATAGCTTCAACCTCATGCGCTTTGAGCTGCGCCTTCCAATAAAGCATTACGCCATCATCAGACCTTCCGCCGTGGCAATCGGACCTAGTGAGGTGATATCCAGGAATGGGCACTTCTGAGTCTGTGATTTCAGTGAAGGCCATCAGGTCTGGATGAATCTTTGAGGCAAGCAAATGGATCTCGCCTAGCTTATTCCTTAAACTTCGCACATTAGCGGATAACACGCGCATTCCGTTTTTATAGTTTACTGTCCGGGGGTGAGGAGAATGGGCCTTCAACGGGTTTTCGGAGTCTTCCGAACTACTCGAATATCCACAATATGGAGGTCTAGTTCACCACTTCCCCGTCTAGCACGTATTTCTTCTACAGCCTTTTTCATTTTGATTCGATCCTCCGGAGAGAGGTCACGAAGTACGTAGAATGGCTCACCTTTGAGACGCGAGGTCCTTCGCAGGATGCGTCGGCATTCCTCCTCATCCCGGCAAACGATTTTAAGGGAGCGAGTCTTCGAGGTATCTTCCTGTTTTTTACCAAGACGGAAGGCAGATATAATATTGATCCCTTGTTCGCCTTCATCAAATAACAACGAGATCAACCACTCAAGTAGTGTTTGGTCAGCTAGTATTCTTTCCGCAGAGGTTGATTTTCCAGATTCCGCTGCGTTCATGATGATAAGACAACGGTCGCGAGATGGCTGGGTGCGCTCAGGAACTTGTGGCTTGCTAAGGGAAGGATTTTCCTTGATCACTTTCTTCTCCAGGTCGGATAGTCTGTCGAGAACGAGCTTCATTTGAGACTGAGATGATAGCTTAGGTTTGGGTTTCTCTACAGGCTTAGGCCTAGTCTTGGCACCACTTGTATTTGGGTTTTTGCAAATAGGAACGGAGACCGCGCTTTCCTTCACAACTGCCGCATAAGATCTTGTTGTGGGCTCAATGGGCAGGACCTGTGTAGATGGATCCGAATGAGTAGTGGACGTGATTCGGCTGCGCTTACCCATGGGGTGATCCAACCGGAGATAGATGGTGATGGTGAGCACGGTGGAACAGATGAATCGCGAATAGCATCAGGCTTCGTCGGAGAAGAAGAATCAAGGCTCAACGCAGATAGTCCGGCGAGAAGACGCCTGCTATTCAGTGAAGCACGGCATTTGTCGTAAAAG
The DNA here is from genome assembly GCA_944474145.2 of Dicrocoelium dendriticum. Classification (NCBI taxonomy): domain Eukaryota; kingdom Metazoa; phylum Platyhelminthes; class Trematoda; order Plagiorchiida; family Dicrocoeliidae; genus Dicrocoelium; species Dicrocoelium dendriticum. The sequence continues at coordinate 70,098,308 of OX104066.1, forward strand.
AAGTAAATGGCTGGCGAGGTGAATCACTGCAAGAGCATATATTGATCAGGACAGACGCCGCAGCAGGCAATGTGCATCCACCCATCACATGCAGAGCACTGCACTGCTTTGGAACGAGTGGTGACACCTTTCCTAAAGGACAAGCATTTGGACACCGTGGAAGATGAAGTCCAAATATTCACTAAGTAATTCTCCGAAAACGATCTTGATTCTCTTTTCTTCGCCCAGAAGATCTCAGTGAAACGTAACACTTAAGAGGACGTCGCTCGGCGGTACCCCGCCCCGCGCCAAAACGACCCTCGTCCTACGAGGAAGTGATACCCGTCCCGCGGAGAAACGACCAGCGTTCGCGTCAGGATCCTCGTTGACTGCGCTGATCCTTGAAAACATTGCTCGTGTGGGTCAGTCGGTCGAAGGGGAGGGTTGGGGCGTGTAGAGATGAGAGAATAGAAAAACGCGCAGGAAACGTCAGTAAGAACGAACGAATGATCTGCGTGTTTACATTTTTTTGTTTTTTAATACTTTTTAGAGGACTTTTTTGTGTCTGATTTTTTGTTTTAAAAACGTTAATCGACCAAAAGCGGGACAAATGTATACAATATATACAAAGCTAAACGTATTTACACTGTACATAGTCGGAGAAACGAACCGGCCTACGCACCTCGCGACCACGGCGATTGGTCGTGGGAGGCGGTGGACTAGATTCGGAGGACGCCGGGACGGTTGTATGGAAGATCAAAACAAGAAAGAATAATGTACAATTGGTCAACATTTAAATAGTACATAGCAGATAGCAGCTATCTTTTTGGGCGCTACACCCAATTGGTGCCCCGACCCCTGTGGTGTTTGTCACATTGGGGGTTTCATGCACAGGAACGCAACTTTGGAGAAGTATCTTGGAGTTATTATGTCGCCAAATCTACGTACGACTCAAGACACCCTAAAGAAAGTTGCAGCTGCTAATAGGATGTTCTTCTCTTTAGGGAGATCCTTTTCCCAGATGACTCCAGATATATTCCGACTTCTCTTTAGCTCTCATGTTCGATCAATTCTTGAGTACGGATTGTCAGCATCCTATCCTCTCACGAAAGGCGATTGCGTACTGATAGAGTTCAGAGGCGGGTATCGAAATCCTTCATGATACTCCGAAACCTATCTTACTCTCATCGCTTTCAAAGGGTGAATTTGTTTTCCTTGGAGTATCATCGTCGCCGTGTTAGCTAAATTTACACCCGACGTATTCTCCGAGGTGAGATGGGCGATGAGATACAAGAGTTCTTTCTTCTTTGAGCAGATAGCTCGACATGAGGCCATGGTATAAAGCTATTTAAACCAAAGAGGCTTCGGGCTCCCTCTGATGTAACTTTGTCAACTCGTATATTGAATGACTGGAACACTTTTCTTGAGCTAGTCGTTAGTGCGCAAACAGCGGAATGCTTCAAACGATTGCTGAACATATACTTGCTAGGCAAGCATGGATCTTGCTGTGTTGACTGTGACTGTTTCCTTGTGGAACACTGCCGCATCAACTCACATGATCCCTCCAATGAGCGGGAAGTTCCAGTACAAGTTCGGTGGGACTGGAACGATAGGAGAATCTCGTGAGTGCTCCATCTTGAGTGGATCGTTGAGCCAGGAATTGAAGTGTTCAGAGTTCTTGATGGATCTAAAGCGGAACACCCGTGTCGCACCCAGGTCAACCAGTTAATGCCCACGCTTCCTACCCTAGCAGTCCCTGCTGTGGCAGTCACGCGAACTAAGCAAAGGATTGGAAAAGAAGTCGAAGGTACAGAATAAAGTAGCTCACTTGAAATAAGAGGATAATACGAACGCATGAAGGCAATTAGGGAACAAAAATTCGAAGTATGAAGACGCGAGTTATTCAGAAAAAAGGAAAGGTTTCGTGTTGCCACCCAAGGGCGTCAAGTTGCCGCTCAAACCCCTTAACCATAGGTTCTGAAAGCATGTTCCAGCGCTCGATGACTCGGCGTGACAGTCGGATTTTCGCCCTAATCCGATCGGACCGCGCTTTATCCAACTTCATGGAATGACCGCGTAAAACAGACAGTCCAAGGGGACTGAATAGCCAACATAAATCTGGACCAGCTTTCCCAGTTAAGATACTGTAGGTTAGGATTAGATCTCTACACCTTCGGTAGTGCATTGAATGCATTACCAGACTAACTAGACGCTAGAGGTACGTCTGTTCCCGTAATCCCTCAACTAACCTAATACCCACCCGTAAAATCCTTTCTAGCTCTATGTTGTCCAGGACGAGGCAGGGTGGACAAGCCTGGACACAGTATTCCAGATGAGGCCGAACGAAAGCCGAGAACAGTCTCACAAAGATGCCACCCGTCAAGATTCCGAAAGAACGGTGTATTAACCACAACATACGGAAACCACTGCTTGCGGCCTTCTTCCAGTTGTCGCCGGAGTGTACGACGTCTATTTTAACCTGGCTAGATACACGGGGGAGTTCGACCCCTCCGACCAAGTACTTCGCAGGACAACCTCCTCCAATTCGAAGAACGGATCACTTTGCCTGATTTATGAGTAGTAACCATAAAGTACACAAATCCCAAAGTTTATTCAAGACTCGCTGAATAGCTTCTGAACCCCCAGGAACATCGACAATATTCCACAGCTTCAGATCGTCAGCAAATAGCAGCCATGGTACTTCAAGCTCCGCGGGTAGGCCATTCACATAGATAAAGAACATCGGTGCAAGCACCGAGCCCTGCGGCACGCCACTAAGGACAGATTGCCTAAACAATAGGCCACGGCCTATCCGTACAAACTTCTCTACCATCCAAGAACGCAATCACCTGAAGAAGGGCTCGGCCAGATGCCCCGTAGGTCAGTTATTGCGCGAGCTTCAGGTGAGGTACCTTGTCAAATGCCTTCGAAAAGTCGACGAAAAGCCCGCCCAGTGTGTGGCCGTTATCAGTTGCAACCGCCCAGCTTTCGCGAGTCACTGATAGATTCGTCAGACACGAAAATCCCTTTCGAATCCGTGTTGTGCATTGCTAAGTAGATTACATCTACTAAGATGACTCTCCAATGAATCTCTAGCCAGTTTCTCGAGGAGTTTGAGTGCTACACTCGTCAGACTAACTGGCCTGTAATTTGCAGGCAGACTCTTGCCCACATTTTTGAAGATCAGGCAGATGACAGCTTCCTTCCATTCGGAAGGTAATGCACAGCTATCAGGCGATTTCGGAAACACGATAGCCAGCGGTTCACTTAGTTCCGCAGTCAACTCACGCAACAGTTTCGGGTGAATTAAGTCACGCGCAGGGGCTTTAGGAGGGTTTAGCCCTTGTTACAGCCTATGAAATTTCGCCTCCGCTACAATCAATTCAGATTGGCCCGTACCCTCTGGGATACTGCAAATCAGCTGAACACCTAAATAAATAAATTTGTATATTTGCCGACGGACGGTACACGACCCCATAAGTAGGAGCGATCAAAGAGGTTTCCTTTACAAATGCTGCTACTACATATTGCCCATGTCCGTATGAGCATGAGTACCGTCATCACGCATCAACATTGGAATTGAGGTGTTCGAACAGCAGCGCCTTTTGACATATGCAAAGAATTTTTGGCTTATCTGCAGCTTCGTCTGCTAACCCTTTCTCGAAATCAAGCGGAGCATTCCTTAGGTGTTGCTTACACCTATTTCTAGCCGTACGGTACCTGTCATTAGTATCGGTAGACTGAGCATGTATTACGGGCGGCTTCGGGGCGACTTGGTCTTCACATATCGTATACTGATGGGGCAGATTGGTCCTGATTTCACTGGACTGTTTCGCCCAATTCGAGCGCCAACCTTTCGTGGCCACTCATTAAAGTTGCACAAACCCCGGTCTGACCGGGTTTGGACAGCTTTTCGGCTGTCGCATAGGGTCATAGCTTATTGGAACGCATTGCCTACAGACGTCTTGATAGCACAGACGGTGAAGGAGTTCGAGCATCAACTTGACGCTCTCGGTCTGCATTTTAAAGTCTTTCCCTTTTGTTCGTCTACTACGGTCTGCGCTTCTTTAACCCATTTTAACTTACATCTTAATATTGCCTACGAAATTCGACAAGCTTGTCTTCTCTTCTCTTTCGTTTCCTTTACTGACACTACTGGTTTCTTTTATTCCTCACGTGGCCGGCACAGCGAGGACTGCTAGTGCAGGACACGTGGGCATTGTTTGTTTGACCATGTGAATCGTGTGTGTTGATTTGGTTCTCCTTTGGCACATCAATGCACCCTGTTGGATCAACGACGTTTTCGAAGGTGGAACATTCGCGGGATTTTCCTACTGTTCTGGTCCCACTTGAACTTGAGCATCTCGGTAAGTCCGTCAACATTTAGATTTCTTCGCGAACAAATACCTGCCAGTGGAATCTATCCAGAGCGGCGGTGCTCCTGCTCCTTTCTCCTTGTGACTGGGATAAAGAGAGCAGAGACCTCTGTGAGGTAGGACTTAACTTTATCTCAGGCAACCTAGACAGTATCGTCGCCTGAGATCTCACAATAGAAACCCGAAGCCCTGGCTCTCATTGCTTGATAGTCTGCGTGCCATATGTTCGGGCGACTCAACAGTACTCTGGTAGCGTCTAGACAGAGTACAACTGAAGCGCAAACAAACATCATCACTAGGACCCAGTGGAGATCCGTAAGTAATGTCACCAACAAAATCGAGTGACTTAGCAAACACAAGATCTAAGATAGATGGTACTTGGGTGTCCATGTACCTAGTGGGGAGGTCAACGAACTGATGCAACGTTACTTGGAGCGTAAGCTCAAGTAGATCAACACCGAAGGTGCCTGACGCTGGGTTGCAAGAAAGATCTGCCCAGCAAACCGGGAGGTTGAAGTCGCCCATCACTGAATACCTGTTTGTGAACCGGAAGCGAATAAAGTACCTCTTTGCATACCCTCCCAGGGCTTTTATACACAATTACGATTGTAACCTGAGTCGAGGATGTGCTTATCACAGCCGACAGTATCAACAGTTGTCTTCCGACCGTAATAAGCATGCCTTCAAAACATCGTTTATAGCTCCCCTAAAAAGCGAAGCCTCTGCTGGCCAACGGAGCGATCGCATCTAACTAGTGCGTAGCCAGATAGATGTACTACACTATCCGTGATGTCCTGGGAGCCACCTTTCAGTGAATGCGAGTATGAGACCCATCTACAAGCAGACCTAACTCGTACACATTATTCCCTTAGGCTGCGCACATTACTTAGCAATATCCGAAGGTATTCGTTAGGTCCAGACCTGTTTCGTGCGCTACCGGAATCGGCAGTGTTAGGCCGGCAAAGAACCGTTGGCTGACCACCCGAAAACCACTAATCGGAAGCCTTGTTCACCGGCCGCTCGCCTACTTTTGAGGTCCTTGATGGCATCCTTTAGCTTCAGCCTATGGGCCAGCGGAAGGTCCGGCTGAACACTAATATTCGTACTTTTCAGCTTAAAAGCAAATCGCATAAGGCGTTGCGGTAAAGGGTTTGGCGCATTAACTGTGACGTACCCCAGTCTAATCAGCTTCCTGACAGTAACGCCTGGAAAACCAGGCGGAACAAGCTTCGTTACGCACATTTTAAACTACTGAAGGTCGTTCAATATGCATTCGGCAGGAAGGACAGCAGTAGATTCAGCCGCGTTACGGAATATAACGCCAATATTCGTGAAAGAATCATCATGACGGGGTGTATTTACCCCACGGGTTTTTGATTTGACACTTGGAGCAGGTGGCTTCACCACTGGTGATGGGATTCTTTTTCTCCTCAGATGATATAGCAACTGTAGCGCATGTTTTTCGCTCCATTGTCGGTGTCTTATTTCTTTTCGGCTAACATGAATTCGAGCACCTGGTCAACCTCGGCATCATTCGCCCATCCAACAGTTGTTGGGCTCCCGCTTCATCTTGTACCCAAAAAGTCCGATGATTGGCGTCCATGGGGTGATTACCGGACACTTAACGCTGTTACCATCCCCAACAGATACCCCATCCCTCATATACATGATTTTTCATTGGGATTGTCCGGGAAATCCGTCTTTTCCAAGACTGACCTTATGCGAGCGTACCCTCAGATTCCAATGGCATCTGAGAACATTGATAAGACGGCCGTTGTCACACCCTTCGGTTTATACGAGTTCATTCGTATGCCTTTTGGCCTTCGCAATGCGGCGCAGTTTTTCAACGCTTCATGGACCAGGTCCTCCGTGGTCTAGACTTTGTTTTGTCTACATCCACGATGTCCTAATAGCCAGTGGCACGCCAGAAGAGCATTTTGGTCACCTTCGACAAGTATTCGAAGACTTCGATTATCACGGGATAGCCATTAATCCTGATAAATGTATGGTCAGTCTAGCGTTGATTTTTTTGGGACACAAAATTCATAGCAAAGGCTTTAGTCCCATCTCTGAGAAAACTCAGGCAATCATGGATTATCCACTGCCACAATACGTTAAAAACCTGCGCCGATTCCTTGGCATGGTTAATTATTACGGAAGATTTATTGCCAATTGTGCCGCCATTTTTCAGCCTTTGACTGATTTACTTAAAGCTAATCCAAAGAAGTTCACCATTACGCCAGAAGTCGAAACAGCGTTTGTTGCCACCAAGCAGAAATTGTGCCAGGTAACTTCCCCGAGCTACTTGGACACTGACGAGAAAGCTACTCTCGTTCTCAAGACTGATGCCTCATAATCCGCTGTCAGTGCTGTACTATAACAACTAATCAGCAATGAGAATCATCCGTTGTTTTTCTTCTCTCGAAAGCTACAGCCAGCACAAACGAGATACAGTACTTTCGGTCGCGAACTACTCGCGACCTACTTGGCCGTCAATCACTTTCCTGGCGTCCTTCAAGGACGACGTTTTATAATTTTGACGGACCACAAACCTTTGGTCTACGCTTTCCGTGCCGCTTCTGAAAGGGACAGGACACTTGTGTCGATATTCGCTACCTCTACGGTCCCAATAATGTTGTCGCTCACAAGTTGTTGCTCACATACATCAACTTTTGTCTTCTCCAATAAACCTTAGGGAAATCTCTGCTGCACAAAACAACGATCCTGAACTCGCTCAGATTCGATCGAATACCACATTGAAATTCTTGCAATTACCTATTTTAAACTCAGACAAGGATTCACTGCGATGTCTCTACCGGTAAGCCAAGACCGTTTGTTCCCCAGTCTTTCCGGCGAACCGTCTTTGACCATTTTCATGGACTATCGCATCCTAACATTCAACCCACTGTGAAGTTGATTACTGATCGTTACATCTGGTCTAGTATGCACTCCGATATCCGTCAATGAGTTAAACACGGTTTCAGCTGCCAGAGCAGTAAAGTACCCAGACACACTAGCTCGGTCCCCGGAATATTCTCACTACCTGAGGTGCGTTTTAGACATGTCCACCTAGACATAGTCGGACCGCTTCCTCCATCGAACAATTTCACTTTCATTCTGACTTGTTTTGACCGTTTTACTCGTTGGCCGCATGCCATTCCTTTACGTCACCCATCTTCAAAAACTGTAGCCCGTACCTTTTGACTCATCTATTTGCTTCTTCGGTCTGCCATCTACGATCACTACAGATCGAGGATCTCAGTTTAGTTCTACCTTGTTCCGTGACTTGAATCGTCTCTTGGGTTGTACCCATTTTTTGTTTCTGTCCCACCCCATCCCTCTTAGCCTTCCCCTCCAACCACGATCTCATTACTTAGCCTTATATAATTTTGCATAATAATCTTTTTGGGTGCACAGCAGCCGGCTGGTAGCCTACCGGAACGATGCCCATCCGTTACCGGTAGCTCAGTCAGCTTTCACCAGTTGTTTTATTTTTCCTTTTTTTCTTTGTATTGCGGCACAGTAGCTGAGGTGTTCCCTACCTCTAGCTAACGTGTATGATGATGATGATGATGACGACCCATTTTCGGACAACTGCTTATCCTCCCGCTTCGAATGGCCTTGTCCAGCGTTTCCATCGACAACTTAAAGCCGCCATCACAGCTAATTCACCTGACCCACATTGGTCTGAACGCATTCCAGCCGTCATCCTTGGTACTCGTAATACCGTCAAAGAGGATATTGGATGCAGCCTGCCGAACTCGTCTTTGACACCACTCTCAGACTTCCAGGTGAGATGATTTTGGATTCCCGAGTCACTGGTGAGATGGTTCCTGTGTCCTAGGCCGAACGTCTCAAACAACACTTCCGGACAGTCCGACCTACGTCTACTCGCTTCACTGCCCGCGAACAACGAATTCATCCGGACTTCATCGTCATTATACACGTCAGCTAGAGGTAGGAAACACCTCAGCTACTGTGCCGCAATACATAAATGGAAAAGGAAAATAAATACAAAAGTTGCATGCCAGCTGAGCTACCAGCAACGGATAGGCATCGTTCCGGTAAGCTACCAGCCGGCTACTAGGCAAAAAGAAAAATTATTATGTTTTACGCTAAGAAATGAGATCGTAGGTGGAGGGGGAGGCTAAAAGGGATGGGGAGGGACAAAGAAACTCACAGCAGGAACGCCACTGAGGTCGGCTCCTTGCCATGTCAGCAAGTGTATCCAGCCAAACGTGTTCACCGTCTTTTGGACCCCAACCAGGGAGCCGTGACGCTCCAACCGAGGCCAGCTCAGAAGTGAGGGCCTTCATTCCTCTCGACCAAGTCATCGCTTGGCCACCCCTCCTCTTCTTCCATCCACATCCCCGGTGAGCAAACAACGCACGTCGTGGAAGTCGTTGGGCTGGCATGCGCAACACGTGGCCCAGCCATCGGAGCCTGGTGCGTGAAATGACGGTGCTGAGCGGTTCAGTTCCTTTTCCTGTGCCGTAAACAAGGCGTCGAACACGCTCGTTACTCACGCGGTGTTCCCACCAGATGTGAGCCAAACTGCGAAGGCACCGATGGTCGAACGTAACTAGCCTCTTCATGTCCGCCGATCTTAGGGGCCAGGTTTCACAACCGTACAGTAAGGTCGAACGTACCGCTGCATTGTACACTCTACCCTTCAGGGCGAGAGTAATGTCGCGCCGCCGCCATAGGTGGCGAAGATTAGCAAAAGCACTTCGAGCTTTTGCTATACGGTTCGTGATCTCGTCTTCGATCCCAAGGGCGCTGATACAACTTCCCAGATAGTTGAATTTCCGAACGACTTCTAGCTGATCCCCACCAAGAGTCAGCGCAGGAGGCGATCCCTGCCAATCTTGGAGGAACGCTTTGCACTTTGATGGTGCAAAGCAAAGCCCGAAGCGGCTGACAGCCAGTGCTAATCTGTCCAGCGCGGCTTGGCACGTCTGGGAGCTGTCACAGATGAGGGCAATGTCGTCTGCATACTCCAAGTCGAGAAGTCGTTCTCCTGGGAGTAGCTCCACACCTTCCAAGTCATGTCCTGTAAATGCAATCTCCATGACTTCGTCAATAGCGAAGTTGAAAAGGAAAGGTGACAGCGGGCATCCTTGTCTCACACCGCTGGAGATAGTGAAGGGTGACGACAGCTTGCCGTAAGCTCTCACTCTGCCCGTGCTACACGCGTATAATGCTCGGATAATATTTACATATTTCTCGGGCACACCTTTCCTGAGTAGACAATTCCAAAGGGCACATCGATCAACCGAATCGAAGGCACCTTTGATGTCGAGGAACACGACTACGGTGGGCCGCCAATATGTGTGACGGTGCTCCAACAACTGACGCAAAGTGAAGATGTGGTCGATGCAGTCACGACCCCGACGAAACCCGGCTTGCTCCTCACGAATCTGGCTTTCACGAGCGCCAGTCAGTTTGTGAAGGATTATGGAGGCGAGTAATTTGGAGGCGATGGAGATCAGACTGATTGCTCTATGGTTGCCGCATTCCGAACGCGAGCCTCCTTTGAAGATGGGAACAATAACGGAGCGGCTCCAGTCGGTTGGGACAGTCTCCTGCTCCCACAGTTTCACTAGTAATTCATGTAAAGCATCAACAAGAGCAGAGCCTCCGAATTTGAAGAGGGCTGGAGGAAGATCATCTGGTCCCGCGGCTTTGTTCAACTTCAACAGTCCGATCTCACGTTCGACTTCTGAGCGAGAGGGTGGATGCAAAGGGACAGCCCACGGAGCAGGGCGATCACTGGCCGGGAAAGAATCGAACAATTCTAGCCGATTAAATTGCTTTTCAAAATGCTCAGCCCAACGCTCCAAACGTTTTGACAAATTGTGGATATGCTGTCCACTCTCGTCACGTATAGTTTCACTAACACCAGGTCTCCTGCTGCCCGTTTCCCGTATCAGACGGAATAACTTACGATGGTTGCCAAGGACAGCGGCCACTTCCATCTCTGACGCACGGTGAGACCACCAAGATTCGCGGTCTCTCTTCAGGCTAGCACGGAGTCTTGCCCGGAGCTCTTTGCGAGTTTCATTGTGTTCGCTTCCAGCCAGGATATGCCGGCGAGCATCGATAAGTTCCAGAGACTGCGAAGAGACCCAGTAACCATGTTGACTATTAGACATACCACATGAGGATTTGCCTGCTGCTAGTAAGGTCTGGTGAACATGTGACCAGTGACCATCAGTTGTCCCCAATGAGCGCTTACTCAACTCGCATGTCAGCGTACTTCGATACGCATTCAGAACAGCTGGCTTTGTCAGTTGTCTGGTGTCAATGCGCTCACAGCGTCGTCGTGGGCGTCCGCCAAAGCGCATCCGCATGTCAGCACATACAAGTGCATGATCGGTGTCCACACATGTGCTCCAAATCGAGCGACAATCCTGGATGCAGCCTCTCCAGCGGTAACTGATAGCAATGTGATCGATCTGCGTCCAAGGCTGGTTCGAGGCTGGTGGGCGCCAAGTCAGCCTCCGGTGGGTGCTGTGTCGGACGTTAGTGCGAGCATCTTCACACAAATGAAGTGACCGCTCACCGTTATCGTTACGGGAGCCTACACCGTGCTAACCGTCCAAATACATTTCATCAATGGACAACTTTCCAACTTGCGTGTTCAAATCCCCAGCCAGCACAACAGTGTCCGTGCTTTTTCTATAGCGAAGGAGCTGAGTCAGTTGGCGGTAAAAGTCGTTCTTTACCGAATCATCGCTATAGTTTGTGGGTGCGTAGGCAGCGATGATGAATAGACACCTATTAGTCCCGCGCGACTTCGTAGCTTTGAACGAGCCAACCAATCGTACCGCACACATCCGGCTACTGATTGGAATCCAATCAACCAGAGCAGCTTCAGCCCGAGGACTCAGGGCAATGCCAACACCAGCTTGGCCGGTGCTTGAAGCTGCGTCGTCACCGGATAGGCGCAATGAGAAAATACTGCTTGCGTCACCTGAAGGGGATTGCAGAGTGAGCGCAGAGCTCGAGTTTTGCGGACGGGTCTCCGATAAGCGGCAGCTATCGATCGAGTGGGTCTCCAATGTTCGGGCAAGTGCTGCGTGTTGACGGATCTGTAGTAATGTGCGTACATTGAGGCATGTCAATCTGAAGGAGGATCGAGGGCTCCAAATGGCAGCCGATGAACTGGAATGGACCGCTTGGTTGGACATGGGCTTGTCGACAGGAGAGGAGTGATGCTCTGCTTTCACATGTGAGTTGAAATTAGAAGATAAATGCCTAGCAAAGCATGTTGGTGGACGGCCAAGAATCGGGGGGTTGAAAACTGGGGGGATAAAAGTGAAGTTGGAACGGGACAGTAAGAGTGAAAAGGCGTAAGAGAGAGAATAAGAAGACGGGAAGGCTTGAGCAGTAGCATCCAAACCCCTATCCACCCTGCTCGATGCAGCAGATAGGGCACCGTTGATTATCCTCTGTGGTGGCCAGAGCATCAAGAAATTGTTTGAGGAATGATTCATAGTATTGTGTGGGCAGGATACTGTCAGGTTGCCCAGGCCTAGACAGGAGAACGATTAGGGTTCTCAACCAGAGCCTTTGGTTCAAAAACCTGACCGCAAGGCAGCGGGTTTGGCGTTGGACTACAAAGAGCCTGTTTTAAGGAATAAGGTGCGACCCTCATTCCAATCCTCAACCTGGAGGACCAGGAGGCTGAGTTTGTCTGGCCTCTAATCATTGACCAATCTGGTATGACTGGCTCTGAAGGTGCAAAAAAGCACCACCCAGCATAGCTCAATGGATCGCTGAGGCACACAAACCATCGCACCACGGTAAGGTCTAGCCTCATTGCGATGGTCATCCGGACTTACACACTTTTCCTTTTGTTTTAATTCGCATTGATGCAGTTCGCATGCCGTTGACAACCCCCTTGTGAAGGTCCTCTCAAAGTGTTGTCACGGAAGCCTAAGTACTTCATCCTGGAAAGGAATAAATCGAAAGAATCTGTGAGTATTGACCGTCTTAAACTCGCTCATGTTGAGCTTATCGTTACTGTGACTGATCCCAAGTTGTTACCCCCTTTTGGCCAATCAACTGATTCCAATCATCATCATCATCATCAACAACAGTACATCAGCCATTTGAGCTGATGCTTCGCTGCCATACAACCATGAGGACCTATGAAATAAAGAGTAAGAAGAGGGAGAGAAGGGGGACTTACCTGAAAACCCTAATGCCCTAAGCAAACATTCAGGGTCAAGGCGCCTACACCTTGTGTAGACAACATACCGTCGCAAACAGCTGGCTATTGTGCAAAGATAAGGCGGCATCGGCGAGACAGCTTCCTTGCGGCTTTCACTGCCACGCGTCATAATCAACCATTACCCCGCAGATAACTCAGCACCAAACACACTTTAAACAGACAATCCGATTAGGAGACGGCAGCAGACGCGCCACTGGTGTCGGTTGCGAGCCATGTCCTGTAAAGTCTCGAGCCAAGCACAAGGTAAGTCACGTGGACTCCAACCCGGAAGGCGAGACGGACCAACGGCACCCAGTTTGGTCGTCAGTGACTTCATTTCCCGCTGCCAAATCAACTTCTGTCCACCTCGAGCCTTGCGCCATCCGACACCTGGTAGACTGAACAAGGCCCTCCTAGGTAAGCGGTGACCAGGCATGCGTAGCACGTGCCCGAGCCAACGCAACTTATTCAGTGCTATCTGTTGTTCTAGGGAGGTAGCATGATTATCACTACCTAGTACTCGCCTACGCATGTCATCGTTGCGGACACGCTGGTGCCATCCGACACCAGCAATGCTTTGCAAACAAAGATGATCAAAGACTTGAAGGCGCCTCAGATCTTCAGACCGAAGGGGCCAAGTTTCACTACCATAGAGCAGAACGGCCCTCACTGTGGCCTTGTATACACGGCCTTTCAGACGGAGGAAAACTCCCTCCCTCCAGAACCTTCATGCGCTAGCTCAGCGAATGATCCCAGGCACACACGTTCAGGATGTTCTGTGTCTTTCCCCTCCAAACTAGCTGTTTGTTCCCTAAATAGCTATATCGAGCGTTACCACTTCACGCTCTACGGGAGGAGTTATGTAGTGGTTATTATTCTTTCACATTTTGTCTTTCCTGTCATCAATTTTATCGTAACATCTTTTGTACAGCTTGTTTGAATTAACGATTACAATATACTTCTTCGGGCCCCGCTCCGTTGTGCTGATTTTTGGCTGTGCTGTTTCTGCGTGCGTACGGTGTCGTCCAGTCTGCTTGCGAATCGGATATTAGACTCGGAATTTCTATCGAACGTCTATTTCCATCGTGCCAGGTATAGCGTGATCTACGATTCGAACTCAACTGTGATTTGACTTTCTCCAACTTTTTGTCTTTACTAAGGGACTGATACCTTCCCAGTATTCTTTCGACCACTACAGCATCCATGTAGAGTAGAGTACAGTGATCCCTATGATCAATCGGTGGGAGAGTGACCAATAAATCGGAATACCTGTAGCTCCGGTGATGTGCTCTGATTTGTTTCTGTCCTCCGAGCTGAACAGTTTTGTTGTAAACGTTTCATCACCAATCTTGGTGACTTCTTCAGGACGTAATAAACAAACTGAGATGTTTTATCGACTCTTACCGATGAGCCAGTGACATTTGAACTTGGCCACTTCGATTCACGTCCCGTGACCATTGCTAGTTCGCAGTTCAGGCGCCGTCTCTTTTCGACTCATGTGCCAAATGACTCACGTAAACTCTTTTTTCGCAGCTGCCGGTATACCGGATCTAAGTTCGTGCGCTGGTTTATTGAACTGTCTGTAAAGAACCACGCTTCGAAGAATTCTCTCCCTTTTTTGGTCTCTCTCTGCGCTAGTATCTCCGTTTTCTCCCACTCAAACATGTGTCCTTCGTCATCAACGTCTGTTGAGACCAAGAATGATGGGTAATGGTTTCGACAGGCTCATTTGTGTTCTTGTAGCCTTGTAGCCACACCGTTTCATGTGCCAGTAAGCGAAAAGAGTTCCCAGCACTTCAATCTGATAATAGATTCTTGCGTTTATACTATAAAAAGGAGAAAAAAAGAAGAGCAAAAATTCCGCTTCATTTCCATGTCAAAAGAACACGAGACCATGGGTGAACAATTGTTTTCGATGATTCTCTTCAGACCATTACAATCATATTTAAGGGTAAAATAATGTACTGAAATCGACTCATGGGGTCAAGTTACGTAGTTAACTAACGGATCAGTGAGGGAAGCTAAAAGTTGACCATTGATCTGACAGGTCGATTGCATGTTATCGAGCTTGATCTATGACAATCGACCTCAGTATCGTTCGTTCTAGCTGGCTACTTGTATGTGGTTAGAGGCTGATATGAGTATTCACAAGAATTCGGGGAACAGTGACAACCCCACTTCGTCCAGGCCTCGTTTTAAGTCCTCTACTGTCTTACCTTTCAATAATGCAGAAAGAAGTTTGTTCCAACTAGGCGCTACACCATTTGTGAAGAATTTAGCTCTTATATCGAGCCTAGATCTCTGTTGTTTCAACTTTAGACTATGGCCCCGCAAGTGGTCCGACGTAGTTGGTACAAAAAGATCGGTTGGCCTGAGACCCTTCATGATCTTGAATGTCTGTTAAATCACCTCTTAATCTGCGTCTCCTCATTGAGTACAATCTTAGCTTGGCTAACGGAACCTCATACGGTAATACCCGCTGACCTATCATTCGAGTGGCAAGTCTTTGCACATTATCAATACAATTTGCGTCCTGTAAGAAGGGCGCCCAGGCTTGAACACAGTATTCCAAATGTGGTCTGATCACTGCTTTATACAAGGGGAGAAAGACCTCTGGCCTGGTACAACTCAGAGCTCTCCTGAGTCGAAATAACGCCTGTCGTGCATTGTCAGCAGCATGCTTACATTGCGCCGACGGCTTGAAGTTATTCGTCACGGTGATACCAAGATCACGTGCTTCGATAGAACATTGCATTGTCATGGACGCAACAGGTGCTTGCAGTACCACACATTCGCCACTATGAGTCAAGATTTGGCATTTTCTGGCGTTTAAGGGCAGATCCCATGAGTGTGACTCTTTAACAAGTAGCCAAATCTTTTAAATAGGGTAACCCTGTCGCCCTTGCTAACAAACTTGAAGTTATCAGCAAAAACATAGAAATGCTTCTCAGGTAAAGGGGTTAAATCATGAACATAAGAAACAGTAGTGTACCCAGTACCGAACCCTGGGAGACTCCACTATGTGCAGTACCTGTGCTCAAAATACCATTTCCAACATGAAGTGTCCTACCCCAGAGGAACGCGGACAGCCAAGAAACTAGTTAAGGGTGTAATTTAAACCAGCTCATCTTTTCCTGCAGAAAGCGTTGGTTTACCAGCTCAAAAGCTTTACTGAAGTCAAGGTAACATATTTCTACTAGAATCCTGTCATCAAGACACAGGGTTATTTCGTCAAGTAAACAGCGGGTTTGCGGAGCATGACATATTCCTGACAAATCCGTGCTGTTCTTCTCTGATCAAGTTATGGGCAGTGAGATGCTCACAGATTCCATTTTTGATGAGCTTTTCCAGACACTTCGAAAGTACGCCAGGCAAATTAACAGACCTGTAATTACTCGGCGGTGATTTAGGACCCCCTTTATGAATGGATACTACAACTGCCTCCTTCCACTCCTGTGGTATCCTTCCTTCACGAAGAGACTTATTGTAAAGTTCAAGTACTGGAAGCTGGGGAATATCAGCAATGGACTTTACAATGGCTGCATGCACATTATCAGAGCCAGGGGATTTGTAGGGGGTTTAAGCCTTTCAGAACCTCGAATATCCTGGACTCAGATCTCCATTCCAGGCTTACATATTTCCCGAGCTGATCGTTCTGGAGGGCGAGCTGGCGGAGGTGGATCTTCGAGTTCATATTATTGAAGCTTTATGGGACAACGACGGGGAATGGGAGCTCCTTTGGTACCGCATCCACGATGCTTGTAGATCGTTTATAGTCAATATTATTTACAGGATTTCATCGGGATCTGGTACCGGCTTGTTGGAAGCTATCAGCAAGTATGGACGTGGAAGAGACTGTCTGGTTATATATGACTTCAATGCTCCCAGTATCGATTGGAAAAATTCTCATTCTGGGCTTTGCCGAATCTTTTGACCACGCCTTACTCGAATTCGTCCTGAAATTTAGCCTGACCCAGCATGTTACGGCTCCTACGCGAATTCTCCCAGGCCAGGTTCTTCGTATCACTGACCTAGTGCTTACACCAGCTGCGATGTCTCTGGCTTATCTGTCCTCCAGCCATTGGGCAAAAGTGATCACTGTTATCTCTTTTTCATGATCACGACGTCTCGCTGTTAATGGCCAAGTTTACTTCCGAAATATCTGGCGTGCTGATCCAGGACGCATAAAAGCTGCTGTTAATGCAATTGATTGGAGCATCCCTGAACACTTAGCGCTAGAGGATGCCTGGATTCACCAGCACCAAGGCATGCACGCTCATTGATCGGCTTGTCCCAGTCTCCCGAAAAAGTGATCTGAGACGCACTACCAAAGCTGACAATTTTTGTCCCCGCCCTGTTATTCTCTCGGGAGGCAGATGTACTTCACGATGACAATGCAAAAACTATTGTTGGCCTGTGATATGCGTGGCGCTGCTCTAGCACCCGCTGCAGAGTGAATATATGGTCTATACAGTCCGGTCCTGGGCTGAAATCTGTCTGCTAATCCCTAATCCGGGATTCCCGCTCCGCAGTGAGGCGACGAATGAGCGTCATTGATACTGGTTTCGGACTTGGACTTTCTTCTTTTTTTAACACGATTTACGACACTGAAGAACTGCCTTTAGACTAGCGACTATCAACTGTCGTGCCAATTTTCAAGAGGGGTCAGCCTACTTTGTGCGAAAATCATCGGGGTATTAGCCTTATTTCCATTGCATCCAAACTCCTCACGAGTAACATTCTCCGACGACTTAATGATCCCCGTGAGGACCGATTTACTGAAAGCCAGGTTGGCCTCCGCCCTGGTCATAGTTGCATTGACTGCATATTTACTCTTCGCGACCTTTTAGAGCAGACATATAGACGATCGACTATGGTGATTTTCCTTGACTTGAAGCCGCCTACGACTCGGTTGACCGCGCCAGTTTGTGGCACTGTCTATCCTCGAGGCGTGTGTCGGCTAAATCCCAAGCCGTAGTTCCCGAGGCCGTGTTAAGGTCTTCGGGAAACTGTCCCCTGAGTTCCCCGCAACAAGTGGAACCCGCCAGGATTGTGCCATATCTCCTTTCATCTTCAAATTTGTGATCGAAATGATCATGCACCAGTCGGTTTTTTCAGACTTTGCCGGAGTCGAAATTCTGCCAGGCGACCGACTGACAAATCTGGAGTATGCAGACGACACTGTCCTCCTCAGGTCTGATGCATTGGCTATGCAAACACTACTGTGCAGACTTGTGCGTAGCGCTGCACGCTTCGGCATGTACTTTGCACCTTCAAAGTGCAAAGTGCTGTTGCAGGACTGGACCGACACACCGGTTCTGGCTATCACGGAACGGCCACTGGAAGTGATGGATGGGTTTACTTACCTTGGTACCTGTCACCTCTGGTGTTCACATCATTGAGGAAGTTACTTCACATATCAGCAAGGCCAGTGTGGCTTTCCAGAAACTCAATTTTCTATGGAGACGTCGCGATATCAACTAGTCAGTGAAAGGTAGTGTGTACAACGCTGCGGGAAGACCGGTATTGTTCAGAAACCTAGTCAGTTTGAGGCGAAGACATTAAACGCTTGGCCGTGTTTGACCACCGGTGCTTGCCGGTGTATTGCTCACGTCTGGTGGGAACACCGGGTGAGCAATGCCGAGGTCCGCCAGTTGGTTTTTGACAAGAAGTCTTCTGGTCTCTCTCGAGTGTTTGATCAATTTTAGTCGCTTGCGTTGGCTAGGCCATGTCTTCCTTATGTCGTTGATCGGCTTCCTCGGCGTACATTATACGCCGCGGCCGCACCAAGTTTAGCGAAAGCACGAGGTGGCCAGTGCATGACGTGGCATGGAGGCATGAAGAAATTGACAGAGAGGCTTGATCAGGCTTCTGGGTGCTGTCTTTCCGGATAGGGGCCTCAGGACGGTCCAGGAAACCGTGTCAGACATGGCGCAGTCACGAAGTCAGTGGCATTCCTTCATTCGGCTTCTTTCATCTGATTGTTAATTTTTGTTCCATTCAGCTTAGTCCATCGCTTTATCTTGTTTTTATTTTTTCTACATTTTATTTGCACCGTACTCCACTATCTTACAGGTGTTATTTATTGTTATTCTTACGGTGTGAGTCGTGACAACAAGATCCACCGCACTTCGATGCTCGAATAATGGTCGATCAACTGAACCTAGCTATTGACGTGCTATTCACAGACATTTTGAATATTTTTGACACTATCCCTCATTTTAGGCTCTCATTGAACTTGGGGTTTGTGAGATATCTGGTCGTACCATTAAATGGGTCTCATTTTTTCTGGAGGAGCGAACAGTGTGTATCCATAGGGGTACTCTTTCGCTTTGGCAAGTTGTCCTTAGTGGCGTTCCGCAGAGGTCGGTATTAGGGCCATTGCTGTTCGTGAATTCCGTAAATGACTTGTCGGGGGAGCTTGGAGTGTTATCGCTAATGTTTGCTGACGACCCCAAGCTCTGGAATATTGTGGACATCCTTGGTGGTTCTGAGGCAATTCGCATTCCCCTAGGCTCTGGGAATAGTCTGCCTTATGATTGATGCCCATAAATCGCGCCAAGTGTCGTGTTCTCCGAATAGGAGCTACTAATCCTCGCCCACGATATTTTATCGACGGTGATAAAATTCCTGTTGTCATTCAGTAGGTTTATTTAGGTGTCGTGCACTCATTAGCCATTCACTGGCGACTGTCGGAAGAAGACTGGTTATAGAAGTTTCCGTATGATGTGACTTATCAGCTGCTTCTTCGGAGTCTTAGTGGCCGATATGTTTGTGAAGTTACTTTCGGCATTCGTGTGACCCCACTTGGAATACTGTATCCAGGTCTGTCCCCAATGTCTTATCCGAGACGAAATGGACTTGGAGAGGGTTTTACGAGTGGGGACATACATATCCCGAAAGTTTGTTTAGTTTGTGATGTACTAGATGCACTACCAGAGCATTAGAAGGGGACTTTACCCCCACTTACCGTATTTTGACTGGAAAGACCGGCCCGGACTTGTCTTGACTATTTAGTCCCCCTAAGTTAGCTAATCTCCGCGGTCACCCATTACAGCTGCACGAACCGCAGTCTGGTCGGATTAGGGTGGAAACTCGTTTGCTACACCATTATAAAACGCTGGAATTTGCTTCCGGAACGTGTGGTTAGGGAACCTACGGTTAGGGAGTTTGCGCGTCATCTCAATGCTCTTGAGTGGCAACACCAAACCTTTCCTTTTTCCTAACTGACTCATCGTCAGCTTACAATTTTCTGCTTTTTACTTCCTCGCACATCTAAGTATTATAATTATTTAGTTACGATCCTCTTCTTGCCCTCCAATTTTACTGTTTTCTCTTTCCTACTTCACGTAACGGGCTCAGCAGGGACTGTTAGTGCGGGGTAGGTAGGCAGTAATTGGTTGGTCAGGGTGTGATGCGGTTTTTGGCTCAGGTCTATTTATATTTCATACTCCTTCGTCAGCTTCTAGTTCACCGACCCGCTGAAGACGGTACGCTCACTGGATAAGCATATCGTTCTGGTCCCATTTGAAGTCATCTGCCTCGGCAAATGACTTCTGAGAAAGACCGAGCTTGCGAGCAACTCTTTTCAACTACGCCAGTCGGAAGATAATTCTGTCTCGAATTAGGAGGTTGAGGATTGTAAGAGTGTAAATTCATCCGGATATGGATCCAGATTACCGAGAGCGTCTCAAGTGTCCTATCCACGCTGTACGTGACAGTGGGAGAAGACTTCTTTAGTGGAGTTCTGCATGTTGGAAAACGAACGGGAATGCTAAAAATAGGCAGCCGAATTTGTGTCCACATCTAGCGTTTTCCGCCTTACTCCGTGGAGCAAGTTGCGTCGCTAAACGGTGGCCCTGATAGTTCAAGTAACGCAACCTCCAGCCGTTTTACTTTCGCGTAGTCATCCAAAAAGTTGTTAAGTAGTGATATGACATAAATTTACCAGTGACTTTCTGAGTACGTACTTTGTACAGTGATGTTGATGTAGGTAGTGCGATGGCTGTCATACCAGTGAACGGACGGGCCAACCGAACGAGCCAGATAGCCAATGGGAGGCGGGTGTAACTGGTTTGATTGCTGGACATGGATTGGCCAACATTCATGTGAGTTAATTGTAGTTTGTTTAACTGAGTCAAAGGAAGAACCTCATTGCCTCAGAAGCGTCGTTAGTCATGGGCCTGAACGCGTAACTTATATCGAGGAGTTTGGCTTGCCAAAGGGGTTGTAATTTTCGCTGAGCTGTCTTTGCCGAATAAACGCTTGTCCCCGAAGGACTGAGTTCTGCAGCATGATGTCAGAGAAGACGAACCGAACCCCACCGACGGCGCGCGGATGCCGTTTGGATCACCAGCGTCTATTCGGATGCCTGTCCCATTGAACATGGATGAATGGAAATTGGCGAGTAATTGGCGTCTGTGGAAGAACTGGTGGGAGAATTTCTGCACCTTGATATGAACAACCGATGGCGTATCGCTTGGCCATGTTTCGGCACGCAGCCGGGGATGACGCGCGCCGAGACATTGCACTTCGACAAAGGCGAAGATCCCAATAATTTGGAAACGGTTATCGAAAGTTCAGTGAATTTTCTGAAGGACAAATCAACGAGACCTACCAGCGCTTTCTTTTATTTTCATGCAACAGAGGCCCAAACGAATCAGTCGGCGCGTATATCACTGAATTAAATATTTTGGCCCGATCGTGCCATTTCTGTAAACGCCTGGGCGACAGTCTCATACGCGATCGGATCGTTCTAGGAATCAATGATGAAAGTACGAGAAAACGGCTTTTGTGACAACGCAGTTTATCGCTCCAGCAATGCATTGATATCTGCAACATGGAGTCCTCGACCACCTGTCAATACCAACAAATGAAGCTCGTAATAATAAGGTGTCAGCTGCACACCATAACGGCGCTTTGCCACCGCGCGACTGCCATCAGTCGCGCGCGGGTTGAGTATACCTCGAGGACGCCTACCTCTACGCGGATTCGAATGAAGCTCTTAAGAGATCTAGCATTGTGTGCCGTTTCCGGAGGCGAAGCAACGAAGGCTACTAACTTGAGACAGCAGATCAGCTAATTTTGCGCCGCACGGCACCCGAGCACCCGCGAACTCTGTCTGGCATGGGTACGGAAATGTGCCAAATGTGGAAAAAGGAACCACTTTGCTCGTTGCTGCCAATCAACCAATGTGAATGCGGTCGTTCCTAACAAGTCCCCCGCAGATGCAGAACATTCAATGGGCAACGTGTCTCGGAGCGTACCGCAAAAATGTGTCTACGCAAGTCTTTTGATCGAAGACAAAGCCGCACGATTCCAGTTGGACACAGATGCTACTGTCAATATTCTGCCAAGGAAGTATGTGCGTCCAATCAGATCGAGGTTGTCTGCGCATGTAAAATGGTTCTAGGCTTCATCCGAAGAGCTCGGCTACAATCGAAGTGGTCAACCCAAGGGACGGAGTCTCATATCTGCTGGAGTTTGTGGTAGTAGATGAAGAGCTCACTTTGACTCTCGGCACTGATTCGATCCAGTCTTTCGGTTTCATTGTTTTTAATCATGATCGTTTCGTGCATACTTGCCAGGGAGAAAACAATATTAGTGGTCAGTATCCGTCTGTGTTTAGCCCGGGTTTGGGAAAATTTGAGGGAACTGCTCACTTATCGTTAGATCCTTTGATACGACCGACAGCGCTACCGGCTAGGAGAGTTCCATTTGCACTGCGTGACAGGTTCCGCGCTGAGTTGAGCAAATTAGTGAGAGAGGGTGTGATTGCCAAAGTTGACGAGCCAACCGAATGGGTTAGTCAGGTCGCAATCATTACGAAGAAGACGGGCGAACTGCGTGTGTATTGACCCGAAACCGTTGAATGAGGCCCTGCGTAGAGAGCATTATGCGCTACCTACCCTAGAAGACATTTTGCCGCGTTTGGCCAAAGCTAAGTATTTCACGAAGGTAGACCTGTCTTCTGCATTCTGGCACGTGGTTCTAGATGAAGAATCCAGTTTCCTTACTACATTTGCAACACCGTTCGGGCGTTATCGTTGGCTGCGTTTACCGTTTGGTTTGAAGATTTCGAGTGAAATTTTCAAAAACGATTGGTGCAAGCGGTAGACGATTTAGATTGTGTAACATGTGTGGCAGACGATGTTTTGATCTACGGCTCGACGGAAGAAGAGCATGACGCTAATCTCCACCGTTTCTTGCAGCGTTGTGTGCAAAAAACATCAAGCTTAAACGCGAGAAAATTGAGCTTCGGAAAGACGAGGTGATTTTCCATGGGCATGTGTTAACTACCCAAGGGATCCGGGTCGATCCAGGAAAAATCAAGGCAATACGAGAGATGCCACCTCCTAACGACGTGAAGGGAATCCATCGCTTAAACGGCATGGTGAATTATTTGAGCCGTTTTATGCCTAGACTCGCTGATATCATGACGCCGATCAGGAAGCTAACACACAAAGGAGTAAAGTGGAGTTGGGGAAAGGAACAGGAAACCGCGTTTGCAACTATTAAGCACCTTATCAGCAACGCGCCTGTACTCGGATATTACGATCCAGCGCAGCCTTGGAGGTACAGTGTGACAGTAGCCAGGACGGAATAGGTGCTGTTCTCTTACAGAATGGAAAACCTTTGGATTTCCGCAGCCGAGCACTCACCGTGACCGAGCAGCGCTATGCGCAGATTGAGAAGGAGATGCTCGCGGTAGTCTATGCCATGGAGCGTTTCAACGATTATACTTTCGGAAGAAAGACAACTGTGTATACCGACCACAAACCGCTTGTGTCGATAGCCAGTAAACCGCTGCACATCGTTCCTCGTCGTCTTCAGCGTATGCTTATCCGGCTTCAAAAGTACGACGTGGATATTGTGTACACGCCTGGTGCACAGATGTTCATCGCGGACACGCTGTCAAGAGCTCATCTACCGGTACCTGAGCATAATCCAGAAGAGGTCGAAGCAGTAAACCTAGTACAACATCTGGCAGTGACAGAAGATCGTCTGAATGAAATAAGGCGCCACACAGAGGAAGATGCAACGTTTGCAGCTTTGCGAGACGTTATTATAAATGGTTGGACAGCAACGAAGAAGCAGCTGCCGAAGGAACTAACACCCTACTTCAATTTCTCGGGTGAACTCTATGCCTATGATGATTTGCTGTTTAAGGGAAGCCGTATTCTGATTCCGTCATCGCCCCGAGGAGAAATGCTGAAATACGTTCATCGCGCTCACCTGGGTGCCAATTATACCATTAACCGAGCAAGAGCATTGATCTTTTGGCCAGGAATGACGTGTCAAATCAGAGATCATGTGTCGAATTGTGAGGCGTGCCGTTCACACGAAATCCGGCAGACGAAGGAACCAATGCTGCTGCATGATGTTCCTGATCGACCGTGGCAGAAGGTGGCGGTGGATTTATTCTGTGACAACGGGAACGATTACCTACTTACGGTGGATTACTATAGTGATTATTTTGAGATCGATTTACTCACCACTACGACCACAGAAGCGGTAATCAACAAGCTCAGATGTCAATTCGTGTGGCACGCGATACAGGAAGAGTTGGTCTCTGACAATAGTCCTCAGTTTACTAGCGCTGCGTTCCAGGCGTTCGCAACCAAGTGGGAATTCATGCACCAGAAAACCGGCCCATATCACAGCCAATCGAATGGAAAGGCAGAGTCAGCAGTGAAGCAGGCTAAACGACTATTATTAAAGCCTAGAGCTACTGGCGAAGACTCGTATCTAATACTACTGGAGAATCGCAACACACCAACGAACATCGGCTTGAGCCCAACGCAGCGCCTATACAGTCAAAGGACTCGAACGCTGATGCCGGCATCTGCCGCACTTCTGCGCCGTTTCGCCACAGCATGGTAGGTTACAGAACAATCTGCGAAGACGAATGGCTACCAAGTAACGGTACTACGACCGCAGTCCACGGATGGTGCTTGAGTTAACAGTGGGGGAGAAAGTGAGGGTTCAACCAACATCCGATAATCAAGAGCGGTGGAAGAAAGGTGTGGTGACTGCTGTTGATCATGATCATGCACAGTCATACGAAATAAATGTTGGAGGGAAACGCTCAGAAGAAATCGAGTGCATTTGAGACGACACCGGAGACAACAAGGTGGCGTGTGGCAAGGAGAGCTTTGCCGCAGTTGCAACGAAGATGGCACGGTGGCAAGGCGTACGGAGCGTCTAACAATATGGAGGCCCAAGGACACGTAAAACGGCGAGGTTGTGATAGGAGTGTCATGCCAGAATGAATCGACGGGCCAACCGAGCGAGCCAGATAGCCAGTGGGAGGCGGGTGTAACTGATTTGTTTGCTGGACATGGATTGGCCGACATTCATGTGAGTTAATCATAGTTTGTTTAGTAAAACAGTGGGTCCCGTTCAGCCATTTCGTTATGGCAGAGAGAAGACAGAGGTTGCGATATATCAACATTTCGATTGTTCCCTTCAGTCGCAAACACAATACGAGCAGAAACACACAGAGGATTATATACATGAAAAAATAAGCAACACCAATCAAAATGTCACAATCAAGATCACGGCAACCGAATCGACTGCCTCAAGAGTTTCTGTGCACATAGCACAGGTTGATAGGCCTTAATTAACAAGGTCTCACTAATTGCCAGCATTATCGGGTTTTTGTTACGTAATAACACTTTGAACGCTGTCTCGGGGTTCACGTGATGACGGGTTGCCATGAGGTGCTTGGTGATAGACGATGCTGGGCTCCGATTAATTCTCAGATCCGTCCCATTTTGTTGCGTAATCACTTGTCCCAACCACTTTGGTAAATGTTCAGCTACCCTCTGAGCTAACTGACGGTTTGTTCTGCCTATGTAAATGTCACCGCAACCGCAGGTGAACTGATAAACAACGTGAGAGGCTGAACTACCCGACAGGATGCTCTGATGGTTATGCGTGGTATGCCTGAGTCGCAACTAGGCTGTCGTGTATGTGCGCGTTAGGGCGGACCGGAGCTTACGTCCGATATCATTTGCCACATGGTCCCCCTTAAACGGCAAGAACAAATAAACATCCTTTTTCTCAGCCGTCAACACCCTTTGTTTTCACGCTGGGAGGTCTGTGTACCTGAATCAACTTCTCAGAATATCCACTAGAAATTAAGGTCTTGCGTAGAATTTCTTCTTCAGCTTTTAAAGTTTCGGGGCTGCAAGTACGTCTAGCGCGGTAGGAGAGAGTTTCCAGTAAGCCGCGTTTGTATGCGATCGGGGCGGAGCTTGAAAAATGTAAGTACTGTCCACTCCAAATCGATTTGCGGTGAACACTGCGCTGCAACGTACCTTCAGCCTGTCTCCTAATGAGTATGTATTTGCGACTGAAGAGAACAATCGAAATGTTGACATATCGCAACCTCTGTCTTCTCTCTGCCTCAACGAAATAGTTTGTTTAACTGAGTCAAAGGAAGGTCCTTATTGCCCTAGAAGCGTCGTTAGTTATGGGCCTGAACGCGTAACTTATATCGAGGAGTTTGGGTTGCCAAAGGGGCTGTAATTTTCGCTGAGCTGTCTGCCGAATAGACGATTGTCCCTGAAGGACTGAGTTCTGCAACAGGTAGCGTACTGTTGTTTCATGTCAATGCCTCTATGTGCCTGGAAAGCAACTTGGGCCACCGAACGTGCGCTTTTCCCACCATCCAGGTGGAATGTGCCACCGCGATGCTGGCATCTTCGAATTATATCATGTGATGCCTTTGAAAATGCAATTCCATTAATGATTAAATGAATGCAGAACTATGGGGGACACCGAAAAACGCAGTAAAACGGTACTGGTTTAATTTGGTAACAATGTCTAAAAGCACAGGTCTTCTCCAGTGGAGAATTTGTCAATCGATCACCTACTACCAATTTCAACACTGTGATGTATAAAATTCAATATGAAGGTTTCACCGCATATAACGTAGATTAGAAGCACAATTACATTGCACTGATGCAACACTTCGTATTACCTCCATGAGAAACATTCATGCACGTAACTAATGGCGTAGCAAATGCGTCACATTGGTGATGCGACATTGGTGATTCTCCAGCTGCACGTATTACTGCTAAAGGTAAACATACTATTCATTTACTAATATGTGGTCCATTTGGGATACTTGCCAAATACACGTGTACGTGCTTAATTTCCTCAGTAGTACATTCCATATGCGAGCAATCCTTTAATATAGTCTACCAGCGGCTTACCCACTTACAAAGGCCGAGTGGGATTGATTGAGAAAGTTCCACGCACATTACTTTACTCGGATGAACTAGTGGAAATGTTTAAACTGGAACAGCCCACCTGTGCCGATTGTTAGTGCACAAACCCATTGTTGTTTCAAAAGATTACTGGACTCTTATTTGATGGGCAAGCAAGAATCGTACTGCTTTCGGTGCGACCGTTGTGGTACTTTGTGAAAAACTGCCTTACAGCGGCTTGCATCGTCCATGCAAGAAATGGGAAGCCATGGAAATGATAAAGGATTTTCTTGATGCTCAATAAAACCCTGAGAACCTAATGATGAACGGAAAACCGTTAGCGTCACATTATTAAGGAATATCCGAATTTCCTCGTTCTAGTCGTAATAGAGCGTTTGTCATGTGATGATAGATGAGAGACGAATGTCTACTTACGTATTTCAAGTATTGACCGTGTTTTCCTGTGGCTAATGCATGCGCATTTCATTCGGATATCGGCGTTTCCAGGGACGAGACGTCAAAGTACGCTTATGCTTTCAAAGATGGTGTAGGATGTAGCAACCTCCAGTTGAGTGTACGTTCACTGATCATCCATTCACCGTGGGTCGTGAATAACAGATTATCTGCTAATATTAAATAGATGGCAGTGACAGTTCTACATGCAAGGTAGTACTAACTGAATTGTAATTTCTCCGTCGTGGATCTACGCGTGAACGATACTCAGGACCATCAGGATATGTACGGCTTCTGTAAATGTTAGTCCCAAGTGTAGTGTATGTAAAAACAGTTAGTAACACCAGAAAGCGAAAGTATTATGTTCCGGAAAATGCAAACATCTACCATGTTCAGCGACTGCAGCAACATCTTCAACGCCAAGTATGCAATATGGGATAGAAAACTGTGCTCTCATGTAGTGGTAGAGCAACAGACTTGCAAGGTACATGGTCTTGAGGAATGCACTTCAGTGATGTGAGTGTACCGGAGCAGTTGCTAATACGTAGATATTCGGAGGGTAAGAATTGCTCGAACAATGCCACGCGGTGCATGTACGACTGGACACATACCTCCGATGTTCTGATGTCCACAACGATCGACGGGGCACCTTGTGCAATTACTGCGTTGTTGGGTTAGTAATCAACGCCCCATTAAGCATATTCCCGGCAGCATTGCTTGAATCTCTTTCAATTGTCACAAAACCAGTATCATCTAAAGGTAACTCCACATTCGTGAGTGATGGTGCAGAATGCTCAGCAATGGGGCGGAAAATCTGAGAAGTTGACATATTCGGCCACGCACCATGCGTTGCAAACACTGGAGATAGGACTCGAAGAGGACATCCGAGAATGTGTCCATTTGTCCGGAATGGCACGCATCATTGCAAGTGTGCTGGAGGCAATGCACGTTAAATACCAACTCTTTTTCACCGTTGCTTAACTCATATTGGCTGTTAATTCTACCCAGCTTTTTGTTCACCAGGTTTAGGTAGTGAGAGCATCAGTTTCTGCTGCAAAGCTGCAAGAGACAGAGTAATGAAGTTTTGGTACGTATGTTCCGGCAAGATGCCTTGTAGCACCAACGACCCAAGATATAACAAGAACTGACGGAACATAGCGGCGTTCCATCTTCCAACCTCCTTAAGGGTGTGACATTTTCTAGGAAATTCCGCAGTCAAACATGAAGAACACAGCCTCAAACGCTTGTCAATTCGACGGATGGCTTTCGATGGCAAACGAATTTTTCCTTAAATAGGCTTATAACGCCACAACATTAGGGCCCGTTTCATAACTCCCAGGCACATCATGTGCATGCGGTCGATGGGGAGCATGATATCAGGTCCATGTCGAGGGCTTCGAAAGGTGAATCACCGATGTGATACTCACATTGGCGCCAGGAGCGAAATCTTCATTTGTCCGCAGGATATCCTCCAAAGATACCGGGAAAGTCATCCTTCGAGCTTGGTTTAGGCCTACAACATGGGAATTTGAGACGAAATGTCAACTTACCGACGGCCGTACACTTTTCGCATGAGAAGTATCCTGAATGTTGTTTAATCTGCTTCAGATAAGCTCTTGCTAGCGCATCAGCGACAACGCATTTATGGTCCAGTTAGACGTATGAACCGCCAGCATGAATGGACACTCCGTTATTCAAATCCTGTATAGTCTGCTGCAGGAACTCATGTACGTCTATTGGCTTGCTGTGACCACTGTAATAGCCGACGACAAAGATGTCCGATTGCGGTTGCACCATTCTACAAAGTATGGGTCATCACTGTTGTGCGGAACTGCGGAAAAGGGACATCCCATCGACATAAAATTGCAGCGGTAGTTTTCGCCGTGGTGGAACCGTAGTTCGCAGGAAAATGCGTCGCAGTCCTACTTTAGTCCAAAATGCACGTACCCTTCACCACAGATGAAGCGTTCGGGGCAGTGATGTAGTGTGTGCATGAGTGTGCGGAGAAATGCCGGCAACTCGGGTTGTAAACGCCGGAAATGTCACAGTAAGATGTTACTCTGCGCAACTGAGAGGTTTGCCTCCAGACAACCATTGAAACTCACATCATCCGAAGTCCGCAAAAGGATGCCTACAATGAGTATTGGCTGACATTAGTGTAACACATACTCTGGGTCCTCCTTACTTCACGGACCTACATACGGTACTCAGTGCATACGGCAGAAGCAGTTGCTGTTACCACTGTTACGGGCAGTCCCGGCAAAAATTCTAAGGAAGTGCTAACATCAACAGGTTCCCCATTACGCAAGTGACCCAGCATGCACACGCTCAGTGGTGAAGCTAACTAATATCGCATATTACGGAATATGGTGTATACCTGATGTTGCACCCAAAGACGAAAGCATGTTCAAAAGCTCTTCATCACTTCTGCGTATCATGTGCTTGACACTGGAGCTAGAGCAACCGTCGCGCCACTTAAGCCGTTTGTCATTCATGATAAAGACTGGGGTAACAAATGGTGACTCAATGGAGTATCTACGGACCAATGGCAGCGCGTATAATGATACATTCAAACAAACTCATGTAGCGTTTATTTAAGGTAAACGAAGAAAAGAAATGTAAAAATTGTTAACACAGCGATGTATGACCACATATCTATACATTTAATGACTTAAATGTATATTTTTCGACCGCCCGAATTTAGTCCCAAATCGGGCGCCTTGTGGTGCCGTCAGAGATGCCACTGCTGTTCTACCGTGTGCAGCTATCTTCCCGCGCCACACACTGGATGCCAGCCGTCAGCAATTCCTTATAAGGCTACGCTGTCCCGTTTCCCTGGCTGCTTTCAATGTTCGCACTCTAAAACAAATACGTCATTTGGCTGCACTCGCACTCAGGTTGGACATATTGGGTATTGAGGTGTGTTATGTGTCCGAAACTAGGGTCAATGACTCTCACAGGGTTTCTGAATTTACTGCGCCCGACTTATCCTCTCGCTATTGATCGCACGCATCCGGAAACGTTGATGCCGTAACCACTGATCAATCTTGGGTTGGCATCGTTATCATCTCCAAAGCTGAGTCATCGTTGGCTAATTGGATTTCGGTGAACAACCGTTTGACGACATCAACTAAAGTTGCTTCATGAATTAGTACACTACGCTGGTTGTTTGTGATTTCCGCTTACGCCTCCACCGACTGCAGTTCTAATGCCACCAGGGACGGCTACTACCAGGAACTGAACACGCTACTGCGCAGTGTTACCAGTTTGGATATTCTGGTTCTTGCAGGGGATATGAATTTGTATGTAAGTCCTCTTAGCTCCCCAGAAGCTCATCTAGATAATAAGTGGAGACATTGAACGTTTGACCGTGTTTTACCACCGGTGTTTGCCGGAGTATTACTTAATACTGAGGTCCGCCAACTGCTTTTTGGCTAGATGCCTTTTGGTACCTCACTCGAGTGTTTGCTGAATCCTTACCGCTTTTGTTGTCTTGGCGATGTTTTCTGTAAGCCCTTTGACCGGCTTCCTCGGCGTCCATTATACAACGTCTCTGCATCAAGTTGGTCGAAAGCGCGAGATAGCCAGTCGATTACGAGGCATACAGGCATGGGGAAATTGAATGAAATACTTCCTCAGGCTGGTGTGTGCCGTCTGCATGGATGGGGGCCTCGGGATGATCCGCACCAATATTTGTAGACGTTTCCAGACGTGGCGTGGCCACGCAGTCAGTGGTGTTCCTGCATTCGGTTTCTTACATATAGTTGTTAATTTTCATTCCATTCTGATCAGTTTTACACACCTTGATTCTATTTTCTTTACACTCTATTTGCATTCAACCTCATTTTCTTGTCGTCGTTACTATTATCCTTGAGACGTGAGTCTTGGCAACTGGATCCGTCGCACTTCGGTGCCTGAATCATATTTGTTTAACTGTATTGAACTGAACTGCTACATATGGTTTGCATCATCCGTGTTTGGATTTGCCTGTCGCTGTGGCCTCAGGGGCAGCGGCAGGACGCCTGCGCCTACAAAGGGACCACGGGTGACTTACGCTGAAGTACCCACAGCTCCATCCACACATCCCATGTCCAGTGTAAACCCGAAGGAATAAGACCGAGGGGCATATGGATGGGAGCCACATTTCATCAACGGAGCTAGCCCACATTCCTTCAACAGGCAGAGCAGAAGCATTCATACTTAATCTGAAGATCATGCGGACTAGACTACACACGGCGGTGGCTGGGCAGTATCCCGTTTTGCACTAGATGCATGAAATCCACTCTTTGAATCTACAACGACCTCAAGGATTGTGTATCCCGTCCCTTCCAGCAATGACCAACTGTCTCCTGAAGCCAATATAGACGAGGTGATTGGTAATAGACAGGTAGGTACTTTGGCAACATACACATCAAGCGCAGCCACACCGGGGATATTAATCAACAATCACCCCCTGAAATGCAAGAAATTCATCACACAGGCATACGTACAAAGCAACTGCAGTGGCGGTGCGGCACACGTACCACATCAGCCGCCTGATTGGCCTGGGTTAGTAAATCTAATGTAAGCGGACGCGGCGCACCCACTCATCGTTGCGCTGATTATGCTTAGATAATCAGTTGACTCGTCGTCTTTTGGATGCTGACCCCACGTGGCAACGTTGGTGGCTCGCCAGGCAGGCCCGCTTGGCTCGGGCACTCGCGGCCGCATGTGCTACAGCATCATGCGCTCGACGTCGATGGCCTAGAATCCACCGGCACCTGTCGCTTCCGTACACGGCGCATCTTCTGCGTGTGCAATATTGCCTCCTGCACTTGGACAACGCCATTCGCGACGATCAACTGCCGTTGACTCCCAGTACTTGAAATCAACATGAGTTTGTGATAAACTCATCTTGATCATGTCTTGGTACGTAACTTTGGTTTGCCCGCGCGCCGCTTCCCTGCACTGATTTCGTCGTACAAAAGCTGTTTGGGTATCCTCGTCGAATTCATTAGACTGATGTGCCTCAGCCACCTCAGGTGCCACTGCAGAAATTTGCAGTCCACTGCATACATGCCACTGCGGCACAGCACCTCTGTGTTCGCAACACTGTAGCACCAATTGATGTGCTAAATCCGTCGCAAACACAGTTGATGAAGCCGCTTAAGGTATCTGACGTCCTTCCGGTACATCGTCCACGTTTCCCTGCCGTATTGAAAAACGGACAGCACCATAAACTAGCATACCAGCAGCTTCACATCAACGGTAAGCTGTTGGTTGTTCGACACACGCTTTTCCAACTTTCTAAACGCAGCAGCCACTTTCGATAAGCAGACACGTAGCTTGCTCGTCATCTGGTCGGTCGAAAATACACTCAGTTGTCATCCGTGGTACGGTCTGTGCCAGGAAGCACGCGTTGCGCGTGATGCCGCGGTGTGGACAGACGTAATCGGTTCGTATGGTATTGGCACAGCCAATGGGAACCGTGACTGGATGCCCTCACTGTTCGCGACTCACGGCCTGACCATCACGAACACCCGGTTTGCACTGAGTGCGAGTGATGTTGCTACTTGGACACACCCACGGAGTTGTCACGTTTATCTGCTCGACTATATCATCGTACACCAGCGTTATCTGCGAGAAGTGAGCAGGACACGTGTACAGCATGGAGCCGAGTGTGGCACTGATCACATATTTATGCGGACCAAATCGTACATGTACGTATTTTCGTAAATCTATTTATTACTCCTCTGCCGTGAATGTGTGGAAATTTAATGTTCGTTCCCTGTTTAATGCTGAGAAGAGGATGGAACTGGAGAAGATAGTTACATGCATTGGTGATGTCAAATCTATTGATTCAGTCAGCAGTCTGTGGCACCACGCCAGATAACATGTGATGGGCGCGCAAACTATAAACGACCCGATTGGTTTGATGACAACAATGTGCCGATTAACACATTTGTGTTAAAACAGAGTTCAACATTCGCTGCACATGTAGCCGACTCTGCAGCCTGCGAGACGGATTTTCGCAATCGACGGCGATTGATTCGAGAGCTCCGTCGCATCAAGAATGTTTGGTAGATGGAGAGGGCTGATCAGATGGCCAACACCGCGAACATAAAGAATTCTTTGACTTCTTGAAGGCGGTGTATGAACCAACATTGCAGCTACTAAGAACCCTTATTGATCCTATTTCAGGCGCTGCCTGTAAGCAGACTGTAAACATAATGCAGATCTGGCGAACGCACTTTGACTGTCTCTTGAACAACCGTCCAGAGATTGACTGGGCTGTGTTGCAGGGGATGCAACAGTAAGGGATGAAGATGTGTCTTGTGGACACACCGACACTGCATGAAACGCATAGAGCACTCGATCCGCTACGAAAGGGAAGTGTGCTGGAGTCGACGGGATACTGCTAGGAGTGTTGAAACACTGAGGGCCCGCGTTGATTCATACGCTGCAACATATGGTGGAACGCGTGTGGTCTGAAAGTGAAGTTCTGGCTGACTTGTAGGATGTTTTTGTGCTACCACTACAAGTGCAAAGGGAGCAAGCAATGTTGCACGAGTTATCGTGGTATCGACTTGCTGAGCTTTGTGGGGGAGGGGGTTGCTCGAATTCTGTTCAACCGCCTAGTCACTCAAGTCATTGAACCGGAAGTGGCGGAATTGCAATGTGGACGCCGTTCGGTCCGCAGCATCATAGATATGGTGTTCGTGGCTCGTCAGTTGCAAGAGAAATGCCGAGAGTGACACCAGCCATTTTATTTGCTATTTGTAGATTTCACCAAGGCATTTGACACGGTGAACCGCGAGGCACTGTGGCTGGTGTGTTGGGTAAGTTCAGTTGCCTGACTAAGTTTAATTAAATGTTTACTTGTTTGTCTGCACAGTGGTACGCGGGCGAGTGTGCAGCTGTATGGATAAACTTCGGGTGACTTTGCTGTACTCTCTGGTATGAAGCAAGTCTTTACCTTGGCCCCTGCTCTGTTTAACATTTATCTTCATGCAATGACGTCTTGTGCTTTTGATGCTGTTTGTGATTACGGCGTCCGTGTGAGGCATCGCATCGATTGTGGGTTACTGAACATCCGTCGTTTCGGGATCGGAACCCTAATGTCTGAAGAACCCATCCGTATGTTGCTCATGGCTGATGACTTCTGGAACCAATTTGATATTGTACACATCAATGGTGCTGTGGTGTCTTCTCTATGGCAACTCTAGAAGTATTTCACTAAGAACGCTTGCGTCTAGTACCGTACATCTGATGGCATGATAGATTTCCTGACGGAAGTGCTTTGGCGTTGCGGCATGTACGAGATGGATTATATGCTGTTGCTGCAACACCTTATGTGGCTCGGATATGTCCGCCTTGTTTTATGAGAATACCGAGACACCTGCTATACGGCCAGCATAGTACAGGGAAGCGGAACGTGGGCAAGCCGAATTTGCGTTATCGGGACATGATCAAGGTGAGTTTTTCACGAACTAATATTGATTTTAGTTGTGGGAAGCAATACCAGGGGATCGCCTAATGGCATGGTCACCTCAAGAACGTTTACCGGCTCGTAAACTAAAAGGTAACGGGCTTTTCTTGTAATCTGACGGGCCGGGTTCGAGCCTACGTAGGGGCAAGGCGACCCTCACAGTATACCTAGCCCACGTGCGACCGGTGGTGGTTGCACGGTAGCGAAGCGTCGGTACTGCGTACCGGCCTTGCCTTTCTTTTCTTCCTCAAGAATGTCGTTGCCCAGGTTTTTGAGAGTGCAGTGGTACCTAAAAGAAAAACGCCGGTTACGGAAGCGTCAAGTGCCGACGGAATTAGTCTTATGAAGATCATGCTTTCATATAGACTATATTCGATGTAATGGCGTCGTAGTCATTAGCAGCTGACACTCTTCATCGGCAACCAGGGGAATAGGCCCAACTAATCGGTTTGGCGCTTTTTATTGCCCCATCTCCAAGGTAAATGCCCCTACCCATCGCTGAATCTCATTGGTTAATATTTGTACTAAGGACCACGGCGTAGCCATCAACATTTTACTATGTTCACAGTTTATAATTTACTGTTCCTCCGTCCTGACCCGAAGCATGTTTTCCGGCCCATGTGTCCAGTACCATAATCATCATCATTATACACGTTAACTACAAGTAGAAAACTCCTCAGCTGTTGTGCCCCAATACAAGACAAAAAAATGCAACAGAGGAACGCCGACTGAATCACCAGTAACGGATGGACATCGTTCCATAAATCTAACGACTGGCTATTGTGCCGCGAAAATGAGTTGTATTATGGTTAGAGGGGGAGTCTAAGCTAGAGATGAGGGACAAAGGTACAACACAAACGCCATTGAAGTCGGCTCTTAGCCATATCAAGTGTATCCAGCCAGTATTGTAGGCGGTCTTATCAGGCGTTCATCTGGAATCAGACGAATTATTCAACATGTGAATTGCACATCATGTACTGCACCAATCTTGATGATCAGAGCCAACTGGGAAGGTCCGGATTTGTGTGGACTCCGCCGGTTTGAATGCCGCTTTAAAAAATCAGCATCTTCCGTTGTCTTTGCCATAAGATTTGTTTGCAAGCCTCAGTTGGAGCAAATCTTTCACTATAGTAGACTTATCATACGCGTTCTCGCATGTGGCGATTTCCGGGGATTCTCGGGAATTACTGGCTATCAGTCTGTTTCGGTTCAACAATTTACCATTTGGAGTGAAAAAGCCACCTGCAATTCTTCAGTAAATCATTGACACTATTTTACAGGACGTTCCATCTGTCGCAGCGTAATTTGACCATATCATTATCATGGGCAAGGGTCCAGTGGGTTTGAAAAACTGGATTTAGAACATGCTTGTTGGAATCCATGACTATGACTCTAGCTTGAGCGAAAAACTAAACTCGGTCAGCATCGAAGTCTTCCGGAAAATCCCTATACCACATGCTGTGGTAACGCTGTGATCCCTCTTGGGATTGGTGAGTCACTACAGTGCACGTTTGTCACTAACACATGATCCGTGTGGACCTCCTAAAGCTCAACCTCTCATGCATTCCACGTTGTGTAGCAGTATAAAATGTAGCCGAGCTATGCTGCTGACCAATGTCTATCTGACGAATTTCTACCTATACCATTCAAATCCCCCTACTACTCTTCTGTTATCTGAAATTTAATATAATGGAAGAGGCTTATCTCCGTTGTCTGAGCGGCCCTCATCAACCGCGTGATGACCATTAACGTGACGTTCGCATGGTAACAGGCGGCTAACTCGCGCACTGAAATCCCCAATAAGGGTAATGACATCCGATTTGCTAGATTTACTTAACAGCTGGCGAGGCTTTCAGAAAACGGTAGACAACCGGTTAATATATTTATGGTCATCATCATTATACACGTTAGCTAGATGTGTGAAACATCTCAGCTATTGTGCCGCAATATACTTATGGTGATACACAACGTTTCGACTTTGACACAAAAGCTTCATCCGGTCTAACAAGTTTTCTGAAATGATGACTTCCCGATCGGTTCCAGATATGGCGAGGCTCTAAATACAAATTTTTGACCGAGCCATAGCTGCAGTCGAATTTACCGTACGCCAGTTGATTCTACACGAGCCCCGAAGCCCACCGGCACGTTCGGCTGTGAATCGGGAACCAGTCCAAATGTGCGGTCACTGCTTTGCTACAAACACACATATTAGTCAAACCTGCAGCGGCTGCTTCTGGGTCACCAGGTGATAACTGGTTCTGTGAGCAATGGAGTATATCAACCTAAGCATAATACTACTGTGCTACATCATTGGCGTGGGGATGCAGAATATAAACTGCATAACTATCCGTGCCTCGAAGCATTGAGACAGAAAGATGATCAGGGTGGAAGGAGGGCAACTGGTTGAACTCCATGGGAAAAATCGATATCGGATGCATATTCACAAAAACGGGTTGTTAATAAATGTGCAATCGGTGTGTGCCGGAAGTACATAAAAGTAAGTAGCAGAAGCACTTTACCGGACGATCCACGGTTTTGTAACAAAGTTACAGACCGGTTGATCAAGCCGAATTAATGAAGTGCCTTAGAGAACACCACCGAGAGCTTCCGATAAACAGCCTACTCGTTAGACAGTGGAGCAAAGACTGGGAAATGTGCCCACTGAAAGTCACTGACTAATTACTCATTTCACACGCCTTTCGTCTGGTCGATTACAAAACAAGGGAATCCAGAAATGCTACCATGACTAGACACTACTTCCCCTGAAACAATTTTCCACCGAACTTACAGGCCAAGTTTACCAAACCGCACACGATCTGAAAAAATAGGATTTTTAATCATTGCTATTTACGGGGTACCGGTACGTCTGTTACGATGAACTACCCACGTGCCTACGCAATGCGGATGAGTAAATTGGTTCGCTAGATTGACAAATAACACTGGATAAATTGCTTTGGTTCGAGTGCATGGGACGAATGGCAGCACTGTTGACTGATCAGTGGCGTTGCGTTGTTTGTGAGAGACGTAGAATTGATGGTAGACAACCGCTGACCAAGTGGCGGGACTTACAGCCACTGGTCACTAGATTGCGTGTTGTTGGGATGTGTCACCAACTAAGTGGAGACTTATGTGGCTTTCGCTGCGCTTGGCTTTGGACATTCCGGGACACCGCTCTCGTAACCGGATTGCCCGTGTGCATGATACCGAGTTATTTGCATCATGAGACCGCGCGGCACAGACACAGGAAACCGGTTGCCTCTTCATCGTCTGCTAGCTCGTTGTTTATCGCGGTGATTTTCTGCGAAGGTGTAGACATCCTGATTATTTGCCAAAAGCATCAAATCAATACATGAGGTCCAGCTTCGAATTTACTCATATAGCTTATTGATAGGAAAGGTATCATTTTGCGAGACGCTGTTTCTTCTCACTCATTGGCTTCAGCTCTTGTTAATAGCATGATTTCCACCACTGGACGGTTTTGTCCGTTTTTCCACCTGAGTGATCTGGCCATGTGAATAGTCATTTTGTTATCGCTGCATAAATTATATTCCCTTACGCTTTTGCCTTCCAAATCCCATTCTTCTTCCATTTTAGCTATGTGGTACGAAATATTGCCTTCTCTTGGAATAATGCTAGCTTGCGTGGTCGTTTATCCTCCGATTCAAAAGAGCTTAGCTTATCTTTTTTACGGTAGAGTAAGTAAACATTGTTTTGTGCATTTCCACTCCCTACTCCTTTAGTGGAGTGGGACGAATTTCTTCCGCTACAGATATGATTTTGCTCTTCATGTACGCGATCGAAACCTTGTCGGTAGACATCACGTTTTACGGGTAGGTTGGAGCCAACTAATAACCGAGTTCACTTACTTTTTAGGGTGTTGAAGTTATTGAGAGTGACTAAACTTCAGTAGCGATAACATATGACAGTTGTCTTCATCCTTCATTTATGACAATATAAGTGATTATACTCTTCGTCTTACCCTTTATCCTATTTTCATCAGTGTTGTTTTTGTCGCTCTTTGTTGTGTCTGCGTAATGTCTATGTATCTGGAGCAGTCGATAGTCGGGTGCTGCATTCGCACAATCAATCAACTGATAAGTCATACTGGGCGTGGTATACGTTTATCGCCGAAACGTACATAACCACTGTACACAACTTGTCTGCGAGGGCATACCAGCAGAAGTTGGCAACGCGTACAGCCTCAAGTCACCAGCTTCTGCATCAGCATGTAAACAGCTTATGTAAGGTGAAGCGGAAAATTCCTCCGCTTCAAAAAGCGGATAGACTGACACTGACCATGATGGATGCAGCGAATACTTTGCGCTTGCTATACGCCTCAACCTTTCGACGCGTTCAGTGGCCACTTAACTTTATGACAAGACCTGTCCAACCCCGAATACTCATATCCTTTACGGCAGGCAGTGTTGAAAAAGCTGTTGTGTATGTGTAAGCACTGCTCTCCTCACCCGAAGTTACTTGCGACCGTAGGAAAGAGCTGCGCCGAGCCTTTCGCTCGATTTTTCCAATGCTATTTCAACAAAATGCTCATCCTTGACATGTGGAAAAACGGAATGATAACACCTATTCACAAGAGAGGTAGTCGTTCGGATCCAGCCGGCTATCGTCCTGTTACCCTACTGCCGGTGCTTTCAAAGTCATGAAACCCATTGTTGCGGATACACTAACGGTACACTTGAAGCAATTTACCTACCTCGCAACAGCAAAGCATTGCTTCGGGCGAATTCGATCACGCAGTAAGAATCCACTGTCAGCATGATCCAGCTAGACCGGAGCAGCAGACAATGGCACATGAGTCGATGCATTTTTTCACTTCGTAAAGGCATTCAACCGATGACCATGGCACCCTCTCCAGACTACTGGCGATAGTGATCCTTTTTAGGGTGGACCAGAAGCTTTCCCTGGATCCCAAAGGCTTCTAACTGGCAACGAACGTTAGTGAGCTACCCGGTTGAATGCTTGGTGTATGACAGGAAATAGAATTATTACTCCGTAGATGGAAATGTAGTTCAGATAATACAGGTGAGGGGTGGTGTCCGATATCTTGTCAGTAAAGTCCTGCTGCGAATTATTTATCAGGCGCTTGTGGCGGTCGTTTGAATCAACTTTGTCTTCTGGTGTTCGCTCCACGGAACATCTGCAGAAATGTGTATCGGACAAATTTCATTCCGGATGCGGTATACCGACAAATACACCGCCTCCACCACGGCTGTGAATGCTAGTGTTAGCCGTATGAGCGGGGTCCACCACAGTGCATCGAGTGTTAGTCTGCCTAGCCTTTACACCAATCTGACCACAAACGAAATACCACAAGTTCAGATCGTTTTGATATTTACTTGGGTTCCGGAAAGTTGGTGCACATGGATGTTAGCGCACTGTAGTTCCGCCTGGTCTTCGGAGATGTAAATTGTAAAAGCAAGTCGCACCAGAAGCATTCCAGAGAATGCATTCAGTAGATGGAGCTTATCAATCCAAGGAAAGGTTCAACAAAATGTTGCGGCGTGAATCCGAAAGACCTGGCTTCAAAATGATGCCCACGTAAGGCGAAGTTTAAGAGCTAGCTGGCTACTATGAACACTGGCAGTCCCCATCTCTGATAGACTATAACACAACACAATCCAAGAGAAATTAATTTTCAGTTCTATCAAATTTGGAAGCATACAGGAGGTGCTTTAAGGCATGTGGTTAACATTCTTAATGCCCCTTGCCTCAACTTTAGATAGACCCCAAGGTATGAGAATAGATGAGTATACTTCTCATTTTTTCACTAGGTATAAACAACGCTTGAGAGAGGACCAATCAACTAAAAGATCAATGCAAACCGACACAATCC
Organism: Dicrocoelium dendriticum; assembly: GCA_944474145.2. Lineage (NCBI taxonomy): Eukaryota > Metazoa > Platyhelminthes > Trematoda > Plagiorchiida > Dicrocoeliidae > Dicrocoelium > Dicrocoelium dendriticum. The sequence continues at coordinate 70,138,869 of OX104066.1, forward strand.
TTAATTTATGAGAAAAGCCGTGAAGACACGACAGTAGCATAAAGTCTACCTTCGATGCATGCCTTTTAGAAGCTACACAAGCCAACCCGATTCGTGCGGCACCCCCGTACTTACAGTGAAACGGGGAAAGCTGCAGCAGCATGTGCTTCGGAAAACATTTCCACCGACTTCTCAAGCGATGAGTAGGGTGGAACATGCATCGCATTTGATTGTTGGAGTAGTGAAGCTTACTACGGCTACAGGGGCTTAAGCAAAAAATGACGAGAAAGAAATGGGAACAAATAAGCATGGAAAATTTGTTTATTCAAGATGTACAAATTGTGATGTCACTCCCTCCGCTGACGTTTTCGGGAAAGTTCCACACCTGCAACAGAAAAAAGCATTAAATTCTATCGATTGTATGTAGGTGACACTGATAAAAACGGGGCATTATAGGTCGGCCGGCGTCTGTGCGTACAAACCGAACACTGATTGTGCAATAAAGGAAGCGATGCAGATAGAAGATCGGCACAAACAAGTAAAACACAACTGCCCATGGCGAGTGTGAGAGCAACCGATAACAGGGTTCCAGAAAAGCTTTAACTATCTGGGTTTTGAAGTGGAATAGAAGCCAGTGCGGGCCGGCTGGATTAGTGATCATTAAAACGGGATGGATGGAGCAAAAGAACAAATGATAAAAGCAGAGCAGGCGAAAGAATATAAAAAATTCATGTAACTAACTATGACAGGTACCACAGCAAATCTAGCTACAAAGCACGCCGTAAGTGAGAAAATTACTGGCCTCAATTCTCGTTCGTCGCCTCACTATGGAGTGGGAATTCCGGATTACGGGAGAGCAAGCAGGTTTTCGCCCAGTAGGGGACTGTATAGACCATATATTCACTCCGCTAGATCAGCGCCACACATACCGCAGACCAACAATAGCTGTGTTCCTCGATTTAACCAGTGCGTCGATTGATCGACTCTGTTTGCGGAAACCTGTTCCCACAAAAGGTGTACATTTTACCTTCGTTGTACTCGAACACCACAGGCCGCATAAGTGTATGCGGTGACTTGTCACATATCTTCCAGACAACAAGTGGTGTACCTCAGGGTAGTCCAATCCCTCCCTTTTTGTTCAACTTCGTCGGGACTCCATCATGTAGTTCCTTTGTGGAATGTAATGATTTTAGGCGTTTAGGTTCTGTCTGTTGGGAAACTAGTTACTGTTGACTATGCTGTTTAACAATGATGGGGTGGCAAGGTTAACAATGAATAACCTCTCTGGAATAGTCCCATCATTTGGTATGCGTTCGCGCCTTCAAAGTACAGTGTTGTTACAGGACCACCAGCCACTTGACACAACCCCTTGACCCTTGATAGCCAGGGACTAGACGTAGTTCATCAAATCAAGTACCTTGACAGCCGTATCAGCAACGATGGGCGTATAAGGTAAGTTCACGTATCACAAAAGCTAGAACCGCCTTCTTGAATCTGCGACATGCGTGGTGTCAAAAAAGGTGTGTATAGAATGCCACAATGAGAGTCGTCCTAGACTATGGTAGTGACACACGGCTCCTTCGAATTGAGGACCTGCGACGTGCATCGTTACCTACGAAGCGTCGCTGGTGTCGGATGGCACCAGCGTATTCGCAACGATGACATGTATGGGCGAACACTAGGTGGTGATAATCAGGCTCGTTCTTTATAACGACACATGACATCGGATAAGCTGCGTCGGCTCTAGCACGTACAATGTATGCCCTGTCACAGATCACCGAGGAAGGTCCTGTTTTGCTTGCCAGGTGGCCCAAGACTCGAGGTGGGCGAAGTTCAACCTGGCAGCTTGAAATCGAATCCAGGCTGACCACGTGCTCCGCCTGGTGCTTGACACGAGGCGTTAGAGGACATGACTCGCAGCCGGCACCAGTGGTGTGTTTGCTGTCGTGTTCATGTTGGACTGCTTGTGTAAGGTGCTTTTTGCTGAGTTGTCAGTGGGAAAATGGTTGATTATGACGCGGGGTAGTGAAAGCCTCAAAAGTAGGTAGCCGTCTCGCCAATGCCGCCTTATCTTTACATGATCGCCAGATATTTGTGAAGGTGTGTTGTTGACAAGATGTAGGCGCTTGACACTGCCTCTTATTATTCTCCGTTCTTTAAGTCACCATGGTTGTACGGTAGCCAAGCATCTGTTCAAATGGCTGATGTATTGCTTTTGTTGATGATGCCTATTCTCGAATGATCAGGATAAATATCAGTGCAGGGCAATTCAGCTGAGCAACTATGATCCGGGCACCGAGGTGCGGTAGATCCAGTTGTCACAGCTCAATTCGCAAGAATAGTAATGTATAACAAAGGCGAGATAGTGGGGTTGAATGCAAACAGAATATATAAAAATGGAAGCAAGAAGGAAGTGCGTTAAATTAAACAATATGGGACGAAAACTAACAATCAGATGCAAGAAAACGAACGCAGGAACGCCACTGACTGCGTGACTGCACCATGTCTGACACAGTCTCCAACTATTGGTGTGGACCATCCCGACGCTCCCACCAGCCTGACCAAGCAAAATGGAAGGGAGTTTAGCAGTGCTACAAGCGGGCGCGGTCGACAGAGTCGAAGGCGACTTTCAAGTTAAGGAAAACCACCACTGTCGGTCATTTGTATGCGTCCCTGCTCTAAAAAGTGGCGAAGAGTAAATATGTGTTTGATGCAACCACGGTCCTCACTGGGACCAGTAAGTCGTTGAAATATTATAACCGTGAGGAGTTTGAATGCAATGGAAGCAAGTCTGATGCCTCGATTATTTTCGCACAAAGTGCCCTGACCCTTCTTGAAAGTGGGCAAGACAGATGATAATCGCGTCTGAAGGCACTTCTTCAGTGTCCCAAATTGTGTTACAAAGAGAAGAAAGTCCAGTCAACAAAGAGTCACCACCATAGCTAAGATGGGAGATCGTCGTCAGGTCGAGGAGCCTTGTTTCGTTTTAACACAGAGAGCTCATGTCGAATCTCTTCCAAACTGGGAGGTGTGACTTTCAATCCCCAAGTCGGCTTAGATGATTCGGCAAGCGACAGTGTCGCAGCTGGCCTGCTGATCTACTCTTCAAATTGTCCCGCCCAACGGGATAGTCGACGACGCTGAGAATGGATCAAATGTCCATATTTCTCAGACACTGTCTAGCAAACTGACGGCTTTCTCGGACCCGTGTTCTGGATGAGCTGGAATTGCACCCGACTGCTTCCAAGAGCACTGGCTTTCTCCATCTCACCTGCCCTTGCCACCCACCAACGTTCGCGAACCATTCGAAGACTCTTTCTCAAACGTTGTTTCAAAGAGTTACAGATACGCTGAAAGTCAGTGCGCATTGGAACATGTTTCCATGCTTCGATCAAGCTGATCGATGCATCAGAAATCCATTCGTAGTTACCACGTCTCAAGTTGAGCGCACAGCATGCGTCAAAGACATTCTTCATGACACGATCCCAACCAGCGTTCGGTGCACCGAACCACCGGCTGTGAACTGTTAAGTAAGCAAAAAACGGTGGAGTAAGACAAACTATATAGCATAGTATTAGACTGAAACGGAAAGTATGGAAATCAAAAAGCATTGAAACAATAAAACTACGCAGGAAGCCAAAGTAAAGTTTAATTTATGGTATGTTGTAAACTGGCCGGATTTAGTATCCTGAGAATAAAATTGAGCTACCAACAAATATGATTAAAAAACCAACCCGATTCCACGCTCCGAGCGCTCGAACTGGGTCGCTTCGACCGAGTAAGTGCAGGCGATGTAGACGTAGGAGATGGTGGCACCCACGCAACTCCTAGCGCGGCTCTTGTGGCTTTCTTTGTTCGATGTGCTTGTTGGCGAGTTTTGGTAACAACGCTTGACTGACTGCACATAAGCTGCACTAAATTCCGACCCTCAACACTGAGGTGCTTTGCTAGGGCCTGTTCCGTAGCTTCTAACGTCACCAGTAAGCGGTCTGGTCCGCAGTGCAAACGGGCTGCGATAGTCGAACCAATAAGGTGCTGTGCGTTTTCTGGTCGCATGTTACCCGACATGAGAGCACGACGAAGGCGGGCCTGCAAGTAAAATGTAGGGGATCCACGCAAACAATAAGAAAACAGCTGTACCGAGTAAACAAACCAAGTTGAATAAACTAAAAAATGTTATGAAGACTAGAGAACTTTCAATGGTAACGCGGCATGCTAAACTGTCAGTCAAAAAGAAACATGAACAGAATACAACCTACAGAAAAGGAAGTTACACTGGGGAGTTGCAATGTAGCGAGTGGTGTCTCCAAGATCCTGATTATAAGGCAACCAAGGAGGACAAATGACGTAGACTCAATTGTTAACTCTGATGGATCAGCCATAACTGATCGTCCGAGCTTTAACGATTACTTTGCCTCTGCTTATGCAAGTAATGAGAATTAAGGGGTCGGTCTGCAGCTTCTAGTACATAACCGTAATACACTTCCTGCCGTAGAATTTAATTTCAGCAGTACTCAACTTAATCTGGTTAGACAATCATGCTCTCCAGTCCCCGACAAAATTCCACCAGTTCTTCTCAAACATGATGGACCTGACATCCCCATCTTCCTTCTCACCATATTCACTCACAATGACCAACGGAATTTTCCTCTGCAACAGAAACAATCTGTAGTAGTCTCACGGTACAAAGGCGGCACAATGCAGAACGTCATTATCATCATCATCATCGGGTAAGTGCTGCTTGTTGACCGGTCTGTAGCAATGTGCGTACATTGAGGTATGCCAATCTGAAGGAGGATCAAGGGTTCCAAATGAAGGCCGATGAACTGGGCTTGACCGCTTCCTTAGAAAAGGGGTTGTCGACAAGGCAGGAGTGACGCTCCGCGTTTTCATGTGAGTTGAAACTAGAAGATAAATGCCTACCACGCAGCATAGCTCAATGGATCTCTAAAGCACGCAAACCATCGCACCACGGTAAGGTCCGACTTCTGCGATGACAATGCAGAATGTGAATAGCTAGCGTCCCATACACCATACTTCCATTGTCTCCAGGATCATGGAACGCACAGTTAAAGAGTGCGTAATGAAACACACTTAGTAAACATTAACATAGATGTCTGCAACATAGATCACGCACCACCTGCCGACTAGGTTTGCAATGGAAGACTTTGGAAAACCATGGTCACCGCATTTCTTCACATACAAAAAGCAGTTGACCGGGTGCTTCATCACATACCCTGGCGAAATATGGGGACCTATATACTACAAATATTATTTTAAAATGTATATCCTCTAGCATCGAAAGAAGTAAACAAAATCAACAACAGCTCGTCCAAGGTTAAACCGACAACCAGTGGGGTAATCCAATGAAGTATGTTAGGCCGCCCACATCGATTCTAGTTTCACAAAAATGACCAATCCAGACACAAAATATTTGGTAAACCATTCCTCTTTGCTAACGATATTAAAACCGTCTACTATTTCGACCCCGAACAAGACGGTTTCGATCCAACATACATTTAATCCGATCTGACCTAGTTAGGAAGATGGAGCTTTGCCTGAAAGCTGTATTCCGTTGTAGGTCAATGTAATGCATTACTCTATGCTTGCGATGTTTCTATTGCCCACCTGACTCTTGATAATACTGCTATTTCCACTTGTGGCATAGTTCTGGATTTTAGACTGAGGTATCCTATTACTTTCAACTTCATGGAACAAGCTACTTCCAAAAAATGCCTGCTCATATTGTTATAACATTAATCCTGAAGAAATGTATACTGGAGATATTTAACGTTTACATAAGACCAATTGTATTAGGCAATCTGCGTAAAGTGTATACTTGTCCATTAAAAACAGTCAGATATGTTTTACAAGGCAGTTTAAAAATATGCTTGCAAGTATGAACTACGTGAGCATTGCAATACACTAAAGCTAGAACCCATAGTTTATGCCTATTTAGACGTCAAAAGATGTTGCATAGAAATTTCTTTTCGTCAAGCAATTACAATTGAGATGCATAATCACTGGAATAACAGCGATGCAGGGATTTGTCTTGTATGCTTCGACTGCAAGAACGGTGACAATCGATGCCAAATTAAACCGCTGTCATAGACCACTAGGCCTGAAGTCAGCTGACCAAACCATGGCCACGGGCGTTAAACTTGCACTGGTACACGCTGTTTACATATTTCCGGCTTCCATCGCTTGATCGCAGTTGCTTCTGCCGTGGCCCGTAGGCATATATATATATATATATATATATATATATATATATATATATATATATATATATATATATATATATCGTGCGCACAGGCCAGTTCCTACGCATTTTTGGACACATCACTGTCACGTCTGGTGCGAGCTTGCTCTCCGCTCTCATCTCAGTTCGCAGACACGAGACTTGGGGATGATGCACACTTATCTGTCGGTTGTGTGTGATTCCACACTAGTGTCACATGCCTTTTGACTATGACCTAAAAGACGATTCATCCTAGCAACATGCATTGTGTTCTGCTGGTTGAGAGATACCTGTCCTGAGACAAACCGTGAAAAACAAGCGGGCAGTAGATGTGCCCTCGTGCCAATAGAGAAAATCCACGGGAGTCGTACTCAACACCAGTACAGCTGAGCTTAGGACCCACACACTGTAGTCTTTCATGGGATCGTCAGCTACCCCTCTCGCCAGAGGAGGATAATGATAATTGAGTATGCCTAGTATACAGGCAGTACAATGGATGATATAACTGATTATTCAGGCTCGACAGACGGCGAAAACAAGTAAAAATCCGGTACCCTATCGATATAAGTCTAGGTATGTAGCTATGGAATGCAAACTGAGTAGTAATACTGATGAATACGGTGCACACAAGAGGAATACAGATAACATTCACACAACGTGATAATCCGGAATGAAAGAGTGAGTTCAATAAGCCATACCAACTGCAAAAACCCGGTAGATGAAGCATAAAAATAAATTTGGATATATGTGCAACACACCTGAGTTCTTTTCCGTCGTGTCCTGGCCCGCGCTGATTGCTCCTTGGTCAATTTGATGCCAGCAAGCCTAGTGCGAGCCGCTGGCGGTCCATCCTCAGATCCTTGCGCAAGTGGCAGGTTAGCAGCAGATAAAAATAGCAGTCGTTCGCGTTGACGGATCTCGCGGGATAGATGACGTGAGGCGATTCGGAGATATGCCAAGTAAGCTGGCGTACTAGTTTTCCTCTCTGAATCCTCTTGATCCGAACTGATCACGCGCTTGACGCGTGTCACACTTACCATTTCAGACAGCTCAGTTACAGGCGGATGTGGCAAGTGAAGTAACAAACCCGTGATCAGTTTGAGAGTTAAAGTCCGCTAGAATTTATCAATTAAAGGAGAGAAGTCAAGATAATTTAAACTAACTGAGCGGATCTAACAAGTCAAGGAACTTAACCGCGATGGAAGCACTGAATCAAAGCTACCCAAGATTTCAAGATACAGACTTTTACGACAGTGAACTAGAATTAATCATTAAAATGAGAAAGTGAGAGAGCTAAAATGTCATGGAAGAAGACATTGTAACATGAGAAAAAACAAGAGGACCCAAAGGGGCAGTACAGTGTGATCAAAACTGGTAAGAAACACTTTGTATGCATTTTACAAGCTGATTTTTTATTTCCTTTTGTCATTCGCAAAGTTTGATGCATTAAAAATGTGAGGCAGTGCAATTTTGCAGTTTTTTTTCAATGATCTGTTGCGGGCCATATTTACAGTCGTGCCAAGCTACTGTCACCCCTGATTCGTGAGTCCCTATCAAAAAAGACGTACGGGTCCGATGGTGGTCAAACGTGACGTCTTCGATTTTATGTGCTGTCATCAAATGGAGGGCCGACGATCACACTGTCGCCTCCAGCCCAATGCTGCACGAGCGAACTGGGCACGATGGGATAAACGTTCAGATGAAATACGCAGGACGTGACCGGGTCATCTGAAGTGGCGTAAAAAAACAGCTTGCTGAAGGTAATATTCGTATTCCCCATGGCGCGAATTCTAACTTAATCGCTGCAGACACGCTACCACCACACACGTGCAATCCTCTTTAAGCACCCACAGTTGTAGGCCAAAAGCCGACACATGTCAGCCAGGAGAACGGCCTACGAATAGCTTCCGCACATCAACACTGCTCGAATGGAGGCAATGTAAACCCGAGAGACCCTCTGACAGCGCTATAAATATTTCAGATTGACAAACGCCGACCAAACTTTGGCGATGCAAAGAGAAACTTCCTTTCCAATAGTGTCTCTAGAAGACATGCAAGTCTCCAGGTAGACAAAGCTATCCACATGTTCAAGCTGTGTGAGCACGAGAACGGGTATGCGCCAATCCAACAGCAGCAACTTACACCTAGATGGGAGAAAACGCACCATATTTAAATGTTACAGCCACCAAACCGTTTGGAATGGTCCACCAAGTAAGGTGATATCATCAGCATAGTCCGAACCGGTAGCTCGGTTGCCTCTTAGTGGCTCCATCGCAGAATTTGGGTAACCTTCCAGACCTGTAGATAGGACGTCTTCAATTACGAAAATGAAGTGGGACAAGGACATAGGGCAGCCATCTTGAACATTGCTATTAACATTGAATGACGAGGAGACATGAGTTAAGATTAGCAGTATACTTTCCGGGGACCCCGTTCATTAGCAAGTAAGGTCACATAGCAGGTCGATCAGCTGAGTCAGGTGCAGCACGGGTGTTTAGAAATGCGACGATGGTGAGTCTCCTGTAGAGGTGGGGGCGCTCGAGGAGTTAATGGAGCGTGAAGGTTTGATCCACACAATAACAGTCAGGAGGGAAGCCAGTTTGTTATTCCCGGCACTGTGGTTGATGAGTGGGGATAGTCTACGAAATGGAATAGATGCCAACAGCTTAGAGGCTCGATGATTGAAACAGGAAGTGTGAGCGCCTTTATAGAAAATCGGGACAATAATTTATTCGCCCCAAGAGAAAGGCACTTTTTCTTCATGCCAGATTTTAGAGAACAGAGATCAGCTGGTCAATGATTTTTATGCCACCAAAACTGAAGGGTTTTGGAAAAGTTAGTTTGAATGGACAAGCTTCCGCCTCGCTGGGTAGATCAAGTGTGACAGGCAGGTGGGTTTACAGGACACACAAGCCATTCTGAGGCGAACATGGCAAATTGGTTGTCTCAGAAAGTCGTACGGGAAACAGTAAGGAAAGTTGTTTGACAATGGAATGTAAGTCCTAGTCGTAAAATTTCCAACACAGGTAAAATAAACGGCGTTGAACATTGCGAAAAATTCTTGAATCCGACAACAAACTCACCTGCAAGTAGCAATGGGCCCGATGATTAAGTTCATCAAGAGCAATGCGATTAGCCCGACGAAATAGACGTAGCACGGATTTACGACCGGATGCCAAGTGCAGTAGTTGTGCCAATTGAATTAGATTGGCGATGAGCTGCACAGAGAAGTAGCAAAGGAATATCGTGAGTGTAATATTGTTAATATGTATTCCGTTACGGTAAGCCAATCAAAAACGAAAACAACTGGAAATGCAAGGTGCGTGGTGCGACGCGGCATGTCATTGGGAAAACGAGCCACACTATCCCTGTTAAGTGTTTATTGTTCCCACACAGATGCACACAATGGGTGAAGTAGGTAAACACTTGATGACCAGCAACGACTCTGAAAAGACGGATGTTAAGAATGATGTACAAAAGGAGGGCAGGGTGATACTAAGAGCAGAATAGCAAGATCGACAGTTGACTATGGCTGCTGTATTTCCCTAGAGTATAAACTAACCGTGTCCAACGGATGTACTAACACATGCGCTTTTCGGCACTAATATTTCGTTCGTTTACAATCATACTGCCTTGACTTTTTACATGTTTTGACGAATATGAATTCGTCACCGTTCCCTGATTAGCCAATACGAAACAAAAACATAAGAAAATTAAGCAAAGGGATTTTACGCAAAAACAACGCGCAGGAAAAAGCTCGGAATTGTGAGCATCTTTCTTTTAGTGCAAATATCCACTCGCTTCTTGAAAAGAAGTGGAGCACTAAAGTGCAATGGGCTCTCGTGAATGTGGTATTTTACACACCAATATTCCAAAGAAAACCCAGAACCACGAGACGCTGTGGATTCAGTGGTGGATGGATATATCGGTTGTCGTGAACACCGCTTATGCACATATACCAGAGCCGTGGTGGTGATGTTAGCACTGTCAACTCTTCATGGTGCACATCCACGAAAGAAATTTTCCGATACAGCACGCAACATAACAGCTGTTCGACCGTGAAATGCAAACCGGGATACAAGCACAGTCGTCACTCAATTCAGTTACCTAATATCCCTATTCCCCCTGGGTGTAGAAGCTCTGGGGTTCGAGACATTGACGACGGATTAACAGCTTCTGTCCTTGAATACTTGGAGTTCGTATGTAGATGACACTGATTAAGTTTCAAAATTTCCAAACAGCCTAGCGGCAATCCTAGACAAAGTTTGTTAAAAACCAAAATGTTTACTCTTGCGCCGCTTGAGAAGTCTGATCATGCCGTCTTTTTATTGATTGCAAGGAGAACAAAAAAGACGCCACCCGTTATAAAAGCTGAAAATTCGGACAGAGTATATGTTCTCCTCAAGACAATCAGCGACTGTGCCTCCCAAGATTTTAGATTATTTCAAAGCGCGGACGTATCAAACTGATGTGACCAGTTAACTAATTGCTTAAACTTCTGCTGTCCAGTTGAAACAAGTTCCATCCGTGCAGACAAATTATCCTCACGAAACCACAAACAACTGCGCGGATTCGATAAAAAAAGCTTCCAAACGCGTAGAAGTTGCCGCAGTAAAATGCCTATGGACCGACATAAAAATCAAACTGCGTCGCCTTAATCACAATGGGAAACAATAATCACCGATAAATAAGGTGATAAAAGCAATAGTTCAGTGTGGTAAAAATTATCCGCTGATCTACAACTAAACTCAGACCGTTCGCTTGCTGGGAACAACTTAGAAGCTTGCAGGGAATTAATCTCTCAGAAGTCGAACAAGGCACCTAGTCCGAATAAACTATCTTCTGTAGCCCTCATGAAGTCTGCTGGTTAACTGGCATAGCGATTCGCCGACTTAGAGCGACACAAAATAGCTGAGTCTGTGAAGCGAAAGTATCACGCCAGTGCCAAAGAACAGAACATACCAATAGCGAACAATTGTTAGCACGTTGGCTGCTTTGCAGACTTGTGAGGCTTATCCTTGCTAGCTCAGACGCAATTCGCTAACTCGCATCAGCAGCTCAAAGTCCACCTTAGATGCGGTGATTTGTCCAATACATACATTCTGTGCTTTACGTAAATAATAGAAACAAATCCATCCGCATCTGGTTCCTGGACTGCATTCACAGTTTTGTTAACTGCATTAGCAAGCCACTTGCTGATGGACTGCAACTAAAGTTGAATACGGTAATTGTTTTCTTCACACAGTCGGCCGGTGGCCGATTGGTTGGCACGTTTGCTTTCCAACCATAAGGTCACCGGTTCGAATCCGCGTAGGGGTGGGCGTCCTCGCGGTATACTTAGCCCGCGCGCGACTGGTGGTGGTCGCGCGGCAGCGAAGCGCCGTTACGGCGTATAAGCTGACACATTTCTTCACACAACCAAAGTCAATGATCTCGGCGACAGCACTAGTGGCTGAAAATAAGAACAAGAATTTGACGAATTTAGAAAATTCAAAACATTATCAGGCATCAATGTCTCCGTGTAGCCAGAACATACAGGAGACTGGGAAGTAGGTGTTAGGTTGTTTGGTGTATTCGGTCCTGCCTTTTGGTATACGATCGAGATATGATATAACCTATCCCAACAACAGCAAGTTAACAGGCGGTGAGAGTCTGAAGCCTAAGTTGATTCATGTAATAGTCAAGTCAATATTTATGCACCCGCACGGGTGTATTATCCGCAGTTTACACTATCTACCACAAATGTGATAAAGCAATGTCAGTAAATATGAAATTTACAAATGAAAAAGGGAATGGAGTACACACATGTCACTTAAGTAAACAGCCCCAAATCTCTGAGCAACGACCACATATTTAGAGAAAGAATTACAAGATCCTTTATCCAGTTGGAGAGACTAAGTTTTGTTAAAAGGTTGCTTGACAGCTCGTGATAAATAGCAAGTTATGCGCAGTGTCAAGGATAATTATTCAAATAATCGGTGGTACTGAGCGGCCTCAGTGACCTTGCAATTGTTCAGCCAAAGAATTTGTCAAAATATTCATACAGGATTGATACGTTCGCAGCGGATAGTGCAAAAACGATGTTTCAGAGAGAGAGCGGCAACGGCTAATTCAAAAGTTCCGGCTTTGATTAGTGTCAACAGAATAGAAATCGGTGGCTAATCTGTCGCAACAAAAGAAACACCTTTTGATCGCGGAAAAAACTTGGGGCGCAAATGCTTAGGTGTTGAAATACAGCTGGACTTCGGTAGAGATAGATTGTCATAACCTAACATGCACTTGTGATACGGTTAGTTCGTTCACTGACCAACTTCATGGCAAGGAGCGCCTTTTGAGAAGAAAAATCCAGAATCACACCTGTGCGGACAGTCGTAATTGCAAGCGCATCGCCATACACTGTCGATAAGGTTGCCGAAGCATCAGTGCGAAGCATATACACTCTTCGCGTCTCTGATGATACCAAGGTATTTATGGTGTTGTTATCGCTCTCAACATACATGCTGAAGATAATGTACTAGACTGAATACCGGTAAACAGCCGCATACGTGTGGTTCGACTTCGAACCTCTATTAGGGTTCATAAGCACCTTATGAAGACAAGGTGCCTTTTCATCGTTTCTGTTTACGCTCCTACTGACTGCAGTTGGGAGGGTAACAAAGATGATTTCTACTACCATCTTTCATCTCTTCTCTGCATGGGGAAAGCTACTGATATCGTGACTGTTGCTGGTTACTTGGATACCCAAGTGGGTCGTCTTTCAGACTATGGATAACACCTGGGAGGGCGCTTCGCAGTCTATGCACGCCGATTCCTGTAACTGTGCGCCGACCACAATCTTTATGTTAGCAGCACTGCTTACCAACACAAGCGTTCACACCGCATCACCTGCCTCCTACCGAATTCCTCAATGACCTGGACCCAAATCGATCATATTGCCCTCAGCAACAGCTGAAGCACCTCAGTCCAAAACTACCGGTCAATTTGGAGCATATGCCTGGATTCCGACCATGCTCTAGTGCGCGCGTTCTTCCAACTTCAAAGATGCGGCTAGCTCCTGACCTTACTTGTAACTTGAACTCGCAGTCTGCGGTTCAACAATATTATAACAAACTGGCCCGCCAATCGGCAGTGATGAATGAGATTGATGAGCCGAACGCTGACTCGGATCGTCTCAAGTGTGTCAGGAAGAATGCTTTTGACGCTTGCTGAGACGTCGTAACTGTGAATGGATCTCTGAAGCATCGATCAGTTTGATCGACGGGCACTGAAGTTCAGCGTATCAGTAAATTCCTGAAACGACGTTTGAGGACGAGTCTTCGAATCGACAGCGAACGCTGGTGGGAGGCAAGGGCTGATGAGATGGAGAAAACCCTTGCTATTTGGAACAGTCGAGTGCTATTCCAGCTCATCCGGAACATGGTTCCGGGAAAGCCATCAGTTAACGAGACAATGGCTGAGAAAGATGGACAGTCGATCCATTCTCAGCCTCGTCCACTAGCCCGTTAGGCGGAACATTTTGAGGAGCAGACCAACAGTCCTGCTGCGACACTGGCGTTTGCTTGATCACTTGCCGGACGTTGGAAGTATGTGATACCTCCCATTTTAGAAGAGATTCGACATGAGCTCGCCGTTCTGAGAAACTGGTCTCCTGGACCCGACGACCTTCCTCCATCTTTGCTAAAAGTTGGTGGTGACTCTTTGTTTACTGAACTCGCTTCTCTATTTAACACGATTTGGAACAATGAACAAGTCCCTCCACGGTGACTGTCAATTGCCGTACTCATCTTCAAGAAGGATCAGCGTACTTTGTGCGAAAATCATCTAGGCATTAGGCTTATTTCCATGACCTCAAAACTTCTCACGGATATCATCCTTCGAAGACTTACTGATCCCCCTGAGGATAGAATCACTGAAAGCCAGGCTGGCCTCCACCCTAGCCGTGGATGCATCGAACACATATTTACTCTTCGCCAATTGTTGGAGCAGAGACACACATACAGGCGACCGACCGTGGTGATTTTCCATGACTCGGAAGCTGTCTTCGACTCTGTTGACCGAGCCCACTTGTGGCACTGCTTATTTAGGAAAGGCGCGCCGGCTAAATTCCATTCCATTATGCAATCTCTCTACCGTGATTCCTGAGGCCGTGTAGGGGTTTACAGGAAACTGTCTCCTGAGTTCCCCACGACAAGCGGAGTTTGACAGTTACCCTATATATCCGTTCCTTTTCAACTTCATTGTAGAAATGATCATGAACCAATCAGTTCCCTCCGGTTCTGCCGGAGTGGAAGTTCTGCCAGGTGACCGACTGACAAATCTGGAGTATGCGGACGATATAGCTCTTCTTGGGTCTGACAGTGTCTATCCAAGTACCACTGCACGCTTCGGCATGTTCTTTGCACCTTCAAAGTGCAAAGTACCGCTGCAGGACTAGACTGACACACCTCTGGTTCTAGCTATCACCGAACAACCACTGTAGATGGTGGCACGGTTCACTTACCTTAGTAGCTGTATGACGTCTGGTGGTCATATCACTGGGGAAGTTACTTCGCGTATTAGCAAGGCCCCTGTGGCTTCCCAGAGACGGCAAGATATCAGCCTGTCAGTGAAAGTTAGGGTGTATAACACTGCGGTAAGGCCGGTGTTACTGTATGGATCAGAGACCTGGCCAGTTCGCTTGGCTGTGTTTGACCACCGGTGCCTGCGGAGTATTGCTCACGTCTGGCGGGAACACCGACTGTGCAATGCTGAGGTCCGCCAATTAGTTTTTGGCACCCCACTGGAGTGTTTGCTGAATCTTAATCGCTTAGGTTGGTTAGGCCATATCCCCTGTGTGACCGTTTATCGGATTCCACGGCGTGCATTATACACTGTGGCTGCACCAAGTTGGGCGATACCTCGAGGTGGCCAGTCCATGACACGGCATAGTGTCATGAAGAAATAGACTGAGAGATTTGGTCAGGCTGGTTCGTGCCGTGTACGTGAATGGGGGCCTCGGGATGGTCCACAACAATGGTTAGAGACCGTATCTGACATGACGTGGTCACGCAGTCAGTGGCGTTCTTGCATTCGGCTTCTTTCATCTGGTTGTTAATTTTCGTCCCATTCTTGCTTTCATTTTCTCTACATTCTATTTGTATTCAACCCCACAATCTTGCCGTTGTTAGTTACCGTTATTCTTACGGTGTCAGTCATGGCAACTGGATCCACCGCACTTCGACGCTCAGATGACGGTTGATCAACCGAACTGAACTGAATATAAAAGAAGTGGTTCGGTCAGCTAAGGGCGCAATCTCGCCTGGGAGTTTAGCTGCCTGGAATGGGCGCACGAATCGAAGGCGCGAAACGGCCAGACAGACATTCCGTTTACTGTCTCATGCATTTGTGACTTGCAATCCTACTGCCTCATCTTATCAGATCTTGCGATGGGACGCCACACACCGAGATAACCGGTGGACAAAAACGTGAAAACAAGACAGCGGTGCAAATTCTACAGACACTAGAGTGCTGTAGTTCCAAAATGTTTGTGGCCTTAAAATGATCATGTAGCATGGACGAGTACACCAATGCCGTGTTCAACCCAATAAACCGTCCCGCGCGAAATAAGACAAATACGGATTGCACAGGGGGTTCTCAAATCTGCCCCTATGAACGTCAACTTCCTGCGTCATTAGGTGAAGCCAGGTGTGCGAATGAATAGACGTTCGCGCTGGAACTACAAACTTCATGGTCGTCCGATTCTGTGCCATTTTCGCGAAAACTGCATGTGGCTTAACTGAAATGACCTGAACAAATCACCAAGGTGACCTATGCGAAGAATCGCACTGATGCATACTACTCTGCCGCATAGGAGCGCGAGATATTATTATGCGGGTGAACTGGAAACGCAACTGACATAAGGCGGTGAAAAAAAGCAGCAAGGCACTGGCATTTGATCTCTTCTCGAAGCTCCGATTACCGTGGTAATTCCGGTCAAGAAGAATGAATTTTCCGGGATTTCGATGCCACTCAATGATGAACGTAGCAAAAACGGTGACGACGATCAATGTTACGCACTCACGAGGGGATCGAAATGGAATAAAGATGAACAAAATCAGGACAACCGGCCTCTCGCAAAGAAGCAGTGCGTCCAAACAGGGAGACTAGTTGTGAATAAGGTAGAGAACGGCAATTGATGATGAAACTCACTGCATCGGACCACTCATCTGCCATAATTTCTTTTGCATCAAATTCTAGTTGATACAGAGA
The DNA here is from genome assembly GCA_944474145.2 of Dicrocoelium dendriticum. Lineage (NCBI taxonomy): Eukaryota > Metazoa > Platyhelminthes > Trematoda > Plagiorchiida > Dicrocoeliidae > Dicrocoelium > Dicrocoelium dendriticum. Next base: position 70,155,337 of record OX104066.1, read on the forward strand.
TTCTTGTAGTAAGCGCTGCAACTGAAGGAGACAGAATAAAGTGGTCAAGAGAGCTATGAAGCAGCGAAGCTATGGATTCCAGTCAAAGTTGTCGTGGCATGAGTTCCTGTTGTAAAAGATCACTAGGAGACTGAGTAAACACGATGCGATGAAAGACCGAGAAACCAGATGGCGGAAAGCTAAGGAGTGTAACAAATTGGTCAAAAAACAACTTTTACGGAATTCGAAATCTGAAGAAAGACGGTCAGGTGAGATACACTTTAGCAGCAGCGATCGAAACGTAAAGGTGTTAAGTGGCTTTGGAAGCGGACAGTTAGTTGGGACATGATGCACAGTGTACAAGTGAAGAGGAACTTCAATGGTTGTTCACTCTCGACAGACGAGCACGGACTGCACATGTGTAAAATAGACCAGCTACCAAACGGGATTTCGGTCAGAGTGGAGCTGTTAAATTAGGAAGCAAACTAGGAATAAAAACAATTAAAATTATGCTTATCCTGAGTACATGATAAGATAACGGCAGAATGCCGCATAAAAATGAGTAGGTCTTACCAATGAAATATATACACTACGATTTCTGTTCAGCTCAGTTAGCAGAGCGGATTTGGTTTTCACTCCGACAGCTTCAGAGACGGAGTAGTGCTCATTTGATAGACCAGTTTGGTTGGCGACCACTTCCAACTTCAGCAAAGGAAAAAGACAGCGTGTCGCCCACGCTCGAACACCACGGGAGCCAGAGCATAGCAAACTCGTCTGTCCCAGATCAATACCGGTTATAACTTTCGACATTTTTTGCGAGAAAAGCGTCGCATATTGTTTTTGCCTCTTCAGAATGTCTGCGTATGTTGATTTTTTGATCCGCTTCATTTCAATGGATTCATCAGTAAACGGCAAGCCGAGAAGAGATCGCCACACAGGAGTTAAGGTGGCCGAGGCAGTTAGTGGGCCAAGGCGCTCTTCGGTGTCTGTGTCGTCAGTAACTACCGAAATGAGACGATGGAAGAGCCGCAGTGAGTGCTCCAATGAACAAGCCACTAGGAGATAGTGATTTTCAACAGCCTGGGAATACAAGGAAATGTGGGAATCCATCAGTATAGTAGCTCATGCGTTTCCCTGTAGACACGATAGGTCAGCATGTATGTTGGAAACTCGTAAGTAAATGGAACAAGTTTCACGGCGTTAAAAGTAGATAAGTCACAGAGACTTGCTAACATTATGTTATGCGCTAAACGCGGGACGATGGGCATGCACAAAGAGTGGACAAAGGACCGCAAAACAGTGCTCACAATGTGACATTTTGTCCAGCCGTTAAGCAACCCGCATCCTCTAGCTTAGGTGACAACGAAGTAGCAATGTGAGAACAACCCAGTACATGAGAACGATTAGGCGGCTGACAGGACCACCAGCAGACGTCATCGCACGCAGCCATCAATGACAAGCGCTGACCTAGATAAACAAGTTCAAACAGTGGAGCACACAAAGAGACGTTCGATCAGGTGTTGCGAAAATGACATGTTGCATGAGAAGCAGTAGCGCAAATGCAATTAGTCCAATGTGTGTGCAGCGCCGGTGTCTGTCTGACTTAGCCCCGGTTAAGGCACCCACTGAGATAGTGGTTAGCATATACCGGGTGAGGAATCAGGATTGCATTCGGCATGTTCATTTTTCGCAAAATAGACATATGGGCGAAGAAGTCGCAGTAGTAGGCATGAGATCCTAATTATTAATAACGTACATGTGCTTTAGAGACGTATAATGGAGTTCATTCTGCTATATGGAAAAAAGCGACAGCGTCACAAAAGCGTTGACTCACTGATTTGCATGTTTTTTGATTTTGAATGTCATCGCCGCCAAGAACGTCGTCACACACCACCCGAGCGGCTTTGTCAGCTTCCTCGAAGTGAGTTGGTTCTCGCTCGTCGCTTGACCCATCAATATCCGATAAAATTGCACTGTGATCAGCCTCTTCCGAATATTGAGCAATTTCCTCGGGAGTCTGTGTTAGATCATCAACGTCGTCGTCATCGCTGTAGTGATGGACAGGAGATTCCACATTTGCGCCTTCCGAATGTTCAGTGAGTGTTGATACCCATTTTGCATCTTCGGCAGCTACCTGAGCAGCAGCCAATTCCTCGGTTGGGATGGCATCGCCGCTCTCGAACAAAGGGTTTAGACCTGAACAAGCGCGAACGGCCGAATCGGTTAAAACTAAGCTGAACAATTCGGCAGAGAGCGACGGTATGGTGCAAGTGCCTAAGGAACGGAACAGAGCATTTCTGCAAGCAGCTGTAGATAGACATGGCTGACAATCAAGAACTGATGATATTACTTGTAACCCAAGCAACCGTGCGGAGCACCTGGTAGTTACCGGAGCCGTAATGAATGCGATCAGATAGTCCCGAAAGTAAGATTCCGCCAACGGAGCCGGTAAACGGGTGAATAGTAAACGTAGCACAGCAAGCATACCGACACGAATCGAACGAACTGGCTCTCGTTCGATTGCGGCACCCACACTGACCAAAATTGCCTCATCCAAGTGGTTGGTGGTCAACCGGTCAATAGGTAGATCAGACACCAGGCCCGTCAAAAGGCTGACTGCAGACGAACGCCCGGTAGGCTTACGGTGTTCCAACTGTATCAAGCAAAACGCAACGAAACTCTGTACAAATTTAGCCTTGTGTGGATAGTTTAATAGAAATGTGACTAAACAACAACGCGCCTCTGCACGAATGTGATCAGAAGGGGATGTAATGGCCAAGTGTTGCAGTCGTTCAACAAGGTCAAGTAAACGGGACCCTCCACCACTCCCAGTGATTGGATTATGATCTTTATCAAGCGGTTTCGCGACCACTAAACGAACGTCAGGAGAAAGCAGGTCTGTTCGCATCTCAGAATCGTTCGAAATTGTCAGGAAACCAGACTCCTCTTTATGCAAAACCGGATCACGAAGGCGACGCTGTAAAATCGCTTGAAGGAGCGATAGTGACGGTGCGGTAGCAGCGTCTCTAGTCAGTTCAATATCAACAGAATCCAACAACGTCAAAAGCTGTGAACGGGATAGCGGATAACCGATACGATGACGAACCAGGCAAGACAACGCTCGATACAAGTTGGAAGCAAACTGCTGAGTGTGGGCATCTGCTGCTGCGGTCTTCGTAGACAGGAGACCTGAATTTAGCGCCAGTAAATCGAAGAGCCGTGATCCAGCGGTGCACAAATGCTGCTCAAAATGTGGAATTAGTGCGACAGAGGATTTGGAGCTTGCCAAAACGAACAACAAATTAAGAACGCGCAGTGCAGCGCCAGCTACTCTAATATATTTGGATCGCATGCAATCCAAGATAAGCGGGACACAAGCTCCAAGTAGTTTCATATGCGTAAGGTCGTTAAGTTTCAGCCAGCGATAACGCAATAGGCCAACCAAGATATGAAGGCCACAAGCAGTGAGCAGATGGTCTTGAGTAAGCTCCGACTGAACGCGTGTTTGACTCAGCTCCCGAGGTGGCTCAGGATCTACACCTAAATAATCCCAGCGGGGTTCCAAAGGTGTTGAACAGGGTCGGGTCCAACCATGAGCTTTTCGTTTCATCCAGACCTGTCTTTTATTAGCAACACGGCTTTCAGAATCGTCAGAACAAAGGACACGGTGAATGCTTCCAGCGATAAGCTGCTCCGCCAACTTCAACAGCTCATCGGCCCGCAAACACCCAAACTTTTTGGTGCTGAACATGCCGTTCCGCGTCGGCAGTCTAGCCAACGCTACCTCGAGCCTCGCAATTGCTCGGTTCCGAAAACGTAAACCGCAACCAACACTAGAGCTGTCCTGCGTACTTGCTACAGTCGTATTTTTTGACTTTTCCAACAGAGATGTCCCAGTAGCAGCAGAACTCAAGGCTGATTGAATATCAGCAAACAGACGTAGTATGCCATTTAGAGAGAGCAGTCGGCATATTCGTGCCAGGCCACTTGGAGCTTTGAGGCCGCTGGCTTCTGGAAGGTCTACGATCGTCGAACCTCCTAAATGGGAAGAATTTACAGTTCCTGCATCTGACTGTGAGTGTCCCGGATGCATGGACGACAAGGGCTGCCCAGCAGCACGTCGGGAATCCATTTCCTCTGCAAGAGATCCAACGAGTTCGTCAAGGTAAAAGGCGCTTACAATACGGCCTGCTGTATCCATATGTCCAGGTTTCATAGGGACCTCACCATTAATAATAGCTAATTCAACGTGAGCAAGAATACGGTGCAGCGTAAAGAGACGAATTTGTTGCGCCGCATAACCGCGATTCAACTGTTGGCCAACCACTGTCAAAAGAGTGTCTAAATTTTTCCCGGGACCAAGCATCCGACCGATTCGCGTCAAGGACTCCACTGCCTCTGTCCTCGTTTTTGGAAGGATGGTTGGTGATGGGCGCAGCACGTCGACTACACGTAGCACAATGTGAGGCAGCTGGGATTCTAAGCATCCCGGAGGCAAACGACGAAGCAAAGAGACGAGAGAAGAGGCCAGAGAAATGCGGAAAATTTTTGAAGACTTTGAGTGTCCCCCGTTTCCGGAGAGATCCTTGGAAGGTTTTGTGATGTACGGTTGCAGGGTTTTGACCAAAGACAACATGTAATTCATGATCGATACGGAATCGATAGAGTCTCCTGGACCATGCAGTTCCGAGACTGGAGCAGATCCACGTGTGTCTAGATCGTTGCTATCTGTGGTCGCAGTCCATTTAGGAGGTCGGAATGAATCAATTAACGTAATTATAAGACGCGCAGCAAACGTTGAATCTCCAGCCGATTTGAGTCTGCTCAAGTAGAAAGTGAGAAGCTTGTGATATGCATCCCAGGATAACCGAGTAGCTAATGCGCCCATCGCTGAGAGACTGTTTTCTAATAGATGTTTTTGATCCGGTGATAAAACTATATCATCAGAAGACGACTGCACTTGCGGATTTAGATAACACTGGAGTATAGGAAGTATTGGATCGCGCAAATCCCGCTCAGGAATGACAAAGGCTGATTCGGTAAGCTGCAGAGTTTGTCTGATCGAGGCAATCCGACGTTTTGAAACGATAGTCAATGGGTTGTGTAGGAATAGGGATAACCTACGAATGGCGTGGGTTTGTCTTGTTAGCGCACTGCTTTGTAGGTTATTGTAAAAATCATTCGAAGGGGTTTCAGGATCCGACAATAGTGCGAGTGGCTGGAAGCGAGGTGTATCTCTGAGATGATGTACTGTGGCGGTCAGAAGACGCAACAGATGTAGACGTTGTGATTCGGTGGTCTTAGGCCGACGTAACAAACGCAACAAGCCAGGCCACAAGCAACCGAGAATGAGAGTACGATATGTCCACGATGAATCGATGGATGTTCTGGACCGCACGGCTTCCAAAACACTGACACAGTAGTCCAGCGCAGCATCTCGTAACTGAAGGTCATTGTGAACCAGGGTGTATAGTGCACAATTGACCCCACCAAGATGAAGATACAGCATATATTTGGGAGGGTCCGGTAGCTGAAGCACTCGCGATAATTCTGTTAATATACCGAACGCGTATTCACGACAGACACTGTCCGGTTGATCAAGGTGACGCAGGTCCCAAGAGTTCAACTGAAAACAAAGAGAACACGGAGGTGAGATTGGAAAGAGCCGGGCGCAATCAAAGATCAAGTACGCACAGATGACTGCCTTTTTGCATTTAAATGTGCTTTGGGAGTACAAGAGAAAGTCTGTCTAGCGAACCGATTCATACCATCCAAAAAAAGAAACAACACAACCAAATGATGAAGCACGACGTAAGTGGATTGCCGAGCTAGAGATGTGATAAGGGCGAAGTCGCACAAACTAAGGATTCATGAGTCGTAAGGAATGAAGAGATGGAAGGGGGAGAGAAATAGTTGAGGACTCACGCGAGAGAGAATGTCTTCGAGAAGTGCTTGCACCGTTTCATCCTTAAACTTGCTCAAATAATCCGGTAATCTTCGTAAAGAATGTGGTGCGATGGTCGTGTCCGAAAGCTCCTGAAGTTCAGCGAGAGGCAAGCTGGGAAGGCGTTGAACTATGGCTCCCACGGCCTGACACAACAGGCCACGACAAATGCGCGAATCGAGACGGGAGAATAGATTTAGGATCCGGCTGTAAGGAGGATGATGAACGGGGACAGATCCAGAATGACAACTGTTAAAACACGCTTAGACGCGCATACGGGTGAATGAAGTTTCAAGAAGGAAGTATGAATGAGTGCGAAGATTTCATCTGTTTTCTCGAAGCCCAAAACATCAGTTAGTGTTATTAGACGAATAAAGTGTTTTGTTTGGGAGCATAGGGAGCTGCGTTTGTTAACTATGTCCCGACATCGATGTGCATACCGTTGCGCGACAAGTGCAAAACTGTTGCAGATTGCAAGAGACGATCAAGATAGAAAATCAATGGCGAATATTACGCATAAGGGTATCGCGAAGCCCAATGCAGTAACCAATGAGAGATCATTCTCTCAGTAGCCACCAAATGGAGATGTCATAGAAAGCGGAGATTGAACTAGTAGTTGTGCTTACGAGTTATACAAAGGTGATCTCTAAAATCGAACGGGACTAAACCGTGCATGCAAGTAGAAAATTTTTCGTCAGCTGAAGAAATAGTTTGGCTAAATTATAAGTACAGGGCTACCCAGACTAATTCCGCCAAATCCAAAAGGGACGTTTAAGTTAACGAATGGTACGCATAGCCTTAAAGGTAAATGGCATACAGAACGATCTGTGGTTGACAACTGGTACCCGAACGACTGCGAGATTATCTCTGCAGTTCACTTCAACAAGGAGGGTTGTTCGTTACACACTTGTCTCGGACAAACGACGATTGATAAATTTACCTGGTTCGGTACAATAAAATGATCCTTGGAAACATTAGAAATGCAGTTCAGGAGGCGATGGCATTCAAAAAGCCTTACAATTCTGTGTTGGAAAATATATAAATGGATCCATATGTTGGATGACTGGTCCCAAACAACATGTGATGTTCGAAAGCAGAAAACTCACGCCAAGTGTTCTTCGAAATTATCTGCCAGTTGGACGAGTTGAATTAGTGCTCGGACCAACTCAGCCTCTACGGCATCCGCCGTGGCCAACTGAGATTCGCGCGCAGCTGCGGCGGAGTCAGAGTTTATCACGGGAGCGGAAGGACTGTGGCTGGCTTTGGCAAATCGCAGTTGAACTCTGGTGAGAAGAGTTAGTAGGCCGCGGATGAGATGATCAGCCTCAGAAGAAGTGACGGTTCGTGGAGAAGCGGCTGTGTCATCCTCGGACAACGTGGCTATGTAACCGAGCAAACGAAATTCACGCTGGAGACGAACACTGTTGTGTTTGCTCCGGAACAACGGTAACGTTTTACTGTGAGACAAATTTTCCAGTCTAACATGTAGGTACCGGACAAGCTGAGAATGGTGAACCTGAAGGATCTGCCGGCCAACTTGCTGCACCTCTAAAGCGGGAAAGACAAGTGTCGTTATAGTTCTACAAAGAGGATTTTAACAAAATGTATAGTAAAACAGTGAGTCCCCTTCAGCCATTTCAAGGCATAGTAATCGACAACTGACAATTATAAAAATGGAGCGTGCTACTGCCGTGTTTCAAGCGTATCATTTAAAGCCGCTCATGATGGGAGAAACATACACAAAAGATGTACTGATTCCAACATGAGTGTAAGGTATAACGAAGAAAACGCTGAAAAAACAGCGACGTAATCTTCAATATGTAGCGCGAATGCTCGGATTTGAGCAAGGGATGAAAAAACACTGTCCATAAATTTCGATGAGTTCCCAGTGAGTGTGATTTGCAGATGAAAAAAGACAGTAGAGATAAGTGAAGCGAAACTTTCGAATGGAAATGATTCAAAATCCATCGAAGAATATTCAAGAACCAGAGTCGAAATTCATAGGAGAAACGTCGGAACGTGTAATAACCAAGAAAATAATCTCACTGCAATATGTACGAGGTACAAGAAAATGTCAACAGTGTGCTCACCGGGTAAAAACAGCAAATTATCCACGATCTCTAGCAAACGTTCCGCCAAAATGCTGTTTATTTTTGGAGAACTGAGTAAGTTTAACAGTGCCTCCAGAGATGAGCCGTTGAGCAAATTTAACGCCAGATGACTTGAAGTTGACCAGGGCAACGCCAAGGACAAAAGCAGATGATTACTGGACAGCGTAGAGTTTGACACCAAAGTTGACAGCGAGGAGGGGTGGAAGCAAACGTGTCTGATGGCTTCCAGTAGGTTAGGCTGTGACCAAAACCCACTGGCATGGAGCGAGCTAGAGGTGAACAGGTGCTCGAGAAGGCGAACTCCAGTGGAACGTATCCGCTTTATTTGGGCTGCGACAGGTAAGTTGAGTCTGAAAGCTTCTTCATCACCTGAAGTTAGTGAGAGTTTTACTTCGCGAATTGTTTGAGCTACAGCAGTCAAACAAAGTCCCAACCGAAGAAGAATGTCAGCATACACAGTGCCAGAGTCCTCTGAAGAGTCTGGAAAGCTCAAGCGACCCAGACGATGACCCATATAATCCAACACATGATTCAACACAGTTGATATGCTAAAGTGGGAAGGAATGATTGCAAATGATAGCGAAGTTAAACGGATAAGGAAATTCTCGAAAAGTGTTAAGGTACAGCAGCCACAAAGATTAATGTTCACACTTGAATGGGAAATCCAAATCAGCCCATAATGATGAGCAATGCTGGGGGTGGTGGCGGCGGCTGCCTGAACATTAGTAGTATATCGGTACTTTAAAATGGTGCCTCGATGTCAGATAATAAGAAAATAAGAGGACTGATTCGATAGATAGCGACGTACGACTAAAATGCCAAGGGCAAACAGTTGGGAGCAAGGCATATGCAGCATGATAACGAATGATTACAATCATCGGGCTAGAGTTTAAGGTCAAGATAAAAAAGATTAGACACCTCCTCTGTACCTTCCACAACACTGCATTATACTCAACCTGAAACCGAAACTAGGCAAGCACTGTGAGTAAAGAAGCGAATTCTTTTGGGGGAAAAACAAACTATCGAAGATAAGTTGATAAGGAGACAGCTGAATAGGCTTCTCGAAAATCGTGTATAACAGGAGCAACAGATCTAGTAAGAACGGTGTTAACAGGGTGTTTGTGTTGAACAAGTATTAAAAAAATCAGTAGATTAGGCATGTGCCAGAGGCTAGTGATCGATCAGCATAGTCTAATCGGGTTAGCACTGCGACTGGTGCAATTACAGAATCGTGCCTGCAATGTGACTATAAAACGACCTTAAGGTGGTGCGATGGTCTGTGTGCCCCAATAATCTATTAAGCTATGCTGGGTGGTGCTTTTGCCTCTTCAGAGCCACTCATACTAGGCCAAACAAACTCAATTTCCTGGTCCTCTAGATAGCAGTTGGAGTGAAGATGGCTCTGCTGAATAAAACGGACTGTCTGTAGCCTAGTGCCAAAGCCACACTGTCCTGTGATCCAATTTTCGAACCGAAAGCTTCGGTTGAGAACGTCAAATGTTCTTCCATCCGGGCCTGGAAAACCTAAAAGTATCCTGCCCATGAAATACAATGAATTTCTCTCCAAACAATTTCTTGATACTCTGGCCCTCACAAAGTATATTCAATGGCGTCCTGTCTGTTGCGTGGAGCCGAGTGGATAGTAATGAAGATGTTACTGCTTAGGCCGTCACGTCTTCATATTGCTCCTCTTGCGCTATTTCATGTTTGTCGTCCCTTTCCAACTTCATCTTTACCTTCTGTTTTCAAGTTCTCAATTCTCGGCCAGCTCACATCCTGCTATGATAGTCGTATGTCTCCTAGTTTCGACTCGCAAGCGATCGCAGGGCGGCGTTTTGGTCCAGTTGACAAATCCATGTTCAGTCAAGCGGACATCAGCGAACCCCTCACTGTTTGGGGCTCTTGGTCCTCACCACGGGTGGCATGACTCCACATGCGTCATCTGTTACAGATTACTGAGAACAACGAGACCGCTTGGTGGGCAAATGCTCTCAATGATTCATCCTCAGACCATTACAATCATATATAGGGCTAAAAAAGAGAGTAAAATCGACCCAGTCAGTACAAGAAACACGAAAAATTGGAACGGGTTAATTACATGTTACGGAGTTTGATTTCATGCCGCTGACCTCAGTAGCCCCCGTATTCGCGGGCCAGGGAAGCTGAACAGCCTGGATAAGCTTCTTTTGCTAGCCAAAGGTAGCTGTGTCACCTCCTGTGGTCACATCACTGAGATTGTTACTTCGCGTGTCGACAGAGCCCGTGTGGCTTTCCAGTGACTCAGCTATCAATGTAAACAGTGGGATATCAGTTTGTCTGTGAAAGCTAGGGTGTATCACGCTGCAGTAAGGCCAGTCTCATTGTAGGGATTAGGGATCTTGTCAGTTCGCAATGAAGACATAAGACGCTTGGCTGCGTCTGACCACCGGTGTCTGCGGAGTATTGCTCGTCTGGTGGGAACACCGGGTGAGCAACGCCAGTTGGATTATGGCAAGAAACTTGGTGCCTCATTCGAGTGTTTGCTGAATCTTAATTGCTTAGGTTGGCTAGGCCATGTCGTCCGTATGTCGGTTGAACGGCTTCCTAGGCGTGTACTATCCGCCGCGGCTGCACCAAGTTGGGTGATGAAGAAACTGACTGAAAGACTTGGTCAGGCTGGTGCCTGTCGTTTAGGTGGATGAGGGTCTCGGAATTCTTCACACTAATGGTTGGAGACCGTATCAGACATGGCGCATTCACACAGTCAGTGGCGTTCTTGCATTCGGTTTTCTGCATCTTCGTTTCATTCTGATTACGTTAATGCACTTTCTTCTTGCCCCCATTTTGCTTACATTCGGTTTGCTATTAACCGCTGCTATTTGTTGGTATTATTGCGATGTGAGTCGTGGCAACTGGATCCACCGCACTTCGGCGCTCGGATGACAGTTGATCAACTGAACTGGGTGTTAGACGGGCTCGCGCTTGACAGTCGTTCACAGCTAAATAGTTTGACATTCGTGACTGTCCCGTCACTTGATTGTGTTGGACGCACGCACGACAGTCGTTTAGTTACGCCGCTCACCATTCATGGGTATGTCCTTTCATGTGTTTGACTTATTGATCTATTGATCTTTGTGCATCCCGGCTGCTCAGCTTTGTCAGTTTTCAATACAGCTCATCCCAACGCCGTGTGTTCTTGCTTTCCGTTCGGAGTGGGTTGTGTTACAGTCAGACGTTACAATGGACTGGCGACTGCATTCCAGTTTGCAAACCATGGCGGTCCCCTTGGAATTTCTTCAAGGTATGCTGTCCAGACAGCAAGCGCAGTTTGAGGCGTCACAGCAACGGTTAAGCTAAACATTGACAACATCAGCATCAACGGATCCAACGGTTTCCGCTGCAGACAAGCTGGTGCACAGTATGGCAAAATTTCATTAATAGCCGGACGATGAGCTCACTCTCGACGCATAGTTTCGCCGCTATAAAGATTTGTCAAAAATTGATGGGCGTGAGCTAGGCGATGTAGCTCAGGTGCGTCTTCTATTGAGGAGATTGGGTCCACAAGAGTATGAAAAATACTCTAATTAGATTCTACGCAAGAACCCACGCGATGTATCATTGGACGACACTGTGAAACATTTGACCAGGATTTGCGGCCCTAACACTTCACTTTTCAACGCATGTTTCCGATGTTTTCAAGTTGTTAAGCACCAATAGGATGATTTTGTGACTTTTGCAGTTGTTGTTAACAGAGAATGTAAACGCTTTCAGCTTAGTACACTCACAAGTGATCAGTTTCAAGCGCTTATTTTTGCTTGTGGATGTAGAGATTCGAACACGTTTGTTATCAAGGTTGGAGTCTCACCCCGAAATCTCACTACAGGAGCTGGTACAGGAATGTGAACGTATGTTGACACTGAAGCATGACACAGAAACGATCCAGCGGCATAACGAGTCTTGTGCGGCGGATGTTCATATTATTCCTACACGCCCTAGGCCATCGCGCAATTCAGTATGTCTCTCAGACTATGCACGCCGAGGCCGTCCGCCTAGTGCTTGTTGGCATTGTGGTCAGTGGCATTTCGTTTGATTTTGTGAATTCAGACGATTTATTTGCAAGTGCTGCGGGAATATGAGACATAAGAAAACCAGATGTTTGCAGGGAGCCTCTGGAAGACCGTCAGGAACCTTCGCCAAAACTCCAAGTTTTCAACGTTGCCTTGCAAATGTGATTTGCAACCACTAGCCCGAACTATCAGTCACTGCGCAAGTATATATAATGATTGTGATAAACGGTGTTTCTGTCCGGCTTCAACTGGACACGGCTTCCGATATTACAATCATTTCTGAGTCGATATGGAGCAGGCTCGGTAAACCCGCAGTATTCAAAAGTCGCACGGTGCCCACGACGCGTCCGGTTCGGAATTACGTTTTATTGGACAATTCAATTGTAATTTGCATGCTAATGGTGTTTGTTACGTTACACGTTATGGACATTTGAACTTGTTAGGCATTGTTTGGATAGACCGACTTAATTTATGGAATATACCTTTGAACAGCTTTTGTGATAACCCAGATAGTTCTTCACTGTGTCCCACCGATGTTCGGTTGCACCCGTAACGTTTAAAGACAGTGCAGACGCTTTATCACATTTTGCCTCTAAGTACCCCAATGTTTTTGCAGAGGCCTTGGAATGTGTTCCAAGGTAAAAGCTGTGTTATATTCGCGTAACGATGTACGCCCAGTATTTTGTCCCAAAAGACCAGTACCATACGCTGCTGCTGAGAATGTCGATACCGAAATTAGTCCATGGGCGTCATCAGTTCTGTGAGCTGCTCATTGTGGACCGCTCTTATTGTGTATATTTGTATGGTGTATTTGTGCTGATTTTTCTACCGGATTAAATAACGCATTGGATACGCATCAATATCCCATACCTGTTCCAGAGGATTTATTCACAAAGCTTAATGGAAGAAAGATTTTTCTAAAGTTGATCTATCTGATGCGTGCTTGCAAGTAGTGGTCGAGGAGCGTTCAAAAGAACTACTGACTATTAAAACTCATCGAGGCTTGTACCATTACAATAGGTTATCTTTCGAAGTAAAATGTGCTCCAGCGATCTTTCAACAAGTGATGGACGCTTTGCTATCCGGAATACAATGTGCCATGGTTTATTTGGATGATATAATAATTATAAGCTCCACCACCCACTTGAACGAAGTATTTTCCAGGATAGATTCACATGGATTTCGTGTACTTCCAGAGAAGTGCGAGCTAACGATGCCCAGTATCACATACCTTGGCTCCGTTATCGACAGTTCCGCTCGTCGGCCAGACCCAAACAAAATAAAATACATCAAGTTAATGACACACCCCACGAACAAAGCTACTTTGCCGTCTTTCTTGGGTCGAGTTAACCATTATCACAATTTTGTCCCTCAGATGCACGAACTCCGGACTCCACTAAATGCATGTTTGGCGAACGAGTCAGTGTGGCACTGGTCATGTCAGCGACAGAAAGCCTTTGAGGACATTAAACAAATCTTGTTCTCCTATCGCCTTTTAACTCATTACAACCCAGTATTCCGGGTAATTGTCGCTGCTGATGCATTGCAAAACGGTATCGGTGGTGTCTTGTTGCATCAGTCCCCAAATGGACATCAAAAGCCTGTGATGCATGTTTCCTGCGCGTTGACAGTAGCAGAAAAGAACTACAGTTAAACAGAAAAAGAACGACTAGCTCTCGTTTTTGAGGTTAAGAAATTTCATAAGATGGTACATGGACGCAAATTTACTTTGTACACAGACCATAAACCTTTGCTGTCTATTTTTGGCACCAAACGAGGAATCCCCGTTCACACGGCGAACAGATTACAGTGTTGGACAACCACCCAATGAGCATACGATTTCGATTCGAGTTTTAAAAGTGCGTCTTCGCTTGAGCATGCTGACGCATTATCCAGAGTAATTGCCGACTGCACGTCCAAGACAGCGGATGAAGACAATGCTGTATCCATCACCTTAGATTCCGAGATTAGACAAGTATTTTAAATATCTGTACGTCAACTTTCAGTCAGAGCAGACGCACTCCGAGTAGAAACAGCAAAAGATCCCCGTTACAACGTATTATTGGGTACCTTAGCACGGGTGGCTTGCACGCCCCTTGGACAGCTATGGTGAGCAGTTTCGTAAAAGGAAGTTCGCCTTAATCAACATGGATGGTTGCTTGATGTTATCTGACCTAGTTGTGATTCCTAAGATTCTACAGAAGGAGGTTCTCAGTCAGTTCCACGAAGGTCACCCGGGAATCAGTCGTATGAAATCCATAGCCCGCAGCAATGCTTACTGGCCATTCATGGACCAGGAGATTGAAAATGTTGTTCGTTCCTGAAACAGCTGTGCTATGGCAGCAAAACTACCTGTGAAATAAGAGCTTCATTCTTGGCAAACTCACAGTGAATCATGGTCTCGCATTCAGATTGATTTTGATGGACCCTTGGAGGGTTTCCACTATCTGGTAATTGTCGATGTGGAATTAAAGTGGCCCGAAATTTTTCAAATGAGATACGCAACCACTTCCGGTGTTTTGTTACACCTACGCCATCTCATCACATAATTCGGTGTTCCCGAAACCACTGTTTCGGACAATGGTTCCCAATTCATTTCTAAAGTATTTGCTGACTTTTGCAACTCACAGATCATCGAACACATACGCACGCCAGCATACCATCCACAGTCAAAAGGACAGGCTTAACGTTTTGTCGATACGTTTAAGCGAGCATTAATTAAAATGGAGGAAGAGAGAATATCCAGAAATTCATGTGATTAATCAATTGATGTTTGTGCCTCCCGGTTACTCAGCTATGTCAGTTTTTCAACACAGCTCATCCCAGCGCCGTGTGTTCTTGCTTTCCGTTCGGAGTGGGTTGTGCTCAAGTAAGACGTTATTTTATATTGGGAACATGGTGTGAGCAATGGACGTGTACAACGTCTTGTTTATGGCAAGGGAAAAGGTAGTGAACCGCGCAGCACTGATATTTCACGCACCAGGCTCCGATGGCGGGGTCATCTGTTACGCATGCCAGCACACCGATTCCCGCGACGTTTGGAACAGGGGCGTGAATGGAAGATGGAGGCTAACTGATGACTTGGTCAAGAAGAATGAAGTTCGTCATTTCTAAGTGGGTTATGGTTGGGACCTCCCGGTTACTTGGTTTGGGTCCTAAAAACAATGAACACGTTTGATTAGAGACATCAGTAGACGAGCTCAATGGTTATTGTATTATGAGTTCCTGTATTCATCCCGATCTCCTCCAACCACCATCTCACTACAGATGCATAATGATAAAAAGCATCATTGTAGCTGGTTCGATTTTGTACTTTGCGTCATGTCATTTCAATATTTCCCCCTCGAATGTATTGCGGCACACTGGCTGAGGTATTTTTCACCTCCATTTGACGTGTAGAATGATGAAGGAGAGGCCGGCAGTTGTTTGACTTCCTAAAGTAAAACCATGCAATCTATCTGGTCGGCCCACCACCACACGCTCCTTTCAAGTAATATTTGGTACGTTTTACGTATCCCACACGTATCATAGTTTCGAACCGACTCAACATTATGAGTTATGCATTGGCAATTGGTTTGCTAGATTAACACCGCCACAACAGCGACGTGGCAACTGCGTGTCGGTTGCCTCTCTTGCCAACAGTCGGCCATTTTGGTTATCTTTCGTGACACAGTTTAGATTCAGCGAACATGGATGTCGTCAATGCGTGGATGGACAAACGCTCGCGTTCACATCCGTGTCACGTGTCCACCTCAAGATCGACAATAACTAACGCCATTTTACTCTGATTGGTCACATTTACACACGGGCGCGCACGGAAGAAGCAATTCGCCGACCCCACTTTCGTGTCACACGTGTCGCGTCTAATGTTGAGTACGCCGTCTACCGTACTTGTCGGGTTACGTGCGAATAGATGTAGTGCTTGGACCGAGTCTGACAACCAGCAACTGAGAAGGGGATCAAGCCTGGTGGGTGCAGTACCGTATCTGCGTCCCTGTCCGCTTCTTTAAACGCATTCCGCTTGGTTCTGAGATGATGAAGTTGGGTATAGGAAGTACGGCAACGCAGGTACCGGGATTCTCGTCAACCCACCGTACGAACGTTGCATGCGTCAAGCTACTTCAAAATTATACGGTATGGACACCTTACCCAATGGCTGTGGCCCATGCTATAAGCGAGCAAGTTTGGTTCATCAGCGCCTCCGTTTTCTATCGTTTGCCGAAGTGTGTGGGACAAAGGTTAGCTAAGTTGCGTAAAAGTGGACTACAAACAATCACAAGTTAACGTTGACAAACTGAAGCCCGATTCCACGGAAGGAGATACAGGTAGGTTCCACAGGCATGGTGTAGTAGCAAGTGGGTTAACCGCTGCGGCAATCGCTGCAGCGAACCACTGCTTGCAGATGCTCCTTCCCACTGTACCAAGGTAAGTACAGCACCAACGAATGTGGCATCCCATATTGTCACACAATATCCGCTGGCGGGTGCACTGTGGACAACAGGTTACACAGCTGGTCCAGAAATCCTGTGATTAACGTAAGAACAGATCTGATGAGAATGAACTATCATGTCTTTGTTATGTACAAGGTATCACCCTTGTGAGAAACTCTCGTAGGTTAACGCATGGGACCAGCTAAGTCGCAATTATGTGCAAGTAAGATCTTCCTCAGTCCGTGTCGAAAAGTCCTCAGTTACTGAAGTGTGATAACTGAAGTGATAAATGCTAACATTGCTGCTCCAGCAAGAGATCCTACTTCAACGAAAGTCGATGAGATGCAAGCAGAAACACAGTAACAACATACCATGCTGTTGTTAGGATTAGATTAAGCTTATCCCGAAGCAGCAATCTGTCTGCAAAGCAGAACTTGTCTGTGGACTGCATTTATACAGAAACGGAACGAAATACGGTGTCTAAAAAGTAAATGCTTAAGTGTTTACAAACAGCCCTGTGCATGTATTACAACAGTAAGTTTTACTCTCCAGCCGCTTTGTGATTAAGCGATTCAAAAAAAGCATTTTTATTTTTGTTGCGTCCGTAAAAGCTTACATTTTATCTTCACGCGCTGTAGAACAAAATCTGGTTTCATCCGCGAAAGACTGTAGTGGTTTTACTTTCTCTCCCGGTTTGGTGTTCGTTGTGCCACAACACCTTGTCAAACGGTGTTCGCTTCTGTCTACTTAAAGAGGCCACTCAGTTCTAACTGCGGGAGACGTAACAACAGCATCCTGTTAAGCTTGCGTTGTCGGTGTCTTAGTTACCAATTGGGAAGGGGGAGGGGAACACCGCTTACCTTGATCCACAGTAGCCCGAGAAAAAGACATAATTAAAGCTAAGACTTGTGTTCAAAACAAGTCGTGATCACGAATAGAACTACGCCACGTAGCAGTTACAGCGATATCACACATGCAAAATCCACCGCTGGTCGTTTTCTGACTAGAGCCAAATAGCATACCAATCTCCGATGTACTTTGTGTTAGTGCGCCTTTGTAATGTTAGGTACTTGGCGCACATATCCGATAAATTTTCAACAGTATCTGGATATGCCACCGGATAGAGCTTCTGAAGAACTTAGATGCCACGATTCCGCATTCAGGTACCAACTAGTGGGCAGTAGTATTCGGTGTTGGTGGGTAAAGGCTTGTGGCTGATTGGCGCAGACTCTTGTGCTGCGTCGTGTGGCAGCCGAACGGTTGGCATACAGGAGATTGTACAATGGAATGAAACCAACTAGCGAGGAAACAACCATGGATCTGAAGACTGTGCGCACTCCCGCATGGCATATGGGTGCAACATCAGCATTCCGGGACACGAATAACCAATAGCGAGGATCAGCCATGCGCATTTACCTGAATTTGGCACCTCACTAAACGACCGAGTCAGTCCTTGTTTGGTTTCCGCAGGTAGAGATAACTTGAACTGGCGGAGGAACCTGGGATGTAGCGATTGACGCGGAATTTTACTTCAAGTGAATCATCCTCCCAGGTGCGATTGTACGTAAAAAGCAAAACTAGCAATGGTTATTCCAAAATCCATATGTCATTCCGTAACCGTTGTGGTCAGCGTTGTTCGTGAAGCGTAATGGTCAAGCACCCAAGGTACTGATCGGTAACTACCTTGTATCGGGTACCAAGCATATTTCAACCTATCTATGTGTAGGGAGTCCTAAAAGGGACGAAACTGGCGGTAAATTGAAGCGTCAGGAGCTATGAAGTTAAGGCTCTCCATTTTGAATGTAGTCCTACCGAACAGGATAGCCGACGTTCGCCTCAGAGTGCATCGATATCAAAAGTGAGATTGCGCTTCGCAACCAAAACACACTGAGGATACTCTAAAACAGCAATCCGTAGTTAATTCACTATGGACAGACAGACGCAGCACATGCGACGGAGAATGCAAAAGTGGTTTGTTACCTTAAGTGATTTCTGATACAAACGACGTCCTGACAAAGGAGTTTCAATGGGAGAGGCTATTAGGCAGGGAAGCGAACGAGGTGGCTAATGAGACGGGCAACAGATGCACATGGCCAGTAGTGGTAGTGAGCAAAACAGTGTGAAAGTTGCTTACGCCTGTAGCCTCGCCCAAGAGAGAGAGTCTTGGCCTGTGCATGCAAGTCGCACGCGGTCACGTAGGCTTTGAATAAAATCAACCAGCTCCAAAGAGTCAAGCCGTAAGCACGCAGATGAGGAGTGTGGCAGCGAAGCATCCGGGGGTATGACGCACTCTCGGAGCAATGGCTGAAGCAGAAGATGAAGAAACCCACTGAACTCTGTCGAGGAACAAGAGGCGAGGTTAGTGAGGATTGCTGGAGCCAAGGTCGACTTAGAGGCCTGCAGACGTCCATAGAGTAGGCTGTGGGGAAAAATATACAGGATATGAAGTGAATACGAACCAAGTTAAGCGCATCACGTTGGGTAATTTTACGTAACAGATGCAAGATGACCGCACTTCAGTAAGTCGAAAACAAAAAATGCCACAGTAATTAATCACCCTTCGATTGGTTCACGAAGGTTCAAAGAATTTTAAATAATCACCCTAAGATTGGAGGCCTACAAACCTAGTAAATGCAACGCCGATTTGGAGAACACATGAAGTTAAACGCTAAGTACTAGAGAACCGACGGAAGATAAGTTGACTGAACGCATAAACAGAAAACAAAGCTACCAAATGCGGTTGTCATGGATGGCCTTTGCACTTAGTAAATCAGTTACGATCCGAACACAGAGGTGAGGCGGTTACATCTAGGAGGATAAAAACAAATGGTAGATGCGCGTATTTCGTATTGTCTCATCAGTACTGATGAGACAATACGAAATGCGAGCACCAACCAATGTTCGTCTTCTCATTGTGTTATCCAGACTATTGAAGGAAACTGTTTTCATTAAAAAATGGCAAGAAAATGGAGATAAGGAAAAAGTGAAGTTAAACGAGGTGGAATAGCAACAGTTAAATCTGTGAAAACGACTGCGCCATGACCCTCACGGATCTGGATGCTTCCGAAGCCTCCATCTAAAAAGACGAGTACGAATCTAAATCTTTTGAGTTCCACCAGCTTCTGTTACGAGACCGTCCACTCACACGCACCAACGAGGTCACCTAGACTGGTGACGAAATGTTTGCAAGGAAATTGTCCAGCTCAGCGAACGCCGCAGCAACTGAGCCAAAGTGAAACACACTCTAAACAACCGTGTTGCGATTCCGACTACTGAATTGGAAAGTAATCATTAAAGGGGCTGGGAAGTCAATAGCGACATCCGTACGTCGAAGTCTGACAACAGCAATCGCTACACTTCTGTCCACTTTGTACTTCCTAAATCTCCCTTTCAACCCATCAGTTCTTACAGCCGTAGCGCTTGGTATCACATATCGAGTTGTCAAACACCAGAATGTTTTATTTTTCGGTCCATTGCACTGAGTCGCCGAAAACCACATACAAAGCGGTGGCGTTCTAAGGCAGTTATTACAAGTTGGTAACACCGCACGCCCGACATGTGGCGTCCACAATGGCTGCGTCAAACTCCGAAGAAATGTGCAAATCAGCCTTCTACAAGGTATCTCGGTAAATGGTCGCAGATATCCAAACCCACTTCAAAGTTACTTGCAAGTGCATCACTTGCGCCTGAAGATACGCCAATCTAATTCCGTAGACAACATAGCCATCGTTGATATCGCCAGGTGTGCGCATATGGTTTTTGTCGGGGGAGATATGAATGTTAAGGTAATTCGCCTACCGACATCCAAACATCGGTCGGAAACCCATTTGTAGTCATATACTTCATCCGGACACAGCGGTATCCTTAGCCCGCATATGACTGTTGGTGGTTGCGCAGGAGCGAAGCGACGGCACTGCGTACCGGCGTACTGCTGATGTCTTTCGTTCTTTCTTGTTTCTGCTGAAACGTATCGTGTCGCCTAGGCCGCAGGACCTTCCGTCCCTGCCTTAAGAAAAAAGCAAATCACTACCTGTTAACCTAAATGTTCCTTTGAACACGTTTTAGTGCATCGAACTGAAAATTGCCGAATATTGTCCCTTTCATCAAAAGGATCTAAAGAAATTTCTGTGAAACTGTACTACCTCTCCATTATCTTTAAACCACTCAGCTGTAATATGCTGCAGCAGTTCAATAACACAGACGAAGACTGTTATAACGCTGTGCCCGCAATCGACCGGTTGATTCACGCCTGCTGGTAAATCTGCGCCCTTACGCCTGCTCTGTTTGACGCCTTGACAAACCCGACAGGAAGGAAGACAGAAGTAGACTCAGCAGACCAGAGTTGTCTTAGGACAGAGAACGCTCATGTTTATATGTTGGTCTCACCAACCCTCCAAACGTCACCAGGCGGATTTGGCTGTAAGCCCACACTTCACACTTGCTTGTCCGGTCCGTCTGTCTAGTTCACCGTCTTGCTCGAGCACCAATCTTCGTCCGCCTACCCGGTGCATGGCAACGCACGTGATGTCTGACGCGCTATTTCATCAGGTTCCGGTCAGGCCTTGGCAACACGCCTGCTGTCTGATGCGCGATTTCATCAGCTTTCGGCTGGCAACACGCTCGATCTGTGGCAAACACGCGCGCGTTGGCAATCAGCTTTCTCGTCCAGCTGTCAAAGACAATGGAGGGAAGAGAGTCATTGATCTCTCCTGTCTTTCAGGTGGGAAGGAAGATAAGGCGAATTCGTCCAACTCCTGACCATTGGGCTATCCGTCATGCGTAGCTAAAAGGTTTTTGGAAATTGCAAGTTCATTCAGCTAATTGGGTCACCGAAACACGCTAACGGTCACATGGCGTCATCAGTAGGCCGGCACCCTGTACCGATGCTTCGATAGCACGCAACCACTACTAGCCGCGCATGGGCTGGGTGGACCGTGGATTTGAACCAGAGAACCCCCGGATATCAAGACAGGCGCCTGACTCTTTCGGTCATCGACCACCACGCCTTGTCAAGGTTCAGGTGAACTGATCACAGTTGATCTGGCATATAAAGTTTAACTTTTTTTCTCCCAAGTAAAATCGTTGCTCTCTGCATCATGTGGAAAATCTAAGTTCAACTGATTGGTAAACAAGTAACGACGAGAACAGAAATAAATGGCGTGAAGGTTCGAAACCGATGCAACCGTTTGCGTCCCCACGATAGGTGAAAACTATGGGACGAAGTAGGAGCAAACGCCGGTATCTCAGCTTTGCAATTCCGTTGCAAAAGTTTCGGCGTCCATCGATGCGCCATAGTCAATGCGTTGTTGTATGGCGGAGTGTTGGAGAGTGCACGCGCTCTAAAATTCCCAGATCCAGCGATCAATCGGGCACACACACACAAACGGATGAAACAGGTAAGTAAACAAAAAATCGACCAAACTGGAGGAATGTTGGAATACATGTCATAAGATCGAGAGGATGCTAACGCGACTCCACGACAGAATCACATGCGATAAAGCACTCAGTAAGTCATACTCGATGGAGTCTCTAAATCATTTTGTACATGCGTTTCACCGTATCCACAACTGAGCACAGAAATCTCTTGTTCAGCTAAGCGTAGCAACGGCAAACGGCACAGGTATGGTAGCCCGCTGATTCGCATAGGAAAGATATGATCCAGACAGAGTAGGATATCTGAATGAAAGAGATACTAGAGTGTTGCGGAAACCCCGATGACGTATTTCTCAGTCCGAGCTGCACCGCATTTGAGTGACACATCAGAGGCACCCGTCGATAGATAGTTGATGCCAATGCGCAGAGGTTGTCTTTGATTCGAACTGTGACGATAACTGCACGCAGCGTAGAACACTGTGCGCCGAAGTGGTTAAGTCGATATCGCTCCGTGTCTGCAATTGGAAGAAGCTCTGAAAAACCCATATGAACCTTACCAACACACATGAAAAACCCGCTTGACATTCTGACCACTTGAAATGACATAAACAATTAGATAAGTGAGGTGTATTTTTTTGAGTGGCGGGTACAGTGATAGAAAAGAACAGTGGTGTTTCGCTCCATTCCTTAGGAAAGCAAGAGTTGCAGTGCTGAGATTAAGCATCAGATTGCTAAGTAGCACCTGATTCGGGTACGGCTCCGTCTCCAGGTGGGATTGTCCGGACAGATCATTCAGAGTGCAAATAAGTATGGGTGGCGAGATCACGCTTCACGCATCATGAAGAATTTGTGGGATAGTTTTCTGTAGACAGTTGCATGGCTTAGGAAATGGCAGATCGATTTCAAAATATTAAGGTGACTGTTGACGTCTATTCCAATGGAATAAAATAAGATAAACTAGCGTTATCAACTGAACAAAGATCATTAATCGCGAGTTTAATCAAATAAACAGGTAGATATCGAGCAAGTAAATGTCATAGATCCAGCCACATGCCTACAGCGCCAGAGAGATGAAGACCTTCGGTATTTCATGTAGGTCTATACGTTTCAGTTTGCAACTCACAAAACACATAACAAACTCGTTAAGTCAATGATTGCAAGAGGTCAGTGAGTAAGTGACTGGTGGAGAAGTTGCGGAATTGTCAAAGAACAGAGTGAAAGCTGAGACTCACCGTAGATAGATGGGTGCCACATGAAGGCGTTGAGATGGATCGCGAACAGTCACATCCAGCTTGAAGGTTCTAATTTCGTCCCGAAAGCTACGGGGATCGATAATTCTCTCAAAGTTTTCCCTTTAAAAGAAAAAATGCAAATGGGTATCCACTATACGTTGCATGAGATGGGTGGTACAGCAGCACGTGCAAAAGATGGCATCTGTATATAGATCAACACATACAGACGGAGTGGATTGCTCAAAAAGAACGCGGGTGAAACGCATTCGCAGATAAGAGCGATTAAAAGGGAACAGCAAGTTATAACAAAATCACCAGAATAATAGTAGTAGTAGTAGTAACGAAGCTCAATTTTACACAAAGTAGAACCAAGAGCATAAGTTGGATACTTGCCAATATTAATCGCATAGATGACAGGAAATAGGGTCACACACGGAGTGGTAGACATCGTGATCGAGATAAACAATACAGTCGATAGTGGTTGTTATGCCGGCATGGGGGGGGGATAAAGGCATACGGAGATGCACACGACCAATATCAAAGCGCATCGAAAGACTCTAGAAGGGTGCAACGGTTCAGTGTGCTAGCCATGGGACGAACATAGGAGTGCGATGCATCCCCGCAGTGATAACAGAAGGCAACAAAGATGAAACAACAGAGAGGTGAATGTGGGGAAATATGCGAACATAAAACAAAGAAGATGGTTTCATAAAATAATTTCTCATTGTCAGATACAAGTATTGACGTGAAAAGCAAAGGCGCCGCACGAAAAAAGAAAGTGACAATGCGGTAGTGCGGTATTAAGTCACGCATTCAATAATAGAGGTGATCGATCTCTGGGGGCCAGCCCTGTCCTCTGCACATACATAACATGCAAGACAGTGGAGGATGAGCCGCACTTTATCGAAGTTAGATATCAGTCATGGCGGTCCGCTGCCGTCGCCCATGGCTCAGTGACATAAGTCGCTGACTCGCAAGAGTAAGGTTGTGGGTTCGAATCCGGCAGGTGCACGCTACTGACGAGTCCCAATAGGACGAAACGGTCGTCTAGCGCTCTCCTGGATGTGTGGTGGCTGTCGATCTAACTGCGACGAACCTACACAAAACCTAACAAATTCCTCTACTGCTTACAAATAAGACAAATAGAATCAAACAAAATCCGTCTACTCATTAGTAATCAAATGAGATTTGACAACAGAGCTAAGAGGAATGTCGTTATGAATTCTAGGGTAAACATTGGTGTTCACAATTATTGGCTCCAAGACAACCAATTCCAACCTGGATTACTCTGGGGTTCCACCAGGGATTGGAACATGAAAACGGGCTCGCAAAACCTGTATCGAAATATTCAGTGGGATAATGTCGAGATCAGTAGGAGAGGAGTACGATCAGCAAGTCAAAGGTTAACTACCAAGACGGTGGAAATGGGCTTGCGGGCGGACCCAGGCTAGAACGTGGACGACGAACTATAAGCATCAGAATCACCACCGAACAGAACAAAAATGTCTCACATATACGTGCTTGTAACACAGTTTAATCCAAACTTTCCATGCCAATTGCATCACTAGAATGACTTTTTAACACTTGGAACTGTGGCAGTCATCAGCGCTGACAATATTATCTCGAGTGGTGACGAAATGTTGGCAACAAAAATGCCAAGCTCAGCGAACAGTTCGACTGCCACCAGAACAACCTGAGCAACCCATTTTCGTTCCTATTCCAAACTTGGAACTGTAATCGAGCTTAGATGTTGACCAGTACCATTTTTTGCGATTACGCTCCGAATTTATTAGAAAAACAACATTAATTAGGTATAGATTTATCTAGTCTGAAGAATATAATCCATCAAGAGCGAAACATTGCTACAACATGATCTAATATAAAAGTTAGGAACGCGAAACCACCCCTCAGATTTACTCGCATTTTGACTGACAATTTCCTTAGACAACCAATCCGATGTCATGGATGAACATTTAACCCTTCAGAGACAATTTTTCTGGGTGAATTCGAGATGTCTTCGACTTTCTGGCCGCATATCGAGACGGATCGGTTGGAACAGTCGGGTAAGAAACATCGCTGGTTTGCAATCGTCTTGGCGCCATGTAGTCGGGGCCGGTTGACGTAGTTCGATAAAATCCAGTCAACCGCTTTAACTTTGTGGAACATCTGTTCGCATTTACTCAGGATTGAGTTCGTGGTCCGATGCGATCGTCGCACGCAATAGGCTCTTACCAAAGCTTTGCCAAGGCGGAAAAGAAGCGTTTGTATCTAGTTCTATTGACTGCGATATTTCTTCTCTTTTTATGATCCGTCCCTGGGGAAAGTGTGGAGATCGGAAGGAATGTGTTCAGTGGGGCTCGGGGTTGCTTTGTTCATCAGCAAGAGAACACGGTTCCCTCACCTCATCTTCGGCAACAGGTGTTTTCAAGTGCCGACACATCCCACCAACCATCTGCTGGACTAAGACGTAAGTTTGATGGACCTGAGTTCCCGATTGTCTCCTGCGTGAATTACCTGGCAAAATAGGAAAAGGTCAATCGTAAGCCGTGGTCTGTTCCTAGTGCCTCCAGGATTCCAGGATGGCCTAGCGTCCTCTAAATATGTTGGCTATTGTACCACTGGTTGCGTGTTGCATGCAGGAACCCATCGGCATTTTGCCCAGCGAGACGAAAAATATCAGATGTTGTTAGCCATTCAGTGGGCCAAAGAAACCTGTGTGTATGTGCTACAATCGATTCGTTGTTAGGCGTCATGGAAACCCATCGCAATGAGGCTGGACCTTACCGTGGTGCGATGGTTTGTGTGCCTCAGCGATCCATTGGGCTACGCTGGGTGGTGCTTTTGCACCTTCAGAGTCACTCATACCAGATTGGTCAATGGTTAGAGGCCAGACAAACTCAGCCTCCTGGTCCTCCAGGTTGGGGGTTGGAATGAGGGTGGCACCTTATTCCTTAAAATGGACTCCTTGTAGCCCAACGTCAAACCCGCTGCCTTGCGGTCAGGTTTTTGAACCAAAGGCTTTGGTTGAGAACCCTAATCGTTCTCCTGTCTAGGCCTGGGCAACCTGACAGTATCCTGCCCACGCAATACTATGAATTTTCCTTCAAACAATTTCTTGATGCTCTGGCCACCGCAGAGGATAATAAACGGTGCCCTATCTGCTGCATCGAGCAGGGTGGATAGGGGTTTGGATGCTACTGCTCAAGCCTTCCCGTCTTCTTATTCCCTCTCTTACGCTTTTCCACTCTTACCGTCCCATTCCAACTTCACTTATATCCCCCCAGTTTTCAACCCCCCGATTCTTGGCCCTCCCCCAACATGCTTTGCTAGGCATTTACCTTCTAATTTCAACTCACACGTGAACGCGGAGCGTCACTCCTCTCCTGTCGACAAGCCCATGTCCAACCAAGCGGTCCAATCCAGTTCATCGGCTTCCATTTGGAGCCCTCGATCCTCCTTCAGATTGGCATGCCTCAATGTACGCACACTGCTACAAATCGGTCAACAGGCAGCACTTGCCCGAACATTGGAGACCCTCTCGATCGATATCTGCTGCTTATCAGAGACTCGCCTGCAAGACTCGAGCACTGTGCTCACTCTGCGATCCCTTTCAGGGGACGCAAGCAGTATTTTCTCCTTGCGCCTATCCGGTGACGATGCAGCTTCGAGCACCGGCCAAGCCGGTGTTGGTATTGCCCTGAGTCCCCGGGCTGAAGCTGCTCTGGTTGATTGGATTCCAATCAGTAGCCGGATGTGTGCGGTCCGATTGGCTGGCTCGTTTAAAGCTTCGAAGTCGCGCGGGACTAATAGATGTCTATTCATCATCGTTGCCTATGCGCCCACAAACTGTAGCGATGATTCGGTAAAGAACGACTTCTACCGCCAACTGACCCAGCTCCTTCGCCACAGAAGAAGCACGGACACTGTTGTGCTGGCGGGGGATATGAACGCACAAGTTGGAAAGTTGTCCACTGATGAAATGCATCTGGGCGGTCAACACGGTGTAGGCTCCCGTAATGATAACGGTGAGCGGTTACTTCATTTGTGTGAAGATGCTCGCTTATTTCTTGCGAGCACTAATTTCCGACACAGCACCCGCCGAAGGGTGACTTGGCGCCCACCAACCTCGAACCAGCCTTGCACGCAGATCGATCACATTGCGATAAGTTACCGCTGGAGAGGCTGCATCCAGAACTGTCGCTCGATTTGGAGCACATGTGTGGACACCGATCATGCACTTGTATGTGCTGACATGCGGATGCGTTTTGGCGGACGCCCACGACGACGCTGTGAGCGTATTGACACCAGCCAACTGACAAAACCAGCTGTTCTGAATGCGTATCGAAGTACGCTAACATGCGAGTTGAGCAAGCGCTCACAGGAGACAATTGATGGTCACTGGTCACATGTTCGCCAGACCTTACTAGCAGCAGGCAAATCCTCATGTGGTATGTCTAATAGACAACATGGACATTGGGTCTCTTCGCAGTCTTTGGAACTTATAGATGCTCGCCGGCAAATCCCGGCTGGAAGCGAGCACAATGAAACTCGCAAAGAGCTCCGGGCAAAACTCCGTGCTAGCCTGAAGAGAGACCGCGAATCTTGGTGGTCTCATCGTGCGTCAGAGATGGAAGTGGCCGCTGCCCTTGGCAACCATCGTAAGTTATTCCGTCTGATACGGGAAACGGGCAGCAGGAGACCTGGTGTTAGTGAAGCTATACGTGACGAGAGTGGACAGCCTATCCACAATTTGTCAAAACGTTTGGAGCGTTGGGCTGAGCATTTTGAAAAGCAATTTAATCGGCTAGAATTGTTCGATTCGCCGGTTACTGATCGCCCCGCTCCGTGGGCTGTCCCTTTGGATCCACCCTCTCGCTCAGAAGTCGAACGTGAGATCGGACTGTTGAAGTTGAACAAAGCCGCGGGACCAGATGATCTTCCTCCAGCCCTCTTCAAATTCGGAGGCTCTGCTCTTGTTGATGCTTTGCATGAATTACTAGTGAAACTGTGGGAGCAGAAAACTGTCCCAACCGACTGGAGCCGCTCCGTTATTGTTCCCATCTTCAAAGGCGGCTCGCGCTCGGAATGCAGCAACCATAGAGGAATCAGTCTGATCTCCATCGCCTCCAAATTACTCGCGTCCATAATTCTCCACAGACTGACTGGCGCTCGTGAAAGCCAGATTCGTGAGGAGCAAGCCGGGTTTCGTCGGGGTCGTGGCTGCATCGACCACATCTTCACCTTGCGTCAGTTGTTGGAGCACCGTCACACATATTGGCGGCCCACCGTAGTCGTGTTCCTCGACATCAAAGGTGCCTTCGATTCGGTTGATCGATGTGCCCTTTGGAATTGTCTATTCAGGAAAGGTGTGCCCGAGAAATATGTAAATATTATCCAAGCATTATATGCGCGTAGCACGGGCAGAGTAAGGGCTTACAGCAGGCTGTCGCCACCCCTCAATATCTCCAGCGGTGTGAGACAAGGATGCCCGCTGTCACCTTTCCTCTTCAACTTCGCTATTGACGAAGTCATGGAGATTGCATTTACAGGACATGACTTGGAAGGTGTGGAGCTACTCCCAGGAGAACGACTTCTTGACTTAGAGTATGCAGACGACATTGCCCTCATCTGTGACAGCTCCCAGACGTGCCAAGCCGCGCTAGACAGATTAGCACTGGCTGTCAGCCGCTTCGGGCTTTGCTTTGCACCATCAAAGTGCAAAGCGTTCCTCCAGGATTGGCAGGGTTCGCCCCCTGTGCTGACCCTTGGTGGGGATCAGCTAGAAGTCGTTCAGAAATTCAATTACCTGGGAAGTTGTATCAGCGCCCGTGGGATCGAAGACGAGATCACGAACCGCATAGCGAAAGCTCGAAGTGCTTTTGCTAACCTTCGCCACCTATGGCGACGGCGCGACATTACTCTCGCCCTGAAGGGTAGAGTGTGCAATGCAGCGGTACGTTCGACCTTACTGTACGGTTGTGAAACCTGGCCCCTAAGATCAGCGGACATGAAGAGGCTACTTACGTTCGACCATCGGTGCCTTCGCAGTTTGGCTCACATCTGGTGGGAACACCGCGTGAGTAACGAGCGTGTTCGGCGCCTTGTTTACGGCCTAGGAAAAGGGAATGAACCGCTCAGCACCGTCATTTCACTCACCAGGCTCCGATGGCTGGGCCACGTGTTGCGCATGCCAGCCCACCGACTCCCTCGACGTGCGTTGTTTGCTCACCGGGGATGTGGGTGGAAGAAGAGGAGAGGTGGCCAAGCGATGACTTGGTCCAGAGGAATGAAGGCCCTCACTTCGGAGCTGGCCTCAGTTGGAGCTTCACAGCTCCCTGGTTGGGGTCCAAAAGACGGTGAACACGTTTGGCTGGATACACTTGCTGATATGGCAAGGAGCCGACCTCAGTGGCGTTCCTGCTGTGAGTTTCTTTGTCCCTCCCCATCCCTTTAGCCTCCCCCTCCATCTACGATCTTATTTCGTAGGGTAAAACGTAATTAAATTTTTGGTTTTGCCTAGTAGCCGGCTAGTAGCTTACCGGAACGATGCGTATCCGTTGCTAGTAGCTCAGCTGGCATTCAACTGTCGTATTTGTTTTTCCTTTATGTATTGTATGTATGTATGTATTTCCTTTATGTATTGCGGTACAATAGCGGAGGTGTTTTACCATCTCTAGCTGACATGTATAATAATGATGATGATGATGATGTCATGGAAACAATCGTGCTTTCAGAAGTGCCCAGTTGACACATGCTAGTTAAGAACATGGGCTTGTTATCCGTTCAAATTGTGTCTATGTTCGGCCAACAATCGGCAAGCATGCAACAACCCGTTTCATACTGCTACAACCAAGATAGCAGCGATGAAATTGCTGCAATATCCTAGTGAGATTGATTGCCAAATCTTTCTGAGGTACACAACCTTCAAATGGAACATTTTTGCAATATGCTTGCCAGATTAATCTTCGGTGAACTGTACAGGATGGTAATTGACTGCACGACACAGGATCGCATCTTCCGTTGAAACTTTCCGTGCTAAGCCGAAACGTAATGGAATCCTACGGAACCATTCGACTGGTTCAAACCTCCCATTAAATCACTGCGACTTTTCGTGATGGCACCATTAAGTAGAAACGACCGACAGCTTCCGCTGGGTAGAGAGCATATCGTGCTTAGCGACGCATGCCTCGAAAATTTCGGCAACAAAAGTTTATTTATTTAATACTTCTTCCATAATTTAAAGGCCTGTGATGGCGCCATAGCTGAACAGCATTTCAGAGAAATTTTATTCTATTCTTAAGTCTCTAGAACAACTCTATGGGTATGTACCAGTCCATAGGAAATTATTCACGGAGGTCACTGTGATAACAGGCGCTGCACAATCGACTTTTCCATCTCACTCGCTGATGATAGGTTAACGATCCAATTCAGTGTTTGGAAGAAGAGGCCTTGAGGTTGGACGCTTCACATAAACCGTAACAATGTGTGTTATCCATGTGCATAATTTTACATGGTCGAAGTTCAGATGGGGCGATAGACGAACGGGTGACAATACGGAATTCGCAGTCCTTTTAAGTTAATAATTGTGAGATCAATGGTTGGGACTGCAAAGCGATTGAACAAACGGAAAGTGAAAGGTAGGCTCTACTTGACGTAGGCAAGGGAAACACATCAGTGTGTTGGCTTACACCTGAGAGGACCTTCGATAACGATAGCACAAAGGAGACATGTAGCGTAAAAACTTGGGGAGGAATCCAACGCCTGTCATTGTGTATTGCATGTGGGACCAAAAGCAAGCGGAATCTGTGACAACATTTGCGAATATGACGAGGGAGAGAAATGCAACGGTAAATCGGAAGCAAAGAGACGAACTTGTAGGTGTTCAGCGCAGTGTTTTTGTATGCCAGAAGACATTGAAACGCAGCTTTTTGGATGTCTGGCCGTTTGTTAGTCAGCATCTAAAGTATAGAGAGCAGAGGTAAGAATGAATGAATACAAAGTGGAAGTAAATATGCCCAGTAATCGTTGAAACTGCAGATCAGAAGAATCAGGGAAGTGCGGCAGTAGGAATAAAACCCATGAAGAATGAGCTTCGCACGTGAAATCCCACGACCATACTGGTGCGCGTTGAGTTTACCATACGTGTTAAGTAGTGGGGATCGGTGCAAGACCCAGGCGAACGAAAAAATCGCCGTAATGAGGACGATGTGATTGTGAGCAAAACAACGGGAAGAAAAAACTGGGGTCCAGATGTGACTTTATGCTATCATTAAAACTCACCGCTACGAACAAATGGATGCAGAAAGAACAGGGGAAAGGAGGCAGCCGGGACGGATGGAAATCAGGGTGAACTTACTTCATAAAGGGTTGCTCGAAATTGTGTTTCCAGATGAATCGACTTGATATTAGGAAGTTTAGAGAATAGTTCCAAGGTAACCAGATAGAGCCTAGAGTAAAGAGAAGCAGGACGCTTGGAATGGATTATGGTAGACGTGCTCATAATGTTGCTACTAAATGAAGAGGGAGCGATAATACTAAGCTGTGCTTGAATGAGGAGACGCATTTACGAGAATGAAGTTGAAACCTTAATGCAATGCAATACGAGACCGGAGGGGGCAAAAGGATATGAAAAAACGATAATGGCGGAAAAAGAATGACACAAGCATGGGCAATCTTTGATCACACCGAAGAGTAACATCGTCAGAGAAGAAAACCGAAATATTGTGAACAACATTCCTGGTTCATCTCTGTGAGCATGGCTCGCCAAACTACCGGGTAGGGACAGCTCCGAGGTTTGGGGTAGTCCCGATCTATCGAATGGTTTGGGGGCCACGATGTTTCATGACGCGGTGAGTATTCGCATTATAAGCGCTCTCCTTATAAAAAGTCATAAACTTTTGTTCAACAGCTACGCTGTGGTCCCATCAGCTCGAATCAAGGCTCGCTATTTCACCCCAGTGGTGCATGGTGTTCTGATTGATTCAAACTGAAATTATGAAGGAAACTGGGTTCCTGTTCAATAGCTTGTCAAACTAAAAGCGTATAGAATGAAAAATCGATCACACATTGGGATTCGGTGGGTGCTATTCCCAGTACTTTGTTCCGTTGCCATGCGAACGCGCCATTCAGTAAAGGCTTAAAGCAGTGTCCCTAGTTCCGGTTGGGTGACCGGGTAGTAGAAGACCAGCTGGAGAAATAACGAAAACACTACTACCGCTCCTGTTTGAGGTACTCACGAACCCACACCAAGTGTCAACCGTTCACTGGTTACTAAGTCATGTTCTACGTTACATGCTGATGTCCAATTCCATGAATATACTGTCAATACCGGGCTTCGACGATACCGGTCGAAGTTGATCACTAGTCCCTATCCAGTTACGATCCCAGTTCCGGCTTGTGTGCTTTTATGCGCAGACATCTGTTGTATTTACACGTACACTAGTCCGCTGCACGCAGGGTCTTGAACAAACACGACCAAAGCCCGAACGAGCTACGAAGTGCGGTCGTGGTAAGGCCCGCGCGTACGGGCTACCACACTACTCCCCCTCTTCAGCGGTTGGTTCACTGCGGTGGCCCTCGTTTCAGGACATTGCTTCGGTTGAAGTGCTGAATATAGCTGTCTGGCGTTGACTCGTCGGCCGTCTGCTAACTCATAAGTTCCTGGCCCTAGCGCACGAGTAATTCTGATGGGTCTCGTCAGTGCCGGTTCTCCTTTACGTGTTTGCCTTTCCTTTAGCCTGACCAACGTTCCAGGACGCAGCGATGTGGCCCGTTTTTCGTAGGATGACTGATATCCCCGGCGACGTTCCAGTTGGTGGGGGTCGTTGTTTTCTGCAGCCGAAACAGCTGCGTTTAATTTCGTACGCAACTTCCTGCCAAACATCAGCTCACCTCGGGTGCGATCAATCGCTCTGTGGTGCGATGTTCGGTGAGTAAACAGAGCCTCGAAAACGGCATCTTCCCACTGCCTGCCGGACAAACGTGCTGTCTGTATAGTTTCCTTTAGCGTGCGATTAGTGCGCTCAACCATGCCGTCGGCAGCTGGGTTGTACGGGACAGTATGTACGTGCTTCACATCACGAAGCTGTAAGAAACGTTTAAACTCATAGTTCGTGAATTGTGGTCCGTTGTCTGACGCAATTTCCTCAGGAAACCCAAATCTAGCAAACAGATGTTTCAGCCACCGTATAACGGTTGAAGTGGTCACATCGCCACACAAATGGATTTCCGGCCACTTACTGTAATAGCACGTGGCAACTAAGCAGTTCCTCTGGTGCTGTGGCGCAGAATGAAACGGTCCCATGATGTCAATCGCCACCTTCGACCAAGGTTTCATTGGATAAGTAACAGGTTGGATGGGGGCATCGATCGGTTTGGAGCTCTTGTCGGCCTTCTGACATGCATCGCAAGACCGGACACACACCTCTGCCATTTTATTCATTTTTGGCCACCACAACATCCATATAGGTTGATGGACCCTGCATCTGATGCTGCCTACGTGCGTTGTAGAAAGCATGTAGACGCGGCGCGGATGTTCTGACTATACATGAATAGCCATGTAAAGATCAATAGGGATGTGTTGCACAGTCTGCAACAAGTGCGAAAGATGCAACAGCGGATGCCCGGCGACCGAATGAACGGCAGAAGGCAGTTGTTAGCTGCGAAAAGTTAAGTTTCTAGGTGCCAATTGGATACCGCAGGGAGTGTGATAAAGCGGCGGGTATTCGCTGCAAAACTTGGTAGAACGCATTTGGATGAAAGAGTATGTACCTGCTAACCTGATGAATGCCCTCGAGCTACCACTGTGTAAGAGCAAAAGAAGCAGGTAATGTGCTAGTGATCAACGTGCTTCCCTCATCCGAATCGTGTTCAATCACATGATGGCGGAAATCACGGAAAAACGTAGCCGAAGAGCACTGTGGCTTTTGTACGGGTCACAGTAAGATCGATACAAGCTTCACAGTTCACCAACTGTAAGAGAAGTGCCGCGAACGAAGGCAATCGTTGCATCCGCATTCGTCGACCTCATTAATACATTTGATTTCGAGGCTTCCTGGCTAGTGCCATGACAAGTGTATCCTCAAGTGACTTCCACCGTGGTGGTATGCAGGTCAGGATGTAGCTGAGGGAGTAAACTTCACACGAGTATGATGGTGTCTGTAGTGGGAAGCAAGACTTACTCTGGCTTCTACTCTGTCTACCACCGTGATGATTAGTGCCGCCATTGCATGTTAATGAAATGTCCGTCTTGGACACCCTATATGTGGTGCAAGCTGGAAAACCGAAATAGAAAACCATTTGGACCAAACCGATGTAGTACGAACCAATAGTCACATTTTTTCTCTATGGTAGTGCAATGTGGACGCAATACAAGGACGTTAGTTAGCCAGAGCGAGCTCATCTGTTGGATGGGCAGACACTATGTGCTGTAGTTCAGTACTACTGGAAATCCCTTTTTATTGCACGTGTACTTAGTTTTACGGTACCATCTTGGTAATCACATTGGTGGTTAAGAACGGTTTTAAGAAGCGAATCAGTTTTCCCCGACGCTAGCACCAAAGCGCCGTTCGCCGGTTGTACATGATCAACGCCTAAGTAGATCAATTTGTATTTGTTTTCTTAGTCGGGCGTTTTCTGTGCCCGGGTTAGTTTTAACAGCATTCTTGTCCTGAAAACAGTACAGCGCTCGTTGCTAGAATCGAGGATAAAAGACAGCTCTAAAATGGAATCAAAATGGTGGAAGGAGCCCCAGGACTGATGGTAACGATGGCAAGCAACAGTATCCAACGCGGAGGAGTCCATAAGCCAGTAGGTACATGGAGATTTCATTCAGAGCTGCATCCGAGTAAACTTGTTTCCCGGTGACTACAGCCTGTCTTTCCTTAACTTGATTTATCACTGTGAGGTAGAGTGATCATGCAAACAATAACGGCCGGACGCATGCTACTCTAGTAGTCGGATGCAGTTGAGTAATCGAAACAGAAAAGAAACTGTATAAAACAATTCTGGAAATATTCAAAATTCAGTGCAAAATAAAAGAGACTTACTCCCTCACGGATCGGCTAAGAGGACGTTGAGAGTAAAACCTATGGGCATTGAAAAAAAACAACGGGAAACGAGTAGTAAGCAAATCAGAAGAGGTGACAGTATGAAAGCAGATAACGGACATGAATGCTAAACACACTCGAAGAGTTGCAGAAACAGCGGGATCAAAAAACGTGTCCTCTTTCCGGCACTTCTGGGTCGAAGACATCGCCATAATGAGCAATAGTATGAAGTCCAATTCGGTGGCCGAGTCAAAAAAGACATGTCGCATTGAAATGGAAGATGATCGCGATTGGGTTGCAAGCAGTAGAGAAATAGTAGCCGATATTGGAGATCCACCCAAGTAAGCGTGTTGCCCTCGGTTTCTGGAACTTCGTACAAAAAAGAATTAAAAATTAGGAATTCCTCAGAGAATAAACCTGGTGGATTGATGACATTTTATCAAGTCCTAAGTATATGGATATGAGATACAAATCAGGAACATCATCATCAAGAGCCGTATATCAAGAATTCCAACTAGCTATGTTGCAGTACAACAACATGGATCTAAGCAATGAAGAATAGGAAGGAGAAGCTAAGAGGGACCCAGTGTAAGACCCGAATGTCACAAGTAAACGTTAAGGGTCAAGACACCTACACCTATGTCTATACTGTGTACAGAATACTGTGTTGTGGAAGCAAGTAGACGTTTGAATCTGTACAACCCACCTGAATTTGGTAAAATGGTTATCAAATGTATCTGTCATCTGTTGATACCATAACCGTTTTTCAAATTTCATATAGCATTTTAAAATGTCTGGTCTAGAGTATCACACTCGGCCCATACGTGTAAAATGTTATTGCTAATGTGCAATGGTGGTGAAATTCAAATGCAAAAAAGTTCTGAATTGCCGTGTGCAGATTTGGACTCCACGACCGGTTCTGGTAGGCTGTTCCAAACATTTACCACTCTCCTTTCAAAGCACCGGAGGTGGAGAACGCACTTTATGTCTGGCAGCACAAGCTTGTACCGGGGTTACCATGTGCTGAATGGCGTTCGCAAGTGAAGCAGCGGCCTCAACATGGGGAAGTCACCCAGATGCAACATATCGTAGATCAATGTAGGACTAAATAAATAAATGGTATATTTCTCCGCGATGCGAAGCACAGTCCTACTATGTGGTCCGATCAATGTGTCCAGCAGGAGCGCACAAAACGAGTAATTGTGTACACAATGGATCCAAAACGGATATTCAAGTTATTATCAGGTTTAAGGTATTAAAGAAATTGAAAAGTTGGGAACAATAACAAGTAAAGATTTAAACAAATGTCCAGATAAAGTAATACGGCCACTCGTGGAACCGTCCCCAGGGGACCTGCTTCCATGTAACGTATTCCCTCGAAAGGTTTCTCCCGCACTTCCATGATATATTTGGTCGCATGCCGGTGTGGCAAGTAAATAAGCAAGTAAGTCACCACCTGTCTAACATATGTTGTGTTTTTTTAGCGCTGCTTTAATGCGTACATTATGGGCGATAAAGCTTCAGCCCGGTTCGTCATGCGGTTCATTCAATTATGGGACTTCTTTATACGCCAGTCAGTTGGTGGCAATGTTCCTTGCATAGTCTTTTATGATCTGGAAGTTTCAATCCGTCACCTCAGGAGATTAGCGCAGTCGTAGCTAACAATGAAATAAGGAGAATGTAAAATAGGAAAAATTGAGTGCAATTAGTATAATATCGTTAATACCAAAAATAAGCAAATAACATGTTTTACATCAGCGTAAGAATGGATCGAGCCGATCATACGATCAAACTGTGCGGCGTGACAGCCGAAGACAGATAACTGCACGAGCTGTCCATAGACACAAGTTTAGTAAAACGAATTTTCTGAGTTATTATTAGCAGCAGATATTCGCACAATGAAAAATCCGATATCGCCAATCACTGAAATCCGGCATATGTTTTTCAACTGTTAACTCCGGAAAAGAAGGGGAAATGTTTGGCATTACAGAACAAATGTAGCGAAGAGAAGCATAGAACAAAAAATATTACGAATTAGTCAATTTGAGTGGAGGATTACGAAGATGGTTCCTGGCCCCATACCAGTAAATAATTTTGCTCTCGATTTCAGATCAGAAGACAGTTGGTACAAAGTAAGTTTTAGTGAATAAAACCGCATAAGAGGTTGCGTTAAAGAATAGCATGTGAAGCGGTTGTAACAGCTCAACCTAGATGATCACGTTTGCACTGGTGCATTTGTTGAACATGTTTCCAGTCAATATTCTCTGGTATCATATATGATCCGGCTCTTCTTCATACAGCTTTTCATCATGATCGACTCGCAGCCGACGAGTGGACAAGGTGTAGAGTCCTAGTTTATCGCACCAGTCTTTGTGCCGTAATCCTCAAAAATTTGAAATGGGCGTGCCAGCGACGTGTTGGATCCGTTTGATCTATGCTTCGCTTCGGATGATTGGTGAGTAGGCGCGTGAGCCGTACTCCAGTATTGGTCTTATGATGGAGGGGAGAAAGCGAGTGGCAACCTCTTCAGACCAAGTACAGAAGCTGAGTTTGATTGCCTAAAGCATACTCAGTACGTTACGCCATATTGCGTTCGTGCTGTCAACGGACTTCAAATCGCAGCGCGACAATACACCTAGGTCCTTCACGAGTGTAGGATGTTTCAGTAGCCCCTCAATGGTGTAAATTCGGCGGTCAACACCCTTTCCACAGCTCATGAATACCGATTTGAATGAGTTGACCAGAAGGCGGACTTCCGCAGAGCACATGGAGAGGGGGCCGAAGTCTTACTGAAATAGGCTACAGTTGTCGGGGTTGAAAATCACTTTTCATATGTTCACGTTGTCGCAAACATGCCAAACGGTGACGGAAGAAGAAGCCGAGGTAAATTGTTGATATGGATTAGAAACAGAGTGGTTCCTAGCACTGTGCCTTGGGGTAAGCCAACGGTGGAAGGAAACTAGTCGATCAGACAACTGTCGACTTGCACCTTCCACTTTCGTCCGACGAGTACTTCCCGGATCCACTGCTGCAGTAATCCACAAAAACCGTACAGGCTCAGCTTGCGGAGGAAGAACTCATGACTTACTTTGTCAAACGCCTAAATGAAATCGATCTATATCATGTCGACAGACTACTTTTGGTTCAGAGGTTGCAACCATTCATACCTCGTCACGAGAAACCATGCTGTGCAGGCGTCAGTATATCTTTTGATTGGAGCAACTGTAATAAACTATTCTCCACGATCTTCCCGGTAACATAGGCCAAAATAAGCGTCAGACAAGTTGCTGGGATCACCTCTTTCGAAAACGGCTTCGCTATTAAGCTTGCTAATCGCTCGGCAATGAATCTTCGGACAGCGACCTGTTGAACTAATCAATCACGGCCGATAGGGACTTGAGAATCCAGTTAGTGCTCGTCAGGCCAAGCTGGTTTTATGTTGTCAAGGTTGACGAGTAGTTTATGCACATCGCAATCCAGACTGCCGAGTTCGGTAAGCGCGGTACGCATCGAACTACGTAGAGAAGCGGTGCGCCGCCAACGCGAACGCACGCTCAGTGCTGTACGCTGTCAGTACGAGCTCTCTAGCATTGGTAGATCACCTGTCGCCTT
This sequence comes from Dicrocoelium dendriticum, assembly GCA_944474145.2. Lineage (NCBI taxonomy): Eukaryota > Metazoa > Platyhelminthes > Trematoda > Plagiorchiida > Dicrocoeliidae > Dicrocoelium > Dicrocoelium dendriticum. Next base: position 70,194,111 of record OX104066.1, read on the forward strand.
CGGACACCAGTTCACGTATGCAAAGTTTCTCTTCGGATCGGTCTTTGCGGCAGTTGCAATCCGTTGGTTGAAATGTCGGCGCAAGCAAGTTTATGCATAGTTGCAAACATTCTTCCGACTCTTATGCGCTTCGTAATCGTTGGAAGAACCAGAGAAAAGAATTGGTCTCAATCTGCGCAACAGCCGCGCCATTTTACCACGCTTTTTGTAGAGCCAAGGTAGTACGATGAATCCGAGTTTTCGACAATTACGCCATACAAACCGAGAACACAGCAATGTCACAGCCCCTTACACACACACACAAACACACACGCATATATATATATGGCTTTATTATTATTATTATTATTATTATTATTAATCATCTTTAGTGAGATCGTGGCTGGAGGGGAAGGCTAAGCGGGATGCGGATGAACAAAGAAACTAACAATACCATATCAACAGGTGTCTTCAATCTAACGAGTTCACTCTGTCGGATCCAAACCAGCGAGCCAGGAGGCTCCAACCATAACCCACTTCCAAGTGAGGGACTTCATTCCACTTGACCAAGTCATCAGTTGGAGTCCACTTCTCTTTTTCCATCCAAACCTCCGTCGCCCAAACGTTGCACGTCGCGCGAGTCGGTGTGCTGGCATTCGTAACACATGCCACCACCATCTGAGCGTGATGTATAAAATATAAGCGCTGAGCGGTTCACTCACTTTTCCGGAACCAACTACGTAATGTCGAACACACTCATTGCTCACACGATATTTCCACCGGAAATGAGTTAAACTGCGAGGGTATCAGTAGTCAAACGCAACTAGCCCCTTCCTGTCTGTCAATCTGATAGACTATGATACACAACCGCCAAGGCAAAAGTGATGTCGCATCGACGCAACAGGTGACGCGCCTCCAGGTTTGGCTATACGGTTCGTGATGCCATTGTATATTTCACAGGTGCTGATAAAGCTGCCCATGCGGTAAAATTTCTGAACGACTTCTAGCTGATCCCAAGGGTCATTGTAGGAGGTGGTACTTAGCAATCTTGGAAGAAAGCTTCGTATTTCGCAGGTGCAAAGCATTGCGCGAAACGGATGATAACCAGTACTGATCTTTCAAAAGCTGATTACCACGTTTGTGAGCTGTCACAGATCAGCGAAATATCATCGACATATTCCATTTCGAAAATACGACCACCTAATGATGTTCACGTATTCCTTGAGTATACCTTTTCCGAGCATTCAATCTCAAAGCGCACATCGTTCCAAAGAATTAAAGGCATCTTCAATGTTGAAAAACACGGCTGGGGTCGGTCACCGGCATAAATGCCGGAGTTACAACTGACGTATTGTAAAGATATGATTAATGTAGCCTCGAGTTTGACGAAACTCAAGCTTTCACAGGTGCCACATAGTCTAAAAATAACGATAAAAGTATGTAACCTAGGGACGATACAGATCAGACTGATCTTCCCTCAATGATTACCGCATCCGGAAACTGAGTCTCTATTAAAAAGTGATGCTATAACGAGTGGCTCCAGTCTGTGGAAACAATCTCCTGCTCCTACAGTTTCAATAGCAAATCGTGCAAATCATCCACAAAAGCTGGTCGCTAAAAGTTGAAGAGGGATGGAAAAATTCTATGTGCTTCTGAGGCCTCATTCAATTTCAATGGTCCGATTTCACGTACGATTTCTGTGCGTAAAAGTGGATCCAAAGGGATGGTTCAGAAAGTAGGGCCGATAAAGAACCAAGTACTTTGTGCAGACTACACTGTTTTTCAAAGTACTCAGCCATACGCTTCACACGTTTTGACTATGTCTGGATAGGTTGTCTACTTTCGTCACACAGTTTCTCCAACATCAGGTCTCTTCCTGCCGGGCTCGTGGCCCTGAAACAACACTGAACTCTGAAGGTTAGAAGCGCGTAAGAAGTGGTGGGAGCACTCCAACGAGCTTATCGAGGGTTTACTGACCTACCCGAAAATCGTTAAACAACAAGACAAGACCACATAAGCTATTTTTCTGCCAGGGAACACCTGAACGGTAGCATCGAGAGTTTGCAAACACTTAATCATGCAGTCCAGAAAGAAGTTAAATAAAAAGGGATAAAACAGCAGCCCTCGTGAACGCTACCTAATATCAGGAAAAGGTCTGACAGCTTACCGAGAACCCAAAAGCGAAGTGCAGCATTCGAGTACACGGCACGAAAAACGTTGACATGCCTTATGGAAGCAAAGATCTGGGCCAGTATATCGAACATAATAGACCGATCGCTGAGGTCGAACGCACTATTGAGGTCGAGGAGCAGTGGCGTTGTTAAACACCTGCCACAGTGTGAATATATAGTTTGTGCAGTCCCATCCTGGGCGATAATCTGATTATTCTTCCCTGAATCGGGATACCAGTTCCGTAGTGAGGCGACGAATTACTAACTAGGACAGTAACTTTGTCACCACCGGCGTTAGGTCGATGTCTATGCAGTTAGCACAGAGGGTACAAAGCGGCTGTTCTTCTTATACATCGCTACTATGATCAATGCACGCAAGTTGGCTGGAATGCTATTTTTCTCCACCTGTTCGAACACGCTGGTCAATGCGTCGTAGAGCACTTCACCATCAATCTTAAATAGTGCGGGTGAAAGGGAATCCGGAACAGCGAGTAAAAAGTGACTGAGGACCGTGATCGCGTTTAAGACCTCAGTCTACGGTGGAGCTTCAAAACTAACGGACTATAGTTCAGCCAGAATCAGGTACCAGGAGCGGCGGACCAACGTAACTGCTCTCGAAAGTTCTTCGCCCAACGAGTCACACGGTAATCCTTATTGCACATCAGGGCACCCCCGCTGTAGATGACTGGCTCACTGAGACCTGTTTTCCTGGGACCAGTGGTGCAGATCAGTTAGAAGAGCTTGCGATAAATGTCTGCTACACCCGCGTCCTCCATTTCTTGAGCACTACTGGTCCACCAGGCGAACTTTGCAGCGTGTACTCTCCGTTCTAGTGTGAGGGTATTAGATCAGCAGGTCGTACTGTGCTCAGAGATAGGCAGAGGTTTTTTCTGGATTCCAAGGGGTTCATAAAAATCTCAGATATCCGATGACTGTGCGGTGACGACTGGTGGTCCTCAAATACAGGCTCTCGCATTGTACATGGCTACCGAGGTTCTATCCCACTAAAGCTCGGTCTTTAGGGTGTGTGTGAAATTTCGGTTGGCAAAGCGTCCTCGTACGTTTGACTGACTGATGGATGGGAGAAATTGTCAGTTGCCAATCAAAGGAAACGTTTTGTACGGCTTACGGTTAGATTACTAAGAAACTGATAGCGTGACAAAACACTGATCAGAATCGACACACATTCTAGAATGAACAATAAGCAAGAAAGAAACTACCACAGCTAGAACTTATGGTCATGTGATCTATTGGGGTCCACCGATGATGGAAGGATGAAGATCGGAAGATCAGCACCTAGTACTTAAAGATGATGCTACTCGGGAACAGCGGATGTTCGAGGCAAAGTTGAAATAAAAACTTGACAATGTATGTGAGTTCGGACCTCAACAGAAGTATGCGACCTAGTTGTGATCCAGAGGAGCTCAAACGACCCAATTGCACATTCATTTCCCCTGCGATTAGAGCAATATCTGAGCTAGTGATGCTGTGAAGCAGTGTGCCATGGCTATGATGGGTATCCTTGGCAGCATCAAGACTGCAGTCGGTTGGGCCATAAACGGCAACCATAGCAAACAGCGTGTAAGGCAATAATGCAAAGCGAGTCCTGGGTGGAGACTGTGGAGAGGTACACGAGTGAAAGAGCTACAGTGGACCTAGAAAAACTAGTTTCCCAAAGAATACGCTGGAGAAGTAATCACACAAAAACTCAAACACGGTCATGGAGAAGTATTCGCAGGAATCACTAGTGATAGCCAAGGAAACAATGAACAACATTTAGGGCAAGGGATCCGAGTATGTGTGAGCAAATGGCATACAAAAGGAGGTCCCGTATGCGAAGGTCCCAGAGAAGATAAAGGAGTGGAGGATGAGGTGGGCTAATTGTGAGGCACGTGCGCAAGGTCTTCCCAGACTAGCCAGCCGCAGTGTGGCTGGGTAAATGTGAACTGAGTCCGCCAAACTGAGGAGCGTGTGAGGGCACACAATCACTCCGCGTGATACTCTCCATGTAGACGTTGCTGGTGACTTGACAGACCAGAGGCAGTAAAAGAGTTACAGTATGGTAAGAGCACGCAATCGTTTGAGGCACAGGGAACGAAACTACAAATGTAGAAAAACACCGAATGGTCTCATGACGGCGCCATTGACGTGGCCGGTCGCGAAACCTCACTACAGAAGGACGAGGTATACCCACAAGATCAAATCATGCGGTGAATTAATCGTCGACTTTACATCATGGTCACCAGCTGGCCAAGCACATGCTTTATTAGACAGTGTATATCGCCAGCGCACAAAACGGAGAGTAGTGCGCTATTCCAGTGATATGCTCTAGCTATCGTGCATGGCTCAACATATGACACACAGTATTACTCTGATATCAAAGTTGTTGAATACGAATGACTGAAAACACGAACTGTGCTCGCACGATTGCCCGAATCAGGAACCGGGAAGACGCATATTCATGGGACCATGCCCGTAGGGCAGGCGGAGCTGAAAACGAACCCAGAGGTTTCACCAAAAGCGTGGTCATAAGTTGTTCTAGAGGAAGCTGAGTTTTATGTGACAGTTATCCAGAAGCTAGGCTAAAACAAGAAAATCTAAAGGCCAAGTTAACCTCTTAATTATTGCGGCACAATAGCTGTGGTGTTTAACACCTCTAGCCAACGTGTAAAATGATGATGAGCCTCTGATTGCTAGGAAAACCTACGCGGTCACCGCGAAGTTGATGGCGGAAAAAATACTCCAAACTTAGAAGAAACAGAGTAGTACAAACAATACATCGTATGTGGAAACCTACCAAGGGTGACATCATCTTCGTGCTTGGGCGGTTGCAAGGCATTTTGGCTAACACGCAACATAACAGGCTCCATCACAGTCCAGTATAGGCGAGAGGCGATGTGGCGCCATTCTTCTACACGGCCGCTGGGCTGAAGCGGAGAGGTAATACTCTTCTCATGAGTTGCCGTACTTGAACCTGGCTCTGAGGATATTGGAGGCACTTCGGCGTAGCTGGCTATGGCTTCTTGAATAGCAGGCCATGCGGAGGATAGGCTGATGTGAAGAAGGCCTAGCAGGTGGTGAAGTGCAATCTGCAAAATATATGACGCGGAATTCAAACTGAGATAACGGTTAGTCTGAAACTTAGTGACACCTCATTCCAAGTATCTTAACGTTCACAAAATACTTGGGAAAGCAATAATCGCAGTAGATTTTATCGAGACTTCAATACAGTACAACTACCAACATGCAAAAAGGAAGGAGGGGCAGAAGTAACATTTGGTCTAAACACCGAACAGCATCCGCCGCGCAAAATGGTGCCCAAATACATGTGATTTGGCAGCAGGCGAAGGTACGGCGGTACCACTGGAAAATTTGTGTGTGTGACTCTGACTTTTCTAATAAGAAGTCAGGCAGATAAGACAGCAGGCCTAAGACTTAAGAGGTTATATTGGTAGAACAAGATAACGGCAACGGCCTCTGATGACCATCGAATTTCGGCTAGTAGAAATGATGGAAGCATACAACCGATCGGGAAGAGACAATATGAGAAGAAAAAGCGGTCCATACACCCAGACTGCGTGACAACTAGTTTTATCCCACCTCAAGATCGGTAGGAACAGCAACTAAGTACACCGCAATGAAGCGGTATCACTGCTTATAGTTTTGGCGGTTGGTCGGATTTCCCAAGGTCACGGCTATATATCATAGTCAACTATCAATCACGCAGGTCCGCGGCTGTCACCCATGGCGAAGTGGCACTAGCTGCTGGCATCCTGAAGTCATGAACGCGAAACCCGGCAGGGATCCGCTAGGAGGCGCACCACTGACGAGACCCAGAAGGTCTGAACGCCAGCGTCTGGTGCTTCTCCAGACTAGCCTAAGCCTAATGATTGGGAGTGACAATGATGAATTAGCTGTAATCTAATATTGTTTGCAAATAATTACAACTCGATTAGCATGCAGAACAATCGAGCGATTGAGCAAACCGGAGTGACACATGTACTCACTTCAGCGGATAAAAGCTGGTGTCTCACGCTAGGTCTCTCAGCATGTAAGTGCAATACTTGGATCAGAAGTTCACGGGAGGTTTGTGCGTCCAGTCGCAGTCGTTCAGCGCATAAACAACGGCTGAGCACAGAAAATACAGGTTGCATGGGCACGGTTGGACCTGCACATGTTAATTCGATGCCAAAATCTGAATGTGAGTTCGTATTCGCTAAAACACCGTGAATCACCGCGAGGATGCGAAGCGTGTGAAGCCGGATCTAATAACGAAATGAGCAAAGGATAAGGAAGTAGAAGCAAATTTAGCGGAAAACGTAGCGCTTGAAAAAATCACGTGAGGGCAGAACAAAAAGTGAGTAAACAATGTCAGCTGGTATAGAAGGTTAACTGTGAGATAGAGGAAGCAACAAAAACTCACTTGATGGCTGCTTGACAGTAGACAAGGTAGCAGTAACTTGTGAGCTGATGATACAAAACAATCCTCGAATCCAATGGGAGAGCGCAGGGCCCGGGTGCATAAAAGTGTGTCCAAGAGACGCAAGACAACGCAGCATAGGAGCGGGTCGCGGTGGTGATTAACGCTGCGGTGTGCACACAAAAAAATTAGAAATGCTGAGTGACAAGAGAAAACACAGAGGAAGTGTCACATGCAAGGTAGGGTACGATAACGTACGACCAAGGGCAGATTGTGCCTTAACATGTTTACCGTTCACGATGATTGCTGCTCATCTCCGATGGCACTTCCAATCAGCGTAAAATCTAAATGTCCCAAGCGAACAGTAAGAGTCAAAGCGCCTAGGCCTTGACAACAACATACCGCGCAAAGATAACGCGGCATCAGCGAAACAGCTTCCTTGCGACTTTCAATGCCCCGCGTCGTAACCAGCCATTTCCCCACAGATAACCCAGCAACAATAGATGCAGCTGCCAAGGTAAGTGAACTGACTAACTACTCGAGTTCCTTGCTATCAAGAGTCGAAAGATTTTCAAGCGCCTGGTGGGCCTGCAGCAATACTTTGCATTTTGAAGGCGCAAACGCATGCAAAATAATGATGAGACTATTGTACAGTGGTTATCCAGGGTAAATAGTGCCCCACAACATCGATAAACATCTAGATAATAGTCAAGATCAGAGGTGCTCATCAGACAGAACCTAAATGTCTGCATCGTGTGATTGCATAAGGGAACACCAGATGATGGAGTCAAGACGAAGTTGAACGAAAATGGGGAAATTGGACAGCCTTGACAAATGCCACTTGTTGTCGCAAAGATATGCCATAAGCCACCGCAGACACTTATGCGGGCTGTGTTCGAGTACAAGGCAAGTCAAATGTTCACATACTTTCTGGGAACACTTTTCCGAGCGTGTATTTCGAACAGAATGGATAATTCAACTGAGTTCAACTCGGTTCTAACACCTGCTGCATAGTAAATATATGGTCTAAACAGTCCCATCCTGGACGGGAATTTTTGGGCTTTAGGATTGAAGACTGGTAAGCTCAGGTTGTTCAGATGGCGGTTGAACTGTTAGCTGAGCTAGGCAATTTTGTTGCAAACGTTTTGTCACCAATCGTGGTGACATCATCAGTGCGTAGATGAGTGGCGTGCAGTAGCGTAGCGTAGCATTCTCACCGAGGCTCCTCTAGGCTACGCTACGCTACTTCACGCCACTCAACTACGCACTGATGATGTCACCTCGATTGATGAGGAAACGTTTGCAACAAAATTTCCAAGCTCAGCGAACATTTCATCTGCCATGGGAATTTCTTCTCTTCACTGAATCGGGATACGCATTACGCAGTGAGGCAACGAATGAGAATTGAAGACAGTAATTTCGTCACCATCGGCGTTAGATCGATGCCTCTGTGGTTAGCATAGAGGGTGCGGTGCGACTGCTCTTCTTATACGACCAACTCACTCAAGTTGGCTGGGATGATCATGCTTCCACACCTGTTCGAACAGGTGCGCCGATGTGTCGTAGAGCATTTCACCACCATACTTAAATAACGCGGGTTAAAGGGGATTCAAACTAGTTACCGCAAAAACAATTGAGTGCTGTGACCGCGTTTCGGACGGTGACCGAAAGAATTACGCGATTGCCCTGTACTCCGGAGGTCAGTGGTTCTTATGCACTTAGCTGCAGGTGACCTCACCGTATACCCAACACAAGCGCAGCGCAGTCCGTACAATATGCCGATGCGTTATTGATGCTTTCCTCTATTTTCGCGTTTCGGACTTCAGCTTCCGATAGAGCATCAAGACTAACCGACCTAGGCTCAGCCAGAAGCATCTGAGTAGGAAGAGGCCCAGGAACGGCGGACCGACAAAACTGCTCCCAAAAATTCTTCGCCCAAAGAGCTACAGGGTAATCCTTATTATAAATCAGGGCACTCATATTGTAACTGACTGTCTCACTGCGCCTGGTTTCCTGGGACCAGTGATGCGATGTCCAACGCTTCTAATTCCTGCATTTCTTGAGCCTGACGAGTCCACCAGGTTTACTTCTAAGTATGCAAACTTCGTTCTAGTTCGCGTCTATTAGTTCAGCAGGTTGCACTGTGCTCAGAGCCAACCAAAGGTTGTCTTCTGGATTTCAACAGGTTCGCAGAAATCTCGGATATCCGGTAACTGGTGCCGCAGGTTCCCGCGTCGTGCATGAGTGCTGAGATTGTATTCCACTGAGGCGCCATACCCTTAGGTCAAGAGGGCGAATGTTCACTATGTAGGACGTCTTAGTAGCTTTGTCTGAGGGAAGACTGAGATAGCGTTTCAGATATCAAAGGAGGTGTTTGCTACGCCTCCCGGTAATATTCATGAAAAAGCTGACAGGGTAACAAAGCATGATCGATGTCGACGCATGCATTCCAGAACGAGCGATAATCCAGGATGGAACTGCTCCACCTGTAACTTATGGCTACATGATTTAATTGGGTCTATCGCTGGCCAAGTGGTAATTAGGTGGTCATTGTGCCTAAACACTGTCACTAAGAAAGAGCCGGCGCTCCGCACCCAGCTGTAACAGACGATCGCGGTCGTCCGTAAGGTCGGAGTTAATTCCACACTTACCAGTTAACTGAGTTTCTGAAGAACCCAGACAACCTACTTTCGCACTCATACAACGACATATGAAATGGTAACATTGAAAAGAGGCGTGTTCTGTTCGTAGTAGAAGGCGTCCTTGCGGCATCAGAAATACAGCCGATGGGGGAATAAGCGGCAACCACAACTTAAGAGCGCCTCGTGCAACTTCGTGAATCGACCTTGGTTGATGTCGTTCACGAGAATCCAAACATCCGACGATGACAGCCTTAGAGCTGAGAACGATGCGTGCCCTAGCTTGACCAGTGATTACCGCATCAGCGTCTCCGGATAAGCGCAATCAATAGGGTCAATGATACTAGTTTCGGACAAAACACGCAATACCCAGTGAGTACAACGTGCGCGAGGGTGCAGCCTGTCGACCAATTCATATTAGAAAAGCGCGACCGTTGAACGGAGAGAGATCTCCGAACTCTCACGGATGCGGTGTGTGTAGTGTGTGGGGTGGATTTACGCTGACTAGCCGATCGTTTTCGCAACACCATATTACTTCATTTTAAACAGTGGTTTTCAATCCATCCAAGTGGTGAGAGACGAATGATGATCATAACTAATGTGGAGCAGTGTACTAACTTAACACGAGATCTAAACAAAGCATCATTAACATCATTATCATGAATATACTTTGACTGCGGGTAGGAAACACACCTTAGCCAATGTGCCGCTATACAAAAAGATACCAAAAACTTCACTGCAAAATTCCAGAAAGTAAGATAATGTTAATTATTACATTATTCATTTGCTATGATATCGTAATTGAGCGGGAATCTAAGGGAGAGGGGATGGACGAAGAAACACAACATAAACTCCAACGGGACCGGCTTCTAACCACGTCAGCAAGTGTGTCCAACTGAACGTATTCATCGTCTTTCGGACCCCAGCCCGGCAGTTGGGATGCACCAACCGACGCCAACTTCGAAGTGATGGTTTTCATTCCTCTCGACCAAGTCATCGCTTGACTTACCCTCATCTTCATCCAACCAGATCCCGGGCGCGTAAACAACGCACGCCGCGGGAGTCGGTGGGCTGGCCTGCGCAACACTTGACCTAGCAATCGGAGCCTGGTGCGTGAAATAATAGTACTGAACGGTTCGCTCGTTCTTCCTGCAGCAAATACTTGACGCCGAACATGCCTACTGTTCACGCGGTGTTCCCAACAGATATGATCTAAACTGCAAAGACGGCGATGATCGAACGTTATCAGCCTATTTATATCTGCTGATCTTATGGGCCAGGTTTCGCAACCGTACAGCAGGGTTGAACGCATGGTTGTATTGTAAACTCTGCTTTTCATGGCGTGATAGATGCTGCGCCGCCGTCACAGGTAGCGGAGATTGGTAAGAGCGTCTACAGCTTTTGCTAAGGTTCGTGACTTCATCTTCGATCTCAAGGGCTCTAATATAGCTGCGCACGTACTTAAATTCCGAAACGATTTCTACCTGGTCAACATCAAGGGTCAGTGCAGGAGTGAGTCCCTGCCAATCTTAAAGAAGGACTTAGTATTTCGAGAGTGTAAAGCATAGCCCGAAACAACTGACAGCCAGTGCATCAGTCTGCCACTGCACCAAAGACGATGCAACATTGCAATTAGCAAACAAGATAAACAGAACCAAATCACAGAGCAACGCAATAGGGTGACAGCCCGTGACTCCAATGTTACTATTCCACGAAGTGCCAAAAGTACTCCGAGTTTGCATCGTCACAATCCCTAGTGTCAGTGCTGAGCACACCCCTAAACACCAGTCGGTGAAGGGACTGTAAAAGCGTATAACAACGTAATCAGCGGATTGCAGCATTCTAGTAATAATGCACCACTATTTCTGAGGAGGCTCAGACACCTGATAAAAGTCATGATGAAACAGCGGTAATTATCTACGGTATTTTTTCATCGACATCTATCAACAAGGCAAAGTATCAGCAGTAGAACACTATGTTATAGTGATGCACTGCCACGACGCAGTTCCAAACGGCGTATGCGGGGTGGGGAACTTTGGTAAGTGTCTAGATGACACAGTGACTCGGAAAAATGATGTAGAGATTTAGGACAAACGCCAGGACCCACGCATCAAGGACGTAAGGAGTTCACCAGCGCTGACAGTTTTTCTTAGTACGAGAGCGTCTTGAAGAGACTAATCCCTAACGCTGTAGTTCGTCGACCCAATGAGTTAAACTAAGTGGCGCCTTCGAGTCCCTAAACTGGTTATTGATTGGTTACAGGCCAGAAGAACGATAACCGTGAGTAGCATAACAGCAAGTACTACCCAAGAATGGCTTTAATATAATTCGCTATGGCACCGGTTTAGCACCCCGTGGGCGCACTCAAACAACTGCGGCCAGGGTAAAATATGCGCGGTCAACAGGCGAGCAGAGAATCCGATTCTAATAACGAGGACAGGGAAAAGCAACCAGATGATCCAGTACGGTTACAGGGAATTTAGCGCCAAAGGGTTACGGAACCGCAGCCTCAGTCACAGTGATCCTGCGTCGTTTTCCGCACATCCAGAGTTAAGGATGAGTGGTTTCGTAATGTCCTCACTATGCTGGGGCCATGTATCGAGTTTATAACATAACACAAGTGGTAATACAAGTTTGTAAACTACTAACTGTTGATGGGTTGACGCCTAAGCTTGAAATAAGTCTTGGTTTGCTAACCGAAACGAACACTATCGGCCCCTGTAATGACAACGGAGGTATGGTCACAAAATATGATGCAAACAACTGGATGGATGGTCTGATCAAATACCTTCAGTGGCTGACAGAAAATATGGAAGATCACTGCTCAGACACGGAGTGGCGTGTGTGCGCATTCATTACAACGCATAAAGCAAAGGTCGTAGGTTGTCGTGATGCAGATTATACAATTATCAAGGGAACCAGACTATAAAAGGCTTCTTAGCCAGTGCTTCGTTAGCAGCCCGGAGACGTTTGGCCCGATGCAGCTTCAAGCGAATCAGCCAGCCAATGTGAGTCATTCACCATGAACTCTACTAATGAGAATGTTCTATCTGAGGTTTCCCAGTGAGCGCACTCTTTGGTCAGGTAACGAGCGCATTTTCAGGCATCACGTGGTTGCTGGAACTTTCAGCCAGGCCATTCCCCATAAACCATATGTATTTCAACCATTTCTGGTTATACATTCTGTTTCCTCTGGAGCTTAGTCAAATGTTACCAAAGGCCTTTGTCTTTTGATCTGGAAAGTCGGTTGGTTCAGACTGCAAGAAACAGCAAATAATCCGTACGGTAAGCAGGAACCACAACAAGCTAAGCAAGAAGGTGCGACTAAAACCCCAGGCGGACATATCGAATGTATAACCTAAGTTTATGATTCAGTTGCCTGACAGGACCTCCGTTCCAGATGAACTATCCGTGGTTATGATCAGGACAGGAATGAAGACGGTTGCGCGCAAACAAGGAACCCATACAGTATCACCATCTATGACAAAGTGCCTGAGAAGCTTACATGCCATCTCCAACGGTAGCCACAGGCAAGGGAATTCGTGAATTCAGGGGCTAACCTCGCCTCCGCACGTTCATAAAATACATGACAGTGGACGATGAGCCGTGCTATATTGCAGGTAATAATCAGTGTTGGCAGTCCGCCGAAACTTACTATCGGCTTTGTGGCTTAGGTCACTGTCCTCTAAGATTAAATCCATTGGTTCGGATAAAACGAGTTGTAGTAAAACCAAATGCTCATCTAGCGCTCTAAACAATGTGTGGCAGTTGCTTGACTGACTCTGAATGTGGTGAACATACTCAAAAAACCAATTACAGTACACGATTTAACAGTGCTCATAGAGGACATATGGTTGGCGGCATCCGGTTCCGGATTTGCCTGTCACTGTGGTCAGCCACAAAACGCCTGCGCCTACAGAGGGACCATGGGTGGCTTGCGCTGCACCACCCACAGCTCCAACCACACACCCCATATCCAGTGTAAACCCGAAGGAATAAGACCCGGAGGCATGTGGATGGGAGCCACGTTTCATCAACGGAACCCGCCCGCACTCATCCACAGGCAAACACAAGCATACTGTATTTGAGGAATCAACCGCACACTAGACGGTGGCTGGACCGTAGTCTACTGCACATGGAGTGCATGGAACCACTCTTCGAGCCTAGCACGATCACAAGGACGGTGCACCCCGTCCACTCCAGCAACGACCAACTGTCTCCTGGAGCCAGATGGACGAGATAGTGGTTAATGGATAGGCAGGCACCTTGTCAACATGCACATCAAGCGCAGCCACACCGGGGATCTCAACCCACAGCCAATGACTTGAAACGACGATACCACATAAAATAAATCGAATAATGCATGCTGATATGCTGACATAACTCTTCAAGAAATGAGCATATGAAATAGATTGATTACGAACAAATTAGAAAAAATTTCAACACGTCAGAAAATGTATTTTAAGAAAATGGCACAAACACGAAAATGTTATCGAGGTTAACCAAAATAGTTTAAGGGACGTGTGCAAGGATAGAGGAGATAGCTCAGGTAGACATTAATATGAGATTAATAAAAGCATTAGGAAAATATAGTAAAGCCAACACCTGAAATAAAGTAACTCAGCATGAAAGCACGCGGTTAGTAAAACGAATGCAGCGTACCTACAAACGCTGCGCCGGTTCTGCCTACGTTATCTGCAGGACCCGTCGTCGCTTCCCTGTTGGCCCCGAGTGGCCTCGGTTATGGCATACTAAGCCTGCCTGACTCAGGCACTCGCGACCGCATGTGCTACCTCACCATGCGCCTGCCGCTGCCGCCTTTTCTCTGCATACACGTGGGATTTCCCTTGCAACTCAGCAACTGCTTTGGTGATCAGATCGCACCATGCACGCCGATCAACCGCCTGCGATTCCCATGACCTGCAATCAAGACTAGAACGTGAGAGGCTCACACTGATCATGTCCTGGTAACGTAACCGGTTTCCCCAAATGTCGCTTCCCAACACGCAGCTGACCAGATAATAGGTGCTTCGGTATCCGCACCGAATCCAGACGTCACACATGACCGAGCCACCTCAGGTGTCTCAGCAAAAGTATGCAGTCCACTGCATACACTCAACTTTGTCGCAACACTTCCGTGTCAGAAACTCTGTCGCCCCAAACGATGCGCAAAATGCGTCGCAAACACTGTTGATGGAACCGCTCGAGATATCGCACATCCCGCCGGTACATCGTCCACGTTTCGTTGTGGTATAGAAAAACAGACAGCACCATGGATTTGTACACTATCAGCTTCGTGCCAATGGTAAGTTGATAGTTGTACCACACTCCGTACTCTAGATTCCCGACTGCCGCCGCTGCCTTTGAGACGCGGATACGAAGATCACTGCGTAGCTGCTGGTCAGTCGACATCACACTCCCAAGGTAGCAGAAGCCAGAGGTGGTTTCCAATACTTCAGCACCAATGCTGATTCGCGGCAATATTGAAGATTTCACCTCCGACGAAGGCTGAGAAAGAGGAAGACAAGTTTGCTTGTGTTGATTGTGAGCCCGAATTTAGCCTCTGTCGAAGCCAGAGCACTAGTCATGTGCTGCAACTCATCCGCGCTATGCGCAAACAACGCATAGTCGTCTGCGAACTGCAACATATGGATAGTTGTCTCACAGACTAGAGTTCTCGCACCGAAATGACGGATGTTCAGCAACCCACCATCAATACGGTGCTCCACACGAACACCGTAAGCACAAGCCGCATAAAAAGCATAAGGCATTGCATGAAGATAAATATTAAGCAGGATAGGAGCTAAAACACATCCTTGCTTCACACCATAGATAACTGCAAAGTCATCTGAGGGCTCTCCACTCAGCTGCACTCTCGCCCGCATACCACTGTGCAGACATTTAATTAAACTTACAAACTTACGCGGGCAACCAAACTTACCCAACACCAGCCACAATGCCTCGGAAATATACAAACAATGCAATTGTCCTTTCCCATTTTCTAACTCACTACGTTCACAGAAAACATGCATAATTCGACCCAGGGCATCCACGCATCATAGCTGTACCCAAAATTGCGACCAAACTACGTATATATCCCAGAAACTAGACCAAAAGAATGGTAAAAAGCCAACCACATGTGGTCACAAGAAGAGACTAACAGCG
The DNA here is from genome assembly GCA_944474145.2 of Dicrocoelium dendriticum. Taxonomy (NCBI): domain Eukaryota; kingdom Metazoa; phylum Platyhelminthes; class Trematoda; order Plagiorchiida; family Dicrocoeliidae; genus Dicrocoelium; species Dicrocoelium dendriticum. Next base: position 70,209,485 of record OX104066.1, read on the forward strand.
TGCGCTAAACGACACTGCATGTGTAAACAACACCAAAAGCATATTTAGAAATTGTCCAGTCCAACAGTTACAGACACAATTCGCTGATGTGAAACGCTGCGAAGATGACTGGGAGAACAAAAACCCCACTATCTGGCCGTGGAACCTTTTTAAAAAGGAAAAGTTGTGTTCGTTTGGAGTTGTGCCAGCCATCTAATGCAGCGCAGTTGCCATATTATGATTAAGTTACAAAGGACCAAGAGTAATCGACTGGTCGGTCACCACTGATTCTGATGTGTCAAATGAAGACAAATATCAGCAAACAATGATGTTGCTACCACGCGAATGAATGATATTGATGAGGGTATAAACACTGCACGCGGAGATAAGGTACCGGCATATGCGCACAAGAATCCTGAACTAGAGAGATTACTGTGCTGCTCGCTTCCAACACGTCACTCGACGACTGGCTTGTCCTCATCATCAGGCAGAGATAGCCGGAGCTGAGAGTGGATGGCAAGAAAGCATCAGTAACACGCCCAACCGAAGCTACGCTTCCACGCAACCACCAGCAGTCGCGAGGCTCGAACCCGTGACCTTCGAGTTGCAAGGTAGACACCTTGTCATTTCGGCAGCGAGCAGGCTGGAATTGCAACTCGGTAATTAACTGTTAACGTTTGACTTCGTGATCACTAAGCGATCCATGATTAACACTTGGTATAGCCAAGACCCCAATAGAGGTTGCGTCGCAATCCAAACACACGGATACTCCGAAGCCCAACTTCGAAAAGTACTAAACCTTGGTTCCTCCAAAGTTAGTTATGAATAGAAGGATTTGGTGTTATTTATTTGGATCATCGCAATTAGAGTACAAACCACAAAGGTCAACGAGCAATCAAGAAAAGCACCAGACAATTGTTTCGCCCTATTGGGGCTCGGCAAAAATGCGCATTTCTTCGGGCGTCTGCAAGAGATCGAATCCATGACCACTAGTGGTTTGCACCACTAGCCAGCAGCTTATGCCAGTTACGGTGGACGATAGCCGACCACCATGGGCTGATGGTCTAACAGCGACATATCTCGACCCATCTTCCAATGCCATGCAAGTTACTGCAAGTTTTTTTTATAGAAAGAACTGTCCGAAAGTGTGCAAGGCGTACTAATGGATACCGATTGCCTGTGTGATGACAGTAGATGAAAGAGCAACGATGGATACGTTATGACAACAGATGATCGTATGGTTTCGTTTAATGAGAGATTCACCTGGCAAACTGCAACATTTCGGTGATTGGAAACTGTTCCCAAACAGTAAGTTGAGTGCAGGGGTCCTTTGCGCTTAGCAGCAGCTCACATGCGGTTTCTACCAGCACCAAGAGTTCTAACCAGCGTCCGGTTTGGGAGTCGGTCAATTTAGAAGCTGTAGAGAAATAGGTAACACAAACGAAAAGGTAAGCGGCTTTAAGCAAGAAGTGTAAAATGCACATTTGCGTTTTAAAGAGGTGTTCGCGATACAGTTTGCTATCAATCATAAAATAAGGTTTAAGGATGCCGAAGGCTGGTGTAACACAGTATCCGAGTGCTACTCTGCAAAAGCTGGAAATTCCATGCCCAGAAAGAGTGGAATAGGCTTGTAGACTTATAAAAACCCTTGTATCATGACGAAAAGAACCCAGGAATTCAATCATTTTTGAAACAAGGGTGATAGAAAGATGGAGGAAATTTGGTAGTTATTGGTGCATCGGAGCTAACGCTTCAGCTCGGTTTGCCGTAATGTGTCCAGTCCTCATCCACTGTGCCGCTACAGCACCAAGTCGGTTGACAAAATTCGTAGCGTAAGTCGCGAAGCTCTAGTACGGATCAGTTAGAACATCCTTCTCCCGAATCGTACATAAGAGAAGTTGATGAAAAGACACACGTCGTGTGAGGCGGGACGGTTAAAGCTAACCGATATACAACGACACGGCGGTAGAAGTAGCAAGTTAGGAGAAAAACAGCAGTTCGTAATTCCCAGGTCGACATGTCATCGACGGAGTGCATTCGGCTGAAGAGCTGTTCTTATGAAGTGAACCGAGAAGGGAAAGTTGATAGATGTCAGTTTTGATCGCAAAATATTGACATAAGAACTGTGCCAGCATATGGCAATACTAGAAAACGCGAGATACTTCATTGGTAAGTGCTCACAAAAAGCAGAAAAAAGCAACGGAGATGGTAGTTTAATACAGTTGAGATCTTAGCAGCAACAGGTCACCAAAAGTTACACGTGACTTGAATTGCAGGTTGCATAAATCGAACGAACGAAGAAGTTCATGTAGTATGGACGACATAAACGAAGCTCCACTGTGGCAAAGGTAAATAAGCGGGTAAGCGTGTAATCCAACTGAAACTGTCGACCGTTTAAAGAAGAGAGAATACAGAGCTCTGCGGATAGAGTGCAGATCTATGCATCACATACGGTTGCGAGAAATGCTCGCGCTACCAGATACGACAGTAAATGAGAGGCAACGGTTGAACGACACAACCAGCTCCTCTATGGCCTCGACACGTAGTGCGCAGAACTATTATCTATGCAACAATAGTGAATGCACTGCAGCATTGTACAAACTTCGCTTAGCTGATAAATCTATACGTCCTGTCCACATAAGTGATAAAATTTCTGGAAAGTCACACGAACCTCCTCATTTCACACAATTGTCTTCGGTGAGGCGACCATCAGACACAATAGTCCCCTAGATAAGTAAATCGACCGACCGCCTCGAACAGGTACTCTCTGTTCATCTCGCCGTGGTCATGTAACGGAAATTGCAACTTCGAAGATGCAGAGCACACACCCAGGTGTGAAACTTTTGTCATCAGATAATGTGGATACATTGATTACATGATAGCTTGGCTTCACACCAGGGGGCAAAGGTGACAAGTTGAAGTTTCAGTCACATAACTGTACCCCATTCCAAAGTGAAGGATGGCAAGAAGTCGTGCATTCAATGCTTTCGGTAACTAAGTAGTACAGGATAAAAATGGGGCTGCTGTGATGTACAAGCAAACTACCTCGCGAAGCGAACTGGCACCGAAAACAATCCGCGAGGGCGGTGTAGGAGGGAAATATGATACATGTGCTGTTACTGTTGTAGTTGAGACACGGGTTACCGTTATCTTTTCGCCAAAGTCGCCATGAAAGTGGAAATGAACTGTGACACAGAGAATGATGTAAAGGACGAAAGGAATCAATGGAGTCAACAACCAGTCAGTACCAAATGTGCATTCGTACATTTACGGTCGAACGGAATAACGGGCCAAATAGCTGACAACGCTTCGATAATCCTCGTCAGAAAGCAGAAAGCGCAAATTACCATAATGAGCTCACAAAACCGGGTTACGAGTGACTGCTTGAACAAATTCATCTGTAGCTGGGGAAACCGCTATGTCGGGCGCGCTGACCGAAGCTTAAGCGGAAACATTCCCAATTGGTTACGCAGCCGGAAGGGATCAGTGACGGCAGAATCGGATGAACTGAGAAATCCAGCTGCCTCAGCAAACACAAGGCACTTGCAGAGCACCGGCCACCGAGTTAACCCCGATGAGCCATTCACCGCCCTGATACGCAAACAGCGGCCGCCATTCTCAGACTCATCATCATCTTCATGATACACGTTAGCTAGAGGTAGAAAACACATCAGCTATTGTGTCGTAATACAAAAGAAACATGAAAGAGGCACGCCGGCTGAGTCACCAGTAGCGGATGAAGATCGTTCCGGAGAGCTAACAGCCGGCTATTGTGCCGCAAAGAAGTCAGATTATGCCTAATAATTGAGATCGTGATTGGAGGGTGAGGCTAAACGAAAGGGTTTTTAACAAAAGCCTTTGGCTCAAAAGTCTGTCCGCAGGGCAGCGGGGAGGTGGCAACGATTTAGTTTTACAGAAATGAACGCAATCCCATTTCAAACCCCAACCTAGAGGACCATGATACTGAGTTTGTTGGACCTCACCATTGACCAATCTGGTAGGAGTAGCTTTCAAGAGGCCCGGAGGCAACACCCAGTGTAGCTCAATATGTCAAGGAGGTATGCAAACCGTCGCACCACGTTAAGGTGCAGTCTCGTTGCGACGGCAAGAATTGAGTGTTGAAAACGGGGGGGGGGGTAAAAGTGACGTCAGAACGGGACGATAAGAGTGAAAAGGCGCAAGAGGCAGAATAAGAAGATGTGAAGGCTTGAGAAGTAGCATCCAAACTCCTGTCCACCCCGCTCAATGCAGCAGATAGGGCACCGTTGATTATCCTCTGCGGTGACCAGAGCATCAGGAAATTGTTTGACGAAAGATTCATAGCATTGCGTGGGTAGGTTGCTGCCAAGTTGCCCACGCCTAGACCGTAGAACGATTAGGGTTCTCAACCACACCTGGAGGGCCAGGAGACTGATTTTGTCTAGCCTCTAATCATTGACCAGTCTGGTATGAGTGGCTCTGAGGGTGCAAAAAAGCACCACCCAGCATAGCTCATTGGATTACCGAGACACTCAAACAATGGCTACTGGAAGCCATTGTCAGCGATCCAGAACGGTCACTGTTTTGTGTGCAGAAATTGCGGACCGTGGATCAAAAGATAGCGTGGTGGCGTGAAGCGCATGATTGAGGAGCTTGTGCGAAATTACTGAGTCACCACACAGTTGACGTTTTCTGATTTTTCTGTCTGGATAAAATCAGTGAAAAGGAGATCACAGATGCATCATGTTCAGTAAAACCGAAGTTGACCACCCATGTATTCTAACGGTCTATCTAAGTTGACCGCTTCTTCATAACTCAAACGTTCGCCATGGAAACCTTATGGAATCAGACTAGTGTATGTTGACCACCTGTCAGTTGAATGCTGACCACTTGAGCCATACCAGTCATTATGCACTTAACCTCTATAAGTTGATCATGTGAAGGTTCACTGTGTAATGGTTGCCGAACGATCGTTTGTTCAAATAATAATATGTGTGTAGCCGGATCTTGCAATGGGTGATATTCTCCTGACGCAGAACTACTGCTCTTTACGGCTCTGCGGACGTCTGAGGGGATAGCATGTACCATGTTTGTGTGCGCACTTTTGTCCTGCTCCTCAGTGTTTACGAGCATGAGTGTTAACCTTTGCACGATGTATCCCTACAGAGCCACGTCCATGGATTGACTTTGGCTGTTTTTGAGTGAACCCCTTGATTGGCGGCATCCGGTTTGGAGCATGCTGCTTTCGTTCAGACTATATTTACATCGATCAGATGGTTAACCCTGATCAAATTTTTGAGCACAGTTATGTCTGCCAAGGAACAACAATAGTGGGGCTCTCGGTTATTCTAGCTGTTTTAGTGACCAAACTTATCTTGTGGATCTGACTACTAAAGAATGCTACACCGGATACGTTTATCATTCACCCAAATAATTGCGCAGCCACCCAACGAGCAAAATGCATGCCAAAGTTACTCTGTTGCACTACTTCGATTTGAATTTATAATTAAGGATACTCGCCACCGAGTACTGGTGTGTGCTCGGAACTGCAGCACTGAATCTCATCCTTGCGATAAAATCTTAAACGCAGTATGCTTCTGATATTGCATTAGTTTGGATGATCCACAGACAGTCCGGCACGTCTTGCAACGTTTGATGATAGTCACAGCTGAACACAGTCTGCGTTTTACACACTTCAGATGTAAACTTTCATTTCAGAATTGGTAGGTGTCGGTGCCTGTTATTAACATTTCCGGCAACAATCCAGAACAAGTTGAAAGCTTTACATATCTAAAGAGTTGCATCATGACTGATTTTGATTTGAAAATAAACACCTCTGGGGAGACCGAGAGACGGTGCACACAAAGCGGTGGTATATATGCTAACTACCAAAACCAGCTATTTATTTATCAACATAAGACATCTGTGAGGCATTTGCTATGGTAGGGTGCACAATGCCTCCCTCCGTGCGGTTCTGTATCCGAGCTTGAAATGGCCTATTCGCATTAGCATCAGATGTCGACAACTACTGCACATGAACGATTGCATATAAATGGTGGCACCATCATGTAAGAAGTAGGGAGGTTAGTAATCAAACACTTTGAGTGTACTGGATCGTCAAGAGAGTGAACTGTATCTTGTTACAGGAGCACCATTCTTCGACAAGTTTTACCTTGGATGGGCCATATATATATATATATATATATATATATATATATATATATATATATATATATATATATATATATATATATATATATATATAGTCACGCTGAAAACCTATGTGGATGTCCAACGGAGACTTACTTGTAAGCGAAAAATCGTATAGAAGGCTCAAGCAAACGCATTTGTGCCGAAATCAAAAAGAACAAAGCCAGCACTGGAATACGGCACTATTCGCAAAGAATTAAGGACAATAAAATACAAGCCCTCAACAATCCGTGCTCCCGGCACAGGCGTTTCAACAAGGGCAACAGCTAACAATAGCCAACATGTATGGCTTCAAGACACGTGGGAGTGATCTCATCTCAGTGCACTGTGACTTAAGACGGCCTAACAGAGGATCAATCGAAAAAGAGGCAACCATGAGCCGTGGGCCTTTGCTAATTTGTGCATTACACACAATGATGTTATTGTGTTTTAATTCCACATGATTGGCGGCATCCGGTTCCGGATTTGCCTGTCACTATGGTCAGCCAAAAAACGCCTGCGCCTACAGAGGGACCATGGGTCGCTTGCGCTGCACCATCCGCAGTTCCAACCACACATCCCATATGCAGTGTAAACTCGAAGGAATAAGACCAGGAGGCATGCGGATGGGAGCCACGTTTCATCAACGGAACCCGCCCGCACTCAACCACAGGCACGTCGTATTTGGGAATCAATCGCACACGAGGCGACAGCTGGACCGTAGTCCACTCCACACGGAGTGCATGGAACCACTCTTGGAGCCTAGCACGACCACAAGGACGGTGCACCCCGTCCCCTCCAGCAACGACCAACTGTCTCCTGGAGCCAGTATGGACGAGGTAGTGGGTACTAGACAGTTAGGCACCTTGTCAACATGCACATCAAGCGCAGCCACACCGGAGATATCAAACAACAGTCAATCACTTGAAATGACATCATTATCAAATAAAATATATATGTTAAAGAATACGGCTATGCAGACATAACACGTCCTTAAATTAGCATATGAAGCGTTGGTTAGCAGCGAAACCGCGATAAATACAAAATGTCCACAAGTTACTCAAAAAATACTACAAACACAACAAAGTTAACGTTAGTTAGCAAGTTGGCTAGTTAATCGATTATTCAGGTAGACAGAACAAACCAAATAAAGTGGAAGGAAATTTATCCGGCTTAAAACGACCAATTGTAAGTTGGTTTAGCGCAACTGTGGTGAAGAATCATCAGGAATGCAACATCAGCCTCACTTGTCTATCTACACAGCCACTAGCCTGAGGACATTGGTCTAGTTCTTTGAGTAGTCAAGTTTTGTTGGTTTTACTGTATGTGCAAAAGGTAAGTAAAATGGGTCTGAGTTAAAGCAGAATGCAAATGACTACAGCAAGAACTAGTCTCATGGGGGACTAAGTTGCAACTTCATAACTTCGTCAGTGGTAAACTACGTTGAATAAGAGTTGTGTTGAATATTTACTTCCCAGGTTGTGCGCTGGAATGTTGCCTTAGATAACGTGCTTGCAAATATAAATAACAGTAAGTGGAACGTTTGTATAGAAAACACAACTCAACGCCTACTTCCGGGACTAACATCTGTCCAATAGATTCGAACGGCCTTCAGAGTACGATTGCTAAACTTTTATGTACCGGCTCCAAGAGCCACTTTGCAAACGACCAAAAGTTAGAGTCGGAAGAATCGATTATCGGACGGGAAAGGACTTGTGGCACAGTTCAAATCGGTGGTAGCCTCAAAGCCATCCACGATACGCCGAATCGATACCCCAAGTGATTGAACGAGCGCCACTGCGCTCAGGTTATCACACTCTGAAAGTTGCCAGCCGCAATCTCCGTGCAACTCCACGCCATGCAGCGGCCAGAACAAGTTCATGTACGATGCTCGCGGCGACTGAGAGGAGGTTCTTCGTCCCGACCCATCGTTCGACACACACATGCTTCTTCGTGATAGGTAATATGTAGCAGCGAAACCGGTTGAGCGATAGTCGTCGCGATACCTGCTACTACTAGGTCAGAACAAGTAGCTTTAGTCGCGCTGGTCAGTCCATTTCGAATCAACCACTTGTGACCAGGTTTTCACAAGACTACTCTATTGCTTCGGTATTAATACAAAGTGAAAGCCACTTATAAAAAACATATCCCTTTGCAACTAAAAGAAAAATATGTTTAGAGAAGAGTAGTAGGGGGGAGTTGAATGGTACAGGTAGAAATTCGTCACATCTAGACTCACTCAGACAGCCGCCACACGCCCGGAAAAGCACTGTACGCGCGTTTCATCCTTTCGGGAATCATCAGCAGTGCGCATTCCATCGGACCCCTGGTAGGGCTCGAACCCGCAACTCGACTGTTGCCAGTCCGTGGTTGAGACCACTGAGCTACGGGGGACGGCAACGACCATCGTGAATAAGTTACTAAATGTTTGTTCGTCGGTGCGTTTTTCTCTAGCAACTCTTGATCCATGTAAACAGGAATCCGCGTCTCATTACATAAAATGGGAGGACCGGAGATTCTGGCCCAAAAATATTTCATCTGTGATTCTGTTATGTTCTTAAAGTTAACCTACTAAGTGAATTGGGTCACGAAACGATTAAAAATAAGAATAGATTTTGGAAAAAAGTCGATCAATGCATTCTGCTCAAAGAACTTGATCAGAAAGGTGTTCCCATGAAATATGTGAACATTTTACTTGCTCTGTACTCGAAAACCACAGACCGCGTCAGGGTCTACAGTGACCTGTCGGATAGATTTCTGACCACAAGTGGCGTTCGTCAGGGTTGTCCGATTTCCCCGTTTTTGTTCAATTTCGTCGTGGACTCCATCATGGAGTGTTCCCTTGCGGAGTCTCATGATGCAGGTGTTGAGGTCCTGCCTGGTGAAAGGTTAGTTGATCTTGATTATGCGGACGATGTCGTCTTGCTGTATAACGATGTTGGGGAGGTGCAATCAACCCTAAATAACCTCTCCAGATTGGTCCCGTTATTTGGTATGCGGTTCGCACTTACAAAGCGCGACGTGCTGCTGAAACACAATAACCCTTTTGATGATCCCTTAACCCTTGAGAACGAGGAAGTCGAGCTAACATCAGGAACGATGGGTGTGTAGCTACTGAGGTCAGTTCACGTCCTACAAAAGCCAGAACTGCCTTTTGAAGCTGCAACATCTTTGGTGACAGAGAGGGGTTTCCTTCCGTTTGAAAGGTCCTGTTTACAAGGCCACAGTGAGGGCCGTCCTGCTCTATGGTAGTGAGACTTGGCCCCTTCGGTCTGAAGATCTGAGGCGCCTTCAAGTCTTTGATCATCGTTGTCTGCGAAGCATTACTGGTGTCAGATGGCACCAGCGTGTCAGCAACGATGATGTGCGTAGGCGAGTACTAGATAGTGATAATCATTCTAGCTCCCTAGAACAACAGATAGCACTTAATATGTTGTGTTGGCTTGGGCACGTGCTACGCATGCCTTTTCACTACTTACCTAGGAGGGCTCTGTTTGGTCTGCCACGTGTTGAGTGGTGCAAAACTCGAAGTGGACAGAAGTTGACTTGGCAGCGGGAAATGAAGTCATTGAGGACCAAACAAGGGTGCCATCGGTCCCTCTCGCCTTTCGGGCCGGAGTCCACGTGCCTCGCGTTGTGCTTGGCTCGAGACTTTACAGGACATGGCTCGCAACCGACACCAGTGGCGCGTGTGCTGCCGTCTCCTAGTCGGATTGCCTGTTTAAAGTATGTTTGGTTCTGAGTTATCTGCGAAGTAATGGCTGATTATGACGTGGGGCAGTGAATGCCGCAAGGAAGCGCATTTGTTGCTGCCGCTTTATCTCTGCGCGATAGCCAGCTATTTGTGATGGTATGTTGTTGACAAGAGGTAGGCATCTTGACCATGAATGTTTGTTTAGAGCATAAGGGTTTTTTCCTATCAGTCCTCTTCTCTCTTATTATTCTTCGTTCCGTAAATCGTTATGGTTTTATGGCAGCGAAGCATCAGTTCAAATGGCTGATGTACTGCTGATGATGTTTCTCCTGTAAATATCACTATCTTACACATACACCTATCCTCAAACACCAACTGTTGAGGAGAGTGGATCAGTGAGAGAAAAACACATGCGTTAAGTAGGAAAGGACTTAGTAATTTCAAACAAAAAATAGAGCGTAGTGACTCACTTGACGGTTGTAAATCAATTCCTTGTAAAACAGCCTCCATACCATGTAGAAGCACGGTGTGAACTCGTTCGAAAGGGAGTGGCCTAAAGAGAGGATCAGAATGATTGGAAGAATAATGTTGTTGCCAATTGTAACACAGCCATGTTAGGGTGTAGTCTGGTGTCCCGCCTTTGCCTCAAGCCACGAGCACGCATGAAAGACAAGTTATGGAAGTAGTAATGAAAGCAAATACAAATAGTAACAAAACAAACAGAATAAAGAGGAGTGGAACAAGGAGATGACATACCGAATGTACAAAAGACAGCGCACAATATTCCATCCAAGTTTAGGAACAGATGTAAAAGCAGTGTTGCGGTGGTGTGTGGACGAGAGACTTTCAGCCAAAGCAATGATGTAATCGACAAGGGGGTGACACTCATTTCCTGCGGAAGCAGAGGGGTAGAAATTGACGACAGGGCGAGTGTTGTGGGGTATAAAATATTGATCCTGGTCAGTAGCCAATAAAAGGCCACACGGCTCGGGAATAGGTGGCAACCTCGCTAGGCAGAGACGAAGAAGGAAAGTAATCAGCTCATCCGACCCCGGATACTTAACATATTCAGCATCCAAGTTGTGGTCGCTCAAGTTGGTAAGGAAAGTCCCCAGATTGGGCAACACATCCTGAAATCGAAAACGCCTTAGTGACAATGAGAAATGGATAGATGCTTTGAAATTAGGCAGACGAGTCACTATCATCATTACAAATTAGCTGAAGGAGAGTAACCCACCACAGCTAACTGTTTCGCGATAAAAAAGATACATCAGAAAGTGATGGACTTAACATTAGAGAATCTAAAAACCAAAAAGCAAATAGCATATCGCTAAGTGTAATGTTATCCATGCAGTGAGATCGATGTTGGAGAGGGAGGATAGGCGGGATGGAGAGGGACAAATTCACAACACAAAAGCCATTGAGATCGGCTCCTTGCCAAGTCAACCAGTGTATGCAACCAAACGTGTTCATCGTCATTGTGACCGCATCCTGGCAGTCAAGACACACGAAAAGACGCCAAGTCCGAAGTGACGGCCTGCATTCCACTTGACTAAGTCACTGCTTGGCCACCACACCTATTCTCCCTTTCACACCCCCAAACAACGCACGTCGCGAGAGTCCGTGTGTTGGCATGCACAAAACGTGACCCAGCCATCGGAGCCTGGTGCGTGAAACAACGGGGCTGAGCGATTCACTTGTTTTTCCTGCACCAAAAACGCCACGCCGAACAGGCTCCTTGCTCACGCGGTGTTCCCACTAGACATAAGCTTCGCTGCGAAGCCAGCGATAATCGAACGTAGCTAACATCTGCCTGTTGATCTCGTAGGCAAGATTTCGCAACCGTACATGAGGGTTGAACGGACAGCTGCAATGTAAACTCTGCCCTTCAGGGCGAGAGTGATATCACGGCAGCGCCAAAGGAGATGGGCACAAGCAACTCGAGCTTTGCTATGCAGTTCGTGACACCCATTTCCAAGCGCTAATATAGCTGGCCAGATACTGGAATTTTTGGACGACTTCAAGCTGATCACCACCAAGGGTCAGCGCAGTAATTGGTCGCTGCCAATACTGGAGAAGGATTTTGCATTTCAAGATTTCAAAACACAGTCCGAACCGACTGACAGTCAGAGCTAATCTATCCAGTGCTGCTTGGCACGTTTGGGACCTGTTACAGATAAGGGTAATGTAGTCGGCAGACTAAGTAAAGAAGTCGCTCACCTGGAAGTAGCTCCACGCCTTGTAGGTCGTGTTTAGTGAATGACAGTTCTATAACGTGGTCGATGGTGAAGGTAAATAGGAAAGGTGAAAGCGGGCAGTCTTGTCTCACACGGATGGAGATGCAGAAAGGCGGCAACAGTTTGCCCGAACTATGCGCATACAGCGCTCTTATGACATTTACATATTTATCGGGCACACCCCTGAGCGGACAGTATCAAAGAGCACATCGATTCTTCGAATCGAAAGCGCCTTTGATGTCTAAGTACACGACTATAGCTGGTCGCCAATATATGTTACGGTGCTCCAACAATTGATGCAGTGAAGATAGGATCGATGCGGCCCCGACTTCGACGAAACCCGTTTTACTCCTCACGAATCTGGCGTTCACTGGTGCACTGGGGCATCACCATCATCACTGGGGCAGGACAGAGGCAAGCAAGTTATAGACGATGGAGATAATACTGATCCCTATATACCTGCCTCCCATGAAAATCGGGACCATAATGGAGCGGCTCCAATCGGATGCGACAAATTTCTGCTCTCACATTTTCATTAATAATTCGTGTAAATCATCCACAATAACAGGTCCTACGAGTTTGAATAGGACGGGAAAAAGATCATCTGGTCTTGCGGCCTTGTTCAATTTCAACAGTCTGATCTCACATTCGAGTTTTGCGTGTGAGGGTGAATCCAAGGGGACCGACCAGAGAGGAGGGAGACCAACGGCCGATAAGAAATATGACAACTCTGGGTGATTAAACTGCTTTTAGTGTTCCAAGCGATTTGACAACTTGTGGACAAGCTATCCACTCTCATCACATATAGCCTCATTAACGCCAGGTCTCCTGTTGCTCGTTTCCCGCAATAGACGAAATAACTTCCGATAGTTGTCTAGGGCAACGGCGGTTTCCATTTTCGATGCACGATGAGATCATCAGGCTTCGCAGTCTCTCCTCAGGCAGACGAGTAATGACAATAATTAAAAGTTTAAGAAATGAAGCCCCAAGTAAAAGCAACTGGTGTAATTAGTGACTAGTTCGACTCGCGGTGTGTGCTGAAGGTAAGGTAGTAAAATCAACCCAAACGTCAACTTGACTGTAGCTTCAAATGGGCGATTGCAAGGGTGCTTGTTGCATAACCGACGAAATGATAAAAAACATACGCGTCAAGAAACATAACAACCTGGTTAACTCACGCATTGCTTTCCAAGCCGTTCAATAATCGAACAACAAACAGCCGGTCATCACGCAAAAGAAATGGTAGAGACAAACCATATGTCTTATGCAAATAGAACAAGCAACTAGATGCCTTAGGCCACAACTGCCATCGAATAAAGCGGTGATTTGTAAATCTACATTTCCAGCCCATTGTTGAAGGGCAGAAATCCACCTCGTCAACAGGACACAAGCTACATGAAATGGGGCCTAAACACGAAGCTACACGTGTCGAAACGTGAAGATAAGGGAAACAGACAGCCGTAATTTCGAAAGTTGAAACCACATAGTGCAAACGAATAGCGCAAAAGCTACCACCAATCTATCCCACGGAAAATGACAAAGCTTACTCGATCAAAAAAGTGCCACTCAGACAAATCGAGAACAAACTTCATTTGTTGGTGCCGGTTGAAGATATCTGATGACAAAACCTAGAAAAGCAAACAATCAATTTGAACGGGATTATGAAACCAACCGAGTGTATGATACTGAATGAGTTGTACCGCTGAGAGCATCTATGAAGGAATCGAACGAGACAGTCCAGTAGTGCGGCAGAAGGATGTATCGTAATGGCGATCGAAAATACCTGCGTGAAAAAGACAATGGAACAAAGTCTAATAGAGCTTTTCGTTTGCGCGGTAAATTATTTAAGGTACAACAACGGTCAACGAGTACGAAAGCATTGCAGGATGAGCGACTAAGGAGAGAAACAACAGAATTTCCCCTAAAGTGACAGATATGTCAAGCAATGGCACGGCTAAATAAGGAATGAATATTATCGATAGATAAATCCCAACGGAGAAAACAGATCAAGGTGGAAAAAGATTTCCACTAGTGACCAAACAAGACCAGTTTGACTTTTACTCAACTTGATAAGCCGGATCTGGTCGTGCTTGATAATAAGTTTGATAGTGTGCCTACCAAAATGACGCCACCGCCTCGATTATTGGTTCCAGGAAGTTACTAATTCTTGAAAGGGTAGATGGGCTGAAAAGCCATCAGCATCGTTCAACAAGTTAGTTAGAGAGGAGAAAAGTCCCAGCTATTGTGCCACAAAACAACTCAAATTAGATGGTGAACAATCACCATGACAAGGGTGCTGGAATCGTTGGAAGAGTCAATCCACAGTAAATGCCCAATGGGCGCCTGTTAAACAAGATTATCCTAACTCAACACCAGCGATAAAGAGGTTGAGGCGTGACTTCAAGTCAACCGTGGCTCTCATCTGCTTTCCCAAGCTACATTCTTCGGGTTCTTAGTGGGAAAGAAGCGTTTGGTCAAATGTGATTCGTGCCGAACAGTTCACGGGCCCTCGTGGGAGCAGGTGTATTGTAGCTGCTACCAGCCATAGAGATATGTAAATCTAAGAACGAACGCTACCAAACTACTAGTAGGTTTAATGAAAATAACATGCTTTAGGTGATACATTTGTGACCATGATCAAAGGTAGACTGGACGTTTGTACTCTACTGCTCAATTTGAGAAGAGTGACAATACGCTTAGGAGTAAGCCGTGCTTGCACTGCAAGAAATGATTCGAGACGCCAAAGATGTGAGCCACCGATGGACAGAATGTTGAGTCAGTTTGTCTAACCTCTAACTTGTGACAGGGCAGATATGAAAGGATATAAAAGAAGTGGAGATGTCACGCGCTAGATCTCAGAGGTCGGAAAACCAATGTGTATGACTAAGATTCACAGATGGTAGAAAGAGAAGTAAGTGGAGATCAAGCAGATTGTAGGTTTATAATGATCAAATAGCGGTCGTCAAATAACACGAAGCAGAAAAAAACTGTATTAAGCGACTAAATCAGGTTCTACTGAAGATTGTCGCAATCATGCAACGCAATAATGAAGCTGGCGCTTACCTCTCCAAAATCATTCTCTACATATGGGAGGAGATCCTGTTTTGTAGAGTTCAAAACGCACTTAAATAAAGAAACGAAAGTTTCAAAGCAATCTTTTCCACAGTGCGCTATACGAAGACGCTCAAATCGTTTCTTGATAATTCGAATGAGAAATACAATCTGGTCGTGGTCGGTGCAATCAGAGCAAACAGAAGCGACAGAGGAATTTACAACGTCAAGCAGTGGAGCGGCAGCCGTAGGTGAGCTTGACTCGCTTGAAGGAAGAGAGGCGAACGCCGGAGTTGTCGTTTTCCGTTCTGTGCACTCAGAATCGTGTGCACCAGTGGACGGGTGATCGAGTCCCATAAATAAGTCCAATATCTCTGAAAGAATCTAGGTACAAATGAGCGGTCACTGAACGTACCTCAGCTGCCGAGGAGTGAAACTTGCCAGTAGAACTGCAGATAACTTCACGAAACAGTATACCACCCAGCTATCGTATGCGTTAGATGACAAAGAACAAACCTCTATGCTCGCTGAATGCGAGATATGAAAAATCATTTTAGAACGATCTGGAATCTTCCTGAGAAGGAATGCCAAGCACTCAGAGGTGAAACGAGGGATATATTGCACGCTGCAGTTTAACAAAGGGGAGAACATACTACCACGTCGTGAAACAAATCAGAATTACTTCATGGTCCGTTCAACATCCCTAAGCATTGGTCTGTGTAAGAAATACACCAAATGCGCTAAGCAGTTAAACGCAGACTGTAAGACATCCGCCTGCTTACAATGGCTCAGAATAATGTTGGAGATATCGGAAAGAACGTCCTCCAAATATGTGAAAAAGTCTTCGCGGAGATCACAGCATAAAGCAGCAAAAAGACTGTGGTAATCAGGGAACATGAAAATAGTGCGTACTCGAGAACAGGAGGAAAATGCTCAGGGCCACGGTGTTTGAGGAATGAACGGAGCTCCGAAATTAAGAAATGCTAGAAAGTGTTTGTAAGGTGAATAAGGTTGCCAACTTGGTGGAAAAATATTAATTTCAAGCTGAGGACGTAAGGAGATAGACGACTTCTAAGCGATGCTGAAAAGGTTAATCAGTGCAATTAACATACTCAGCTCAGCATCGGATGTCGAACTACACCATTTATCCAAAGAAATGGCGAAATAACTATCGGTTGCATCCTGAAATGTCAAAAGTAATTTATCTTTGAATTAACATACATCGCTTGCAGTTTCAAAACTGCTTCTGAAAGATAAAACAACTTTCCGCTTAATTTCATCCTTGTAATTAGAGAACTGGAATAGTTCGTGACAGCAAATAAGTAGCCATACTCTAAATGTGTTTGCCATTGGTACCGAGTGTAGTATGCTTCTGATCGAGAGGGGTTCCGTGTCCAGGGCATAAATGGGTCGTAATAAACCGAGGGAGCTGAAATGTAAAACAGATACCTCGTAGGCGGCAAGATAATTGCATCATAAAACACCTAGTAGGAGAGACAGAGAGCTGGATGGATGGTGCGCATGACTTACACCTTGTGGCAAACTGGATACCGTTGCCACAGCTGCCGATGGAGAGCTGAGCTCGAGGTGAAAGGATGAATAGCGTGAAAACGAACCGGAGACGGCAACACTAACAAGCTCGAAAACGAAATGGGATGACAAATGGAGGAGAAGACAACAATAGTCTTTTACGCTAGACGACATCATACGTGTTGGCTTGCTACAGAGACACTTTCTGACGCGGTACGAAAGGAGATAAGAAAGTCGTAAGTTTATACTGAAATTTTTTTGAATGAACGAAATTCATCCCAAATGTATCCAACAGAGTTAGGTTGGGGTATATAAACGGTCATTCATGGCTTTCCAACAAGCACCCGCGCAGAATGAAATTACGATTTTATTAAAAATTAGACCTTTAGGCAAATATCACCATCATCAACATTACACATTAGCTAAAGGTAACACACTCTATATATTGTGCCGCAATACAAAAATATAAGATAAACGAAAAAGCGATATAAAAAGATTATAGAATACCACAGGAATAGGTAACATACTGCACAGTAACACATTACGCCTCAAAAAAGATACCGTGGTAGGAGCAGGAAGATAAGCTGTATGGGGAGAGACATAGGAACAACATAAATGCCACTGAGGTCGGCTCCTTGCCACGTCTACTAGTGTGTCCAAATAAACGTGTTCCTCGTCATCGGGAACGCAGTCCAGCGGCAGTCGGGAGACAACAACTGAGGTCAAGTTCGAAGTGAAGGCATTCATTCCTCTTTACAAAGAGATTACGGCCTCCACTCTTCTTCTTACATCCACAACCCCGCGTGCAAACAACGCACGTCGCTGGAGTCAGTAACCTGGCATACGCAACATGTGGCCCAGTTATCGGAGCCTGATGCGTGAACTAACGGTGCCGAGCGGTGCACTTCCTTTTTCTGTGCCATAAACAATGCATCGAACATGCACATTGCTAACGTGGTGTTCCCATCAGACATGGGCTAAGCCGCAAAGTCAGCGATAAGCAAACATAACAATCCTCTTTATGTCTATTGAATTGATGCACCAAGTTTCGCAACGGTACAAGAGTGCTGAATGCACGGCTGGATTGTAAATTCTGCCCTTCAGAGCAAGACTGAAGTCTCGCCGGCGCCAAAGGTGGTGGAGACTGGCAAAAGCCCCAAGAGCTTTTGTTATGCGGTTTATGCACTCACCTTCCATTCCAGTGCTGTTGATATAGCTGCCTAGTTACTTGAATTTCTTGAAGATTTCCAGCTGATCACCACCGAGGATCAGCGCAAGAACTGGTCCCTGAAAAACCTAGGAGAAAGAATATGCATTTCGATGGTACAAAGCATAGCCTGATACGACTGACGGTAGGAGTTCATTTATCCAGGGCTGATTAGCACAATTGGGAGGTGTTAAAGACAAGCGCAATGTCGTCAATAAACTCTAAGACAACAAGTCGCTCACCTGGGAGCAGCTCCATGTGTTTGGTGAAAGCAGACTCTATGACTTAGTTGGATGATAAACAGGAAAATTGACAGCGGCCAACTTGGCTGCACAACGCTGGAGTTAATAAAGGCCGGCGACAGCTTGCAGTAAGCCCTCACTCTGTCCGAGCTACGCGCAAAGTGCTCGGATACTGTTTACATATTTCTCAAGCACACTAATCTTCAGTAAACAGTCTCAAAGAGCACATCGATTCACCGAATCGAAGGCACCTTTGATGTCGAGGAGAACAACTACGGTGGCTCGGCAATAAATTTCGCGGTGTTCCGATAATTAGTGTCATGTGAAGATGTGATCGATACAGCCGCGACTTCGACGAAACCCGTCTTGCTTCTCACGAACAAGGCTTTCATTGATGCTAGTCAGTGTATGGAGCACCACAGACGCAAGCAACTTAGAGGCGATGGAGATCAGACTGAAACCTCTAGGTTGCCTTTCTTGAAAAGCGACCCAACAACGGAGCGACTCCAATCGGATGCGACAATATGCAGCTCTCACACTATTAGTAATAATTGTTATAAATCATTAAGAAAAGCAGGTCTTCTTAGCTTGAAGAGAGCGTGAGGAAGATCATCAGGTGTTGCGAACTTACTCAGTTTCAACAGTCTTACCTCGCGTTCGACTACCGCGAGTGAGGGTGGACCCAAGTGAACCGTCCAGGAAGTAGGGAGACCAATCGCAGATAACAAAGATGGCAACTCTGGCTGATTAAAGTGCTTTCCAAAATGTTCGACCCAACACTCCAAGCGTTTTGACAACCAGAAGATAGGCTGTCCACTCACGTCACATATAGAATCACTAACATTATGTCTATCATTATGGCTATCAAAGGCAGTGACCGTTTATATCTTCGACGCACGATGAGACTACGAGGATTCGTGGTCTCTCTCCAGGCTAGCACGCAGTTTCGCCCTTAGACGTTTGCGAGTCTCATTTTATTCGCTTCCTGCCGGACTGTGTCGGAGAGCACCCAGAAATTCCAAAGACTGCATAAAGACCCGATATCCAGGTTCGCAACTTGATTTGCCACATAAATACATGTCCGTTGTTAATAACGTCTGGTGGATATGCGACCAGTGGCCATCAAACGTATTCAGAGAGCGCTTGCTCAATCAGAATACCAGCGTACTTCGTTACGTATGCAGGACATCTGGCTTCACCAGTTAGCTAGTTTCTGTGCGCTCAAAATGTCCTCGCATGCGCTCAGCGGAGCGAACTGCAAGAGCGGCACAAACGAGTCCGTGGTCAGAGTCCACGCTCGTGCTCCAACTAAAGCGAAGGTTTGAACAGATCCTATACAGCAGTAACTGATCGAGAGGTGAACAATTTGCGTCCATTTCTGGTGGGTGTCATGTCATCCTCAGGCGACGGTTTTGACGGAAGTTAGTGCTCGCAAGAAATATGCGAGCATTTTCTCACAAATGAAGTAACTGCCCACCGTCATCATTCCGGGGACCTACACCATGTTGTCCGCTTAAATGCAGCTCATCAGTGGAAATTATGCCATTTTGGGTGTTGCGATCACCAGCACTACAGCATCGATATTTATTCCGTAACGAAGGAGCTCGTTCAGTTGGTGAGAAAATTAGTCTTTTACCGAGTAAGGGGTACAGTTTGTGGGCGCGTAGGTCGCAATGACAAACAGGCACCGTTTGTCTGCGCGCGACTTCGTAGCTTTGAACGGACCGACCAAACGGACAACACATAACCGGCTACTGATTGAGATGCAATCAATCAATGCCGCTTCAGCCTGGGAGTTCAGAGCAATGTCCGCACCAGACTGATCAGCACCTGAAGTTGCATTATCTCCAGACAAAAGCAAAGAGAAAGTGCCGCTAGTGTCGCTTGTGAGAGGTCGCAAGGTAGTCATGGAACTTGAAGTTTGCAGGCGGTTTCGTGACAGGCAGCAGATATCGATCGAGAGGGTCGCCATCATCGGGCAAGTGCCGCCTGTTGACCGATCTGCAAGAAAGTGCGCACGCTGAAACATGCCAGTCTTAGGAGGATCGAGGGGTCCAAACGGAAAGGGATGAAGTGGTTGTCCGCTTGGTTGAACATGGACTTGTCAATTGAACTGGAGCGATGCTCTGCGATTTCGTGAGTTAAAAGTAGAAGACAAAAGACCATTGGAGTAAAAGGGGGACGATAAAAGTGAAGAAGCGTAAGAGGGAGAAAAAGAAGATGGGAAGGTTTGAGCATCAGCATCCAAACCTCTATCCACCCCGCTCGATGCAACAGATAGGATACCGTTGATTATCCTCTGCGACGACCAGAGAATCAGGAAAATGTTCGACGAAAGATTCACTGTTTTGCGTGGGTAGGATACTGTTAGCTTGCGCAGCCCTAGATAGTAGAACGATTAGAATTCTCAACTAAAGCCTTTGGTTCAAAAACCTGACCGCAACGCAGCGGGTTTGGCGGTGGGCTACAAGAAGGCCGTTTTAAGGAATAAGGAGCCACCCTCACTCCTACACCAAAATCTGGACGGTCAGGAGAGCGAGTTTGTCTGGCCACTAACCACTGACTAATCTAGTATGAGTGGCTCTGGAGGTGCAAGAAGCATCATCAAACACAGCTCAATGGATCACCGAGGCAAACAAACCATCGCACCACGGTAAAGTCTAGTCACGGCGCTCTCCTTCATTTTAGGCATTTGCAGACGTGTATCGCATTGTCAAGGATTAAACATCTATTTATTTATAATAATACTTAACAGCAAGTCTAGACGTACTACGTGATTTATTTTCATATTCGCTTTTTGCTTTTAAGAGTGACACGCCCAAATGGGACGGCTGACCGTCTGCGGCCAGGGTTGTTGCGACACAATACTCCAAAAGGGACCACTACGGTAGCAGTGAACACAGCATGATCCATGCGCGCACATCCCTGACTACTAGATCAGATAGATTGTTCCAGTCATCTACCACACGAGCTGAGAAAGTAACATTGAACCATCCTCCACTTCAACAGCTTCGAGTGGCCATATGTCGAACTATCCGCACAAAAGTGAAAGGACTCATGCAACTTATTCCCCGTCTCACGTCGTAGAATACGAATGGTGTAAATCAAGTCAATACGACGGTTATGACGGCGAAACTACAGGAAGAACAAGCTCATTTGTCAAAGTTCATGATAGTAAATCAGCTTCCAAAGCATCGAGACGGATTTCGATCAGAGCGCAAACTGTATTCAAGAATCGGACGCACATGAGAGCTGAAGAGAAAAAGATTTCTTTTTATAAAAGATTATCCTATTGGCAGCAGCAACGTTCTTCAAGGCGTCCTTGGTTGTGCGTGAACTGCGAAACAAGTACTCCAAGTCACTTCCCGAAGGTTGCGTTGCTGAGCAGGACGCCCCCAGTGTTATAAGCACCAAAGGGGTCAAAAGCACTAATTAAGTTGGTTGATAGGTAGCTGCCACTCTAATGACCAGCTGTGCAACCGGTCTAATGTTGCTTGTAGTCGGTCAGTATTCTGGGTACCTTCAGCCACAGCTTTAGAACACCACCATATATCTGGCAATTAGCTTGGAGTTTTGATGGAATATCATTAATGAAGAGCTCAGGATGAAGGATAGAACCCTGTGGAACCCATTTGATCATAATAAAGGGGTACAGCAGGTATCATCCACCAGAGGAGAATTTTCTCGGAGATCAATTCCAAGGAGTGAGAAGACGTCCATGAGGGACGCTGTCTTGCTGAAATCAACAAAAACAATATCAATGCGATTGCTGGCACTCACTGAGTTCGCACACCACAAGCAGGTTGGTAATATATGGGCGTGCCCTCCTAACACCTTGTTAAGTAGTAGTAATTGTATCCAGTTTCGAAATGAAGCTGAAGAGCCCGTCAAAAACCCTCTCTACGGTCTTGTAAATGATTGACGCTATGACTTTCCAGAATCCTGCCGATAGCTTTCTATGTGGATAGGCCTCATCATTCCTGCTTCCCAATCAAGTGAGAGGCGACCAGCTTCAAGGGCGTGTCAAAATAATTGGCAGATTGGCTCCGCGACATGCTCAGCCACTGTCTTAAGGAACGACGGATGCAAATCATCAGGGCTTGGTGAGGAGTCCAGGTCCAATGTACGAAGAAGTCTCAACATCATGTCCGCGGTGATTTCGATGCGCTCCAAGGGAGTGGGGTGTGAGCAGTCAGTGATTAGCGGGGCCTCAGCCAAATACACAAACTAAACTGTGAGTTTAGGAGACAAGCTTTCACCACGTCGTCGTGATGTAGCTCCCTTTTCTTGCGAATACAAAGCAAGTATGCCACAACCCGCCTTAGTACATCATTTCATGTGCGAGTAGATTTTCGGGTCACTCAAGGATCGCTCCGTTAAGCGACGTCCATACCGCTCCCGCTTCTCGTATTTTTTGAATGTATACAGGTTCCTGATAGTTTTGCAATCAAAAGACTCAGACAGCGATCGCGAGAATTTGGATGTGCCCGAGTTTTAGTCTTCTATGTAGTAGGGATCTCAAGGTCCGACCAATCCGGGGAGGGCCTTTAAAAAAGGTCAGCCGGCAAACGTTGGTACAACTTCGTCGATAAGAGACAAATTTGGAGCACATGTTCCGAGCAACATCGAGATCCAGATTCTGAGGAGTGTTCCAGTCCATGGTGCTTGCGGCCATTTGGAGGCGAAGTGGAGCAGCGTCCCAGCGTAAATACATTTTCCTGCTTGCAAATGCTGTGAATAAAAAGTAGGAATCGTGTACCAAAATTTTAATCACGCAATAATGAAAGCGTAATGCCAAAGCGTAAATGGTTTGAGAGACAGAAATTCGACCCAAATGTGTCCAACTGGGACGGCTAGGGGCATGAAAAAAAGACCACACAGTGCGCCAAAACGGCCACTCATGTTGACTAAAATTACGATTTCATTAAAAAGTAGAATCACGGGCATCATTCATGCTATCAGGGGTTGTGGTCCTGACAGCACAAGTGTCCATCGAGTGACCGGTTTCTGTCAGATTTCAATCCGGTAACTATCCGATTACTGTCCGTAAAAAGCTACTACGAAACAAACTTCGGACGATAATCGGCCACCAGAACCCAGACTTATGTGCTCAAAAACGGTTCGTTTAGGTTCTGTGTTTGCCCTGACCGGCTATCACAATGACTCATGTTGAGGGACATGCCGCCGACAAGTCATCAATCACTTCTGTTCCGATTACTTAGCATTTTCATTCCAATGATAATCGGACAGTCAAAACAAAAATCAACTGCAATTACTAATGCAGGTCAAGTCAGGTTCCAAGTAAGAAATAGGTACAGGCCTAACGAGCGTCCTGTTTCTGGTACCGGCAAGAAAACCAGGGCCTCCGGTACTTTGACGTTTAGGTTGCTTCCCTTGCTTCTGCAAAAAAAGTGAAGCAATGAAAAGAGCAACCACTTTACTTTCTTGGACCCTAAACTACAAGGTCTGATAATTGTCAATGAATTCTGTGAAAAGGTGCAACCAACACTATTAAAAGCATTTCTGAAGGCTTGAACAGTGGTACTTCCAATCAAGGCAGAAGATAGCTTGTTCCAACTGTGAACTAAGGATTCGCAAGTTTACCCTAGTTTCAAGCCTGGACCTCTGGTGCATAAATTAATGTTCATGTCCCCGCAGATGATTGGAGGTAGCTGGCTCAAACAGGTATGAAGACCTGATACAACTAAGGCCCTTCGTAATGTTGAACGTCTCTACCAAGTCACCTCACAATCTGCGCCGATCCAAAGAAAACAAACGTAAGCTCCTAAGGCGTTCATCACATAAATTCCCACGCTGACCCTCAAGCACACTAAGCGCCAATTTTCGGACCTTTCCTATGGCAACAACATCCTTTCGGAGATACGGTTCCCAGCGCAACGAGGCTGGATTTTACCGTAGTGCGACGGTTTGTGTGCCACAACGATCCATTGAGCTATGCTGGGTGCTGCTATTTTTGCACCTTCAGAGCCACTCATACCAGATTGGTCAATGGTTAGTGGCCAGACAAACTGTCTCCGGGTGCACAGCAGCCGGCTGTAACTTACCGGAACGATGCCTATCCGTTACCGGTAGCTCAGTCAGCTTGCACCAGTTGTTTTTTTCTCTCTCTCCTTTTTTTCTTTGTATTGCGGCACAGTAGCTGAGGTGTTCCCGACCTCCAGCTAACGTGTATGATGATGATGATGACTCCTGGTCCTCCTGGTTGGGGGTTTTGATCAAGGTGGCTCCTTACTCCTTAAAACGGACTGCTTGTAGCCCAACGCCAAACCGGTTGGTTAGCGGTCAGGTCTTGGAACCAAAAGCTTTGGTTGAGGGCCCTATTCGTTCTACTGTCTAAGCCTGGGCAAGCTGACAGTATCCTACTCACGCAATACAACGAACCATTCGTCAAACAATTTTCTGATGCTCTGGCCACCGCAGAGGATAATCAACGGTGCCATATCTGCTGCATCGAGCAGGACGGACAGGAGTTTGGATGCTACTTCTCAAGCCTTCCAATCTTCTTATTCACCCTCAGCGTCCCGTCCCAACTTCATTATTATCCCCCTGTTTTCATCCCCAACTCTTAGCACTCTCCCACCTTTGATAGGCGTTAACCTTCTAGTTTCAACTCACATGCGAACGCTGAAGGTCATTCCTGTCCTGTTGATAAGCCCATAGCCAAGCAAGCGGCCAAGCCCAGTTCGTCGGCTTCTATTTGGAGCCCTTGATCATCTTTCAGATTACCATGCCACAACGTAGGCACATTGCTAAAGGTCGGTCAACAGGCAGCACTTGCCCGAACATTAGAGACCTTCTCGATCGATAACTGCTGCTTATCGGAGACCCGTCTGCAAGACTCGAGCTCTGTTCTCACCCTGTGACCCCTTCAAATGACAGCAGCCGCACCTTCTCATTGCACCTATCCGGTGACGATACAGCTTCGAGCACCGGCCAAGCCGGTGTTGTTATTGTCCCGAGTCTCCGGGCTGAAGCGGTACTGGTTGATTGGATTCCAATCAGTAGCCGGATGTGTTCGGTCGGAATGGCTGGCTCGTTCAAAGCCTTGAAGTCGCGCGGCACTAACAGGTCATCAGGTGGACCTCAACTCGACATTTTGTGTCATATATCGGTACACAAACGCCAGAGCCTCACGTTTGCCGAGGCAGTGGCCAAAAAAGCATTGTCAAACACTATGCGTCCAGAAGCAAGCGTTCGTTACGCTCGAACTCCCTTGGAGTTAATGATTCCTCCACAATCTGTAGTCACTGTTTACTTCGCTTGCATGTGACCACCTGCTTGCAACTTATCGATATCTATTTTTAGGAGATTATCATTTTATATGTTGTCCGTTTGCAAGTGAACAGAGGGTACGAAATCGTACCATCTTGCAACATTCGTCTACTGATTGTGCTATTCAAGTTAATACAGGGAACTCAATGATTTAGGTGGCTATTCGTCACCGCTGCCAACGCGCCCACAAACTCTAGTGATGATTCGGTAAAAGACGACCTCTATAACCAACTTAATGAGCTCCTTCGCCACAGAAGAAGCTCAGACACTGTAGTGCTTGCTGGGGATCTGAACGCTCAAGTTGGGAGATTATCCACCGATGAACTGCATCTGAGCGGCCAACAAGGTGTAGGTTCCCGTAATGTTATCGGTGAGCGGTTACTTCATTTGTGGGAAGATGCTCGCTTATTTCTTGCGAGCACTAATTTCCGACACAGCACCCACCGGAGGCTGACTTGGCCCTCACCAGCCTCGAAGTAGCTATGGACACAAATCGATCCCATTGCGACCAGATATCGTTGGAGAGGGTGCGTGCAAAACTGTCGATCGAGGTGGAGCACATGTGTGGACACTGACCATGCACTTGTATGTGCTGTCCTGCGGGTGCGTTTTGGCGGTCGCTCTCGACGACGCTGTGAACATATAGACACCAGCAAACTGGCGAAGCCAGGTGTTTTGATTGCGTATCGAAGTACGCTGACGTGCGAGTTGAGTAAGCGTCCACTGGATACAATTGAAGGTCACGGGTCGCATATTCACCGAACCTTACTAGCAGCAGGCAAATCCTCATGTGGTAAGTCTAACAGCTAACAAAGACATGGGATCTTTTCGCAGTCTCCGGAACTTATCGATGCACGCCGACACATTCCGGCTGGAAGCGAACATAACGAGTCTCCCAACAATATCAGGACAAAACTCCGTGCTATCATCATAATCATCAACAGCAGTACATCATCCATTTGAGCTGATGCTTCGCTGCCATATAACTGATGACCTATGGAATGAAGAATAAGAGGGAGAGAAGGGGGACTTACCTGAAAAACTTAATGCCCTAAGCAAACATTCAGGATCAAGGCGCCTTCACCTTGTGTAGACGACATACCGTCACAAACAGCTGGCTATCGTGCAAAGATAAGGCGGCATCGGCGAGACAGCTTCCTTGCGGCTTTCACTGCCACGCGTCATAATCAGCCATTACCCCGCAGATAACTCAGCAGCAAACACACTTTAAACAGGCAATCCAATTAGGAGACCGCAGCAGACGCGCCACCGGTGTCTACTGCGAGCCATGTCCTGTAAAGTCTTGAGCCAAGCAGCTTCCTTGCGGCTTTCATTGCTCCACATCATAAGTAGCCATTATCCCGCAGATAACGGCTGACTTGACGAACTACTTCCCCGTGGTGCCAGCTGGGTGGTTCGGATGTACCCCGTTCCAGAAAAGTGTTCGGCGACAATATTCTACCTCGGTGGGGCATTGTATTCCAACAACTGCGCTGATTTCATGGGGAGTACTGGGAGTCTGTGTGGTGATCTACCAAGCAAAGACGCATGAACTGAACATCCAGTCAGCGCCTCCCAATGTGCGCGATTCCCTAAATTCGCCCGGCTACCTTGCGGGTAGGTTATTTAACCAAAGGATCGGGGTGGGCTCCTCTAAGTCAACTCCCTACTTCGGCTTGGGCAACCGGGAAGTATCACGCCCTCTCACAAAACCATGGACTGTACTACAACGTGCTCATTAGCTACTGTTTCTGCTTCTCACATTCACGCGACTTCATCACACGCCAATTGTCCGTTTGCTAACAATCCTCACTTTCCGTTACCCAATTCATGTGTTCAACAATCTGGCTGCGATTCCGGTTGCGACGCGGACCAAAGAGTTAAACCTATGGCTCTCCTTCGTCCCCGATTCTCGTTCCGTCTGGCGTGCTTCAACGTTCGGACATATGCAGAATGGAGAGCAAGCCGGTCTAGCGCGCACCCTAAAGTCCTTAGACACTGATGTCTGCTGCTTTTCAGAAACCCGGTTGCAAGACCCCAGCACTGTGCTTACATTGACATCCCCCACTGACCACGAAGCCAGATATCACCTGCGTCTTTCTGGAGATCGAGAAGCAGCCTCAGCGGGTTTGGCTGGTGTAGGTATAGCACTAAGTGACAAGGCCGAGGCGGCACTACTGGACTGGTTCCCGATTAACAGCCGACTATGTGCAGTGCGACTTCGGGGTTCATGTAAAATCAACAAGCGCCGCGAAGAGAAACGCAACTTGTTTGTGATCTCCGTGTACGCTCCAAATGACTGCAGTGGCGACTCGGTCAAGGACGAATCCTACCGGGATCTACATCAGCTCTTGACTAATGCCAAAATGTCGGATGTTGTTACCCTGGCTGGGGATTTTAATGCACGGGCTGACTGCCTGTTACCATACGAACGCCACCTTGGTGGTCATCACGTGCTCGATGAGAACCGCTCTGATAACGATGAACGGTTTCCCACATTGTGCGAAGAGAACCATCTGTTTCTCTCGAGTACTAACTCCACACGTACGAAGAAGCGTTCCGCAACGTGGCGTCCCCCTTAGCCAACACATCCGTGGTCTCAAATTGATCACATTGAAATTAGCTTCAGCTGGCGTCGCAGCGTACTGGACTGCAGGTCAATTTGGTCTACCTTCCTTGACTCAGATCATGCACTGTCTGCGCGAAAATCTGTATGTGTTTTGGGGGGTCCCGAAACACAAAGCACCGCAACATTGGTGTAAACAGGTTAACTGATTCCTCTGTCCAAGCGAGCTATCCGTCTTCATTGGCATATGTACTCATTTGCAATCCACCGCAAGACGTGGAGCAACACTGGACTTGTATACGGAAAACAATGACCATTTTCGGACAGTCAAGCTGCGACTTAACTCGACGCCCCTGAAGCCTTGGATCTCTGCTCGTTCCCTGGAGCTGTTCGAACGCCGCAAACATATCCCCTCGGAATCAGATTGCAACGAGCGGCGCTGTCCTGCCAACCGGCTGCTCAAGCAAAAGCCTACGCAAGGATCGCGAGACATGGTGGTCTGAGCGTGCTTTAGAGATGGAGACTGCTGTCCTCTCTGGCAACACTCGCAGGCTTTTCTAACTCATTCGGTTCACTGGCCTCAGAAAGCGTGGTGTCAGTGAGGTCATTTGTGAGGTGGATCAGTCTCCAAACACCAACCAACAGAGACGTATGGACCGCTGGGCCGAGCACTTTCACTCGTAGTTCAACTGACCGCCACCATCCATCGGCATATGCAGCACACCTTGTTGTCCACCCTGGCTCGTCACAATGAATCCACCCAGTGAAGCGGAAGTCTGCCTGGAGATTCGACGCTTGAAACTATTCAAGAATGTCGGCTCAGACGGACTTGCTCTGGAGTTTTTCAATTACGGAGGTGTAGCGATCATTAACCAGCTGACCGCGCTGTTCGCAAAAATATGGCATGAAGAGAAAGTGCCTTCCTCCAGGGGAGAATCAATTTTTGTCCCGATTTTCAAGAAAGGCGCTCGCACTTCATGTGTAAATCATCGCGTGATCAGTCTTATTTCAGTTGCCACCAAGCTATTGGCATCCATTCCGCTTCGCAGAATATCCCCAGTACGTGAGTCATACTACCGTGAAGAACAAGCTGGTTTCCGTCCCGGCCGCGGATGCGTGGATCAAATCTTCACACTTCGCCAGCTCCTCGAACATCGCCACATTTATCACAGGCCCACTATCGTTGCATTCCTAGACATACGTGCCGCTTTTAACTCCGTTGATCTACCTGCTTTATGGCGTTGCTTGCTAAAGAACGGGGTGCCAGGGAAATATACCGCCATCTTACGAGCGCTTTAACTTCAAACATCCGGCAGAGTGAGAGTCTATGGCAAGCTTTCCTTGCAATTCGCTGGCAATAGCGGCGTGCGGCACGGCTGCCCTATGTCCCCATTCCTCTTCAACTTCGCAATAAAAGACGTTCTGTCGAATGCTCTAGAAGGTTTCCAACATTTTGGCCTAGAGCTTCTACCGGGTGAGCGCGTGACCGACTTAGATAATGCTTGGGATATTGCCTTACTTGGTGACGACCGTCAGGGTATGCAACTCATTCCGGATCGTTTGGCGGTTGAAGCATCTAAATATGGCATGAGCTTCGCCCCATCGAAGTGTAAAGTATTGCTCAACGATTAGCTGTCAACTGCTCCCGTGCTCACTCTCCAAGGTGCACAACTTGAACAGGTAGATAGTTTCGTCTACCTTGGGAGCTGTGTTTCTGCTGACGGCACTATTAACAAAAAAGTTTCTCTTTGTATCACTAAAGCTCGATCAGCATTTATCAATCTGAGGCACTTGTAGCGTCGTCGCGATGTCTCATTCTCGCTAAAGGGCTGCGTTTACAGCGCATCAGTTCGCTCAGTACTGTTGCATGGGTGCGAGTCCTTGCCGATTCGCGTGGAAGACAAACGTCGTCTTTCTGCCTTCGATAACGGTTGCTTAAAGAGGATCGCTCGTGTTTGGTGACAACATCGAGTTACCAGTAATGACGTTCGACGTCGCATCTTGAGGAATATGAGTATTCCGTTTAACAAACTGGTTTTGTTGTGCCAGTTAAGATGGCTCGGTTACGTCCTACGCATGGCACCTGAGCGTCTACCGCGTCGCGCTCTATTCGCTCTTCAAGGACCTGGCTGGAGGCGACCGCGTGGTGGTCAGCCTTCTACATGGCAGCATCACATGAAATCGCTGACGTGTCTAGCCGCTGTTGGACCCGTACGTCTTCCAGGATGGGGACCCAAAGATGAGAAGTGCCAATGGCTTCACACTCTTGAAGACATGACCCACAACCGGGATCAGTGGAAGAATTGTGTACAGTATTGTTCTGATTCACGTTTAATACTTCAAATATTGAAAATGACAAAAAAAGCAAAATCGGTGTGTGAAAAACAAACTAAAAATGTTCTACTTTTTGTCAAAATGCTTTTTTCTTCCCGCGACATATTAGCTGAAGTGTGTTGCTCAAGTTCAACTACTATGCCACGATGATTATGAGATAACTCTCCCTTATCTTCTGATCTCCATGGTTTTCTGTTGGCTCTATGTCTAGTTGTCAGACTGCTGAGATCACACACACACACCGTAGACAACTTAGAAGCAAACACGCTTTAAACAGGCAATCCGATTAGGAGACGCCAGCACACGCGCCACTGGTGTCGGTTGCGAGCCATGTCCTGTCAAGTCTCGAGCCAAGCACAACGCGAGTCACGTGGACTCCAGGCCGAAAGGCGAGACGGACCGATGGCACCCAGTTTGGTCCTCAGTGACTTCATTTCACGCTGCCGAGTCAACTCCTGTCTACTTCGAGCTTTGCACCACTCAACACGTGGCAGACCAAACAGAGCCCCCCTAGGTAAGCGGTGAAAAGGCATGCGTAGCACGTGCTCAAGCCAACACAACATATTAAGTGCTATCTGTTGTTCAAGGGAGCTAGAATGATTATCACTACCTAGTACTCGTCCACATCATCATCATCATCATCAGTACACGTTAGCTGGAGGTGGAAAACACCTCAGCTATTGTGCCGCAATACAAAAGACAAAAAAAGGAAAACAAACAGTGGCACGCCCGCTGAGTCCCCAGTAACGGATGGACATCGTTGCGCAGAGATAACAGCTGGCTGTCGTAAAAAGAGAATCATATTATGCCTACCAAGTGAGATCGTGATTGGAGGCGGATGCTAAGCAGGAGGGGGTGGACAAAGGAACTCACAACACAAACGTCATTGGGGCCGGCTCCAAACCATATCAGCAAGTGTGTCCAACTAAACGTGTTCACCGTCCTTAGGACCCCAACCAAGCAGTCGGGATGCACCAACCGACGCCAACTTCGAAGTGAGGGTTTTCGTTTATCTCGACCAAGTCACCACTTGTCCTCCCCTCCTCCTCTTCCAACCGCACCCACAACGCGCAAACAATGCACGTCACGGGAGTCGGTGTGCTGGCATGCGCAACACGTGGTCCAGCCATCGGAGCCTGGTGCGTGATATAATGATGCCGAGCGGTTCACTCGCTCTTCCTGCACCAAATACGCGACGTCGAACACGCTCATTGCTCACGCGGTGCTCCCACCAGAAATGAGCTAAGCTGCGAAGGCAGCGATGATCGAATATGACGAGCCTTTTTATGTCTGTCGACCTGATGGGCCAGGTTTCACAGCCATACAGGAGAGTTGAACGGACGGCTGCGTTGTAAACTCTGCCCTTCCGGGCGAGAGTGATGTCGCGGAGATTGGCAAAAGCACCTCGAGCTTTTGCTATATGGTTCGTAACCTCATCTTCAATCCCACGGGTGCTAATATAGCTGCCCAGGTACTTGAATTCCTGAACGACTTCTAGCAGATCACCACCAAGCGTTAGCGCAGGGTTGGGTCCCTGCAATCTTGGAGAAGTACTTTGCATTTCGATGGAGCAAAGCATAGCCCAAAACGATTGACAGCCAGTGCTAATCAGTACTCGCCTACGCACATCATCGTTGCTGACATGCTGGTGCCATCCGACACAAGTAATGCCTCGCAGACAACGACGATTAAAGACTTGAAGGCGCCTCAGATCTTCAGACCGAAGGGGCCAAGTCTCACTACCATAGAGCAGGACAGCCCTCATTGTGGCCTTGTATATACGGCATTTCAGATAAAGGAAACTCCCTTCTGTCCCCAAAGATGCCGCAGGTTCAATGAGGCAGCTCTGGCCTTTGCAATGCGTGAGCTGACGTCAGTTTCGATGCACCCATCATTGCTTATGCAACTGCCAAGATAAATGAAATGATCAATCACCTTGAGTTCCTTGTTAGCAAGGGTCAAGGAGTCACCAAGTGGCTGGTGCTCCTGCAGCAACACTTTGCACTTTGATGGTGCGAAGTGCATACCAAATAATGGGAGCACTCTAGTCATGCTATTCAGGCTTGATTGTGCCGCCACAACATCGTCGAAAAGCAAGACGATATCGTCCGCATAATCAAGATAAACTACTCTTTCACCACGGAGTACTTCAACGCCTAGATCGTGAGATTCCGTAAGAGAATACTCCATGATGGAATCCACGACGAAATTGAACAAAAATGAGGGAAATCGGACAAGACTGACGGACGCCACTTGTGGTAGGAAGGCTATCCTATAGGCCACCGTAGACCCTGACGCGGCCTGTAATGTTCGAGTATAGAGCATGAAAGATGTTCGCATATTTCGTGGGAACATCTTTTGAGCAGAATCGATCGATCGACTGAATTGAACGCACTCCTGAAATCGAGGAACACAGCTATTGTCGGTCTGCCGTAGGCGTGGCGTTGCTATAGCACCTGCTGCAAAGTGAACTTATGGTCTATACAGTCAGGTCCTGGGCGGAAACCTGCCTGCGCTTCCCTAATCCGAGATTCCCGTTCCACAGTGAGGCGACGAAGGATAATCGAGGCCAATAATTTTGTAAAAACTGGCGTTCGGCTAATACCCCTGTGGTTAGAACAGTCTGTGCGACTGCCCTTCTTGTGTATTGCTACTATAATCGATCCGCTTTAGTTAGGTGGGACACCATTCCAGACACGTTCGAATAGGGATGGCATTGTTTTGCAGAGGACCTCACCTCCATCCTTAAATAGTGTAGGTGGGAGGGAATCCGGGCCAGCGGCACGAAAACGATTAAGGGCTGTGATCGTGTGTCGGACCTCGGCCTAGAACGGAGGCACAAACGAACCGTCCATGGCTCGTCCTGCATCACCTGAGTAGGAGGAGGTCCGGGAGCCGGAGGTCAGCTGAAATGATCTTGAAAGTGTTCCGCCCAACAAGCCATACAACGCTCCTTATTGTGTATCAGTGCACCCGCGCTGTCTCTGGTTGTCGCACTGACGCCTGGTTTCCTGCGACCAGTGGTTCGGACCAGTTGGGAGAGCTTGCGGTAATTGCTTACTGCTCCTGCCTACTCCATTTCTTGAACCCTACTGGTCCACCAGGCTTCCTTGTCAGTACGCAGGCTCTGCTTTAGTTCGCATCTAATAGCCCGTCTGGTCACATTGTGCTCAGAGCCCGCCGGAAGGTTTCTACTGGATTCCAACAGGTTAACCGACCTCTCGGATATCCAGTGACTGGTGCGGTGATGATTGATAGTGCCACAAGCAGATGCTCCTGCATCGTGCATGGTGACCGAGATCCTATTCCACTGAAGCTCAGTGTCATTAGGACAAGACAGTGAAAGTCCGGTACGCAGTGCGTCTTGATAGGTTTGCCTGACCGAGGACTGAGACAATTTCCCAGTTGCCAATCGGAGGAGACGCTTTGTGTGCCTCCCGGTAAAGTACATGGACAAACGACAGCGTACCAAGGCATGATCAGAGTCGACACCGGGATCCCAGTACGAGCGGCAATCCAGGATGGAACCACGCCATCTGTAACTTATGGCTATGTGGTCAATTTGGGTCCATCGTTGGCCAACTACAGGAGGACGCCAAGTGGCACTTCGGCGCCCACTGTGTCTAAAAGCAGTGTTACTAAGAAACAACTGGTGCTCCGCATACAGTTGCAACAGACGCTCACCGTTGTCAGTCTGTACAAGTTAAGCTCATAATTACCATCCAGCTGAGCTTCTGAAGAGCTCAGACGCCCTACTTGTGCGTTCATATCCCCTGCAAGTACAATAATATCTAAACTAGTAGCACTGCGAATTATCGCGTTCAGTTCGTGATAGAATGTGTCCTTGACTGTAGTCGGTGGGCGTATAAGTGGAAATCACAAACAAACAGCGTTTTGTATTACTTTGTGAATCAACCTTATCTGATGTCAAACGGGCTGCACATAAAAGGCTGTTCACCGGAATCCAATCTACCAACGACGGCTCAGCCCTGGAGATTAGAATGATAACTACACCTGCTTGACCTGTGAGTGCTGCATCGGCGTCTCCGGATGCGTGCAACCAATAACGAGAGGATAAGCCGGGTGCAGCTAATTCAACAACCCCATTAGGGTCACTTATCCTAGTTTCGGACCCACAACACACATCAATACCCAGTGTGCCCAAGGTGCGTGCGAGTGCAGCCTGTTGACCTGTTTGTCTTAGAGTGCGGACGTTGAACGTCGACTTGGCAACGGGACAGCGTGGCCTTATATAGGATATTTGCCGAAAGGTGTTGTGGGATGGTAGCTGTAGATGGTTCTACTTTAGGGGCACTTCGGTTGCTGACAACTAAGCCGGGAATTATAAAGGTTAGTAATGGAGGTCGGGATGGGAGTAAGAGAAATAGGTGGAAAAGGAGGCGCCAGCAGTAGCATGTTTTCGCTTATCCGCCCTGCTGTATGCAGCAGGACAAGAATTAGAAGGTGTGGATCTGCTCCCTGGAGAACGAATTCTTGACTTGGAGTATGCTGACGATATTGCCCTAATCTGAGGCAGCTCAAGCGGCTCTGGACAGATTAGCACTGGCTGCCAGTCAGGTCGGTCTTAGCTTCACACCCTTGAAGTGCAAAGTGTTCTTCCAAGATTGGCCAAGACCGTCTCCTGCGCTGACCATTGGTAAAAATTAGCTAGAAGTCGTTCAAAAATTCAACTACCTGGGAAGTTGTATCACCGCCCGTGGGATTGAAGATGAGATCACCAACCGTAAAGCAAAAGCTCGAGGAGCTTTTGCTAACCTTCGCCACTTATGGCGCCGGCGCGACATCTCTTTCGCCCTGAAGGGTAGAGTGTACGATGCAGCGGTACGTTCAACCCTACTGTATGGTTGTGAAACCTGGCCACAGATCAACGCACATAAAGTGGCTAGTTACCTTCGACCACTGGTGCCTTCGCAATTTAGCACACATCTGGTGGGAACACCGCATAAGCAACGAGCGTGTTCGACGTCTCGTTTACGGCACAGGAAAAGGAAATAAACCGCTCAGCACCGTTATTTCACACACCAGGCTCCGATGTCTCGGACACGTGTTACGCATGCCAGCCCACCGACTCCCGCGACGTGCGTTGTTTGCGCGCAGGGGGTGTGGATGGAAGAAGAGGAGAGTTGGATCATCGGTGACTTGGTCGAGAGGAATGAATGCCCTCACTTCGAAGCTGGCCTCAGTTGCAGCGTCTCGGCTCCCTGGTTGGGGTTTGAAAGACGAGGAACACGTTTCACTGGATACACTTGTTGATATGGCTAGGAGCTACTTTGATGTGACAGCATCAAAATAAACTACATATGCCAGTACAATTATAATATTTCTGGGAAAAGGTCAGACCAACACTCATTTAACCCCTTGTACAGACTCACATTCGGCTTGGGCAACCGGGTAGTATCTCGTCTCTGACGAAACCATGGATTTTGATGTAATGTGTTGTGTTTTCTTTTACTATTTCTGTACCTTGTTTTGAGTTCCATGGTTTCCGATGGCTCAATTTCTATTCGTAGATTGTTGCAATATATACATATATGTATATGTATGTGTATGTATATATATACCATGCTGAGGCTGATGTTGCATTCTTGATGCTTCTTCACCGCAGTTGGGCTAAACCAACTTACACTTAAACTAGGTCTCTTTAAGCTGCATAAATTTCATTCCAGTATATTTGGTTAGTTTTGCCTATCTGAATAGTCTTCTATTAGCTGGCCACGTTGCTTACGCTAATTGCGCTTATCTTCGGTAATTTTGTTGCGTTTGTAGCATTTTTGAGTAACTTGTGGACATTCTTTTTCCTTATCGCGGATTCATTGCTAACCAACTTACTTCATATGCTAATTTAGCGAAGAGTTATACCACCGTATCTGTATGCATTATTGGATTTATGCTATTTCATTTTATCGTTTAAAGTGATTGGCTGTTGCGTGCTATCCCGGTGTGGCTGCGCTTGATGTGCATGTTGACAAGGTGCCTACCTGTCTATTACCCACTACCTCGTCCATACTGGCTCCTGGAGACAGTTGGTCGTTGCTGGAGGGGACGGGGTGCACGGTCCTTGTGGCCGTGCTAGGCTCTAAGAGTGGTTCCATGCACTCAGTGTGGAGCGGACTACGGTCCAGCCACTATATATATATATATATATATATATATATATATATATATATATATATATATATATATATATATATATATATATATATATATATATATATATATATGGTTGGCGGCATCCGGCTTCGGATTTGCCTGTCACTGTGGCCAGCCACAGGACGCCTGCGCCTACAGAGGGACTATGGGTGGCTTGCGCTGCACCACCCACAGCTCCAAGCACATACCCCATGTCCAGTGTAAACCCGAAGGAATAAGACTGGGAGGCATGTGGATGGGAGCCACGTTTCATCAACGGAGCCGGCCCACACTCCTTCACAGGCAAACACAAGCACACTGTATTTGGGGAATCAAGCGCACACAAGGCGGTGGCTGGACCGTAGTCCGCTCCAAACTGAGTGCATGGAACCACTCTTCGAGCCTAGCACGACCTCAAGGATCGTGCACCCCGTCCCCTCCAGCAACGACCAACTATCTCCTAGAGACAGTATGGACGAGGTAGTGGGTAATAGACAGGTAGATACCGTGTCAACATGCACATCAAGTGCAGCCGCACCGGGGATGTCAAACAACAGCCAATCACTTGAAATAACAGTAACAAATAAAATATATTTGTTAAAGAATACGGCTATGCAGACAACTTTTTCCTACATTTGCATATGAAGTACGTTGGTTAGCAACGAATCCACGATAAGTAAAAAATGTCCAGAAGTGATTTAAAAATGTTACAAACGCAATAAAATTAACGAAGATAAGCACAATTACAGTAAGCAACGTGGAAATTTAATAGAAGATTATTCCGGTAGGCAGAACTAATAAAATGGTGGAATGAAATTTCTCCAGCTTAGAAAGAGACCTGATGAAAGCTGGTGCTGGTGAGGAATAGTTGATGATCAGCACAGATTGAGCAGTCTCTCTCCATTGTCCGAGCGAACACCAGTATTCAGTATTCTGTACAACTCCATTGGGTGATAATCAAAAACATTTAAAAAAATAAATAAACACGTCCGGTGGTTATCCTGAGGTTGTTCAGCAACTCCTTCTGTAGCACACAAAATGCGTGTTCACACAGTGAGTCACAAGTGGGTGATATCGTTGTCAAGTGGCAACCGTTCTCTGAAACGTATGTTAGCGAAGTGTAAATCCAACAAAGATTTGAATTTCTACACAGATTCGGCCTCGACGACGCGTTCTGGCAGACTGTTCCAGGCGTGCACAACCCTCCGCTCGAGACACAGGGGGAGTGGGATTATCTTCAGACCGGGTACCACGAGTTTGTACTTGTGCCCACGTGTGGTGCATGGTACTCGCAAGTGGAGTAACGACCTCAGCATGGGGAAATGACCGAGATGTAAAATACGGTAGGTCATGATAAGATCCACTCGAACACGGTGATACGACAAGGTGTAGAGCCCAAGTTTCATGCACCGGTTTTCATACGATAAGCCTCTCAAGCTGGGAATCAACTTGGTGACGACGTGTTGTACTCGTTCGATCTTTTGCGCTTCGCCGCGAGTGATCGGACAATATGCAGGCGAGCCGTACTCTAGCATTGGTCTGACGATGAAAGAGGCGAGTGGCGACGTCCTCAGACTAAGTGTCTAATATCTGTACTGTGCGAGTTAATGGAAAGAATTTTCAACCAGGCACGATATCTTCACTTCGAGAATCTTAACATTACCCCCTGTGCTCAGCATGGATTTCGGCGGGCACGCTCACGTACCTCGAACCTGCATGTTGCTATGGAGAACTCGGCGAGGTTGTTAGATAAAGGAAAACGCCTGGATGCGGATTTTGTATTCGGCAAAACGTTTGACAAGGTCCCCCATGAAAGGATCCTTCTTAAACTCCGAGGTACCGGTGTCGCTGGGAATGTCTTTTTCTGGATCCCTGATTGCCCGAATAACCGGTCATGCGAGTCAAGATAAATGAAGCCCAATCTGCTCTTGCGCTCATGACTAGCGGTGTTCCGCAAGGGTCGGTACCAGGTCCAGAAGTGATCAAGATATTCATCAGTGACCTCCCGTCGGAGCTTCAGTTGGATTTGCTTATCTACGCCGACGAAATGAAGTTGTGGACGGACGTATGCTGTCTCGAAGATGCTGACAGATTGCAGGCATCACTGGACATGCTACACGAGTGATTAATCAAGTAACGATAGCCCATAAAAAGAGAATGATCAGTTCTCCTTATAAGTGTCACTGAGCCATTCGGGACGTACCATATTGGTGGGGTGTTACTCAGAACCACTATCCTCAACTTGGGGCACAAATGAAGCTGTTTAAACACAGAAGACTCAGAGTTCGCGTCGCTCTCGCTCTATCAACCCGCGTGGTAAATGATTGGAACAACTTTCTGAAATCTGTAATCGAGGTCCAGACTAAAGAAAGTTTGAAGCGACCTCTGGTTTTTCACATTAGCTGGGACCTTGATGCTTCCAAGTTAGCTCCCTTGTGGAATACCGCATCCATGGAATGATCGGAAAGTGAAGGAATTGACAACGGTCTTCCCTGCAGCCCTCAACAATCCAAACGCATAGCTAACAACGGTTTAAAATGCTTTTTGTTCCCTACACACCGATTTCAATTCGCAAGCGGACGGAGATCGGACAGACGATAATAAGGGAATACAAAAGCTGAGTCAAAATCTTGGGCGAAGAGGCGAGCCAAGCACACCGTCAAATCCTAAAAATAGAGCAGGCGGGTAACTGCAAGGCAAAATCACCTGCGGGAAATCAACATAAATACACTTGCTCTTTATATAGAACCGTCGCACCAGGACAATGAATTTCTAAAACAACTCCCCAAAAAAGCAAGAAACACGGAGGGATTACGAGCAGGTCCGGACTTTTAAGCTCTTATTGCAAAACATGAGAATAAACAAAGCTAAAATTTCTGCTTTTTGTTACCAAAACACTGTTCTGTACAAGGCCTTCAAGAAAAAGCTTAGACGGTGCAATACGACAACACGCCGGGACTTCCCAGCAATTTTGATCACAGGAAAAACTAAAGATATTGAATTTCCTTACGGTCTAATTCAAACAGCATTTCCACCTAAAGCTTCAAGAAAAAGGACCGAACGGTGATCACGGCGTACGAACGCGATGTACGTTCAAATTTGGGTGGGACTGGAACGATAGGAGAATCCCGTGAGTGTTCCATCTTGAGCGCATCGTTGAGCTAAGAATTGACAGTGCTCAAAGTTCTTGATGGATCTAAAACGGAACACCTGTATCGCACCCTGGCCAACCAGTTAATGTCTACGTCTCCTGCCCTACCAGTCCCAGTCACATGAACTAAGCAAAGGATAGAAAGAAATCAAGGTACAAAATAAGGAAGTACAGTAGAAATAAGAAATCAATACCAATGCATGAAGAATAGTACAGTAAAGAACATCGAATTATGAAGGTGCAAATTACTCAGGAAAAAGAGGGTTTCGTGTTACCACCCAAGAGCGTCAAGTTGCGTGAACTTGTCAAGCGACCACGTTACGAACGGAGTGGCGGAGCGTCCTATCCGCCACTTGGGAATAATGTGTTTTCGGCAGTGTGATTCCGGTACACACGGTTGTAGGTGGATTCTCCTATGTCAAGTTCAAGTTCAATTGGGACCGGAACAGTAGGAAAATCCCGCGAATGTTCCACCTTCGAAAACATCGTTGATCCAACAGGGAAACCGGTGCCTTGATGTGCCAAAGGAGAGCCAAATCAACACACACGATTCATATGGTCAACCAAACAATGCCCACGTGCCCTGCACTAGCAGTCCCCGCTGTGCCGGCTACGTGAAGAATAAAAGAAAACAGTAGTGTCAGTAAAGAAAACAGAGAAGACAAGCTAATCGAATATCGTAAGCAATATTAAGATGTAAGTTAAAATGAGTTAAAGAAGCGTAAGCCGTAATAGACGAAGAAAAGTTTAAGACACGAAGGGGAAGACTTTAAACTGCAGACCGAGAGCGTCAAGTCGATGCTCGAACTCTTTCAACGTCGGTGCCATCACGACGTCTGCAGGCAATGTGTTCCAATAAGCTATAACCCTACGCGATAATCTAAAAGTTGCCAAAACCCGGTCAGACCGGGGTTTGTGCAACTTTAATGGGTGGCCACGAAGGGTTGGCATTCGAGTTGGGCGAAACAGTCCAGTCAAATTAGGACCAATCTGACCCATCAATATACGATATGTAAGCACCAAGTCGCCCCGAAGTCGCCTGTAATGCATGGAAAACATCCAACTTACGTAGCCTCTCCGGGTACGTCAGCTTCTTTAAGTCGCACACCACTTTCGTCCCGGACCGCAGGACTCGTTCAACTGCCATCTTATCACGAACCAGGCATGGAGGACAAGCCTGGACGCAGTATTCCAAGTGCGGCCTTACAAAAGCCGAAAATAGTCTAACAAACATGTCGGTGGTCATGATCCCGAATGACCTGCGGATCATCCACATGTTGAAGCCTTTACGAGCGGCTGTCTTCCAGTGTTCACTGGACTTGAAGTCAGATGACAGCAAAACACCGAGGTCAGATTGGAGTTGAACTCGCGGTACCTCGTTGCCGCCAAGCAAATAATGCGTCGGCGGGTAATTCGGACCAACGCGTAGAACGGAACATTTCCCTAAATTAACTGGCAACTGCCACAAAATTGACCAGTCCCAAAGTCTATCCAGAGCCTCCTGTAGGGTCAGTGGACCAATCGGCTCGTCTATCGTGAACCAGAGTTTTAAGTCATCCGCAAACATTAGGGATGGCACACCTAATTCATCAGGTAGGTCATTAACGTACAAAATGAAGAGAAGGGGGCCAAGAACCGAACCTTGCGGCACGCCACTGAGAACACATTGGCGGAAGGACAAGCTTGAACCCACCCGCACACACATTTCCCTTCCGATTAGGAAAGCTGAAATCCATCGTAAGACTGGCCCAGAAATACCAAAGGAATTCAGCTTGTACAAAAGGCGCGAATGTGGAACGGTGTCAAAAGCTTTGGAGAAGTCAATAAACAGCACGTCCACTGCCTTCCCGCAATCAACGGCTTCGGCCCAGTGTTCACGAGCCGTTAACAAGTTAGTAAGGCAAGAATAGCCCTAACGAAAACCGTGCTGAGAAGGATTAATCAACTCAAACGCTTTCAAATGTCCTTCGAGAGCTTCCCTCACGAGCTTTTCCAATAACTTGGCCAGCACGCTCGTTAAACTGACCGGTCTATAGTTATCAGGGAGGTGCTTATCACCTTCCTTAAAAATGGGGCAAACAATAACCTCCTTCCAGTCCTTGGGTAGAGAGCAGCCTCGTAGAGACTTCACAAAAAGATGCATAATCGGAGAGCAAAGTTCATCAGCCAACTCGTACAACAGTTTGGGATGAATAGCATCTCCACCAGCAGCTTTATTGGGATTTAATTTCCTCAAAAGCGGGAGCACTTGAGCCTCGGTTATAGAAACCTCCTCCAAGTGGGAGCCCTCAGGAACTTTTGCCTGGAGACTGATATGCGGCGGCTGTGACTCTCTAACATAAACCCCTGCATACTGTTCTCCGAGCAAACAAGCTTTTTCATGATCTGTGACAACAGCAGTGCCGTCCGGGCCAAACGACACTGGGATGCACGAATTCATGTTGCTTCGCCTTTTGACATAAGCGAAGAAGCGTTTCGGGTTTGATGAGGCTATACGAGCAAGCTCTACTTCATGCTGTAGACGGGCACCACGTAGATACTGCCTGCAAACATTTCGAACCTCACGATATCGCTTGAAGGTGCATAATGAAGGAGCAGATAAGTAAGTACGCCAACATCTGGTACGTCTGTTAAGTTGTTTGCGTACAGCAGAATCAAACCAGGGTGGCTTTGCCCTAGTTTTATTCCTGCCAGATAGTGGTATATGGGGGAGAGAGAGCTCACTCAAGTATGATTTAAAGCTGTCCCAGGCCGTCTGAATGTCGTCACTTTCCAAAATGACACAAGGCGACTTTGCGGCTTTGGCTTTCATTGTCTGAAAGTCTGCGCGCCATATATTTGGTACTCGGTCGGGATGATCATTCGTCTGACGACGAAGGGCGCACTTAAATGAGAGACAGGCGTGGTCGCTAGCACCGAAAGGTGAGTTGTATACAATATCCGTGACAAAATCAATGGATTTAGCGAAGATCAAGTCCAAGAGGGATGGGTTTTGACCCATCATGAATCTAGTAGGCCGATCGACAAATTGGTGCAGGGAAGCATGCAAGGCCAGCTCGAGAAGCTCGGTAGCCAAACACCTTGTAACAGCGTCGCAGGAAAAATTCTGCCAGTCAACGTCGGGAAGATTGAAGTCCCCCATCACTAACCACCTATTTGCCGAATGCTCGTGGATGAAATCAGCAAGCCCCTTAGCAACGCTGTCGGGGCTTCTGTAGACCAGCACAATTTTAAGTTGCGCGGAGGCAATACACAGGTTAGCTGCGAGTGCCTCAACATCACCCTCTGATGATCTGAAACTATACGTCTTACAGACAGTAAGTTCGGAGTTAACGTACAAAACAACACCACCTCCGCGCCGATCAGAGGTGTGGTCACATCTCAGCAGTGCGTAGTCCTCATCTTAACTGAACTGAACTGGCAAGCACACTTCACTGTCCGTGACGTCGGTGGACAACCACGTTTCAGTGAATGCGAGGACATCTGGACGGCAGTCGTCGACAAGAGCGCCGACTTCGCACAGCTTGTTTCGCAGG
>OX104066.1:70253122-70510216 GCA_944474145.2 Dicrocoelium dendriticum
TGTGGAATGGACTGCTGTAGCCCTGCATCGATTATTAAAGGAGGAATGCTGATGCCCAGTGTCAGTTTGCAGACTTTATCAAACGGAATACTCCAAAGATTGAAATTATCTAACCAGTCAATGCCGAGAATATTCAATCCTGGTTGGTTAGTGAAGTAACATATAGACTCAACTTGTTGACCATTATAAGATACCAAGCAACGTAACTCACCAACCAAACCGAGAGTTGTTCCGGATGCACTGAGGGCTGTCTGTTGAGTGGGCATAACTGGAGGACCTCCGATGGATTCCAAATCGTTGCGAAATAATCGTGATGTGTCCGATCCTGTGTCTACCTGGAGAGTCGCGGGATACCCGTTTACACTCACTGTTAGATAGCGGTCTTCGCGATGTCGCGTTGACTTGATAGCTAGCAACAATGCTGCGACTAGCCTTCTGCCGTGGTTTCGGAAACCGTTGTTGGAATTGTCAGCTTTAGTTGAGTTGCGTGGCTTGCAGAAACCATCTTTGTGACCAAAGCGTTGACACTGATTGCACCGATGTCGGCGAAAAGTGCACTGTGAGGCGTAGTGCCATGCGCCACAGTTCCAACATGCTGTTGGTGGCTTTTTGGACTCCTGTTTGTGTGCTCTGACCGGTCTGACATCTGCCATGTTGATCTGCTGCTGTTCCCCCATACGGGAATCATGCTTCAAATTGATCAAGCGCTGACATTCCTCAGCCATTTTCTGCAACGTTATGTCTGGGTCT
Organism: Dicrocoelium dendriticum; assembly: GCA_944474145.2. Taxonomy (NCBI): domain Eukaryota; kingdom Metazoa; phylum Platyhelminthes; class Trematoda; order Plagiorchiida; family Dicrocoeliidae; genus Dicrocoelium; species Dicrocoelium dendriticum. The sequence goes on from OX104066.1 coordinate 70,253,873, forward strand.
TGCTCCAGCCTGGTGAGAAGAGGTGCGGATTTCCGCGTCTGACAAATATTGTAGACCACAAATAAACATGAGACACTTGAACTGTGTCGCGGTCATGGATGCAAGTTTAAAACGCTCACACTCGCGGTTAACGATACCTGCGTAGGTAATGTAGTCGTCCATGGAGTGCTTGACGAGTTTTAAGCAATGATAACTTGTGCTAAAGAGCGAGGAACGTTCGCCAAAATCTGTGTGAGGCACTGAACCGTGTCATCAAAAGAAATCGCGTGGCGTTTGGGCAAAATATAGTTTACGAAACGATCATGCTCCGTGATCGCCAACTTACGAGCCGTGTTCGTGATCGCCATGAAGTCCTCCTTCCCGCCCGACTCAAAACGAAAAATGTCACCTCATAGCGCGTGATCGTAGACTCATTTGTACACCCGATGCAAAGTCATCCGAAAAGCTGAATTGTAGATACAATTGATTTAATGTTTTATGTTCATCCTGCGGTGCCTTGTCTTGGAAACACCAGGAGAGTACGCGTAGAGTATCGAGTAAACGAGCTGAGCGGCCTCGAAATGCGACTGCTGTTGTTGAAGAATTGCACGGAGATCCTCTGCTTGGATATATGAACAATTTTCTGCGTTAGTTACAATTGCATTATAATGTTTGTACCGTTGTACATATCTGATCATGCCTCCATGAGCGTGCCTCGCATAGTCGAGAAAAAAATATTTATTTATTATTTATTTATTTATTTATTTATTTATTTAGTAACAAACTCCATAAGCGCACTATCACTTCAGACAATGCAGAAGTTCATGACCCTATAATAATTAATGAAGGTCTCAATAAACAACTTAACTAATCCTTCACAAGTATTGATTTGTCCCTACCTGCTACACTGAGTAGACTAACGGAAAACGGACTGAGTACTAAAGCCTTTGGCGTGCGCACTACCAACCGCGTCCTAAAGGCATACAAAGTGTCCCTTTTATCCCGGCCCAGACAGGGTGTGCTTAGCTACGATTATGTTAGATGAACCGGATATACATTTTCTCCTTGAGCTCTTCAAACTCCATGAATAGTAGGGCCCGCGTAGCTAGGTGACAGCATGCGGCGACCGTCCCAACAAACAAGCGAGGTTGTCCTCAAAAGACATACAACTACCGACCTATTAGTCGCACGTATATAGCGTCTAGAATCATTGAGCGAATCGTTAGGGAGGGAATGCCAATTTTTCTGATGCAGGGTAACTTTCTTAACAAATCCCATCGGGGATCCTTACCCTCTTGATCCTGCCAACCTTGTCAGTACGCTTTCCTGAACGATGTGACGCAAATCGTGGCCCTAAGACAAGCACTAGTAGTCATATTTCCTGCCATGACAAAGGCCTTCAACCGTGTTCATCATGCTGGTCACTGGACAAAATTAGCCTTCTACGGGATTTCAGGAAATTGGCGTTCCTGGTTTTCCTCGTACCTCCCAACTCAAACACAATCGGTTAGTCTCGGTATTAACGAATTGTAGCGGAAACCTGTGACTGGTTTAGTATTTCAGGTCAGCTATATTAGCCATTTCTAGGTCTAGTCTACGCTAATGATATAGTTTCGGTCTTTAAACACGGAGAGCCATATATGTTCGCTGATGACGTTAACGTTGTCTTCTGCTTCAATACGTCAGACGTACGGCACAATCTCTCTCATGTCCAACGTGACCTCACGGCACTGGATAGCTGGAGAGACGCCTGGAAACCTGGAGTTTTGCCGGAAAAATGCAATGTCATATGCCACAACTGCTTCCTACCCCAAAACCTGCTGACTCTGCACGGCAACACACTAAGCGAATGCACAGCCGTCCGGGCCACCGGAGTACACTACACATCATCACTTAGCGTTGCGAAACAAGTGAGCTACAACACTGCTAGGGCTAAGTCATTAACCGGACGCATCGTTAAAACGATTTACTTGGTCGAATCCAGGGTCACACTTTACCAGATCCTTGCAAATCCCGTTTTAGAATACTGCTCCACAGTACTTTGCAATGCAAAGCAAAGTGACAGAATAGCAGTAGGAAAGGTCCGGCGGTCTTACACCAAAGGGCAAGTAGCCCCCTGCGCACAAAATTACCGTGAAAAGTGCAAGCAGCACCAGCTGGAGCTCTTCCAGTTACGCTGCATAAAAATAAATTTCCTTGTTCTGCTTCAAGGCCTCAAAAACCCCGGAGCTGCTAACCCTGTATTCACTAAAAAGACCATTGATCATTGAGATTCTATGAGCAGAAGCCATACTCCTTCATTCTTTCGAGAGCCAAATGCAATATACGTGGTAACTCTGTTCGGTTCAAGTATGCATCCGTATGTAACTGCCAACCATTAACAATGAGATCCTTAGAATCCCTTGAGTAGTTTCGCTCATCCCTACCTAGGTTCATCAGCTTTCATACCATAGCGCAGCTTCTATAAATTAACGCTCCGGAAAACCAGTCATGGGAACAAGGGCCTGACCACTTTTAGTCAGCCAAAACCCTACAGGTATCACCTCAACCCTATAGCAAGCTAGGAATACTAATTAGCCTGTGTAACGCAGCAACACGGCATTGTTTTTCCACTTGCCTCCCAATACTTTGCATGCTTCAGTTTCCTCTCGCTAGCAACCCAGCACCACTTGCTCACATTGCGCAACGCAGCACACTACCGTTACGGTACATGACTTCCGCCTATTGCTTCTTGTTGCAGCACTCCCAGAATTCCGCCCCAAATTTTATCCAAAATGATCTTAACTCGCTCCTTATGGCTCATTAGATCGACACCTACAATGCGCAAAGCAGAGAGGGGGCCATGCAGATCCTGATGTTTACTTCATGTTTTCTAGATTCCATGCCCATTATTTTTACTCTAAATGACCGATATACGTTCTGCAAGGTTTCGATTACCTAACTTGCAGGTAGCTGCTTCTAATGCTTTTGAGCTTTGCTATAAATTTTCGCAAGTCATGCTACTGACCTCTGCTATACGCACCTCGCAAACGTTTTCGACTTACTAACCTCGCGCGATGCTGAGCCCTATCAACCCAGGCACAAATGTTCAACTAATGATACCGCCACGCCTTTTCACACCGCTGTACTGAATCGCCTAGCTCACTAGCTGGCTCTCACCCACAAATTGATAATAGTTCTCTTCCCGTTGTTCACCATAACGACAGTGCAACTTGTGACGCAGCGCCGAAGCCAGGCAGATTTTAATCTTTACATACTATTCACGTTCTTTCGTGGCTTTTTATCTGGACCGTAAATGGTTGCTGCACTTACTAGAGAATGTTGGTCGCCTAACCTTGCACGTACCTCCGCCCCTGCTTTTCAGCTTTGCCATAACTCTTCGCACAGCATACCACTGGCTTTTCATTACTTGACTTACCCCTACTACTTTAACCTCGCAAACTGGTTAGACTAAATGTCCTCGTGCGATGCAGCGTCCTATCAACCAAGATACTGACGTTCACTTACCTCTATAGCAAAGTCTATCATACAACTGTGATGACGTACCTAGCTCCCATATCGGCTCTCATCCCCAAATTGGAGTTAGCTCTCTTCCTCTGGTCAGCCAGAAGGACATTCACAACGCGCGACGCAGCACAGTAGCCATACAGATCCTGACGTCCACTTCCTATTTACTAGCCTCCATGCCAATTAAGTTGCTGTAAATAGCCGCTAAGCTTTCTGCAAGCTTTCTGGCAGTTACCCTTACACTTACCTGCCACTAATGCCTTGATTTTGCCACCAGGGACGTGCTCTATTTCCAGTTCATCTTGACAGGCCACCATTTGGCTTGTGATACCGCCTCACCCACATGCATTGGCATTCCCAGAAGCTTCTTTTTTCAGCTTAGGCTTGAGGTATCTATGGCTTTACATGCTTAGTATGCTCAACTTCCGGTTTCCGAATATTGATGCCTGTCACTCCCAACTCGGTATGATTAACACCAGCACCACTGATAGGCCTCGAAGAACCACATAGAATGTGACTCACGCCCACTACATTTTAGCGGTCTATCCCTTGAATTCTGGTGCCGCATCGCTCACCTCCATGTGCCATTAAAACATATCCATTGCTTCCTCTTGTGCTTGAAATCACTTTGGCATCACATGCTTACTATTAGGTTATTCCGGATTTCGGATAATCAGGCCTGTCGATCACTAGCTCCGAGTGTTTAGCCCTAGTATGTCTGCTAGGCTTCGAAAGGGCACTTGACATGTGTTCTAGGGCCATTTCGTTTAACAGCCTTTAATTAGGACTGTGAAGTTGCATCGTTCACAACCCCCAGCTTATTACTATTCACATCCATTCACAACATGCCCGATTATATTTCCGTCTTACATTCTTAGCAATCTCATCGGCCGAATTCCGAATATTGTGGTCCGAAGCTTTCAATCCCTACGCGTTTTACTTTAGCACCTCTGCTGAACGTTAGATAGCAAGCTAACTCCTAACTGCTTCCCAAACCAAATCCACCTTCTTCCATTTGGATTGTGACCTTTGCATCGCTCACACTCATTCGCCAAGCCTGCATATTCATTACGCCACCTAGTGCTTGGGGTCCCTTTGGGCTTACATTATAATTATCGTCTATTTCCGGATGCTGTACGTTGACGCTTGCCGATCCCTAGCTAAATCTAGTTCACCCTAGCATGTCCTTTCAGCTCTGGAGAGCCGACTAGCCAGTAGCCCCCTTCCAGTACATCTTAACAGACTTCCATTTGGATTGTGATGCTGCATCGGTCACAACCACTGGAATTTCCAAAGGCTTCTTTATTTTATCTTAGGCTTGAGATCAGTGTGGCTTTAATATTCTCAATTTAGGTTTCCGAGTGTGTGTCTGTCATTTTCTAGCTCCTTCTGTTTCATCCTAGTACGACTGATATGTCTCGAAGTAGCACCCTGCCTGTGGTTCATACCCATCGCAATTCACCCGGCTATCTTTTGCAGTGTGACGCCGCATAGCTCACAGTCTTCCGAGATGCCGAAATCGCTAATTCTTACCGCACGTTTGCTGATACCTCGACCGTACATTCTTATCACCTTCCGGATTGCGAACGTCCTTGTCCGCTACTTCTAAGTTCTAGCTGTGTATTTCTATTATGACTGATGAGTCCCGAAGAGCCACCTGGATGGTGGTTCATTCCCATTTCATCTTTACTGGCTGCTATTCCACTTATGCTGCCGCACCGAACACGGCCATCCAAAGTAGCAACCTTTTCATTTCTTCACCTTATGCTTGAGGTCTCTGTGGCCTTAAATTCTCATTGCTATCTCAAAGTTTTGACGCTAGTCGCCGTTTAGCTCCATCTTCATTATCTCTAGTATGACTGATTGGTCTCGATGAACGGCCTGGCACGCGGCCCACATCCATTTCATTACAACGGTTTCTCTCAGAACTATGATGGCGTACCGCACACAACCATCTGCTTTGCAAACCTTTTCTTCCCTTACCTTTATGCCTGATGACACTTCGGCCTTACATGCATAGTAGTAGCTTCTTCCTGAGTCCGAATGTCGCGTCCGCTGCTTCTACTCATTAATTGTTTCTCTTTAGTATGTCTGCTAAGCTTTAGATGGCCACTTAGCTCCAGGCAGACTCCTATACCAAATTGACTTCCTTCCATTTGGTTTGGGATGTTGCATCGCTCACAATCATCCGACTTACAGCTATTTTCATTTCTTCGCCTCATGGTTGAGGTTACCTTCGGTACTACATTTTTAATTATCATCTTATTTCCGGATTTTGAACGTCAATGCTTGCTGCTCCCTAACTACTACATCCCATAATAATATATCGTCTTAGCTCTGGACTGCCAACTAGTCAGTGGCTCCTTCCCATTGCATCTTAACAGCGTTTAATTACGATTTTGATGCCGCATTGCCTATAACCATCCAACATGTCGACCTTTTGACACCTACTCCTCATGCCTGATGTCTCTGTGGTCAAGAATTCGGTCAGTGTCTCTTTCCGAATTGTGCATGTCGTTATCCGCTGCTACCCATCTCTATCTGTTTATATCTGATATGACTGATACGCTTCGGGTAGCTACTTAGACTGTGGATTATTCCCATTTCATCTATACAGGGTACCGGGTATAACCCCCAAAGTAAGGTCAGCTCTCTCCCTCTTTTCTACTACAACGATACCTACCTGCAGCCCAGCTGCCATTCAGATTCTGATCTTTTATTCACTTCCTTCCAGGGCTTATTATCTTCGCCGTAAATGGCCGCTAAAACTTCTACCACTATGATCCTAAGCTGAGGAATTTGCACACAGCCTGCTACGTTCTTCCCCTAACTAAACATAGCTGACCCGTCTCCACCGCCTCCAGCCTTGGCCGTATATTGGTGCTCCGCTTGCAACTGGCCCCCCAGCACTCCCACGCAGGGCACTAGCTGTGTAGCTACGGAAGTTCACTTTACACTTACCAGTTTGCGCGGCCCATCTTGCTACTATCGTACCTACACTTAACGCATCTGTGCTACTAACAACTCGCAACGGTGTTAAATGTAATAACTTCGCGCTACGCAACACAATAGCAGTAAACAGCTGTAAACCAGCCACCAACAGCACCCCGAAGGTTCACGTTTTTCCATCCTTTATTCACACGTATAACAACTATTTATGACATATAACGACAAATCTACAGTATACATAGCGCTTCAAGTCAGAGCGTCTTCTTGCATTTGCTTCGTTTCCTCCTATTCGCTTTCATTGCATTTCTCTTTTGCTTGCTATTGGCCTTTGCGTCCCTTTCCAAGTTGCCCGCAAATACTTCCACTGGCTTGGATCGATACCACAACGACTAAGTGGTCTATAATAGGCAAAACTGATATTTACCCTCGCCAAGCACACACAGCTTGACTGAACAGGGTTTAAACCTAACAAGGCCACAGAATGCAGCATGCGCTTGAGGATGGAAAGTGCAAAACAGCTGACTGCGAGTAACAGCGTTTGAGGTCTGCTTCAGGCTATAACACTTACTTGGAACAAATTCCAGTATCACATAACGTGAATATCAAACCTTTTTACCTTTGCTTTAACAAGCAGTTTTAACTATGAGTTAGAACACTTAGTACAACCTTATATCACTTCTTACACTTCCCATGTCAAGACCAAATTTGTTCACATCTGCTCGTTGCAGGTTTGCTTGTACCTATTTGTTTATGCTTGGTTGACGTGTCTCGTTTAACACCCAGGCTAGAAAAATTTATTGATTTATTTATCTTACCCATCCTCCGAGTGGTTAGTGCATTTATCAAGCCCGGTCCAACCCGAAAACGTAATGGTTGATACGCATGCAGAGATCGTCAGGAGATTGCTTAATTTAAGCGGAATTGATGGCCTTGGACGGATAAAATGCGTAACTGCGATAAATAAATAAATAAATAGGTATATTTCTAGACCGGCTGTTGGCTGCACCCTTGGAATGTTTCTATAAATAAATAAATAAATAAATAGTATATCCTCGAATTGGTCGTGACACACCAAAGCAGGCATGATTCCTTCGAGCAATATCGAGCTACTTGTTCTTTTGTTGTGAAAGCTGCGCAGAGGTGTAGTTGTGCCTTTTTTCTTTGGAACAGGATCAAATTCACCACAAATTCACTTTAAATTCATTGGACTTTTTTAGCCCGCTCAGCAGTCACAATTGTTGGTGCGCACATAGTAGAAATGAGAGTGGCGGAATTATAAGGGATAGGAAAAGTTAAAAAATAATTTTGAGAAATGCAGATGAAAATAAAAAGGATTTGTTAAGAGACAAATTAAGACGGCGTGCTTCACTAAAAAAATACAAATTAACAAAGATATATAGCCAAACATTTCTTGCGCTGATATTGCTTACTGGCGCAAAATTTCCACCTGTGTAAATCTCAGAAAAAAGAAAAAGCAATTCCAACGCTAGAATACTGCGCAAAGTAGCACAAAAATAAGCTGCTCAGGACAAGTTTTAACCGCGGATTCCGTTGAAAATAAAATCAATGCAATATGTGCAGTGGTTTGCACGTTATTCGCAATTGCATGATGGTCAACGAATGAGGGCATTTTTCTTTTTCGCTACAAATGGCGTTCTGCTTTGCAAGTGTAGTGCCTATGATCGAACACTTTCTGACCTACTTTTTTCCCTTCAGATCGGCGGCCTGACAACCAAGCAAGACATTGAGACTGTTTATCGGATGACAATGACTTTAAAGAACAATAGTAATTAGTATCGTTGTACTTCGTATTCCGGTTTGTGTACAGTTAACCCCCCTTTTGTTTGAAGTGCCTGTATTTTGGATTCTTGCCAATTACACGCGGCCGTGTGCACGTTGTGTTTTGCCCTGAATTATCTAGTGCGCTGTGACCACTGTGACGCGCGCTGCCACCCTTATCAATTCTTCCTTGCGTTTTTCATCCATTGACGATCTTTCGTGCTCCCTGGATTATTGTGTAGTACATACTTGGTGACAGTGGTGGGATATCGTCATGGCCTGCTGCACAAATAAACGAAGAACGAGGAACGGGGTGTTTCTGCTGCACATTCGTCAACTTGTGGACAGCCACCGTTAGAACTGGGCCTTTGACACCTGTCTCTCTGTCCCCCACCGGTTTTTGATGTTGACACTACCCTATGCAACTAGCGGCGACGCGTAGAAATGTCTCTGGCTTGCGTTCCCGAAGAACACAAATTGTCGGTTATGTTGAATTCACTTAGTGATCGAGTCCAGGAAATTTTGTTATCGACTGACATTCGCCCTGATGCCTCTGTCGGAGATACCTGGAATCAACTAGAGGCCCTTTCTCCAGACAAGGAGCACGGGTCGGCTACTCGATCCATATTCTGGAAGAGGTTTCGACGAGAGGCCCAATTGGCCGGTGCCTTTTTATGGGACCATCGGATGCTATCGGCCAAGGCTTTTCCAGGGAAACTAGTAAAAGAAAGAGAGGCCTTCATTTTAGAGCGGTTTATTGAAGGCATCAACGACGATCGCACTTCGGTGCGTTTTCTACGAGAGCCGCCGAGAGACTTAGCGACCGCGGCGCGGCTTGCGCGCAAAGAAGAGGTGATCTGCGGTAGGCGTCCGAAGGAGGTTGACAAGCTGATGGCTATCAGTTGTGTGTCGCCGACGATGAACCGGACTGAACCGCCTCACAGCCTAAGCTCACAGACTTGCCGTCGTTATAGTCCCAAGTGCCAGAATTCACCCCTTGAGAAGTCAGTACGACGCCCCTGCGATTCATCGACGATCAGTCAGAACTTCCTTGTGTACCTTTGGTGTCTTCTAAGTGCTGTGAATCCCCAAATGTTGTTGTAGTAATAAATACTCAGCGATTGCATGCCCTCATTGACACCGGTGCAGCGTGTAGCCGTTTAAAGTCCTGTTTCTTGTCCCCCACAGTAGTCACTAGTCCTAGGCGTCAGATCAGCGTGGCAAATGGGATGGTTCTGCTTACTCATGGAGTTGCTTCCGTAGATTTGCTGGTCGGTCAAGAGCTTCTTTCTCATGAGCTTTGCATAGCTGATCAAATTCCATGAGCTGCCATACTAAGGGTTGACTTCTTTAGTCGGTATGCATGCGTCATTGAACTAACCTTCGGAGTTTTGACATTGCGTGGCAAGCTGCTCTCTCTAAACTTCAAACCTAATAATGGCTACGTGAAAAAGTTTTTTAATCTGGGTGCTAGCACCGTGGATGTTTGAGGTGAGATAGCGGAATCGCTTTCGGCGGTTAGACCTACCGTCGACGGTGAAGCTCTGAAACGCTTGGAGAATTTACTGTGTGCACACAAGCACGCGTTCGCGTGGAAGGTAAATCTTTGGATAGGACTAGCGTATTTAAGCATCGGATTGAATCAGCGGATGCTCCACCAATACGGCAAGAGTCCAGGCGTGTCTCACCCGTGTATAGACAGGAATTACAGAAAGTGGTGGATCAGATGGTAAAAGATAATATCATACGTCCTTCGCGATCCCACTGGGCTGCCCGTATTGTACTAGTCAAAAGGAAATATGGTACACTGCGCATCTGTGGGGACTATAGGAAACTTAATGATGGTACACGAAAAGATTCTTTCCCTCTACCTCGGATTGACGACACTCTGGAATCATTGCACGGCGCCACCTGGTTCTCTACTTTGGAGCTCGCCTCAGGTTATTGGCAAGTCGAAGTACACCCTATGGACATTGAGAAAAGTGCCTTCATTATACCCGCTAGACTATATGAGTTCCAGACCATTCCATGTGGGTTGGCTAATGCACCAGCGACCTTCAAGCGACTGATGCACATGGTGCTCAGAGAACTGCAGCCAATCAAATGTCTTGTATACCTGGATGATGTCATAGCTCGTGGACGTACGCTAGATGAACATCACACAAATCTAGAAACGGTGCTGCAGTGCCTTAGTTCTGCGGGACTGAAGTTGAAACCGTCTAAGTGCGACCTGCTGAAGAGAGGGGTTAAATATCTAGGCCACGTGATCAGCGATTGTGGGATCCGGAGCGATCCTTCGAAAGTACAGGATATCTTACTTTGGCCTATTCCCGAGTCCGTTGGAGAGGTTCGGAGCTTTTGGGTATGGCTTCTTACTACAGGCGCTTTGTTAAGAACTATGCGGATATAGCGGCACCATTGGAGAAGGGTCGACCTTTCCATTGGAGCCCGCAGTGCCAGGGATCTTTTGATGAGTTACGTTTTGCTTTGGCCAGCGCTCCAAACTCTGTCTCCCCGGATGTGTCACCACAAGCCGCCCCATTCATTTTGGACACTGATGCTAATGAGGTTGGTATCGGAGCTGGGTTGTCACAGGTCTCTGGGGATGGTATGGAACGGGTTATCGCGTACGTTAGCCGCAAGTTGACAAAAGCGGAGCGAAACTATTGCACTACTAGGAAAGAGATGCTTGCCCTGGTTTCCTTCGTTAAACATCCTCGACATTTCCGGATGGGTCGACACCTTATGGTCCGCACTGATCATCAGGCGCTCCGGTGGTTGCGGGAATTTCGCGAACCCAAAGGGCAAGTTGCGCGTTGGCAAGATCAACTGCAAGCCTTCGACTTTGAATGTCAACGTCGTCCTGGGAAGCAACACAGAGATGCAGACGCCCTGTATCGCCGGCCGTCTAGGGCACATGGGGATTGTCCGTCGTGTACAACCTCGAACGTTGCCGTTGTGTCTCTGAATCATTCGGATTCAACAGATTGGGCATCAGCTCACAATACAGACCTAGAGACCAAGTTGATTTATGAGCGCCTACTACAGGGGAGTGTGAAGCCTATGAAGGCAGAAATGGTTGGATCTAGTTGGGAAGCGCACTGCTTGTGGTCTCTGTGGTCGAAAATTCGGCTATTGGATGGTGTCATGTACTACCAGTTGGGTCCGAATTACCCTAGCAGACTTATCGTCCCACAGTCCATGGTGCAACGGACACTCGAAAAGCTACATAGGTAGTTGGGGCATGCGGGACAACGGAAAATGGAGCAAGCAGCAGGTTTGTGTTTTTGGTGGCCCCAACAGCGTCGAGATATTGCGAACTTCTGTAACGCCTTCCATGGGTGCATCCGCTTTAAGCAACCACAAACGATGATCAGGGCCGCCCTACAGCCCATGGTGATTGGGTATCCCAACGAAACCGTAGGAGTGGACGTCCTTGGACCCCTGCCTGAAACGCCAGGAGGGAATCGGTATACACTTGTTTTGATCGCTTATTTCACCACATGGTGTGTGGCAATACCAACCCCGTACACTGACGCCAGATCCACAGCTCAGCTTGTGTTTGACCACTGGATTTCACGGTGGGGGCACCTGAGCAACTTCATTCTGATCGCGGTTCTAATTTCGAAGCTTGGTAATGTCTGAACTCTGCCGATTACTAAACATTCGAAAGGCTCGGACAACAGCTTACCATCCCCAGGGCAATGGCCAAGTAGAGCGCACTAATCGATCGCTGAAGGCTCTTTTAAAAGCGTTCACCGAGGAGCACCGCAGCCGCGATTGGGAGATTGCACTTCCGCGGTGCCTCCAATCCTATCGGTCCAGCATTCATTCGACTACTGATAATACTCCACACTTCATGGTAACTGGGCGCGAAATGAGATGGCCAAATGATTAGACTGTGCCAACCGCGGCTGCTGATTCGCTCCTTGCCACAGACTATGCCGTTCGTCTACGTCGGGACCTGACCAAAGCTTATTCGCTTGCGCGACAGCACTTAGGAGCTGCCCGTGGATGTCAAAAGGATTACTATGACCAGAAAGTGCACAGCTGTCCACTTCAACCTGGACAACAAGTCTGCCTCTACACTCCGCATCCATCCCAAGGCGTTCCGGCGAGGCTACACAAGGAGTGGTCTGGTCCTTTCGGGGTCTAGGAAGTGTGTACTGATTCTACCTGTCGAATTTACAGACAAGGTGAAGACACCGACCGATCAATTGTTGTCTATTTTAATCGTCTCAAACCGGCAACTCTAAGTACTCATCCCATTCATCGTCTCAACGTCCGGGAACCTACACTGACCCACCAGATGCGTTAACAGAAGTGGAAGTAACGACCACAGAGCCCCACGTATCGATCACTAGTTAGGGCGGCGTGTACGACGCCTCTCGGAGAGGGAGATGGTGTAGTGCCAATGGTCGAACTCTTTTTGACCTACTTTTTTCCTTTCAGATCGGCGGCCTGACAACCAAGCAAGACATTTGTACTGTTTATCAGATGACAATGACGTTAAAGAACAATAGCAATTAGTATCGTTGTAGTTCGTATTCCGGTTTGTGTACAGTTAACCCCCTTTTGTTTGAAGTGCCTGAATTTTGGATTCTTGCCAAGTACACGGTGCCGGGATCCTTAAGACCGAGAAACTGGCCTGCTTGTATACAAATGCTCAGGGACCTTTTAACAAACTGGCTGAACTGAAACATCGCCAAGCTTCCGGCTCGTATGATGTCATTGCTTTCCCCGAGACATGGTTGCACACGGGCATGACGGACGCTGAAGTGCCGCTACCGGGCATGTCGCTGATCAGCAACGACGGGCTCACAAAAGGAGGAGGGGTAATACTGTATTACCGAAACGACTAACAGTGCAAAGCCGTGGAGGATTCAGACTCGCAGTTCCCCGACTCTCTTTGGTGCCGGTTGCAGTTAAAAGGCAGGGACGCTTGCCTTATTGTCTTGGGGTACCGCGCCCCTAACTCAACACCCGAAACCGACTACCACCTAGCGGCTGCTTTAAGGTGCAGTTTACAACAAAATACACTCACATTCGTATCATGGGTGATTTCAACGTATTTTGTTTAGAAGCCCCTGCCACGATCAGAGAACAATTCAAAACCGACCTACAAGATCTAGTAACTACTGTTCCTCTTTACAACCTCATCACATTGCCTACTCGGTTCAGAACTGGTAACAGGCCATCTGTGCTGGACTTTGTGCTTACCAACGAAGAGCATATGATTGATGCGTTAGTTTTAGACTACCCGTTGGGTCGCAGTGATCACGCAGTGATTAGTTTCAACTTCGTCTGCTATGCAGAATACCTGAATGATAACAATGAAACTGTGCGAACCATCACAAGGTACGACCGACTCGCCCAGCTAGTCAGCGCCACAACATGGTCTTTCCTCGAAGAAGAACCCCCGGAAGTCGCCTGGCTCGAGTTCGTCAACACATTCAGTCAGCTGATTGCACAGGCTTCAGAGATAAAAGCTTGCAATAAGTGCAAACCAGTTTCTTTCGTTAGGAGCAGAAACCGAAAATGAATGACAGTACGCAACGCAGCATGGCGAGTGTACAGAGAAGCTCCAGCACCAGAAACTTGGGACAACTACGTAGCACAAAGTAACCACTGCACTCAACTGTTAAGAGAAGACAAAGCCACCTATCAGCAGAAAATCGCAAAAACCTTCAGTGCTAACCACAAACTGCTGTACAAGCACGTTAATAGCCTACGAAAGGTGAGGCAAGGATTTCCTCCATTCAAGACGGCTGATGGCCCAACAAGAACGTATATGGAAGCTGCAAACACACTGCGGATGCAATACGCCCCCACGTTTCAAAGCGTCTTGCCACCAAGCGATCTACCAAGCTTTGTATTCTGCTCGCCATGACTAACCCACATTAATTTTACCGCAGAGGCTGTATTGCAAAAGCTGACTTCTCTACGCAAACACAGCTCGCCAGGTTTCAACACCATTCGTCCAGAGGCATTGGGAGCAGCAGCAAACCAACTGGCAGGACCTTTAGTTCAGTTTTTCCAGTACTGCTTAGACCAGAACCAAGTTTTCGCCATGCGGAAGCTTGGAATAATAAGCCTGATTCACAAAGGTGGAAGCAGAACTGACCCCTCCGACTACCACCCAGTAACCCTTCTTCCTATACTCTCCAAGGTCATGGAATCCATATTTGCCGATGCACTGGTGTGCTTTCTGGAAAACTGCAACCTCATCACCCTGAACAGCATGTTTTCCGTCGACAGCGGTCATGTACAACTAATTTACTAATTGCACGTAGTGGTTGGACCAAGGCAGCCGACGCTGGAGAAGGTGTTGATGTGATCTACCTGGATTTTTCCAAGTCTTTCGATCGTCTAGACCATCGGATACTACTATCCAAGCTGCAGCATTAGGGATCGGAGACCCTCTTTTAAGCTGGATAGAAAACTTTCTACTTCAACGGCAATTAGTGGTCAGAGTTCGGAGCTCTTTATCGAACCCCATACTAGTGGAGTGTGGTGTGCCGCAATGCTCCGTTTTAGGTCCACATTTGTATTTGGTGTTTATTAATGACCTTGCACAGGGAACCGCTTCAAACTTCCTAATTTTTGCCGACGATATCAAGATCTGGCGCAGGATCCAGGCGAACGCCGACCAACCTTTGCTTCAGAGTGATTTAGATACGGTGTATCAATGGTCGACCCAAAACTTATTGCATTTCAACGTCAGTAAATGCAAGGTGCTTTCCATCCGACATCAAAGCAGCTACTCATACCGACTCGGAACGGATGTACTGCAACAATCAACTCTCGAACGTGACTTGCGTGTCCTGGTTCAAGATGACTTGGGTTGCTCCAGGCAATCCGAAAAGGCCTCAAGGACCGGGAACCAACACGTCGGACTGTTGGCGCGGGCGTTTGGACAAATAAACAGCTCCATATTTTGACAAATGCTCAGTGCGTATGTTCGCCCCCATGTCGAATATGCAATTCAAGCCTGGCATCCATGGCTGAAACACGACCTTAATGCACTGGTGCAGCCACAACGCCGGGCATCTATGAACGTAATTGGAATGCGCAATCTTTCCTACCAGGAGAGGCTGCGACGACTAGGATTGTTCAGTGGAAGCTATCGCAGACTACGAGGCGACCTGATTATGGCATACTTGATTCTGCAAGACCCACATCCTGTGTGCCGCCCTTTTCTGCAACTCAGCAGCAATACAAACCTGAGGGGCCAATCATTAAAACTCGCAGAACAATACAGTCGTCTGGAGTGCCGCAGAAATTTCTTTTCCATTCGTGTCTGTCACCCGTGGAATGCTCTCCAAGAATCGGTCGTCTCTGCATCGGCACTAACAGTATTTAAATGACGGTTAGACGATTCACTCATCCACTTAAACTTTGTTACTTAACACTATGTCTCCATCCTACACTGGAGTTTACCATGGAATTATTTGTTGCTAACTGTGGATGCTGTGAATCTAAGAAGATCGCAGGACTGCAGGGAAGCAAAAGATAAGTCCTTATTTTCATATTTAAACTATTAACTATTTTACTATCCTTATCATTATTATTGTTATGTTGACATCTCCTGCAACTATCCAACGGGACTTGTAAAGCAAGGCTTCTTAACCCGTACAAATTCATTGTTCATTGTGTTTTGCCCTGACTTATCTCGTGCGCTGTGACCACTGTGACGCGTGCTGCCATCGTTATCAGTTCCCTGCGTTTTTCAGCCATTGAGGATCTTTCGTGCTCGTCTGGATTATTGTTCATTACACAAGCAGATAGCAGAAAAAGGAAAAGAAAATGTAACAAATATTAAATATAAAGATAGGTATATTTCTAGACAAGCGCTAGATGCTGTTCCTGCGTGGGATCAGATCAAATTGTACATAACATCCATGCTCATGCATGAAGAAGAAATATCGTTAACAACTGCTTTTGATCGTGTTTATCTTTCCGAACAGTAAAGCGGGGATAAATACAAACGTTTCGTAGGCCTCGACATTTTTGAAGGCAGTAGTTTGGGTCTCCGTAGCTTATGTACGAATTCTGCGCTTTTCACCGGCTACCGCTGCCAAACCTTGAGGTGCCTGATTCCATCAGTAAACGATTAATCTATTATGCCAATGGATTGTGTTATTTTCGATGGAAAATGCACCACTAGAAGACGGTTGATCCATTTTCTTTGGTCACATCACCGCATTTCGAGCATCCAATAGTAGCGGGCTCATGGAAAATAATAAGATAGCCAAAATTAGACCGTAAAAGTGGAGGGTGGAAACAAAGGAAATAACAGTAGTGGCTAACAATTTAGCCTTTCTTAGATAAGTGCGACTGGAAGGCCGGCCAACTTAACTAGAAAATACACATATATTGGAAAATGGAGCCAAAATATAGCCCAGAAACAGCATACCAGAACCGCAAACCTGGCGCGAATTTCAAAGTGTAAATCTCCAAACAAGCAAATTCAACGCCGTTTTGGAGCCGAAATGTTAACTAAAACGGGACAACAATGGGTGGTCTAGGACAATCCCTAGGCGCTTGTTACGACAAAGGTAAAGTAATTAAGCTAGGTGCAGTGGTTTTGGAGATATTTGCATTTTAGCGGTCGGCGGCGGATAGCGCCATTTTCGAGCCTCTGCTAAATTCACGTTCTGCTTTAGAAGCAGATACAGAAAAAAGAAAGAAATAATGCAATATACGGCTAGGCGTAATAAGTTCCGAATATGGAGTAGTAATTGGGAGTGCCTAAGATAACGTGTAATTCGCTGCAGTAGCGAAGTATGACGCAGTGGGCCGATAAGCCTACTTTCTCAGTAAACGTAGTAAAAGTTGGGAAAACAGACGGAAAGGTTTTAGGGAAATACTAGGTAGGCTGCAAGAATTATTATATAGGTAGAACAGCACAGGATATGGTGTAGCTAGCCCACAGCCAGAATGCGACCATGTGCGATTTTCAGAGTATATTGGGCCGCAGAATCCACTATGAATGTGGAATTCAACGTTTTTAATGCTCCGATGTGGATGCGAAAATTATACCAAAGCCGCATGAGCTGAGTCCATATGGATAAGACAAGGGAACATAAAACCCATTTGCCCCGTCTGAACTTGGATAAAGCAAGCATTCCCTACAGAAATATTACCAGTTTCGACTCTTTGAGGCTATTTTACACGTCTTTATGGTTGTATCACTGACACTAATGAGCCAGGGTGGTCCTCCAGTGATAATAAAAAAACTAATGTGAGAAAATTCACAAAATGTGTCCAGGTGAGAAACACCTTGGGTTCCGCTTTGGTTAGACACGAATACCACTTCTTTTGGGGGTTGCGCCATCTTAAGCATGACTGATTAAAGCGGTATAAGTACTAAATAGGCATAGCTATCCAGAAATGCTTTAGTTAGCTCGTAATACCCTGCAACAACAAATAGGGACTGCATAGATGGCCGAGAAGTACACTTTGCAGGCAGTCACGGCAACCATTCGCAAATATGGTATACGTTTGCGCGAAAACGCTAGAAATCCATTAAGGAATAGTATGTCTCCATGGGAATTCAGGAGAGCATATAATTAACTCACGGTTAGAAGACCACAGAATACAATTTTAATTGGATACTGAGCCACATAAACAACTAAGCATATAGAGTTTAGTATTTTTTAAGCCTCTAAGTGGTTCTGAAGCTTATATCAAGGTTGCATGAGCCAGGTCTACCTGAGTAACACAGGAGACCTTTGGGATCAGTTGACACATATTGGCCTGGAAAATAGGCACAGTACTTAGCTAAACCTCGCAAGTTTTATCCCTTAGAGCCGATTTTCTATATTCATGAGGCTATGTCTCCAACAGCCGTGAGCTGGAGGGGCCTGTCACTAGTAATAAAGGAATGAGTATGGGAAAATTTAATAACATTTATCGAATTGCTTTGGGGCGTGAAATCCATTTTGGTCTGCGTTAGTGGTGGGTTTTCGCCTGGAAAGCGTTCTCCCTATAAAAAGCCACAAAAGTCCGTTTAACAACACTGTGACATGGCGGTTATGAATCGCCAATAACTAAAGTCACCCACTGTTTATCCGGACAATCGCTTCAAGTCCACAGATAGCAAGCATCCATTTAGCACTGGCGACACCTTCAAACACATTCAATCAAAACAACAGAAAACGTTTACCAATCCCATAAACAAAGCTGCACGTGCCTACATGCAAACTTGCATTCATATATAAACATATGCAGCAATCCCATTGTTCCATCGTACACTAACTGATCACATTTTGTATTCTTCACATGGCCATGCCTGCGCAGGCGTGCCTCGCTTAGTCGAGAATACACAATATATTTATTTATTTACTTATTTATGCCTGTCTACTGGTGTTGCCAATATTGAAAGGCATATGTATGCCAGATAAAGCTGTGCATATAGAGCCGAGAGGAAAAGTGGAGAGCAAAATGTCTGATTCTTTGGCCTAGAACTTTTAAAGTGCTCTCTTGGTCAACAGTATGAAAGGTATATATTATTTCGTTGTTTACATACTGC
The DNA here is from genome assembly GCA_944474145.2 of Dicrocoelium dendriticum. Classification (NCBI taxonomy): domain Eukaryota; kingdom Metazoa; phylum Platyhelminthes; class Trematoda; order Plagiorchiida; family Dicrocoeliidae; genus Dicrocoelium; species Dicrocoelium dendriticum. The sequence continues at coordinate 70,272,621 of OX104066.1, forward strand.
TAGTGGTTTGAAACGGCGGAGTACAGTAGCTAGTGCTCAAGTTTAATGGAAAAGCATCAATAAGGGCCAGCTAGCAACCGACATCCACAAAGGCACATAAAGGTTCATCTAAAGCCGTCATTTAGGCGGTTTTTGATAATTCTAATGCTAAGCTTAGGTGTATCAGCAGCAACAAACGTTTCCAACAACTTACGCAAGGCGTAGGACTGGTAAGATGCCTTTACTAGGAGTACCTCAAAGGTCATAAGCCTAATATTTTTTATCGGACCCAGTGATCAAGAAGTTGAAAAGTGGTAAGTGTAAAGCTGAAGACCCGGAATGATGTAGATAAGGTGTAAGGATTGAAATTCGCCTCCACGATGGTTTCGTACTTGCCCTGCAATACTGTATATTAGGATTAACTACGGGTTTGTGAACCTGCCAGTCAGTAGGCTAAGCCGTACTGTTTGTTGAAATTTAAGCATTGACGAAGTGCCCATAGAAACAGAGAAGCTGGAGGGTTGTGGATACCAATTGGTCCATTTAGGGTCTGGATAAATCTGTCAGTGAGAGGGTCGAAGCACCTCAGGGACTAATAAGTAATGGCTAAGTACCACTTGCATTCAGAATTCTAATGTTAGCATTAGTACGATGCTTGCGCCTGATCCGACTGAGACCTCCTTTTGGTCCGGTATAGGCGCAAGTATATCCAGGCAGTATGTGAGGATTCTATATAGTACAGAAGAGGCATTGTCCACCTCTGTATATAGCGAGATGATCATGTGCTATATATCCGGTACGAGACTAGACGGCCAACCAAAACCAATGGGTAGAACACACAAAAGTAAGCTAGGGAAAGTTTATTGGACGGGAGGAGATTCAGCTAAAGCTAAAAACAGGGCGCCAGAAGAGAGCTAGCTGGGGAGGCTTAGTTGGCGTTGTTTGCAGTCGAGTCGCGCCAAAGGCGGTGATTGTGTTCGTGTTTCCAACAATCGGGAACAATGTTCCAACAGGCAAACAGCCTAGTTCCTCTATACATAAGAAAGGTATAATTTTCATATATTTTAGAGTAGCTTACACAGTCGTACTTGGGGACCTCCAGGTCACTACACAACCCCCCCTAGAAGGAAAACCGTGGGTGACCTTTCGATCTACGTGAGGACTATCCGTCACGGGCCAGCCTTCTGCGAGACCAGGTAGTGAAACCTAATTCAGCTGCTGGGATAGAACCAAGCGATCGGACCCTAGCGGGCTCCCACCCGTTTCCTCCGTAACGGTGCCAAAAACACAAAATGGGAGAAGTTTGTATGCTTCAAATGTTCGCGAGTTCGTGAAGGTCAAATGTTTGCTTCAGGCTCGTCATCTCCTTCGGTTCATATCCGAAACCTAAAAGGAAACAAGAGCAGTGACGGTGGAGGCGAGGGCAAATGTAAGAGTGACAATTACTGGATGAGGCAGGCGTCAAGCAAAACGCGGCTCTTTGTGTGTTTTCAAAATGTGCTGTCTTTTTGGGTTTTCAAAACATTTTGCGTGCTTTTTGGGTTATCAAAAAAACTTATCGGGTTTCGTTGGCGTTTTCAAAAGCTTTTGCCGTTTGTTGGGGTTTTTCGTACGTTGTTGGCCAAAAAGGAAAAGGAACGCAATAAGAAAAGTGTAAGGAACACTAATCCCTTAATCGATCTGGTCAATGAACGCGTCTACCCGACCTAGTCGACTTGTTCGCATCAGAAGAAGGCGTCGTCTTAAACGTCCTATCGGTTCGCCAAATTGGAGGAACTGCTGAAGGCGTGGCAGTTGGTTCGATGGAAAGCGGCGGAGCTAAATTGGGGGGCTTGGCTTTAGAGTGATGCTTAAGGTCAGAGATGGTGGAAGCAGGCAAGTCTTCCATCATAGGCTGGGTTGATTCATCGGAAGACGAGCAAGGGTCTTCATCGAGCTCAAGTTCCACGTGGGCAAACTTGGGACGGTCAATCGTAACGACTTCTCGTTTACCGTGCCGGTTGATTATAAAGACGTGGCCCTTATGCTGCAGAACCTTGAAAGGACCTCCGTAAGGTCGCTCCAGTGATCTACGGAGGCCATCGAGGCGGAGAAAAACGAACGGAAAACGCTGTAGTTCTTGAGGAACGAAAGATTTACGTTGTTGTTCTCTAACGTTGAGAAGCTTGTAGTGACGCCTGCTCGTGGCTAGCTGACGTGTATAATTCGCGTCGTAAAGTGGGATTATAGGACTATCGGAAAAGAGATCTCCAGGTAAACGCAGTGGTTGTCCATACACTAACTCGGCGCTGGACGTACGTAGATTTGCCTTTAGGGCTGATCGGGTCCCAAGGAGAATCATAGGCAGTACCTCAGTCCAGCTCAGCGTATTGGCGGCGCTAAGTGACGCTTTCAACTGTAGGTGTAAACGTTTCACAATGCCGTTTGCTTGCGGATGATAGGCGCTCGTGCGCATGCGTCGGCATGCAATGAGTTTAAAAAGATCGTAAAAGGTCGAATTGCGGTCAACGGTCTGCCGTCACCGTGAATAGACAGCCGTGTGAAGAGACCCAGCTCTCGACGATAGCGCGGGTTATAGTTTCCGCATCTACGTCAGGGAATGGAAGGCTTCGGGCCAACGGGTGCAACGATCGAGCGTGGTCCAAAAGCAGATCATTCCTTTGGACGGGGCCAGAGGTCCCACTTAGTCGAGATGGACACGGGCAAATCGCGCTGAAAAGAATGGAAAGCGACCAAGCGGAGCGGACATGTGCCGCTGAATCTTGGCTTGCTGGCAGGTGAGACAGCTACGTGCCCAGCGCGTAAGATCGCGTTGCATCCCCAGCCAAAAGTATCTCTCAGGGACAAACTTAGCAATAGCTTTAATGCCTGGATAGGCGATAGTGTGGAGGGTGTCAAAAATGATACGGCGGAAAGTTTCTGGAACGACGGGTCGAGGTCGTCCAGTAGACGTGTCGCCTAAAATTGTACTGTCAGCTGATGGCAAAGAGTGTGGGGATATCTTCAAAGAAGCATCACGGAGTTCCGAAAAACTTTGGTCGTTTAATTACGCGGCGGCCATAGCAGACAAATCGATTGCCTTCCCGGCAGGACTAATCGCAGATACTTTTGAAAGAGCATCAGCGACGACGTTCTGTTGATCAGAAATGTGTCGGATATCACGAGAATTGGTCAATGAAATCCTGCTGACGAATCCCACTTGGTGAGTGTCGAGATGCTTGCTTTCGGAATGCGTAGATAAGCGGCTTGTGATCGGTAAAGATAATGAAGGTGTTACCTTCAAGGACGTGTCGGCAATGTCGAACGGTAGAGTAAACGGCCAGCAGTTCGCGACTGAACTTAACTTTGGCAGGTTGTAGGCGTCTAGAGTAGAAAGCATCAGGTTGTCAGCCTGCATTGTAAGTTGCTTCAGGACGACGATAATGGCGGTGTCTGATACGTCAACAGTAACACTGAGCGGAGCGTTCGGATCGAAGTGATGAAACATAACGGCTTTAGCTAAGGCTTCTTTGCTGGCCTTGAACGCTTCGGCAGCAGCAGCAGTCAGTTCTACCTGGCCGTTTTTACGTCCATGAAGTAGGTCGGTTAGTGTACTTAGCAAATTGGCACAGTGTGGAATAAAACGTTGATAATAGTTGACCATGCCGTTAAGATGGCGAATAGCGGCTAACGTAGTCGGGACCGGAAAGTCTGATGGCGCGGACTCTGTAGTCTAGAGGCCGTATGCTTTACTGATCATTATGCCGTCTAATCAATGCGACGGAAGGCTGCTGAAATACGCATTTGTCAGGGTGGACAGCGATGCTAGTAGCGGTCAGCCTATCGAAAAGAATTTTGAGATGTTCAACGTGTTGTTCTTTAGAAGCGCTGGCAACTAGGATATCGTCGATGTAAAGATAGACTACATCTAGACTTCTTGTGACTGAATCAATAAAACGTTGAAAAGTCTGGACTGCGTTGCGAAGACCGAAAGGCATACGCAAAATTTCGAAGAGCCCAAAAGGCGTGATTACGGCAGTCATTGGTATGTCTTCCTCTGCGACTAGAATCTGGTGATACGCGCGAACCGGATGGGTTTTCGAGAACCCACGGGTGCTGCGCAGGCTTGCCGCGATGTCCTGAATGTGAGGAATAGGATATCGGTCGGGAACAGTAACGTTATTGAGCGCGCGTAATCCCCACATGGACGCCAGTCTCCTGACTTTTTTGGAAACATGTGGAGCGGCGGCGCCCAGGGCTATCAGATGGGCGAACGATGCCTAGTTCAAGCAGGTGCTCGAAATCTGCGCGAGCAACTTTTAACTTGTCAGTGCTCCTTTGCCTGGCTTTGGCGAAAACAGGCGGAGCTTTGCTAATGATATGATGTTTTGCAGCGTCAGTGACAGGTAGAAACGGTGCCATTGCACGAAAGACTTGCGAGAACTTAGTATTAAGCGTCTGCCCGATAGACGAGCTTGACTGGTTGGTGTATACAGGACTGCTTGACTAATTGTCGGCCAAAGTACCTACAACTGCCAGATTTGTTTTACGATCGATAAAACAGCGCTGCTTGGCGTCAACAATCAAATCGAAGTGTTGCAGAAAGTCAAGGCCAAGAATTGGCGTATGGACAGCTGCGCCGAGAAAGATCCATTGAAAAGAACGTCATAGGTTTACGTTAAGTGTGTGCCAGCGTTGGCCATACACGCAAATGGTGGTGCCGTTTGCTGCCCGCAATGAACTAGTCGCCCCTTTGATAATATCATTGGAATCACGGGGGATAACGTTGACGTCTGCACCGGTGTCAACGAGATAGCGTGCTCCCGTATTGCGATAAGTGACAAAGAAAAGGCGACTGGGGAAGCCAGCAACCTCCGTCACCCCTACGTGCCGGCCGGCTCGTTTCCATGCGTGTTGCGCTTGAAGGCACAAGGCGGGCGCCACGATCTGTCCTGATGACCAAATCGCTCGTGGTACCAACAATAGCTTGACTTAGGGGAGATTTCGAACGTGCTCTAGGACGAGTGCGACTACTGGAACGACTTCGGAGGTTGGATCCGGACTGCGTTGGGTTCCCTAGTCGGTTGGCAAGTGCGGCTACTTGCGCTCTTAGTTCTGCTACCTCCGTAGTGGAAGTGGATACTTAGGTGTTGGATTCCCAAATACGGTCTGCAATGTCGGCGAGGTGAGAAAGAGGAGCACCATTTGCATATAAGTGGTTACGCATATCACGTGGCGAGCGACGAAACCACATTTCTTTAACGAAAGAATCACCAACAGAGAAAGGCTTAGCTAGAGCCTTCTTCTTGTGCAGCAATTGAGAAGGCTTTCGATCACGTAGCTCGGTTTTGTCAAGAAGCTGCGTAATGCGAGCATTGTATGTTTTGCCGAATCGCATGAAAACTACGGCCTTAAACTCATCGTAACTCTTCTGATATTTGGGAAGTTCCAAGATGTCGTCGGGGTCATCGACGACTTGCGGAGGAAGCGCTGTGAAAAAGCAACGAACTTTGACGCTGTCAGACTTAACGCCATTTAACGAAACAATGGTTGCTAGCTGACTAAACCAGGCCTTAAGATTAGCCTCTAGGAAAGGCGGGATAGGGAAACGGAGCCCACTAACATGATGGTAAGTGTCTTGGCGAATGACCTACATGATGGAAAAGTACGTAGTTTGTGAAAAGGAACCAAAATAATAAAATGCAAAAGCAGAAAGGTAGACAGAAGAAGTTACCGGATCTGCAAAGAAATATTAGCATCAAACGCACCAAAAAACTCTATTTTTCGGGGTCACCAATTATAGCAAGATGATCGTGCACCATATATCCGGTACGAGACTAGACGGCCAACCAAAACCAATGGGTAGAACACACAAAAGTAAGCTAGGGAAAACGTTTATTGGACTGGAAAGGATTTAGCTAAAACTAAAACTAGGGCGCCAGAAGAGAGCTAGCTAGGGAGAATGTAGATGGCGTCGACAGCGTAGACGGAGCGCTGTTCGCGGTCGAGTCGCGCAAAGGCAGTGATCTTGTTCGTGTTTCCAACAAACGAGAACAACGTTCCAACAGGCAAACAGCATAATTCCCTAATACATAAGAAAGGTATAATTTTCATATATTTTAGAGGGGTTTACGCAGTCGTACGGGTAAACCTCCAGGTCACTACATGTAGACAGAAAGAACACATTCCAGCTGATGGATCTCAGAAGTAGAGCAAAGTTTGTCCAGTTGATGCGTTTGAAGTGCCGAAGAGAACCCGCTGATCTAGCTATTGGAGACGAATGATGAGTGGTTGGAAAGAGAGCTTTACTACTTTGTGGTGGCATCCAGGGAGGTTGTCAAGCTCGCTAGCAAATGCATACGCAACTCCGTTTGTAAAGTGTAAACCTAAGGTGTTATTGTGCCTAGTGGGCGCATGCACGTGTTGAATCCACCCAAATCCATATGTGGTGTCTACAAAAGCACGGTATTTGGGTGGCGCAGATTGCGTTTGCCAGGCCACTTGTGGCATATGGAAGTCACCACGGATTGTCTTATAGTGGGTACTCAAAAGCGATACCTCTGTAAAGAGTACCACAAGACTGCATATACCGATTGTGGTAGTGTGGGGTGGGTTATACGGACAGCCAATTAAGATATCCTGCTGAAACCTATTAGTCTGAATCCAAGCCGGATCTTCCAGAACGTCGATTGAGAGTTCTTGAAAAGATGGCGTCCGGAAATCGTCACACATCTAACTGAGGCACCCGCCACCACGGTGGTTGGTACGTCCATTGCTGAAGGAGGTGTAGCCCGGGATTCGCTGCTGTGCATCGGGAGCGTTAGCATCATGCCACGTTTCGGTGATGAGCACTACCTGCCGACCGGAGAGGAGGATGACAGGGTTGATAAGGTGCATCTTAATTTGATGGACCTTGTGTTAAGGAGAAGTAGAGTGAGTGGCTCGTTGCAGGAGTGACCATCTGCTGCATTATTAGAGACAGAAGTAATCTGAGCAGTTTGCGTGGGTATAGTTGCTGTTGTCTCAGAGGGAGTGTTGCGAGTTATAAGGTTACAGAGGTCAGCCAAATGTTGCTGTCCGCGGTATCATAGAGCAGATCGGGTTGTATGAGTGGGACTGCTTGGCTACCATGCTGAAACGAAACAGAGGAGACAGGTTTTTGGGTGTGGGAAAAGTTATTGGCGATGACTAAAGTATTGGCTAGGATATGTTGTATGTAAGCGGTAGGCGATACCGATGGAGTACAGTGAGTGTGCAGACCTGAGGGGCATACTGCTGCCAGATTTGGGTCGGTTACCGCGGTGTCTGTATCGCATTCCAAGGCTGGGAGAGGGTTGATGGCATGTTTGTATGCAATGGTGAGTCTCCTCGTTAGGTCGTCGTTTGGATGCGTGGAAGACAAGCTCATAGGTGCGGCAAGAAGTGTCGCAGGAAAATCAAAAACCTGCGTTGCCGTTAAGCCGGGGCCGTTGAGTTGCGCAGTGGAAGAAGGTCTGAGCAGATTCTCCTGGGGTGATGGGGACTGATAATGCGTGCCATCTCTGGAATTAGTTTTTAATGAGCCGGCGACTGCATGTGGTGTTGGAGGGGTGGGTAGCAATTGCTCAAGGGCATCTGTGGGATGTCTAAGAGCCTGTAATGATGGTAGAGGGCAGCCTCGTCCAACAGTCTCGTGAGTTGTGGCGAGCCGTAGCCCGCCATATTCTATAAAATTGCAGCGGGGATGCGTACCGACGTGTTAGGCAGTTCATTACGCATTGGGCTTGTAGGGCGCGGGCGGTTAATCTTTGCAGGCGAGGTTGGGGTGGTGTGTTTCGTTACTGTGCAGTGTTCTATAATAAAGCAGGTTTGTAGCGGGGTGCCTGCAGTTGATTAAAGTTACTGTCAGCTTGATAGCACCGCGGAAACCGCGGCCTTAGGGAGTATGGTGTGGATTCGCCAGCGGACCGTGTTATATTGGACAGTCTAGGGTTAAAAACTGGTTTGGCTGTGGGCGGTGAAGTGGGGCCGTGGTGTTGCTCGTGTTAGCGCTACCGGGTGCGGGCGGGAGTAGCGCATGTTCTGGCTGTGGCTGAGGACATTGGCTTTTATATGATGAGCAGTTGGAGTTGGAAGCAAGTATGGCTTTCTGGGGGCGGCGCCTTTTGTTCGTATTCGTGGTCTCCAACAGTGGTACATACTTGTCTGATATTGCCTCTAATGTTTCATTCTCTCCATTCTGAGATGAGCACTTGTTAGGTAGCACGGAGGGTGGGGTTGCCTGTTTTTGTTGGGACGTTCACTGGGTTGATATCTCGACACGTAGGAGTTGCAAGAGGCAGGCTTTTTAATCCACCTTCGTTTTGGGCGGTTGCGTGAAAGCTCCTTAGTAGTCATTCGGGTGCTTGTGCTATGTTCGTTGGATGTGTTGCCAATAACTTCTTCCGTCAGAGGTTCGGTATCAGTGTCACATAGTTCGGATCCTTTGGTTTAGCTACTTCGGCCTCAGCTTGACCGGAATCAGTTTCATAATGCACTACCGAGTGGGCTAGCTTCTTCACTGGATTAGGCGAGGTTAGTTCAGTGCTGTAGGCCTTTGTCACCTTAGGGTCCACATGCTGTTGCGGCAGATCAAGATCCGTTGGGAGTGGGGTAGCACGTCCAGTCGCTGTGGGGAACCTTCCGCCCTTTGCTTAGGCGGAAGTTTATTGGTTGATGCAACTGCTCTTTGCAGAGGTGCTTTGTCCGGCTTGATGACGATAGGCCCCAAATTGGCTGGCTCACTCATGACGAATCGTTTTGCTATTAAAGTCTTAGCCAGTACTTGGGCTCTAAAATTGATAAGTGTTGTGCACGATTTACATTTGGATGTTTTTCGTAGACGTTTAATTTTGTAGGTGTCGGGAGTCGTGTTACAGAGATTGGTGAGCGAGTTCTTCACCTTCGCTAAGTTGGTTTTGTCAGAGACATTGAATATCGTTACGTTATTTGTACCATGTACTGGTTCGGAAACTATATTAGCAATGTGTGTCAGTAGCTCCCCTGCTATTTTGAGTTCATTCACATCATTGGTCTGTGTGATTCCTGAGAGCTGAGCTAGTGGCATCATTTTGCTAGGGTTTCGCTCAGTACAGAAATGTCGCTTTCGATTGCGTACAATTCAATTTTAAGAAAGTCAATTTTATCTTGTGCCTATTTCAGTGGATCAGATAAGATTACCCTGCAGTCAAGAGTTGGTGCTGAGTCAGTACTATCAGGTTGTGGCTTAGTTGATTTACCCAATTTGTTAGAAGGTCTGTGCACTGACTGCCTTGCTCGCATTGTCTTACTAGGATCTGACGGAAGAGTGGTAAGTCAAGTTCTGTTCTCAGTGTTTACGCAGATTATTGCCCACGTTAATTCTACCTAGAATCAGGATAGTATGACAAACCAAATTGTCTAACTATTCCACTCAATAGTAGCAGAACGTTAGAATAACCAACAAAACGTCGAAAACGGACAGTTGCAAACTTCGCTCGGTTAAGGTTGAAAGGAAAGAAGCCATTGAGATGAGCTTAGAATGTCAGCTCAGCGAGAAAGCCGTATAATTTAGGTCAGCATGCCAACAGAAACCACCGGCAGAATAGACGGGCAAAGGGAAAAGGGGATATAATAATGAGGATGAACCATGGTCAGCAATGCCGTTGATGTGGGGGTTACAGGTTACCTCGGCAGTAGTACTAGTAGTAGTAATCTCGGCAGTCTATCAAGTAAACAAGGAGCCAACAGAAAACCATGTAGCTCAGCGGATAAGGAATAGCCATCGCGTCATAATCATCGTGGCAAGCTAATTGAAGGTGAGCAACACACTTCAACTAATATGCGGCAGGAAGAATGAAACATTTTGACAAGGGTGGAACAAAGCATTCTTAGTTTGTTTTTCACAAGCCGACATTACATTTTGTCATTTTCAACGTTTGTAGCATTAAACATGTGAATCAACACAGAACTGTACACAATTCTTCCACTGGTTCCGGTTGCCAGCCACATCTTCAAAAGTGCTAAGTCATGAGCACTCTTCATCTTTGGGTCCCCATCCTGGAAGATGTACGAATCCAACAGCGGCTAGACCCGACGTCAACGATATTATGTGCTGCCGTCATGTAGGACGCTGACCACCACGCGGTCGCTTCCAGCAAGGTCCTTGACGAGCGAATAGAGCGCGACACGGTAGACGCTCAGGTGCCATGCGTAAGACGTGACCAAGCCATCTTAACTGGCAAAACTAAACCAGTTTGTTGAAGGAAATACACGCATTCACCAAGACGCGACATCGAACGTCATTACTATAAAGTCGAGGTTTTCACCAAATACGAGCGAGCCTATTTAAGCAACCGTTATCGAGCGCAGAAAGACAACGCATGTCTTCTACGCGAATCGGCCAGGACTCGCACGCATACAACAATACTAAGCGAACTGATGCGCTGTAAACGCAGCCCTTTAGTGTGAATGAGACTTTGCGACGACGCCACAATTGCATCAAATTGACAAATGCTGATCTAGCTTTAGTGTTACAAAGATAAACTTCTTTGTTTGCATCGTCCTCAGCAGAAACAGCCCCCAAGTTAAACAAAGCTACCTACCCGTTTAGGTTGTGCACGTACGTGCGTGAGCACGGGAGCAGGTGAAAGTCAATCATTGAGGAGTACTTTACACTCCGATGGGCGAAGCTCAGGCCATACTTACATGCTTCAACCGACAAACAATCCGGAATGATTTGCAGACCCTGAGGAGCGTCAAAATGTAACACGCTATTCTCAGCATTATCTAAGTCGGCCATGAGTTCTCCCGATAGAAGCTCCATGCTAAAATGTTGAAAACCTTCTTGAGCATTCGTCAGAACGTCTTCTATTGCGAAGTTGAAGAGGAATTGGGACATAGGGCAGCCCTGTCGCACACCGCTATTGACAGCGAATTGAGAGGAAAGCTTCACATAACCCCTTACGTTGCCGGATCTTAGAAGTTAAAGTGCTCGTAAGATGGCGGTATATTTATCTGGCACCCCGTTCTTTAGCAAGCAACGCCATAAATCAGGTCGATCAACGGAGTCAAAAGCGGCACGTATGTCTAGGAATGCAACGATAGTGGGCCTGTGGTAAGTGTGGCGATGTTCGAGGAGCTGGCGAAGTGGGAAGATTTGATCCACGCATCTGCGACCAGGACTGAAACCAGCTTGCTCTTCACGGCGGGGTGATGCACGTACTGGGGATAGTCTGCAAAACAGAAAGCATGCCAATGGCTTAGAAGGAAACAACTAAGACCAATCCCGCGATGATTTGCACATGAAGTGCGAGCGCCTTTCTAGAAAATCGGGGCAATAGTTGATTCGCCCGAAGAAGAAGATACTTTCTCTTCATACCAAATTTTTGAAGTTAACGCGGTCAGTTGGTAAATACTCGTTACACCGCCTTACTTGAATGGTTCCGGAGGAGGTCCGTCTAAGCCGGCAGCTTGAAGCGTTTCAAGCGTCGAATCTCGCGGCAGACTTCCGCTTCACTGATGGATTCAGTGTGACGAACCAGGGTGGACAACAAGGTGTACTGCATGTACTGATGTATGTTGGAGGCCAGTTGAACTGCAAGTTACAGTGCTCCGCCCAGCGGTCCATAAGCTTCTGTTAGTTAATGATCGGAGACTCATCCACTTCACAAATGGCCTCACTGACACCAGGCTTTCTGAGACCAGACTACCGAATGAATTGGAAAAGCCTGCGAGCGTTGCCAGAGAGGACAGCGGTCTCCATCTCTAAAGCACGCTCAGATCACCATATCTTGCAATCCTTGCGTAGGCTTTTTGCTTGTGCAGCCGGTTGGCAGAACGGCGCCGCTCGTTGCAATTTGATTCCGAGGGGATATGTTTGCGGCGTTCGAACGGCTCCAGGGAACGAGCAGAGATTCAAGGCTTCAGGGGACATCGAGTTAGGCAGCAGCATGACTGTCCGGAAATAGTCACCGTTTAGTGTATACAAGTCCAGTGTTGCTCCACGTCTTGTGGTGGAGTGCAAATGAGTGCATATGCCAATGAAGACGGATAGCTCGCTTGGACAGGGGAACCGGTTAATCTGATTACATCAGGCTTGCGGTGCTTCGTGTTTCGAGATCCACCAACCACACAGATTCTCGCGCAGACATTGCACACTCTGCGTCAAGGAAGGTAGACCAAATTGACCTGCAGTCTAGTACGCTGCCGCGCCATCTAAAACTAATTACAATGTGATCAATTTGAGACCATGGTTGTGTTGCAGATGGGGGATGCCACGTTGTGGAACTCTTCTTCGTGCGCCTGAAGTTAATGCTCAAAAGAAACAGACAGTTGTCTTCGCACAAGGACGGAAGCCACCCTCCGTTATCAAAGCGGTTCTCATCGAGCACGTGATGAACACCAAGATAGCGTTCGCAGGGTAACAGGCGGCCAACCCGTGCATTAACGTCCCCAGCAAAGTTAACGACATCCGACGTTTTAGCATTAGTCAAGAGCTGATGTAGATCCCGGTAGAATTCGTATTTGACCGCGTCGCCACTGCGATCATTTGGAGCGTACACGGGGATTACAAACAAGTTGGGTCTCTCATCGCGATGCCTGTTGATTCTACATGAACCGAGAAACCAAACTGCACAAAGTCGGAGGTTAATCGGGAACCAGTCCAGTGGTGCTGCCTCGGCCTTGCCACTTAATGTTATACTTACATCAGGCCAACCAGCTAAAGCTGCTTCTGGAGCTCTAGCAAGATGCAGGTGATATTTGGCATCGTAGTCACTGTGGTGGTCAATGTAAAGACAGTGCTGGGATTTTGCATTTGGGTTTCTGAAAGGCAGCAAACCGTAATGTCTCGGGACCCTAGGGGGCGCGCTAGACCGGCTTGCTGGCCATTCTGCAGGTGTCCGAACGTTGAAGCAAGTCAGACGGAAAGAGAAGCACGGACAGTGGAGGGCCATAAGTTGATCTCTTTGGTCTGCGGCGCAACCGGAATTGCAGTCAGATGGCTGAACACATGAATCTGGTTACCGTAAGTGAGGATTGCTAGCAAACAAAAGTTGGCTTGTGATGAAGTACCGTGAAAGTGACTAGCATAGAAGGGAGACGATGAGCACCTTGTAACACAGTCCGAAAGTCGGCATAGCCTACAACATTTTGATCTCAGAAGTCCGAGGTAGTGCAGAAAGCAGGATACAGTTCGTGAGACCGGATAAGTAGGCAAGATGAAGCTAGGCCGCCACATCTAGGTCTGAATAACACTAACGAGTGTCATACGAAAAGAAGGTTTCGGGACGACAGCGGCCATATGAAAAGCCAGTTTGCATGCCGAGGGAAGATCTCGGAATAAGGGGATAAGAGTGTTTGGAATGCAGAGCCTAGATCGACAACGTCACAGATGTCTGGGAGCAGTCAGAAGCAGGAGACTGGTCATCCGAGGCTAGCTCAGAGCCAGGCCCGAAGAGTTAGCCGTCTAATTGAAAAAGTACTGCATACAGCGTGCGAAAAGGACAAGTCTCTATTGAGGAGTGGTGAAAAATCCAACGATATGCTCTGGATGATGTGAGCAGACCGTTAAGTTTGTCCACCGCTGATCATTAGGGTCACAGTACTCCCAAGGAAAGAGGCCACTGAGGCGAGTTTAGAATGTCAGCTCAGAGAGAAAGCTGTAGAATTTAGGTCTACATACAAGCAGAGAGTATGGGCAAGGTAAACATGTAAAGGAAGAAAGGGGGATATAATAATAAGGATGAAGCATGATCTACAATGCATTTGAGGTGTGGGGCACAGGACGTTTTGTCGGCAGAGCCTAGATCGTTCAGATCTCGGAAGTCTGAGGTGGGTCAGAAAGCAAGGGACAATTCAGATGAGTCCGGTTAAGTTAGCAAGTTGACGCTAGGTAAGCTAGTTAATGGCGTGAATAAAAGTAATGTGTGTCATCAGGAAGGCAGCGAGTTGGGATGAATTGTCTATATAAAAATGAAGTTAAGATGCCGAGCGTAGCTCTCAGGCTACTGGACAGCGTGTTCTGCTACAGCAGTGCCTGTTCCTCTGTTTCCCTTTTCTCTGAGCTCGTGAACCTCTGAGTGATATGGGACTGCACTGAGGAATTACTTCCGTCTGAGATGGGACGAAATAACCAACGCGGACTTACCTGGACCGTGGCTTCACTTCCAAACCAACCGCTTGCACCCAACAGTAGCTGGACACGAATTCTTCGCACCCCAGCAAATACACCTAATCAAGGAAGTTAAGACCACATGCACTGGAAATTCTACTTATCTGCAAAATCATACTTCCTCCTCTACTGAGCTCAACGTTCATGTTGAACTCTGACTTTGTCACTTACCTAGCCAACAGAGGAGTCACGCGACTGCGAATAACAGAATGAACAACCACTCCATAAGAAGGTTTGCCACTTGCAAATGATCGATCATGGCACTCGACGTCAGAGTTCCAGGATGTGGTGGGTTTTGCCTGGCACGCGTTCTCACGATAAAAAGCCACAAATTCCGTTTATCAACACTGTGACGTGGCGGTGTGACCCGCAACTGAATAAAGTTACTGCCAACTGTTAGACACTGGAATATAGACTAGCCATTTTCCAATATGCTACGGACACATACAACAAAGTTACTCTGTCTTCATGTACTGCCTCCACTCTACCTACTGCGCTATGTGTAGTTACTCTCCGCGCACTTGGAACCATTTTATTGGAATTCCACTGAGGACTTGCTCCTCATGAGTGTTTCGACTGTTTCTACAAATTGTACAACTTTGGCCACAACCAGTTACGTGCGTGGTAACGTATCTGTTGCGCCACATAATTGCTATTAACTTTTGATCATGCCTGAGCTGGTAAGGCTCGATGAATTCGAGAATAAAATATTTATTTATTCATTTATTTATCGTTTATATTTTGGATATCTGGAAGTGATCAGAAAGAGGGCGGTTGGTCAGAGGAGGATAAATTAGAGCCAGACCCGAAGACCTATCTGTCCCTCTGCAAAAGTAATGCAAACAGCGAGTACGAAAAGAAAAGAAGTGGAAAGAAGTGGAAAAGCCTACAAAGGTCTCCAGATGTTTTGAAGAGACCTTTGGATCTGTCGATGATTCATCGGTAAAGTCTCAGTAGTCGGGATGCAGGAGACCATTGAAACGAGGCTGGACTATCGGCTCATAGATAGAATGCCGTGTTATTAATGCCGGAATACCAACAGAGAGCGTCGGCAGAATAGACATGTATAAGAAAGGGATATAACACTACAGATGAATCGTTGTCAGCGATGTTATTTAGGTAAGGGTTACTGTGCATTACTTCGTTAGAGCCTAGATCATTTAAATCTCAGAAGTCTGTGAGAGGTCAGAAAGCGAGTGATTGTTTAGATAAAACCGGGTAGGTTATCAAGATGATGCTATGCCGCCAACTTAATGCGAGAATTAAAGTAGTACTTGTCGTGAGAAAAGAAGCAGTTCGGGACGAACGTAACTACATGAAAAGACAGTTAGCATTCCGAGAAAAGGTCTGAAGATAAGGAAACCAGAGTGCTGGGACAGCAGAGCCTAAATCCTTAACGCCGCTGATGTATGGAAGCAGTCCGAAAGCAGGAGACTAGTCAGGCAAGGCTAGATTACAGCCAGGCTAGGAGAGTTATCCGTCCAATTGAGTATGCAGTGGCTGTGGGGTTACTTGTCTTATATGTAAGCAGGTGCTGGTTGGCAGCACTCGTCTTCAGCAAAGCAGCTGCCCAGAAGTTCCACTACCCTTGGGACACTGAGTAATTCTTTTATGACCGAGGAGGATTGCACTAATTTTTCTGACGCTTGACTAATTCTGGTAGCTTGTTCCATACGTGCGCATATCCATAGAGGAAGAAGTTTGACGAATGTTGCAACGTGTCTCAGGCAGAGAGAATGAGTGAGGCTTTTACGTTTGGGATAACGTATATAACCCATCGGTTGAAAAATTCCCCTATGCATGGGTCAGAGGTTTTGAGGTGTTTGTAGAGGAATACGAGGTTGGAGTCAAGCCTGCGCAGCCAGCGAGGATCCATGCTAAGCAGTTTGCAGCGTCCTTGATAGTCGAGTGTAGATGGGCCGAAGGCGCGTGGTGAAAGACCGCTGGACGTTCTCAATCATCAATCTATCCTTCTACCGTGTATTGGAGAGGACTATCTGGCAGTACTCCAAAATCGGTCGACACCTATTTGAAGAGCGTGAGCCCAGACTCAGTCAGGCTTAGTGACTCCAGTATATATCCAATAATAGATCTGGCTTTGGCAGAGCTATATCTTGCTTGCTCGGAAAACGTTAGCGAGCTAAAGTAATGCACACCGAAGTCGCGCAAGGTGGAGCTGTTAGCTAAGGATTTGCCGTTATGAGTTAGGAGTTGTGTGGTACCGTGAAAAGGTAGGAGGGGACATTGCATTTCATTGGTGAGCATTCTAGTCTCCAAACATCACACCGAAGTTTGAGAGCGCGAAGATGGTTCGGAATTTTGAGACCATTCTGGATGCAGCTAGGCGCAAACGAGAATACAACTTTGATACCACAGGCAAAAACGTATGGAATGCCGTACCGAAAAACGCGAAAGACGTTATTACTGTATAACAGAAACAGCAGAGGGCCAAGTAACTACTTTAAAATACTCCGCTAGTTAAGGGCGCTCTTTTGGAGGATGTATCACCTAATTTTAATGACTGCGTTCGGCTAGAGAGGCAAGACGAAAACCAAGCAAGCAGATGGTTAGTGACACCGAATGCGGCTAGTCTGGTGAGCAATCCAATGTGTGGAACCCTGTCAAGCATTTCTCTCAAGTCCAAGACGATAATGACTAGTGCTTGCCCCGAGTCAATGGAGCGTGTTACCTAGTATAAGAATTCAAACTGGCATGTTTGGCAAGGTTTCGCCGGCAAAAACCCGTGTTGGGACCTATTGCTGAGATTGCTCTGCAGTAGGTAATGAATCCTTCCCAACTTGACTATACTTTCCATACTACTGGAAGCAAACGGTGGGTGGCTTATAGGTCGATAGTTGTCGATATTTTGGCGACAACCTTGTTTGTGACGTGGAACGCCTATGGAGTGCTTCCATATTATTGGGTAGTTTCCGCTCAGCATGGAGAGGGTGAAAATGTTAAAAAGAATGATTGCACTATCCGGACTTCCGAGTACTAGTAAGGAAGATGGGGCTCCGTCAGGGCCAGGGTTATGTGTCAGCTTCAGTCAGCTTAGAGCTCGAC
Source organism: Dicrocoelium dendriticum (assembly GCA_944474145.2). Lineage (NCBI taxonomy): Eukaryota > Metazoa > Platyhelminthes > Trematoda > Plagiorchiida > Dicrocoeliidae > Dicrocoelium > Dicrocoelium dendriticum. Next base: position 70,289,812 of record OX104066.1, read on the forward strand.
TGATATTGTTCAGATTGAAATCAATGATGGGAATGCGATCGTCTGTAAATTTTGAAATCGTATTTGGCAGTAACACATTGGTGCTGATGAAGGCATCACAGAAATGCGCATTAATGAAATCTCACAACTACGCTGCGTCAGTAATAACCCTAGTATATGAACGCACGAGTGATTAAATCGGCATGTCGTGGCGGCCTCTGCGATGCTTCATAAGTCGTACAAGTGACAGCCTTGTTCGCACTGCCCGGCGCAGTGCGCTCAGCTAAAGCATGTATATTACGTTGCGAGTGTCTCCATTCCACTAGTATTTAGTTTACGCGAATTATTAAGTAAAAGTCCTTTGTATTATTGTACCGAGAGCGCATTTTCTCAATCATACTGGTAATTTTATGCGTGAGGGAGTCAACGGCATTTGTGGTCTCATGATCTAGCGCTCCAATGGGGCTAGGATATTGAGGCAAATAGTGGAGTTATTGTAAAATTCACAGGTCGCAGTGTCCGTAATAGTTGCCAAGAGAATTGTCCCATGGAGCAGCACGGAGAAGTGACGAGAAGGCCCCCACATTCATATGCTGGGCTAGCATGATGACGCAATTTGGGTAACTTGTATGCTAGCCTCACAACAGTGTGGTCGCTGCCCGGAATGTTATCTAACCCGCTGGCAGTAGCATGTGGGATACCGTTGGTGAATATTAGGACCAGGGTGTTGGACCCCCTTGTGGGTGCGCGCACATGCTGAGTCTAGGCATGTGTGAAGACAATGTCTACGTAGGCCCTATACTTGGATGGGGCGGATTGAGTAAGCCACGAGCTGTGGAGCATATGGAAGTCTCCGCCAATTATTTTTTGACAGTCGGGAAGGAATGAAACTTCGTGAAAGAGCTTAGCTAATTCGTCAGCTCCAGCACTAGTCGGATGCTGTGGGTTGTAGATGCAGCCTGTCAGAATGTCAACTTGGCCTACTATGACCAGAATCTAGACAGAAGCTTCGGGATTTCCAAGTGGTATGGTTTGGAAAGATGACGCGTGGAATTCATTGCTGACGCATATAAGACAACCGCCGCCACGTTGATTGATGCGTTCGCTACAGAAAGTCCTCTACCCAGGAATGTGCAGCGGAGCATCAGACGTATCAGCTGCGTGCCACGTTTTTGTTATCAGCACTATATGTGGCCTGGACAGAAGTATGAGAGGAGCAAGACGGTTTATGTTACTTTTGATAGATCGGGCATTGAATAGTTTAATTATATACGAGTCGGTCGGGTTGATCTGGACGTGAGACTCGGCCTACGGCACACCTGGCGAACCCCGTTGAGGTGAGAGGATTGTTTGTAAGCATGCGTTGAGTTGTATGAACGACGGACCTGCGGAAGCTAAGGTAAGAGGCTGGCGGTGGTCAACGACAGTATGTTGAGGAGGTTGGTAAGATGAATTCGGGTGTGTATACGTTTGCGTTGTGAGAGCAGGCACGTGGTCAGGTGTAGTGCAGTGGATCAAAGACGTCGTCCAAGTGGCTGGAGCAGCCTGGACGGCGTCCGTTGTATCATGTCTAGTAGTCGGGTTAGTTGATACAGCGCCGGATCTTTATCTAAGCATGCTTGGATTGGGGGCCGCAACTTGCTGCGTTCCATAAAATGGGGATACGAGAGCTGTTTGGGCCGTTCGCGGAGTGATCGCATGTTGTGGTCGAGTCACAGGTTGGCTGTATTCAGAAGGCCGGGGAGGTGTGGTGTTTGTGACACTCGTAATGTTAAAGTATTTCTGTGGTCTTTGTCCGTGTGGCATTGTGGCTCGACCAGCTGCGAAACCCGATTTGCTCGTAATTGACATACGAAGTAAGGTGCTTGGTGTGCTGAGTAGATACTTCTGGCGACTGGGCGGTCCCAGTTTGGTAGTCGCATAAGTAAGCTTCGGCCCAGAAAAGGAGGTTGGATTTTCGATATATCCGTGCGCACCGACTGGGTGTTTTGCTCAATCTGTAACCGCATGGGGTTTGTGTTGGCCATGTTGGAAGGTTGGCGTGTTGTACCTTTGCTGTACTGTTGTGGCTTTGATGGAAACCGAGGAGCCTTAGCAATTAAAGATCGTCGGTGTGGGTTGCTAGATGCTGGAGTGGGACCAGTGGGAGATTGCGCGAAGTCTTTTATGACACCGGTAAGGAGTGTGTAAGACGACACGAAGTCAATGCTCTCAATTTCTGCTTCCACGTCTCACATGGCTTACAGGTTAAATGAATGCTGACAGTGGGTTGTGTCCACTGCTGCTGGATCCCGATCCCACTACAACCAAATCGTTGTTTCGCATGTTCGCCATCGCACAGTTCCAAGCATGGACATATGAACAATTTTCTACTGTCACTACAGTTCCCATAAAATGTCTGTTCAGCTGTACATTCCTGATCATGCCTCAAATGGCGTGCCTCGCATAGTCGAGAATAAAGTATTTATTTATTTATTTATTTATTTAGTAGTTGCTGTCCTTGAAACAGTCCCGGGCTCAATGCTATTAATGCGTTCTTTTTACAGTCGGCTCTAGTAGGTGGCGTCGACTTGTCGCTGTAGTGTTACATTCATATCTACATTATAAACCATCAAAGCTGAAGCGGGAAGAGTTGAAGTTAGATGAGTATTAGGCAGTTGCGCTCCAGAAGCTAGTGTTGTTTGCGTTTTTCTTTTGATTACATTTGAACGCCCCAAGGAATACAGGCAACCCCACCCTCCGTGCTACCTAACAAGTGCTCATCTCAGAATGGAGAGAATGAAACATTAGAGGCAATATCAGACAAGTATGTACCACTGTTGGAGACCACGAATACGAACAAAAGGCGCCGCCCCCAGAAAGCCATACTTGCTTCCAACTCCAACTGCTCATCATATAAAAGCCAATGTCTTCAGCCACAGCCAGAACATGCGCTACTCCCGCCCGCACCCGGTAGCGCTAACACGAGCAACACCACGGCTCCACTTCACCGCCCACAGCCAAACCAGTTTTTAACCCTAGACTGTCCAATATAACACGGTCCGCTGGCGAATCCACACCATACTCCCTAAGGCCGCGGTTTCCGCGGTGCTATCAAGCTGACAGTAACTTTACTCAACTGCAGGCACCCCGCTACAAACCTGCTTTATTATAGAACACTGCACAGTAACGAAACACACCACCCCAACCTCGCCTGCAAAGATTAACCGCCCGCGCCCTACAAGCTCAATGCGTAATGAACTGCCTAACACGTCGGTACGCATCCCCGCTGCATTTTTATAGCATATGGCGGGCTACGGCTCGCCACAACTCACGAGACTGTTGGACGAGGCTGCCCTCTACCATCATTACAGGCTCTTGGACATCCCACAGATGCCCTTGAGCAATTGCTACCCACCCCTCCAACACCACATGCAGTCGCCGGCTCATTAAAAACTAATTCCAGTGATGGCACGCATTATCAGTCCCCATCACCCCAGGAGAATCTGCTCAGACCTTCTTCCACTGCGCAACTCAACGGCCCCGGCTTAACGGCAACGCAGGTTTTTGATTTTCCTGCGACACTTCTTGCCGCACCTATGAGCTTGTCTTCCACGCATCCAAACGACGACCTAACGAGGAGACTCACCAATGCATACAAACATGCCATCAACCCTCTCCCAGCCTTGGAATGCGATACAGACACCGCAGTAACCGACCCAAATCTGGCAGCAGTATGCCCCTCAGGTCTGCACACTCACTGTACTCCATCGGGATCGCCTACCGCTTACCTACAACATATCCTAGCCAACACTTTAGTCATCGCCAATGACTTTTCCCACACCCACAAACCTGTCTCCTCTGTTTCGTTTCAGCATGGTAGCCAAGCAGTCCCACTCATACAACCCGATCTGCTCTATGATACCGCGGACAGCAACATTTGGCTGACCTCTGTAACCTTATAACTCGCAACACTCCCTCTGAGACATCAGCAACTATACCCACGCAAACTGCTCAGATTACTTCTGTCTCTAATAATGCAGCAGATGGTCACTCCTGCAACGAGTCACTCACTCTACTTCTCCTTAACACAAGGTCCATCAAATTAAGATGCACCTTATCAACCCTGTCATCCTCCTCTCCGGCCGGCAGGTAGTGCTCATCACCGAAACGTGGCATGATGCTAACGCTCCCGATGCACAGCAGCGAATCCCGGGCTACACCTCCTTCAGCAATGGACGTACCAACCACCGTGGTGGCGGATGCCTCAGTTAGATGTGTGAAGATTTCGGGGCGCTGTCTTTTCAGGAACCACCAACCGGCCCTCTGGTAGACTCGGTTTGGATTCGGACTAATAGGTGGCAGCAAGATATCTTAATTGGCTGTCTGTATAACCCTCCCCACACTACCACAATCAGTATACGCAGTCTAGTGGAAGATACGTATCCCTATTGGCTACACACTATAAGATAATCGGTGGTGACTTCCACATGTCACAAGTGTCCTGGCAAACGCAACCTGCGCCACCCAAATACCGTGCTTTTGTGGACACCGCATATGCATTTGTGCCGGCTCAACACGTGCATGCACCCACTAGGCACAATAGCACTTAGATTTACTTTTTACAAACGGTGTTGCGTATTCATTTGCTAGCGTGCTTGACAATCTTTCTGAATACGATCACAAAATAGTAAAGCTCTCTTTCCAACTAGCTATTACTCGTCCCCCAGTGACTAGACCAGCGTGTTCTGTTCGACCCTTCAAGCGCATTAACTGGACAAACTGCTCTACTTCTGAGATCCATCAGCTGGAATATATTCTTTCTGGCTACAAATGCGGGCACTGCCTGTTCTGTGCTATGTAGAAATCTCACTTACTGCCTGGATATCCTTGCACCTATAATGAAACAAAAGCAATGCTGCCACCGCAGGATGCAGCTCCCCTCGCAAACTACTCGTCAAGCTCAACATGCTACGTTCAAATTACAGCAGGACCCAAGAACTCTTCCTCCTTTTTCGCGTCCATGAAGTCCTGATGGAGTGGAGAAATTCAATAACTACCACATATCTGTCCGAAGAACAAACTGCCCTAACATCTATCAACCGTTTCAAAGCCCTCAATTCTCTGATGAGGTGCAGAAGCAACTCCGCCTCGAATTCGATTAACTCGATTATTCGTCTAGACAACACAGTTACCAGTAACCAAGCTGAAATATGTACAGTCATGAACCGCTACTTCCACGACTCTTTCACTTGTGCTAACCTGACCCTGCCTCTTAATATTTCTAGTTGCACCAATAACACTTTACGCTCAGTAACATTTGGCCTACGCACTATTACTAGGGAAATTCAAGCCCTCAAATTATCCTTCCATGCCGGACCTGATGACCCCCATCGGCTCTGCTAATTCTAGGTGACCTGGATATCACCGTCCTTCTTCTTAACATCTTTATCCTTTCCATGAAACATGGAATTTTTCCCGCTGCTTGGAAACATGCATTAGTCATGCCAAGACAGAAAATGGGAAGCCGTCAAAACATTGAAAACTACAGGCCCATTAGTCAAACCCCATTCGCTTCACGAGTGATAGAGAGGATGGTTAATGAAGAGCTCCTACGGTTCTTGACCAATCGTAATCTCATCAACAAATCCCAACATAAAGTTCTCCCGTCTAAATCCTGTCAAACACGCCAGTTGGAGTTCATGAACAATGGTACTGCCATGTTTGATTGCAGGAAAGCTTTGCTCGTTATCTTTTTGAATATAAAAAAGCGTTCGACCGAGTCCCTCATAATGGACTGCTAACTAACTTGACTTCTTACGGTATATCGGACCAGTTGCATTCTTGGTTCTCTTCCTATCTCTCCTGTTGAATACAGTCGGTGAGACTAGGAGATTTTGAATCACCACCAAAACCAGTTGCGAGTGGTGTGTTCCAGGGAAGTGTACTGGGCCCTATAAGCTTCCTACTTTATATCAAGTACGTATTTCAAGTCTTTGAAAATGGAGAGGCGTACCTGTTCGCCGACGATATTAAAGTCGTATTCTCCTTTGATCCGGGTAATCTAAGGAGCGGTCTCCTCAATATTCAAAATGACCTTAAAGCATTAGACTCTTGGTGCAACACATGGAAGCTTGACTTCTCTCCCGCAAAGTGCAGCGCCCTGTCGTATAGGTGCACTGTACCGCCTAGTGCACTAACCCTGAATGGCGTCTCACTAACCAACTGTCTAACCATAAGGGATCCCCGCGTACACTACTCAAGCTCACTAAATTTCTCGGAACAAGTTAGCTATAGTGTAGCGAAAGCTAGATCCTCATTGGTCATATCTGCAAGAGAATGCTGGTAGACGAATCCAGACTCACTCTATAAAGGTACGCGCTAGACCTCTTCTGGAATACTACTAAATAATATTTACCAACTCCAGAAAGAGTGACCGAATAGCGATTGAGAAAGTACAACGCACATTCACAAAGCGCCTGCTTTGCCCCTCTACCCTCAACTACTGTGGGCGCTGTAAACTTCTTGGTCTTGAACCTCTATGATTATGAAGAGTGAGACTCAACTTCACCTTCCTATTCCAGACGATAAGCAACCCAACTACGAATCTTGCAGAACTCATTCAATAAAACGGTGACTCTCGGTACGCCCTCCGTTATAGACCCTTAACCATTACCTTGCCTACAGCACGCACCAAGGTGCGTAACAACTTCTTTCTTTACAGATTCGCTCGCGTCTGGAACAGGCTACCATTAGGAGTTAGGGCAGCCAAGAATACTGCACAGTTCCGAGCATGCCTACATAGACACCTTGCTACCCTGCCTAACTACGAGCTCTTTAACACCAATATACCGGAGGATGAACTTTGGGAACATGGCCTAGAGCACCTCGTAATCCGAAAACCCAACACAACGGACACAGGCCCCACCAATTAACTCTCCTTTACTCTCTGGGACGGTCTGCGTCACATACATTTGCTGTTTGTTAACGTAGCAGGTGCCATTCTTAGTAGGCTTTAACCATCTCTGCGCATATCCGAAGCTTGCTAAGAGCCACTCTTTTATTTCTCGCTGGGACTGCGTGCGTCACATATACCTGCTGTCTGTAGACATATTCTGGGACACATTAGGCACTTACCTGAATGCCATTGCTACCCGTCGATACTCTCTTTCTCCCTTAGAACCATTATCAGTTTTCCTTATTACCTGTGTCACCACTTTTCAGCTGCAACGAGTCATTGTAGGTAGCATACCTCATTGCGCTAGGAGCCACTCATTATGTCTACAACACTTGCTACCTTGAATTGTTTGCAACACATACCTTAACTAGTTTGTTGTCTCTCCTGACACTAACTATCCAATAATAACTAGAAGGCTTAATGCGAATTCAGTTGCTGTCCACTGGTTCTCTCTTTCAGCACCATTATCCTCCCTTCCTCTTATTTTCATCACCTTTTCCTCAGGGATTCGTTGTACGCTCCATACACCTTGCGCATATCCAGAGCTACTAGAAGACATTCCTTGTTGCTCCATCCTGGAATCTCTTAGAATGTCTGTATTATCTTCGCTGGCTTGCTGCGACACTGTAGGAATCCACTAGTGACCAGTCTGCATAATGGGATGGTTATATCTGACTACCGAAAGATTTTCATAGCGCCACCATCTGCCAATCCCCCTAACCTCAACATCCCTTTCTAGTAACAACTGTGGTCGTAGGCCCCAAGCAGTTCCGGAGTTGGCTCAGAGCCACTCTCTTTTATCTCCAACCTTCATCCCTTGCGACCGCCTGCGTCACAAACATTTGCTGTCTGTTGACTTATTCTAGGACACTTTAGGTATCCACTAGCTGCTAGAAGGCTGCATTCCAATGCTACTGCTAGCCGTCGATATTATCTCTCACCCTTAGTGCCATTATCAGTTCTTCGTATTACCTCTGGCACTTCTGTCTAGTAGGAGCCATTCTTCGTAGGCTCCAACCATCTCGGCGCATATTTGAAGCTTGCTAAGATCCACTCTTTTATTCCTCTCTGGGACTGCGTGCGACAAATACACCTGCAGTCTGTTGACTTATTCTGGGACACTAGAAGACTTCGCCTTATTGCCATTGCTAGCCGTTAACACTTTACCTTAGTACCATTATCACTATTTTTGGCTCTTCTTATCTTCCTCAGTACTGCCGCAATTCTCCGTATGCTCCATGTCCCATCTGCGCAGATCTTGAGACTTCTAGGGTACACTCCTTGTCTTTCCATCATACATTCTCCTGGAACGTCTGAATCACTTACCTCCGATGGCTTGTTGATACATTCATGGACCCTGTAGGCATAAACTAGTGACCAAGCGTCTGCTTGCAATGGTTACATCTGGCCAATGATAGTCTTGCTTGGCGCCACCATCTGTCGGTCGTCTTAAATTCGGCACCTCTGTTTAGAAGTGGCTAGTGGTCAAAGGCTCCATGCATATGCGATTATCCAGTGCTTGTTAGGAGCCACTCCTTATCTCAATAACCTTTATTCCTTCAGAATATCTGCATCCAATCTTTCCGCTGTCCTACCGCCAATTGACTCTTAGATCTCTCTTGCGGCAACCTATTTATTTTCACTTTACCTGCGCTCCCTATCGTATTACGCTGGCTACTTGCTGTTCATGCACCCTGCAATCACCACCAATATTCCAACTCTTGTTGCTCTCTTCCCACGCAAAATTTGGCTTATAATAAACCGATACTTCGTAGCTTACTTACTGGTACAACGCTCTTGTCTCTACGCAGGCGTTAGCAATCCACCCGTACGGCTAATAATTCTATAGGATATTCAAAAGGCACTTTCAGCATAGTTATTGTTGCACAGTGTACATGCTTTTGTCTCAACTCCAAACGTTATGACATAAGACTTTAACAATGTTTAACTCCATGCCTGTGCTTGCGGTCTTCTCTCGGTTGCCCCTCACTTTTCCCTTTCTCCGAGGTCCGGAACTTCTTGGAGATCTGGGATTAGACGGAGGAACAGTTTTTGCCCAAGACGCAAGTAACAACTAACAAGGACTTACATGGAGCATGGTTGAAAACGAAAAGGACCCAACTACAATCACCACAACCCTTGTCCAGTATGGAGAACTGGACAAATCTTCGTACTCCTATACATTATACATCAACACTCCAGGCAGCAGAAAATTTGAACTTTTCTCACCTGGAAACACAACAAGACGACTACTCGCGAAGTTCCTTTCCTCAACCGACCACAGCAACCATGGCGACCCCGATCAAATTGCCTGTCCAGCTAACAGAGGAAATTAGGAGCCATTTGTCTGCGAATAACCGAATATGAAATCAGTCGTAGAACGGCTTTGCCAGTTAAACATTAATGTTCAAAATGCTTTACGGCAGTGTTGCAGGATGTGGTGGGTTTTCGCCTGGCAAGCGTACTCCCTATAAAAAGCCCCAAATATCTGTTTAACCATACGGCGACGTGGCGGATGTGACTCGCCACTGAATAAAGTCACTGCCCACAGCTAAATACTGGTAAGTTGAATAGATTCATACTTCAACGCTTCCCGACACATGCAAGTATGTGATACTCTCCTTCTATATGCACCGTTTCCTTGCACTTATAGTGCTTTGACCGTTTCAACTACACACGCTTGAACCCGAAGTATCGTCGTGATACACTGCTGCTTTTAAACATTGATCATGCCTGCTTTGGTGTGGCTCTATAAATTTGAGAATAAACTATTTATCTATTTATTTATTTAATACACCTCTGTAGCCGTTTCTGTCCGGTTTTAGCCAGATTTGCTGAGCTTAAGCAGATGCCTTAGGAGAAATCGGCGTCCATAAACCATTTAGCAAGGTCGTGGTTGCAAAACTTGATCACCATTGGGCAAGGTTGGCCAGGGAACTTACGCATACGAGTGGATGTGCAACAACCATGTGGCAGTTGGCAAGTATCTAGAAGTGTACGCCGCCATTTCTTGAGAGGCACTTTGTCTTTTACATTGAGTACAATAGCGTTCTTGGCGCATCGCACGCGTTCGCTGATCTGGCGCACAATAGTGTTCAGTAATTCACCAGTTGCGAATATATCTGACAGCTTTTTTAAACTTTGGTATTTAGTTAAGTGGGAAAAAGGTGTGAGCTTGTCAAGGGTCTGCGTAACAGTCACAATTTGACTTTTCAGCTCGTACACTTGACTTTCGAGGGTAGAAACCTTTTGCAAAGCATCAGCTAGTTGATCCGAGAGTATAACGATTCACTCTCTGTTTGGGTTGGACCAGCCTTGGCGATCAAAGGCGTTGGGAATTTCCCCGGCTTCTTGACAGGTATGGGAGGCAAGCGACGTTTGCCGACCATTTTGTGACTAATAGACTTAAAAACAGGTAAACACGCTGGTATATACGAAAAAATAACAATCTGAACAAGACAAACGTCAGTGGAAAAATATGTTGGACAAAAGTCCATAAACAGAACACCCGAGTTCATAGTAGGAATTTCTTACGTCAAAGTAACACAAACAAGGCAAAAACGCTACTGTATGCAACTCGTGATATAGAAAGATGGAATGCAACGTAAACGCACCGTTTTAAATTTCGCGGGTACGCAAGGAAAAGGATAACGGAAAATTTAGTAAAATGCTTCGAGGCGTAAAATTCACTTATTTCTGCGCTTGTGAGGCGTTGTATTTACCGGAAGAGAAGCACTTTCAGTACTTTTCCAATTGGTGTTTACAGTTCCGTTGACATTCAAAGCGTCCACTTGGTTTACTGACAGCACTTTCGTTGACACAAATTGTTTTGATGAGTAGCTTGATGCACTGTTTCTTGCTCTGGTTATTAGGCTTACTATTTTTGTAGTCTGCACCATACTCGCTGGGTTCAATCACCTCTAACTTCTACACTGTCCCGTATTTGGCACGCATCTTACGTGCCACTGATCACCGACTATTATCTCAGGCGCCGCAAAACAGCAGTAACCCCTTTGATTCTGGGGATTGCGTTAGCTCGAACATGAAGGATAATTGCGCCTCACGTGTTACTGCAAGCTATTGTGCATTAAGTTGCTTCAGTTAAAGTTATTTTGCTCTAGTGTTAGGTTCGAAAGCAACTGCCAGCGGTATTCATCCAGGTGTCAAGGTTAACTAGTACCGTAATGTGGCATCAGATTTACTTTGATGGTTTTACAGATGAGAGCTGTTCTAACACCCTTAGATTAGCGTATAAAGGTAAATTAAGTGAAGGAAAGCAGATAATAAAAACAAGGAACTAAAGCATGGTAGTCTTTTGAGCCGGCCACAAGTTAAAATAACGCGCGGACTTCCGTGATAAGGCGAAGCAATGGTAAACATTTTCTGGAGGTCCAGCCATCCAGTGTAAAATGAAATCCCTGTCGAGAGTTAGCTTTCGTGCCAACGCTATGGAATCTGGAACCGTGCAGGTTTTGCCAGTAAAAGCGGTTAAGGACGAAGCGTACATGGCTTTGCTGATGACTGCCTACTAGGGTTTCCAATAGTGCTGGGCATATGAAAAGCTCAGGTATAACTAAGCATATGGGGCCAAGCGAGGATAAGTGGAGAGCCAACCGTCTGCATTCTTGGACTTATGGCTTGTATACTGGTCACTTCATTGACCAACTGGAATATATAAACGGTATTTTGCGGTATGCCTACTGAGTGTATTTAGAATCGGCGGAGTAAAGTAGCCAGTACTCAGGCTTACTGAAAACGCCTCAATTACGACAACTGTAGCTGACATCTATATAGATTCATAGACGTTTATCGAAGGTTAGTATTTAGAGGGTGTTTCAGACAATTCTAGTGCTACCCTGGGTGCGTAGGGATTTGACGCGGATACCGAAGCAGCAATTATACAGTCCACTGGGTGTTGAGAAGCAGCATGTAGGAAAACCGAAGCTCCGTTACCAGGACATGGTCAATGTGAGCCTATCACGTTATATTATTGACTTTTAATGAAAATCGAAAGCGGGTGCCAACCGTGCATGACGCAACCTGATCAGGAAGGCCGTTGCTGAGGTGCAAGAGAACTCCCTTACGGTTGCAAAGCAAAAACGGCAATTGCGGAAGTGACAGGCGCTGTTGCGAGGTACTCCATCGACTTCGAGAACATGGTATTTAGCGCGTGCGGTCGGGAATTCCCGAGTCAGGCAGGTCTAGTAGGCCATGAGTCATGCCACCAAGTGTCAACACCGAAACGACGACGCGTCCTGGTGTGCATGTAAGCAGAACCGACGCAAAGTTGGTGGGTACGATGGGTTCGATTAACTAATGGCATGCTTGCAGGCTTCGTAGGTTTATTTCAGGTGGTAAGTATTCTTAATTTTCCTAATGACTTTTGTGACAGACTAAGGTCTACCTGAACTTCATTCTGTAAAATTTAACACGTCCTTTTCACTAATTTTGTTAACTACTATAACCATTTTGCTTCCGTGGCATTTTCTTAAAATATATTTTTTGAGGTCTTGAACTTATCGCGGATCTGTTCCTAAAGAATTTATTTTATATGCACATTATTTTGAGGATATTTCGCCTTATATGCATGCAATATTTGATTTATTTTGCTTGCTCTCGTCGCTTTAGGTGATTGACCGTTGCTTGATATCCACGGTCTAGATGCACCTGGTGTGAATGATGAAAAGTTACCCAACTGCCTGTTACCCACTACCGCTTTCATATTGGTTCTAGGAGACAGGTTGCTGTTATTGAATCGGACGGAATGCGCGGTCCCTATGGCAGCATCGTGCTCGAAGCTTGGTTGCATGCACTCATGGTGAGGCGGACCACGGTCCAGCCACAGCCTTGTTTGTGTCACCTTCCTTAAATACAACGTGGTTGGGTTTGCCTGTAAAGCTGTGCACCACGGATGGGACTTGGCTTGCATCCACATGCCACTTGATGTTATCCCTTCGGGATTCTACTGGATATGGAATGTGTGTAGGGCTGTGGGTAGTGCAGCGCAACTCCCACATGCTCACTCTGTAGATGCGGCTCTCCTGTGAATGGCCACAGTGACAGGCAAATTCATAACCGGATGCTGCCTATCATATACATAAAAACTTTTGCTGATATTTGGATTTCAGATGGAAAACCGTAGCAAAATGGTGCATTCTCAGGTTTAATGGAATGCATTAATTTAGGCCAAATCGCGCATGACGGTAAGAAAGCTTTATTCGTGCACCACTAAAACCCCAGTTTGAAGAAGGAAGTTGGGAAAATTCTAAGTATAACTCCAGGTGCACTATATGCGTCTACAGCAACGATACTATTTGACAACATATAGGAGGCTTAAGTTTGGTAGAATCTCTTCACTATTCCTAGGGTAAAGTTCGTGGGCTTAAAAGAGTTCACGGCCCCACCGATTTGTTTTGGAAAGTTCTAATTGGTAAAGCTGTAAAAAGAGAATAAATGTACAGAAAAGAAGTAAGGGATGAACCTTGCCTGCTCCGGTTGATTGATTTTGCCCTGCGATATCCTATATGGACAGTGACTTCGAGTTTTCGAAGCTGTCAGCCAATAGACTACGTCTGCGCTAATTGTTGACTATCTTGAGCAGTGCTGAAGAAACCAAAAAAAGAGGTTTTATGGTTAAAATAAAAAATTAAAATGTAGTTCTGGACTTGTGCGCTGCTGATCCAGCAAAGGTTTAGAGCAATGATTACGCATTACTTACATTACGCATTACTCGCAATCCCCAAGACGCGACATCGAACGTCATTACTATAAAGTCGAGGTTTTCACCAAATACGAGCGAGCCTATTTAAGCAACCGTTATCGAGCGCAGAAAGACAACGCATGTCTTCTACGCGAATCGGCCAGGACTCGCACGCATACAACAATACTAAGCGAACTGATGCGCTGTAAACGCAGCCCTTTAGTGTGAATGAGACTTTGCGACGACGCCACAATTGCATCAAATTGACAAATGCTGATCTAGCTTTAGTGTTACAAAGATAAACTTCTTTGTTTGCATCGTCCTCAGCAGAAACAGCCCCCAAGTTAAACAAAGTTACCTACCCGTTTAGGTTGTGCACGTACGTGCGTGAGCACGGGAGCAGGTGAAAGTCAATCATTGAGGAGTACTTTACACTCCGTTGGGCGGAGCTCAGGCCATACTTACATGCTTCAACCGACAAACAATCCGGAATGATTTGCAGACCCTGGGGAGCGTCAAAATGTAACACGCTATTCTCAGCATTATCTAAGTCGGCCACGAGTTCACCCGATAGAAGCTCCATGCTAAAATGTTGAAAACCTTCTAGAGCATTCGTCAGAACGCCTTCTATTGCGAAGTTGAAGAGGAATTGGGACATAGGGCAGCCCTGTCGCACACCGCTATTGACAGCGAATTGAGAGGAAAGCTTCACATAACCCCTTACGTTGCCGGATCTTAGAAGTTAAAGTGCTCGTAAGATGGCGGTATATTTATCTGGCACCCCGTTCTTTAGCAAGCAACGCCATAAATCAGGTCGATCAACGGAGTCAAAAGCGGCACGTATGTCTAGGAATGCAACGATAGTGGGCCTGTGGTAAGTGTGGCGATGTTCAAGGAGCTGGCGAAGTGGGAAGATTTGATCCACGCATCTGCGACCAGGACTGAAACCAGCTTGCTCTTCACGGCGGGGTGATGCACGTACTGGGGATAGTCTGCAAAACAGAAAGCATGCCAATGGCTTAGAAGGAAACAACTAAGACCAATCCCGCGATGATTTGCACATGAAGTGCGAGCGCCTTTCTAGAAAATCGGGGCAATAGTTGATTCGCCCGAAGAAGAAGATACTTTCTCATCATACCAAATTTTTGAAGTTAACGTGGTCAGTCGGTAAATACTCGTTACACCGCCTTACTTGAATGGTTCCGGAGGAGGTCCGTCTAAGCCGGCAGCTTGAAGCGTTTCAAGCGTCGAATCTCGCGGCAGACTTCCGCTTCACTGATGGATTCAGTGTGACGAACCAGGGTGGACAACAAGGTTACTGCATGTACTGATGTATGTTGGAGGCCAGTTGAACTGCAAGTTACAGTGCTCCGCCCAGCGGTCCATAAGCTTCTGTTAGTTAATGATCGGAGACTCATCCACTTCACAAATGGCCTCACTGACACCAGGCTTTCTGAGACCAGACTACCGAATGAATTGGAAAAGCCTGCGAGCGTTGCCAGAGAGGACAGCGGTCTTCATCTCTAAAGCACGCTCAGATCACCATATCTTGCAATCCTTGCGTAGGCTTTTGCTTGTGCAGCCGGTTGGCAGAACGGCGCCGCTCGTTGCAATTTGATTCCGAGGGGATATGTTTGCGGCGTTCGAACGGCTCCAGGGAACGAGCAGAGATTCAAGGCTTCAGGGGACATCGAGTTAGGCAGCAGCATGACTGTCCGGAAATAGTCACCGTTTAGTGTATACAAGTCCAGTGTTGCTCCACGTCTTGTGGTGGAGTGCAAATGAGTGCATATGCCAATGAAGACGGATAGCTCGCTTGGACAGGGGAACCGGTTTATCTGATTACATCAGGCTTGCGGTGCTTCGTGTTTCGAGATCCACCAACCACACAGATTCTCGCGCAGACATTGCCCACTCTGCGTCAAGGAAGGTAGACCAAATTGACCTGCAGTCTAGTACGCTGCCGCGCCATCTACAACTAATTACAATGTGATCAATTTGAGACCATGGTTGTGTTGCAGATGGGGGATGCCACGTTGTGGAACTCTTCTTCGTGCGCCTGAAGTTAATGCTCAAAAGAAACAGACAGTTGTCTTCGCACAAGGACGGAAGCCACCCTCCGTTATCAAAGCGGTTCTCATCGAGCACTGATGAACACCAAGATAGCGTTCGCAGGGTAACAGGCGGCCAACCCGTGCATTAACGTCCCCAGCAAAGTTAACGACATCCGACGTTTTAGCATTAGTCAAGAGCTGATGTAGATCCCGGTGGAATTCGTATTTGACCGCGTCGCCACTGCGATCATTTGGAGCGTACACGGAGATTACAAACAAGTTGGGTCTCTCATCGCGATGCCTGTTGATTCTATATGAACCGAGAAACCAAATGCACCAAGTCGGAGGTTAATCGGGAACCAGTCCAGTGGTGCTGCCGCGGCCTTGCCACTTAATGCTATACTTACATCAGGCCAACCAGCTAAAGCTGCTTCTGGAGCTCTAGCAAGACGCAGGTGATATTTGGCATCGTAGTCACTGGGGTGGTCAATGTAAAGACGGTGCTGGGATTCTGCATTTGGGTTTCTGAAAGGCAGCAAACCGTAATGTCTCGGGACCCTAGGGGCGCGCTAGACCGGCTTGCTGGCCATTCTGCAGGTGTCCGAACGTTGAAGCAAGTCAGACGGAAAGAGAAGCACGGACAGAGGAGGGCCATAGGTTGATCTCTTTGGTCTGCGGCGCAACCGGAATTGCAGTCAGATGGCTGAACACATGAATCTGGTTACCGTAAGTGAGGATTGCTAGCAAACAAAAGTTGGCTTGTGATGAAGTACCGTGAAAGTGACCAGCAGAGAAGGGAGACGATGAGCACCTTGTAACACAGTCCGAAAGTCTGCATAGCCTACAGCATTTTGATCTCAGAAGTCCGAGGTAGTGCAGAAAGCAGGATACAGCTCGTGAGACCGGATAAGTAGGCAAGATGAAGCTAGGCCGCCACATCTAGGTCTGAATAACACTAACGAGTGTCATACGAAAAGAAGGTTTCGGGACGATAGCGGCCATATGAAAAGCCAGTTTGCATGCCGAGGGAAGATCTCGGAATAAGGGGATCAGAGTGTTTGGAATGCAGAGCCTAGATCGACAACGTCACAGATGTCTGGGAGCAGTCAGAAGCAGGAGACTGGTCATCCGAGGCTAGATCAGAGCCAGGCCCGAAGAGTTAGCCGTCTAATTGAAAAAGTACTGCATACAGCGTGCGAAAAGGACAAGTCTCTATTGAGGAGTGGTGAAAAATCCAACGATATGCTCTGGATGATGTGAGCAGACCGTTAAGTTTGTCCACCGCTGATCATTAGGGTCACAGTACTCCCAGGGAAAGAGGCCACTGAGGCGAGTTTAGAATGTCAGCTCAGAGAGAAAGCTGTAGAATTTAGGTCTACATACAAGCAGAGAGTATGGGCAAGGTAAACATGTAAAGGAAGAAAGGGGGATATAATAATAAGGATGAAGCATGATCTACAATGCATTTGAGGTGTGGGGCACAGGACGTTTTGTCGGCAGAGCCTAGATCGTTCAGATCTCGGAAGTCTGGGGTGGGTCAGAAAGCAAGGGACAATTCAGCCGAGTCCGGTTAAGTTAGCAAGTTGACGCTAGGTAAGCTAGTTAATGGCGTGAATAAAAGTAATGTGTGTCATCAGGAAGGCAGCGAGTTGGGATGAATTGTCTATATAAAAATGATTAAGATGCCGAGCGTAGCTCTCAGGCTACTGGACAGCGTGTTCTGCTACAGCAGTGCCTGTTCCTCTGTTTCCCTTTTCTCTGAGCTCGTGAACTTCTGAGTGATATGGGACTGCACTGAGGAATTACTTCCGTCTGAGATGGGACGAAATAACCAACACGGACTTACCTGGACCGTGGCTTCACTTCCAAACCAACCGCTTGCACCCAACAGTAGCTGGACACGAATTCTTCGCACCCCAGCAAATACACATAATCAAGGAAGTTAAGACCACATGCACTGGAAATTCTACTTATCTGCAAAATCATACTTCCTCCTCTACTGAGCTCAACGTTCATGTTGAACTCTGACTTTGTCACTTACCTAGCCAACAGAGGAGTCACGCGACTGCGAATAACAGAATGACAACCACTCCATAAGAAGGTTTGCCACTTGCAAATGATCGATCATGGCACTCGACGTCAGAGTTCCAGGATGTGGTGGGTTTTGCCTGGCACGCGTTCTCACGATAAAAAGCCACAAATTCCGTTTATCAACACTGTGACGTGGCGGTGTGACCCGCAACTGAATAAAGTTACTGCCAACTGTTAGACACTGGAATATAGACTAGCCATTTTCCAATATGCTACGGACACATACAACAAAGTTACTCTGTCTTCATGTACTGCCTCCACTCTACCTACTGCGCTATGTTTAGTTACTCTCCGCGCACTTGGAACCATTTTATTGGAATTCCACTGAGGACTTGCTCCTCATGAGTGTTTCGACTGTTTCTGCAAATTGTACAACTTTGGCCACAACCAATTACGTGCGTGGTAACGTATCTGTTGCGCCACATAATTGCTATTAACTTTTGATCATGCCTGAGCTGGTAAGGCTCGATGAATTCGAGAATAAAATATTTATTTATTCATTTATTTATCGTTTATATTTTGGATATCTGGAAGTGATCAGAAAGAGGGCGGTTGGTCAGAGGAGGATAAATTAGAGCCAGACCCGAAGACCTATCTGTCCCTCTGCAAAAGTAATGCAAACAGCGAGTACGAAAAGAAAAGAAGTGGAAAGAAGTGGAAAAGCCTACAAAGGTCTCCAGATGTTTTGAAGAGACCTTTGGATCTGTCGATGATTCATCGGTAAAGTCTCAGTAGTAGGGATGCAGGAGACCATTGAAACGAGGCTGGACTATCGGCTCGTAGATAGAATGCCGTATTATTAATGCCGGAATACCAACAGAGAGCGTCGGCAGAATAGACATGTATAAGAAAGGGATATAATACTACAGATGAATCGTTGTCAGCGATGCTCTTTAGGTAAGGGTTACTATGCATTACTTCGTTAGAGCCTAGATCATTTAAATCTCAGAAGTCTGTGAGAGGTCAGAAAGCGAGTGATTGTTTAGATAAAACCGGGTAGGTTATCAAGATGATGCTATGCCGCCAACTTAATGCGAGAATTAAAGTAGTACTTGTCGTGAGAAAAGAAGCAGTTCGGGACGAACGTAACTACATGAAAAGACAGTTAGCATTCCGAGAAAAGGTCTGAAGATAAGGAAACCAGAGTGCTGGGACAGCAGAGCCTAAATCCTTAACGCCGCTGATGTATGGAAGCAGCCCGAAAGCAGGAGACTGGTCAGGCAAGGCTAGATTACAGCCAGGCTTGGAGAGTTATCCGTCCAATTGAGTATGCAGTGGCTGTGGGGTTACTTGTCTTATATGTAAGCAGGTCCTGGTTGCCAGCACTCGTCTTCAGCAAAGCAGCTGCCCAGAAGTTCCACTACCCTTGGGACACTGAGTAATTCTTTTATGACCGAGGAGGATTGCACTATTTTTTCTGACGCTTGACTATTTCTGGTAGCTTGTTCCATACGTGCGCATATCCATAGAGGAAGAAGTTTGACGAATGTTGCAACGTGTCTCAGGCAGAGAGAATGAGTGAGGCTTTTACGTTTGGGATAACGTATATAACCCATCGGTTGAAAAATTCCCCTATGCATGGGTCAGAGGTTTTGAGGTGTTTGTAGAGGAATACGAGGTTGGAGTCAAGCCTGCGCAGCCAGCGAGGATCCATGCTAAGCAGTTTGCAGCGTCCTTGATAGTCGAGTGTAGATGGGCCGAAGGCGCGTGATGAAAGACCGCTGGACGTTCTTAATCATCAATCTATCCTTCTACCGTGTATTGGAGAGGACTATCTGGCAGTACTCCAAAATCGGTCGACACCTATTTGAAGAGCGTGAGCTCAGACTCAGTCAGGCTTAGTGACTTCAGTATATATCCAATAATAGATCTGGCTTTGGCAGAGCTATATCTTGCTTGTTCGGAAAACGTTAGCGAGCTAAAGTAATGTACACCGAAGTCGCGCAAGGTGGAGCTGTTAGCTAAGGATGTGCCGTTATGAGTTAGGGGTTGTGTGGCTATCATTGTGTGGTTATCTTTGTTATGGTGGCGCATCAGCGGGGAGTGCATCCTATTAGGAGGCGTGCCGTGTCTCAGCAGTTGACCTTTGTTGGTAGCCGGTCGTGTTGCGAGGGTGGTCACGGCTTTGTACGAGAGCTAGGGAAGGGAGTTGATCATCGAGAAGTCTACATTGATAGATTCGGTATCGGTGTCACTCATGTCGGAGGCGTTATGCATTGACTCAGCTTATTGTATCGTTAGCGGGGGCGAATCTGGAACGTTAGTTGACTTTTTTTATTAGGGCTGTGAGGCTTGAGTCGGGATGTAATGCTGTCGTAGACGCGTGACGCAGGGGGTTAGATCCAGATCCACGTTAGTGCTTGTAGTAGGGCAAGCAGTAGCTCTGACAACCGGCGATGAATCATGAGGCTGTTGTCTTGCCTTGGTATAAGTAGCCGGTGGGAAAGCTCTTTGCAACAGCGTTAGATCAGGCTTTATAAGAATGGGCCCAATGTTTGCGTTTGTTCTTAAGGTGAATCGATTTGCTATGAAGCTTGTAGCCAGTTCTGGAGTTTGGAATGCGATAAGGATAGAGCAATTGTGACTGATCTTCGTTTTTCTGAGCCGCTTACTCACGCACATGTCAGGAGGGATGTTACGCATGGACGTAAGTAGGCGGGTGACTTTCTCCAAGGGAAGTTTTTCAGCAACGTTGAAGACAATCACGTTTCGGGCACGGCGGGTGCGCTCGTTTATCTCAGTAGTGCTGGTAGTAAGAAGGGCGCCGGCATCTTTGAGCTCGTCAGCGTTGCGATTTGTCATTATTCCTGCGAGTTGGGCCAATGACATAAGTTTTGCTAGCTTTGTTTTGTTAACAGTCATTTCCCTTTTGAGAGCAACCATTTCAGTTGAGAGTGCACTAATTTTGTTAAGTGCATCTTTCAAATGGTCTGTAAGAAGGACACTGCAGGGGCGCAGTTTATTCAGTTGGTCTTTTGTAGCAGGACGTTTGGCCGCCTTAACCGCCTTTGCAGTACATGAGGCAGAGCTGTGATCAACAGAAACTGCGGTATTCGAATGCGTACGTCTACGTTTGCCCCGGAGTTTGGCTCGGGCGGCTTTACCTTTAATTCCATTTTTGTTAGTCAGTATGGAATAGCACGGCTTTCTTAATTCGTGTTCCAGGAACACTGTTTTGCCGTATATCGGATCTAAAAAGCGTAGAGTATGGCACGTCTAGATATCGAGACAACGCGTCTAAGTACTCTAATAAATAGCTGCTATATGGCGGAATAAGCAACAAAATGTCCTATGGTCTAACATTTAGAGGAAACATTTGATGTACAATGTGTGACAATTATTATGCTAAAAGTGTCTTTTGACTATTCATCGGAAGCAAAGCCCTATAGGTTGCTTGCTACTGTATACCTTTGATACAGAGTGTCGCGCCGTTGAGCAAAGAAAACACAGGATCAGTTTGCTATGATGCAACTGTTGCGTGGGGAGATTCGCTGGAGAGCGTAGAATATGCTGACCCAGGGAAAGCCAGTGACTCTGTTGGACTCATACGTGGGTAAGTTTCGCAAAATAGCAGCGAATAATTGAGGAATGAACATCTGTAAATGAGAAGCTAAGGGGCGTCTCTGTACTGACCAGGTGAGAGAGTGCCGAATTAAAAAGCTAAGAAGGGCTAATTGACGGAAGGAGAGCGAATAGCCAGAATACATGCGTACATTAAGGTTGCTGAGGATATCAGAACCTGAGGCCTAACCGCAGCAGCCAGAGTGC
This sequence comes from Dicrocoelium dendriticum, assembly GCA_944474145.2. Lineage (NCBI taxonomy): Eukaryota > Metazoa > Platyhelminthes > Trematoda > Plagiorchiida > Dicrocoeliidae > Dicrocoelium > Dicrocoelium dendriticum. The sequence goes on from OX104066.1 coordinate 70,311,341, forward strand.
TAGGGTAATAGTGCCAAGCTGGATAGAGCCATGGACTGCTAGCCCGAGACTTGGAGTATTGCAGGTAAAACATGCCTAAGACAATACAGCAAGTAATGGGTAGATAAAGGTCTAGAAATGTGAGGCAGAAGAGCGGCTTACGCTGAATACCTGGATATGCTTGCACGACAGAAAAAAGCTGAGAGAGGTTTCGTGATAGAATGACAGCGGACAAGTAAAGCGCAAGCATACAAAGATGTTGTTAGATAGTTAGAGCATAATAGACTACGACGCATCGCCTTGCAGCTAAGCAAATCATGCGGTGGTGCTAATGGAGTATAATTAAGGAGGCCTGATCCGGGAGAAGCCAGTGAGAGCTATACTACAGTCAATTAGGTGTCGCGGATGAGCAATGGCATTTAGGTGCGGCCTTATAATTGCAAGTGGACACCTGATTAAGGCAACAGACAGCAAGTGTATGTGACTCACGCAGTCCCAGGGATTAAAGCTTGGAGGGATAAAGTGTGGACCTTAGCAGCTCAGTATATGCGCGAAGATGCTAGTAGCTTATGAAGAAGGACTGCTGCTAAACACGGGAGATAGGAGAGCGGCTCTTAGCAAGCTCCAGAAATGCTTGGAGCCTACGACCACTAGTTGCTGCTAAGCAGAATTGCTTAGGGTTAAGAGGATCGACGGAACCTGACGCTGCGAGAAAATTTCGGTGGCCTGATGTGGCCAGTCCATTAGGCTATTTGGTTACAAGTGGATTGATACAGTGTCACAGAACACATCAACAAGCCAGTGAAGGTAAGTGATACAGACAATCTGGGAGATTATAGAATGGAGAAACGATGAATGTCTCCTAGTAGCTCCGGATAAGCTCAAAGATGTGTGGAGCCTACAATGAATCTCTGCAGTAAACGTAATGAAGATAAGAAAAACGAAGGATAATTGTGCTAAGGGAGAGAACCGACGGACAGCATCTGAATTCCATTGAACCTTCTAGTTATTTATTAGATACAATGACAGAAGAAGTCAGCAAACCAGTGAAGGTATGTGGTGCTAACAATTCAAGAGAGTAAGTGGGAGAGATACAGAGTGGCTACTAGCGTAGATATGTATGCTAACTACTATGACTGGCTGCAGCTAAAAAGTGGTGACATAAGTAATACGAAGAACTGATAATGATACAAGGTGAGATAGAGAGTATCCGCAACTAGTAATGGCATTGGGGTGTAGCCTTCTAGTGGCTAGTGGATACCTAAAGTGTCCCAGAATAAGTCAACGGTCAGCAAATAAATGTGACTCAGACAGTCACAAAGAATGAAAGTTGGGGATGAAAGCGGGTTAAACTTGGCAGGCTCCGGATATGTGCAGAGATGCATAGAGCCTACGACCACTAGTTGCTACTAAATAGAAGTGCTGAGGTGAAGAGGATCGACAGAAACTGGCACTACGAGAAACCTTCGGTGACCAGTAAATGAGAATATACGCATACCAAGCAACAGGGGAGTGGTTATTGATCACATACTTGGCGAGAAAAATAAAAATGATAGCAAGGACAACGCTTACTCGTGTGCAACCATCTTCTGTCGACAGGATACAGAAATCCAGTCTCTATAGTAGTAGCGTTTATCAAATTTTGTGCAAGGCATTTGGATTGACTCATTCTTGAGTAGGGTTATGGCACTATCCCCTCTCTGTTGTGCATTAGTGCCAACATCTGGTGGTCATGTGCTGTAGCGCGTAGCGTACATGTGACAGAGTATCGTCAAGGCTTTTTTGGAAAAGGGATAGGATGGGAGCATTAATTACATATTCCGGGTGGACGTTCCAAGGCTATGTCACTCGAAGGGAGAAATAGTTTTGCCGGCATTCCAGGCGGCTGTACTGCATGACTGACTTAAACTGGTGACGTCTTATCGAGGTGTTTTGACTTAGTATTAGAAGGGAATGGCATGGGTGGTTGGGGTTTTTCAGGATCTAATACACCATTGTGAGATCGCCCCTTAGACGCCGATAACGTCCACTGTATATTTTGAGGGTCTTCAGCCTGAATGGGTAGGGGAGGCTGGGCAAACCTCTGACGCTCTTCGTTGCCCTACGTTGTGCATTATCCAGCGCAGTGAGATGGTGCTTGAGCCAGGGTTGCCACGCTCGGATAGCGTGTTCCGCGAGCGGCGACACGTAAGCACTAAGCATTTTTGATAAAATCGAAGGCTCGAACTTCCCGTAAGAGCTGCGAAGAAGGCCGATGTACTGGTTCGTTTTCTTAGCTGCCTTTTCAGTCCGCCTCAAACATCCGAGGTCGTCTTGAACTAGCACGCTGAGATCACACTCGTGAGAAGCCCGCTGTAGAAATTGTGGTCCTATGAGGTACGCGTGCATACTCGTGTACCGTATACAGAGAACTTGCACTTTGTGACGTTGAAATGCAGCACGTTCCCGTTAGACCATGTGTACGCTTTGTCCAGGCCCTCCTGTAACACTGTGTGATATTCCACTACAGCTATAGTGTGCATACCTTTAGATCATCGGCAAATAGCAAACAGTTAGAAGAAAGCACACTCGCGTGCTCACTTTTGAAAACCAGGAACCGGCGGGGTCCAAGTACCAAGCCTTTAGGTACGCCGCACTGAACTTTGATGGATTCCGACAGGTTGCTTTTAACCCTCACATTCAGGTGACGTTAAACGTCGTGACGTTGAACGTTGAAAGTCTCCTATCCAGCTCAAAACAAAATCCCCGATTCTATATGTCTGGAGTTTGTGGAGGGGAATGCGGTGGTAAACACGGTTGAATGCCTTTGAAATAACCAAGTAATCCGCGTCGACTCTTACACTAGCATCCACGGATTCCGTTCAAGTCGCACGAGCAATCAAGAGCTTAGTTGTACAGGAGCGATTTTCGCGAACTCCTTGCTGCTCCGGAACGATAACTTTGTTCTTCCCCAGGTACCCCAACAAAGCCTCGGTTACAAAGGACTTCATAACCTTGGAGATCACAGGAAGTCGTGTTATCGGGCGATAATTTGCCGGTTCAGCACGGCTACGACCTTTGTAGATAGGCATGATGGTTCCGTGCTTCCACATCGTGGGGACATGCACCTAGTTCAGACATCGTTAAAAGAAAGTTGCTGCTGGTTCCGCCAACCTCATGGCAGCAACTTACAACGCCTTCTGGTGATTGCTGTTCGCACCCAGGGAGCTGAACACGCTCAGAGGCATCTGCCATTTCAGTACAGCTGCGGTGGTGAACGTTTTGTGAGTAATCCCTGATGGCGGCATTATCTGTTTAGGCAGGAGGTGTGATGATTGAATACTTTAAAAGGTACTGCTAAATTGTTGTCCACGGACGTTGGCAGCATCTTGGGCGGCTTTGGCAAACCCGCATGCTGTGTGAAGTGCAGAAATACCGCGCTTAACAAGGCGCAAATTGCTGACGTGTCTGTATAGCGGTTTGGGATTGGAGCAAAACTTTTCCACTAGACCTTGTTGTTTCTTCAGTTTATCCGCCCGGACGAGTTTGACACAGTGGTACCTTTGTTTTGTGTAGACATCCCAGGTATGGTCGGTTGTGGAGGCTATGTAAGTGTGTCAGGCCAAGTCCCTTAATCCCTGCATTTACGTGTCCTACTCCTTACGAAAGACTTCATCCTTTCAGAACGCTAGAGTTTGGTTTCAGAGGTCCTCGCCACGAGCTTGGTAAATATGTTGACGCATTCTCTTTAGGCTACCTCATGGGTTAAGTCAGCTATGAACGACCAGCTGGTTGCATAAGTGAGGTCGGACAGATCCTCCTAGTTGGTTACGACATGATATTGCTCGGCATACGCTTTGTGATAATCCTCGTAACACATGTAATTGTACACTAGTGTCGCATGATCACTGCGGCCCGAAAGAGCATCGGTTATCACTCTTTCCATCATCAATTCTTTAATGGTGAATATTCGGTCCAGCATGGATGGCCTGTCAATTCCCCTGAATCTGGTGGGCATAGTGAAGTGACCATAAAGCAAGAAGCCTGACTTCAGGTCTTGCAAATCTGTTTTGAATTGCTCTCTTGGTGTTGCCCGGGATTCGTGGGCATGTACGTAAAGTCACCGGTGCGTAGAATATGACTAAACTTCCTGTTTATCACTTGCCTTAACGCAGCCATCAACTTGCAGTCCAGCTAAGGAGTAGACGACGGTGGGCGGTAAACAACAACCAAAGAGCCAAGGTCGTTCCCTCTCAGCCGAACCGTACACCGAATGGCGTCAGGTACGTCGGTTTCCGAATCGTTTATGGGTTCGCATTGCATGTTTTTACAAAAGTAACGGACCACCCAACCGCATTGCTGGCTACCCCACCACCAGGACGTTATTGAGCTTTATGCCCGACATCCTCAATTAAAGCGGATTAGGTTCTACTATGTGCGTAGCAGACATTTGCACACACGATACACGATCGGACTTTTGATCCAGTCACTCATGTATCAGCTGTGCGCGATTCTGCTAGTATAAATTTTGTGCATAGACTAGACACTGCGGAAAGTTTGATTCGCAACCAGAGCTTGCTAATTGGTACCTTGCGTTCGAAAGTCGATGAGTTACAGTCTTCATTGGAATGTTACTTGCGAAGTGCAGAACTTCCTATGGTAAGACAACGTAACGTCCTTAACTAAAATATGGAGGAGCCAGTCATATGCAAAGCTAAATCTAGACATGGCCTAGATAGAAGGCGTATGCACGATATCCTTCTCATCACCGGAATGCCGTTATACGTCAGTAGCAAAAGGGTACCTTGAGTGGGCAGCTGGAGAGAAACAACTATGCTTCGCCAACAAAGTTATGCAAGGCCTGTCCTAGTTGACTTTAGGAACGCGGTACACCGGGAACTTCTACTTAACAGGCCAGGTTGTTTGCAAATCAGACAAATGGTCAATATCAAATAGCACCGGACGCACTAACCTCGACGGCTAAAGCCCCTCGGGTGAGCCTGTTAGGTGGTACCAGCTTGGCTAACAAATTTGCGGTCTCACACAAATGAAGCGCGATAGTGAGCCTCACGCTACGCAAACACTTAAGAAAACCCTTAGCGACTGCTTTTTGATTGCTTTTCTGTGGAAAGGGCAGTCACCTGGTTTGGACAACTCCTTTACAAGAGGCCAGTGAAATAACTCGTGGCCTGCAATTGGTTGTGGAGAAACTTGCTGTTGATGGAAATGCGAATCCCACCGCTATGGCGAAAGAGGGTAGTAAGGATGTGGCAATTTAACTTCCGGCGGTGCGTTCAAAAACCATCGAGGCTTCATGCTCGATAGTAGTGGCACCAAAGTCCATGGTTGGTATGCTCATTTCACAAAGTGGAATAAAAAATGAAAAACTTGCCACACCTAAACTGTATCGTGCAGAAAACCCGAAGTTACGTGCTGTTAGGCCGACTCATGTGACTGGAAGAAAATACTTCGGGTGTTTATACAGCAAGCTTAGGCTGGCGAAGCCAGGAAAGGGATTATCCGGTACTGCGCGATTCATCGACAGGCAGCCGACGGAAATTAAGTGGTCCAAAACACAGGTCATCTCCTCGGGCCATACGCCGCGATGGGAAACCACCGCGTCCGGAGAGACTAAGCGTGCGATACACTAATTGCTGTAGTGTGCCTAACAAATGGGGAGAGTTGGTGCCGCGCATTGGGCAGGTTGATGCGGCTGCTGTGTCGGAGTCCTGGCTTTGTCCAGAGGACCTTATTTGTGCTCTGATTATAGGCTTCGCGCGCTACAGGGCTGAGAGGCCCGGGTATCAGACCGGTGGAGGAATACTCTTGCTTATAAAGTGCCAATATAAACACTGGGTGGCTCCATTTATCATGAGTTCTGCTAACTTTCAATTGGTATCCTGCAACCTAAAAGCCTGGAGAAGATTGGAAATTGCAGTATGAGATTATCGAAGCCCATCCTCTACACGAGTATGGGACCTGCATCTTGGTACGTTACTAAAACAGGCGGCAATGGCCGCACCTAATTTGCTGATCGTCGGTGGTCTAAATATTCCCAACGCTGACTGGCAGCTTGCTGAAAAAAGGGTGGGTACTCTGGAGAAGGAATTAGTGGACTGGATGCATGTAAATGCGTTGGAGCAATACGCTAATGTTCCGACCAGGAGTCTTACTGGGAGTACGCCTTCAACCCTTGATATCGTGCTCGTCAGAGAGAGTCACTTAATTGACCGGCGCGTGAAGCCACCCATAGGTAAAAGGGATCGTTGCGTTTTAACCTCTCCCCTGAACACACCGAGACTTGCAGAGAACCGTCAAATTGGAGAGGAGTTAAGTCGTACTGATTTCAGGAAGCTGCGCGATCGAGCCCTTCAAAGCACTTGGATCTCTAAGCAGGACAATGCCACTTTGGAACAGAGGTGGATTCTACTCAAAAGTGGACTCGTGCGGTTATTGAACGAATTCGCTCCTCTGTGCCGCAGGAGACATCTTAGGAAACCCCAATGGTGGAGGAGAAAGATTGATAGAGCGATAAAGAGACGCAACGCTGAGTGGAGAAAATATTAAGCTACTCGGGGCTTCCGACGTTAGCTGCAATACAAAGTTGCCGAAGCATGGCTAATAATTGAAACGGCAGGCGAAGGACCCATATGAGCTTAGGTTGGCCGAATCCGAGAACATAACTCCTAAGTGTTATTACGGTTATGTCCAATCAAAGGCTTCTCTAGGTGAGGTGGTCGGATGTCTAACCATGGAGGACGGTACACTGGCTGTAGACGACGTCAATAACTTAGAAGCACTGCTGCGTGTCTACCAAAACCAGGATCAGAAGGAAAGTGGGCCAGGCTTGCCAGCACAACCGCACTGCTCAACTACCTATACAATGCAGGAAATTATTCTCAATATCACAGGGCTCTTCACAGTGTTGGCCAGTTCGAACCCTTATAAGTCACCTGGTCCTGACAGTGTACGTCCCGCCACAGTTAAGCCACTGGCTGATATCCTTCAGTATCCTGAGGCGGTGTTCTACAATCAATCCCTTCAAGAATGCAAGGTGCCAAGTGATTGGAAGTAGGCGACCATTGTTACCATCCACGATGGGGTTCCAAGTCTGTGCCTCTTAACTATAGACCTGTTAGTTTGACCATCGTTATGCTGAAGTGCTTAGAAAAACTTATAAGAAATAGGATCCGTGAGCACTTGACCGAATAAAATCTAACTAGAGCGGAACAGCATGGCTTTCTTAAAAAGAAGTCTTGTCTTACCAATTTACTGTGCTTTTTAGGCGAGAGTACCCGATGTCTTGATGGTGAGGTGTCGGTAGAGGTGTGTTATTTGGACTTCAGTAAAGCATTTGATGCAGTGAAGCAACGATTTTTAATTGAGAAGCTGACAATGTTTGGATAGCATCCTCAAATATTACTGTGACTCCCTGAATTCGTACTTCGAAGGACATTTTAGAGTTACGGTTGAAGAAGCGAGTTCTAGTGTGAGCCATGCCTGCATCAGTGTCCCCCAAGGTTCGGTACTGGATCCGTTGTTGTTTCTTATGTTTGTAAATGACCTGGCACCTCTTCTTGATGTGCCCTGCTATATCCTCGCAGATGACTTAAAGCTAGTCAGAAGGGGAACTGAGCGACATTGGCTTAGGACATAACCACTGTGGTGAATTAGTAGAGCAAATGGGATCTACCTTTAAATGCCAATAAATGTCAGACTCAGATTCAGATGGACTGGAACGAAAAGAAAATCCCTTGAGTGTTCTTTCTTGAGCAGATCGTTGAGCCAGGAAATGATAAGGTGCTAGTTCTTGATAGGTCTAAAACGAAACACCCGAAACACCCAGATCAACCAATTACTACTACTACTACCTGCACTAGCAGTCCCCGCTGTGTAGGTTACGTGAAGTAAGAAAGAAGTAGAAAGTAAATAAATAAATAAATAAAGTTTTTATCCTCGACAAGGCGAGGCACGCCTTTACAGGCATGATCATTATGACAACAATGCGTGGTCTAGAATGTGCAAGAATAAGTTATGTTTGCCGTACCAGTGTACGTTTATGTAGTGGGTATGTAACTATGTAACTGCGTGTGTGTGTGTGTCACTGTGAGGTTCCTGTTTGTAACTGTGCTGCTCTAACTTTGACTCTCATATCGTCGGCAATGCTCGAGTAGAAGATGGATGTCCGTGCGTTGGAAAGGATTATTCGGATACCCACGGGGCAGTGACTTTATTTTGTGGCGAGTCACGACCGCCACGTCACAGTGTTGTTAAGCAGACATTTGTGGCTTTTTATAGGGAGAAAGCTTGCCAGGCGAAAACCCACCACGTCCTGAAACACTGCCGCCGAACTATTTGCTGGAACGGGTCAAACCCGAACCACCCAGCTGGCACCACCATGAAGGAAAACACCAGAGTGAGGAGAAGGACAGAATACGAACTAAAAGTTTGAAGATGGATATGGTCAGGAGAAGGGAAAGGTTTCGTCTTGCCGCTCAAGAGCGTCTACCTGACGCTCGAAACCCCTAACCGTAGGTTCACCGACTACACTTTTTGGTCAACTGTTGACCAGTATTGGTAGCGGAATTGCAGTTCAGCCTTCTGCAGGATCTCTATCATTGCGGCTTACGGATGAAGACCGCGATCTAGGTGTCATCGTAGTGAACAATTTTAAGCCTGCTTCACATTGTCGCCATGCTGCCAATAAAGCGCGACCAGAGTTACCTCGGCTCAAGAGGGCGCTGACTAACAGTAAAGCAGAAGTATATTTGCCGTTATATAAAGCAGTGCTTAGGCCACATCTGGAGTATTGTGTTAAAGCTTGGGCGCCATACCTCCGGAGTGACGTCATGTGTAAAGGAAAGCTTCTGAAACTTGCAAAGTGGATGATCAAAGGTCAACGGGGGAAGTCTTACGAAAATCCTCTAAGTATCTTGGCATTATTTTTCTCGGAACAGCGTAGGTTGAGAGGGGACTTGCTATAGACGTTTAAGATCCATAAGAAACTTAGTGGTATTAGTCCCACTCATCTGTTTGAGTTGGCTATATCAGACCATCTGCGTGGACATTGCCTGAAGCTCAACCAGCATAGAGCTCGTTTGGACATCAGAGCAAAGTATTTAAGAAGGAGTAGTTAACTTCTGGAATAAACTTTCTTCTGGTTCAGTGGTAGGTGAGTCTGTAGAAGGCTTTAAAAGGGGCTTGAATGAGTGTTGGTCTATCCATATTCCGGAGATATTATAGTTGTGCTGGAATATGTAGTGTATTTTGAGGCTGACACATGAAAGTGTAAAGATTATTTTTATTCCTGCTTCATTGCTTTGCAGAAGTACAAAGTCAAGCCGACGTCAAAGTGCCGGGGGCCAATTCACTTACCGGCACAAGAAACTAGACGCTCGTTAGGCGAAAGCCTCTATCGTCCGTTTGACCTAAACTAACCTAGCCAAATTTTAGCACAGCGTACCTTACCACTCTCAGCTCTATATGCCCAAAACAGATTGGGTAGAATCCCGGTCAGATCACTGTTATCGCGTCGAGTCATCGAGTGCTGGAACTCGGTTCCTGAAATGTCAAGGAATCTACGGTTAATATAGTTGAGCGCCACTTAGATGCTCTTAGGTGGCAACACAAAATCTTGCCCTTTTGCTGACCAACTTCCAACATAATTGGATTCTATTTTCTGTACCTTCTCTCCTAATTCATATTAGGCTTTGCTTTCAACTGATTTTCCTAACTATGTACCGTCCATTTCCCTGCCTCCCCTATTTACTTCACTTAACTAGCATATCATGTACTGCTAATGAAGACAACGTGGACAGTAATTGGTGGACCAGGATGCGTTTCGTGTTTTCCTTTTAGACCCAACTGGAAGTCGGCGCACACCCTAACAACTCCTGGAACAACGACTTGTTCAAGAGGAAACAGTTGCCAACTTCCCCAGTCGTTCTACTCCCACCTGAACTTATACTTATTTTGCCGTACAACCGAAATCCGGTTCACTGAAGGTCAAAGGTTATAAAAACAATAAATAGGATACTAACGATAGTAAATTCATAAATTAGAATTAAATAAAGAAAACAGCAAAATAAGGTACTCGCATAAATCATGAAAACGATTAAAATGTTAGCCACTGATTGGACGTCCAGGCATTATACACTTGCATAAGCATTTTTAATAACTCTATGCACGACTCAGGACATAATAACGCAAGTTGCCGCTCCCAATGAATATTCTTTTCCATAAATAAATCACTTTCGCAGATGACTACATCATAACCGTCGCCACACCTGCTAATGTGCCGCGATACAAGTTCAAGTGGGACGGGAACAATAGCATTATACTGTGCGTGTTCCTGCTTCAGGGAGCCAACGAACCAGGAATTCAAGACGGACTTTGAAATACAGACGGTTCTAAAATAGATCGTATCACACGCAGTCCAACCAATTATTGCCCACGTATCCTGCCATAGCAGCCGCTGTTGAGGCAGTTAAGGGAAGTACGAAAAAACGGTAAAATCAGTGGGAAATGAGAAAGAGCTAAATAAGTTTCAGAACAAGACCTTTTAAGCATTAGTGTAGGGACGGAAAAGTGCGAATGTCATTTAGAAAATGAAAAAATTTGGTGTCATATTGTCTGACAGAGAGAGGGTTATAACCGCTGCAACTAGGGCCTTAGCACGATTGCTTACGGTCAGGTTACAATAGGTAAAACTCAGCAGATATGTCCGATGGCACGAAAAGAGGAGTCGAACGCTGAGCTTAAATAGAGATAGGGCGACAGATGCGAATCCCACACAAAACACTCGAGGGTGGCACAACGTCTTCGAAACCAGAAGAAGAACGAAATTCAAAGATGGGTATATATCTTGTTGTGTGTGTTAAGACAAATATACAAAAATTGACGAAAGGTCGAATAGGATGCTACAAGGAAAATGTGCAGAATTCATAGACGCAACGGGACTCCCCTCCTAGAGCGTGATTTGGAAGAACGAACGCTCCAAAGTTTGCGTTGTTGGTAGTCATTGGTTTGGAAGGCAAAACAGCAGCGCTTCCTGAGCGTGTGTGCTTTGGTGCGAATGGTTCACTCACTGGTACAGTGGAGTGTGTAGAAGGCACACAGGGTTCACACATTGGTAGGTTGGAAGGGTACTGAGAAACGGCTGTTCGATGGCATGTTGTGATGTTTTAGGTTCAACGTAGGCAGCTTTTAAGCGATCGAGGCTCAGAGAATCCTTCAAACCGTTTCTATCCAATACGAAGTACGTCTCTTTGCGAGTAAGAACTTTGAAGGGGCCCTCATACGGTGATGTAAAGGGTTTACCCACCGCATCGTAGCGCACAAAAACGAAAGTGCAGGTATGCAAATCAGAGTGGACTTGCTGATTCAGAGCTGAAGCTGGGCGGTGTTGACCAGACTGAAGAAAAATGTTGTCTCTGTTTGGCCACCACTTGGCCGTTGCCCGTTTTTCTCGAGATTCCCACAGGTACATCCGCCAAAACAAGAAGGTTTATCCACTGGGACTGGCCGACCCGTCCTCAAAACGCTTGGTTCTTTCTCCAGGAAATGAAAAACCCACACCCTGGTCCAAATGGAGCCCATTCCGCCATTCCGGAGGCGCTACCTTCACGGGGTCTAAACAAATGGGTTTAGCTTGCCTCGTACTCAGAGAACAATTTACTCACCTGGAATAATATATGTACATGGATCCCCCGTTCCACAACCGAAGATAAACAACTCTGGCGTGATTACCTTCACTGCCTCAAACATTCCTATTCACCAGTCACCTGGAGCTATTCTGACGTCATTTCACGGACAGCGTTGCGCACGTATACGTGGCTATTCCGATGGTCTTCCATGGAATTTTCACTTGGCTATGGAAACAGTTACACTTACTTACATCTGCAGGAATCCCAAATCCAATTTGCAGAGAATGGCGTTTTTACCTGTTAAGGACATATTCAGCCACAAGAAACAACTTCACTCACCGACCTCATGACAAGTCCAGCGTGGATAGCTGGACACGGTTTGCGAGCAGAGCAAGAATATAATAGAAGAGCCGGACTCTATTAATAATGTGTTTACCCACCTGCATCATTATCATTCGACTCTTCGAATCTTGCATCATTGACCGGCCCCAACGACTGCTGCCGTATCAGTACTAAGACATTCGGCTAACCAACGAAGAATTTTTGCTGTCAACCGACTGCGAATAATAGAATGCAAAATCGGTCTATTCGATGCATAACCGATTTGCACTACGGTTCAACGAAAGCTACGGCAGTGTTCCAGGACGTGGTGGGTTTAGGCCTGGCAAGCGTTCTCCCCATAAGAAGCCACAAATGTCCGCTTAACAACACTGCAACGTGGCGGATGTGACTCGTCACAAAATAAAGTCACAGCTAAGTATTTCACACTGACGCAGTCCTCAGCCTTCTACATCGAACCTGTGCAACTAATTCTGCTATGAAGAATGCTTTGTTGGAGCACAGATCATCCCTATCTCGTAATGGTTATTGGTTGCAACAAAACCTTGTTTCGGTTCCTGTGCTCACGGATCACTACCTGGCGAAATTACCCCCAACTTGTGTTTTGACGGCTTTTTGCGCGCCACAGCGCCATAATGTCCCTGGGTCTGACTATTACCTGACAGTATGCTCACTCATACGGACAACGTCTTTTCTTTTATACCTTTCATTAAAACGAAATGTTTTAACATTCCACAGAAGCTATGCTTGTATGCATATTTGATCACGCCTTTACAGGTGTGTCTCGTTTTACCGAGAATATACTATGTATTTATTATTTATTTTATTTGTATTATTTACATAGGAATTCGGGTCTTCTTCGCCAGTGATTCTGGAACCTAACACCATCTCACCTGGAAGCTTCAGAGTTGTGCCGAAAACCAGTTCAGCGGCGAACCAACCTAGGTCTTCTTTGACCGTGTTGCAAATGCCGAGAAGCATAATTGGTAGCTGTTCGGACCAGTGCGTGCTCGATTGTGATGCGGTAATTGCGGCTTTCAGTTGACAATGTAAACGCTTAACAAGACCGTTGGCGGCTAGATGGTAGGCAGTTGTTCGCCGTTGACAACAGCCGAGTAAACGATTGAGGTCCCAAAAGAGGGCGGAATTGAACTGCGAACCTCTGTCTGTTGTGATCGTGGCTGGGTTGCCAAACACAGATATCCAGATTTCAACGAAGGTACGCGAAACCGTTTCGGTGGAAATGTCTCGTTAATGTACTGCATAAGGCCATCGTGTAGAACGGTCGACACAGGTCAGCAAATACTGGAAACCGTTAGATGGAGGAAGTGGTCCAACGAGATCGAGGTGCCCACGTTTAAATCTAGCGTCTGGTAACTCAAGTGTGTATGTACGGTGAGTGTGTGCCGACGTATCTTACTAATTTGACAATCGACACAATTCTTCACACACACTTGGATGTCGGAACGCATATTGTGCCATATGTAGTGGTCGGCGATTAACTTGACCGTGGCTCGAATGCCAGGGTGGGAAAGGCCATGCAGGTGATCGAAAACAAGTCTGCGGAACTGCTTCGGAACAAAATGTCTGGGCTTTTTAGTCGATAGATCACAATAGGCTTTAGAATCGGAATTAACAATGGGCAATTGGAGAGTTCCAATGAAGTGTTTGTCTTCAACCCTGCGAACTCAGGATCGTCTGCTTGGTGAGCCGCAATATCCTCGAGGTTAACAGTTTGGCGGGAGATATGGTGGAGATCGATACTAGACATTGCGTAAGCAACAATGTTGTGAGTGATATCAACGCGACGTACGTCTGTCGTGATTTGTGAAATGTAGTCTAAATGATGGGTCTTACGAGGTAAAAATCGATCAGTGGAACCACGGAAGGCAAAAGCTAGCGGTTCGCGTTCGGTCAGGATAGTGAATGTACGTCCTTCAAGTAGATGCCGGAAGTGCTTACTGGCAAGGTAAATAGCCAGAAGTTTGCAACCTAATGTGCTGTACCGAGTTGGAGCAGGCTGAACCTTTTCGGGGAAAAACACGAAGATTAAAGTTGGTTGTTGTTCAGCTGTTCCAAAACGGCGCCAACGACAGTTTGTGATCCATCAGTCCTGAGAACGGTTTTCATGTGGCTAAGTGCGGTGGCGTTGGACAACGCCGGCTTGATCTTATCGAATGTTACAATAGCTTCTGCTGTTGGCTGAAATTTTCGAGACTTGCCTTAATAAATCTGTCAGGGGCTGAAGTAGCCGGGGACAATCTGGAATGAAACGACTGTACTAGTTGACCATCCCGAGGAAACGAAGAAACTTTTTGAAGCACTGAGTCATTGGGTAATCCGCGATTGCCTGCAACTTTTCATGGAGTGGACGAATACTATTGTGCTCAATTCGGTGACCGAGAAAAGCAACACAGGATTGGCCGAAAATACATTTGTCAACATTAATTGTAAAACCATACTGAGGTAAACGCTCGAAGATCAGCTGAAGATGCAATAGCTGTTCCTGCCCGTTCAAACTGGCGACGAGAATGTCGTCGATGTAGGCGAAGACGAAGTCTATCCCTCTTAGGACTTGAGCAATGAAGCGCTGAAAGCTTTGGGCAGCGTTTTGCAGTCCCAACGGCATACGGACAAATTCATAGAGACCGCAGAGGGTAGTAATGGCGGTCTTCCAAATGTCGTCAGGAGCGACCGGAATGTGATAGTTTGCGCGAACTAGGTCGATTGTAGAGAAAACAGACTTTCCGTGCAAGTTGCTAGAAAAATCATTGATATGGGAAATTGGGTATCTATCGGGAACCGTGCCACGGTTGAGCGCACGGTAGTCGCCATATGGTCTCCAATCGCTGGTCTTCTTGGGCACCAAATGAAGCGGAGACGACCAACGGCTTTTGGAAAGGCGTATGCTACCGAGGTTAAGCATGTGTTCGAACGATCTCTTGGCCGTTTATAGTTTGTCCGGTGGAAGGCGCCTTGGCTTGGCAGACACAGGAGAACCGGTTGTGACGATATAAATAAATAAATAAATAAACAGATTATTCTCGACTATGCGAGGCACGCCCATGGATGCAGGATCAGATATGTACAACTGTACAAACATTTTATGGCAACTGTAACAGTGACAGTAGAAACTTGTTCATACGTCCATGATTGGATCTGTACAATGGTGAAAATGTGAAACAATACTTCGGCTGTCAGGAGATACGGGACCTCAGCTAATAATAGATTGAGAATTCTGAATGCTCCATTGAAAGGTAATGGAAGAGCATGCTCAAGAGATATATGCCGATAGAGTGAGTTGGTGCACAAGTAACTCAAATGTCAACGTATGGTAGAAAGTAAAAAGCCGACAGTATATGCAGATGTAGAAGTTCCAGTGTAACGAACCTATCTAGAATTGTGACGCTAGTTGACCTGCCAGTGTGAAGTTATGGGCTGTGAGTTTATTCGGTGTCGAGTCACATACGCCACGTTGCAGTGTTGTTAGACGGACATTTGTGGCTTTTTATAGGGAGAACGCTTGCCAGACAAAAACCCACCACGTCCTGGAACACTGCCGCCAATCCGTTGAATGGCAAATTGTAACTGGCTATATTTCTTGTTGAACGCTTGTTTGCTCGGTTATTCGCAGTCGCGTTGTGTCCCATTTTTCTGCTGGCTGCTGCCTTGGCTGGTTGCCTATTGCGTTCCTGAGTCCTGTCCATGGGTAGGTCGGGAACTAAAGATTCTTTTTAAATAGGATGTGTTGATCCGTTGCAGAACCACGTGAAGTCCTCTCTGATTATGTATATTTGCAGGGGAGCGAGGAATTCGTGTCTAGCTGCCCTCACTGGACATCCGTGGTTGGGTGCCGATGGTTAGAATGGAAGTGATGCCATGGTCCAGGTAAGTTCTTGTTGGTTATTTCCTCCCATCCCAGACGGAGGCAGTTCCCCAGTTCAATCCCGCACCTCTCAGATGTTCACGACCCCAGAGAAAAGGGAGAGAAGAACCGGCCGAGAGAAGACCGAAAAGGACAGCCAATGTACCCAGCATTGGATCAAAATCCTATTTTAAGACATTTATTTGAGACAACTAGTGTACAATGTGTAACGGATATTACGCTAAAGATGTTTTTAATTACGCAGAAGACATGGTTTAATGGGTAAAATACTTTCATGTGCAAAAGGATAAAGAGCAGGATTCCGGTAAGAAATTCATGAGGTATAAGCTAACGATGTTCGAATTCTACCTGAGACTAGAAGGTTGGTGTGTAGTCAGGATTGGTTTTTATCGGAAACCAAAGACACAGTGATGATGTGGCCGCATTTATATATGCTCCCCGGGATAAGGATTACCTGAGACGCAATAGCTATAATGTACATGGGTATATGACGACAGGAAGCTGAGCATACCAGAAGCAGGCTAAGATTAAATGGATATGAGGGGAAGACTAAGTGTTGAAGGTAAGACGATCAAAAGATAGCAATAATGGACCGGGATTCGGTGGACAAAAGTGCCTGTTGGGTTAATCAATCTGGTAACCATTGAATAACTACAGCGTCGAAGGATATGACAGCAAACCAGCTGAACTATCAAAAACTATACCAAGAGAATAAACATTCTACGGAAGGAATGACCGTTAGCGAGCTACAGCTGTTCTCAAATAGAGCCTACTGCTACCAGCTGCTGCTAAGCAGACATAGTGGCTATAGGAAAAGACGTAGCAGAGGCTGATGTAACCATGTCCCTACAGTTTCAATACGTAACTGAAAGAGTGAGCGATTACATAGCAAAACCTCACAGAAAATAAAGTAGGAAGGCAAAAAGTGACTCCATCCTTACATATGGACAACGATGACTAGCTACTGCCAAGAAGAAGATTTCACGCGATAAGACAAAAGACGGATAACGGCGCGCTAGGAGAGAGATGAGAGGCCAGCAATAGAGTTCGGATTAAGCCTTCTGCTACTAGTGGACCCTACGTTGGCACAGAATAGGTCAACAAACCAGCTGAGCTGTGACGCAAACAATCCGAGTGAATGAACATTGTAAGAAAGGAGTGACCCCTAGAGAGCTCCGGATATCCGCAAAGTTAAATGGGAGCTATGGCGACTAGCTGCTGCTAGGCAGAGATAGTGGCTATAGAAAAGGATGTATCAGTGGCTGGTGTGGCCATATCATTAAGACGTTTGACCACTATTGGATGCCTACAGTTTCAAGGAATAAATCAACAGACGAGCGAAGATTAGAAAGACAGACGTCAGAGGAAAATGAAGGCTGGTGAGTCAAGGAGTGGCTCCTTGTAAGCTGCATGGAGCCAACAATTACTATCTACTGCCAAGAAATAGCGGTCATGCGAGTAAGACGAATGACGCATAATGGTGCGCTAGGAGAGTGATGAGTTTCCAGCAATAGCTTTCAGATTAAGCATCCGGTTACTAGTAGATCCTACGATGGCACAGAATAGGTCAACAAACTAGCTGAGCGGTGATTCAAACAATCCAAGATAATGAACATTGTAAGAAAGCAGCGACTCCTAGAGAGCTCCGGATATCAGCAGTGATGAATGGAGGCTACAGCGACTGGCTGCTACTAAACGTAGATAGCAGCTATAGAAAAGGATGTATCAGTGGCTGGTGTAGCCTTATAATTAAGACGTTTGACCACTATTGAATGCCTACAGTTTCAATGAAGAAAGCACATGCGAGCAAAGCTTAGAGTGACAGACGTCAGAGGAAAGGAAGGCTGGAGTCAAGGAGTGGCTCCTTGCAAGATACATGGAGCCAAAAATGACTAGCTACTGCCAAGAAGAAGATTTCACGCGAGTAAGACGAACGATGCATAACGGCGCGCTAGGAGAGTGATGAGTTTCCAGCAATAGAGTTCGGATTAAGCATCCAGTTGCTGGTAGCCAGATAGCGTGCTTCGACTCTAGAGTGCCGCCATCTGCTCTAAGGAGGGAGGGAAAAGGTTGCAGTAATGATGAGTAGCGTGACTCTAGGCAAAAGTACTTGAAGCTTAATGGAATTGACCGTAGAGAGCAGACCGGATACAGTTAACGATGTAGTATTATCCCGTAGCTTGCCACATCGCAGGTCTGCGAAAAAGCCGAATTTGGTGAGAAAGTCAATACCCAGGATGGGCTTCTGTACATCGGCAATTAGGAAAATGAAGGTGAAATTTCGTCGCAAACCAAGCTTAAGTGTCAGCAGTCTCTGGCCATACGTCGTGATCATGGGTTGGTTAACTGCCTGTATGGTAATTCCGGATGGTCGTAGAGCTCGTTTTTCTAATGATCGAGATATAACGCTTACCTCTGCGCCAGTATCAAGCAAAAATGGAGCTTGGTGGTTGAATGGAAAACGTACGAGAGGCGACTAATGGTTTATCCAGCAGCAGCGCAGTCGCCATCACTAGCTAGCGTCGTTGTTTCCCTGCCGAGAATCTAAAAACGTCTTCGGGTATTTACAACCTGTACGACAATTACGAGCAGCAGCACCAAAACGGCGGTGGTAGTAGCAGTATGATCGCGATCGGCTAGTGCGGGATTGACAATGGCTGCCACTCCTTGAGTTGAATCTATGGTTAGCAGGTTGTTCACGACCGATGTCAGACACAGCCAGTTCTAACCAAGAGAGTCTGTCACTAATATCCTCAAGTGCGTACTTCAAGATGGACTGGTCGAGCGCGATCCAGTCACGTTATTCACAGCAGATTTAAAGAAGCATTCGTGGACGTTTTTGGCCGCTTCGGCTAGTTTGTCCAACGGAAGCTCATCAGCGAGGACTGCTAAAGTCGCCGTGGTGTTTGTTGGAAGGCACTTAGTCCCTATCTGCCGATGGATGAAATCGTCCAGGGTCGAGGAACCCACAAGTGCATGCTTGTGCCAGGGAAGTTGAGACGGACTGCGGCCTCCATCTCTATGCCTGAAAGTAGTAAGTGTAATCGTGCTTCATCGGAAGCCGTGGTGCGTTTTAGGGCGGCTGATTTGAGCTTGTCATACGGCGATTCAGTCGGCATCGAATCAAGAATATCGATCAACTCCAAGGCTATCCGTGAAGGAAGAAGAGCGGTGACGTATGAAAACATCGATGGTTGCGAATTGATCTTACGAAATCGGAAAATGGTCTTCTCCTGAATAAACCAACCACGAGAGTTTGAAACATCAAAGGTGGGTAACGAAAAGCCAATTTAGTTTTCATACGGTTCACGGGGAGCAGCGTGGTCAGATATAAGGAAAAAAGAGAAAAGTAATTAAAAATTTAACTAGACGGGGTCACCAAATATTGACAGTAAGAGAGTTATGGCCGCTGCAACTAGTGCCTTAGCACGACCGCTCACGGTCAGATTATAGTAGGTAAAACCTAGCAAACATGTCCGATGGCACGAACGGAGGAATCGAACGCTGAGTGTAAATAAAGGTACGACGACTGATGCGAAGCCCACACAAAACCCTCGATGGTGGCACGACGTCTACGAAACCAAAAACGAACGAAATTCAAAGATGGGTATATATCTTGTTGTGTGTGTTAAGACAAATATACAAAAATTGACGGAAGGTCAAATAGGACGTTCCAAGGAAAATTGTGAAGAATGTATAGACACTACAGGGTCGCCAAGAAAGAGTATCGGGCTGACGCGCAAAACCCTTAGCCGTAGACACCCTAACCACATGGTCCGGAAGCGAACTCCAGCGCTCTGTGACGTCATGACAGACGTGTCTCCGCCCTAGTCCAATCAGACCGCGGGTTGTACAGATTCATTTGGTGACCGCGCAGATTAAGCAACTTAGCGGGGCTAAATAGCCCAGCAGTGTAGCCAAGAAAACTATAACGAGTAACCTAATGCTAATATCATATTTGTGACCTTGGTTTGAGGTGCAAGCTAAACAAAGGGGAGGAACAAAGAGACACAACACAACCGCCCCCAGAGGACTCCACAGATATTTCGACTTATGTTCAGCTATCATGTTCGACCAATTCCTGAATGCGGATTGCCAGCCTCCTATCCTCTCACGAAAACCAAATGTGTACTAATGTCGAGAAGCTTCAGCGGCGAAGAGCGAAATCCGTGACGCCACTTCAGGACTTGTCTTACTGTCATCATTTTCAGGGATCAACTTGTTTTCTTTGGAGCATCATCGTCGCTTTGGTGACTTGATTTGCATGCGACATACTCTCCGAGGTGAGATGCAGAATGAGGTACAAGTGCTTTCGTCTTTGTGTGGATAGTTCAATACGAGACCACTGTATGAAAGTGTTTGAACCAAGGCGGCTTCGGATTCGCTCTGCTGTTGCTTTATCAAATTGTGTGGTGTATGACTGGGACAGTTTACTTGAGCTAGTCGTCATTGCACAAACAGTGGAATGTTTTAAGCGATTGCTGAACAAGTATACATCTTGCTATGTTGCCGGTGACAGCATTGCCCACTTGTAAAATACTGTACCTCATCAATTCGCAGGATCCCTGCAGTGAGCGGTAAGTGCTGGGGCTGACAAAGGATTTACTTTCCGCTCGTTACAAACCAGTGAATAAATAGGCGCTTCCTGCGCAGGTGCACCCAGCAACCTAACACAATTTCCTTATTTTGACGCATATTTGGGCTAAAGCTTTCATAGAGCTTCAGTGTCCTTGTAACAAGTCAAATGATAACGCCGTCGAGCGTAGGCCACCCTGCCATCTCATACCGACAGTCCTTGAAGCGTCATCGTCATACTCATTACAGTTTAGCTGAGGGTGATAAACACACCTCAGCTAATGTGCCGCAATGCGGAAAGATAAGCAACTGAATAGTTACCCTACGACTTACAATATAAAATATAATGTTAAAAAGATATGCGTTTTCCTTGAAATCATGATGGGAGGGGAACCTGAAGGATGGGGCATGGACAAAAGAGCTCAACACCAACGCCATTTCAGCCGGCTCTTCGCCATACCAGCAAGTGTGTTCAACAAAACGTGTTCATCGTTCTTGGGACCCCAATCAGGCCGTCGAGATGTACCAGCTCGCGCCAACTTCAAAGTGAGGGTTTTCAGTTCTCTCGACCAAGTCGTCGCCTGGCCTCACCTACTACTCTTCCAACCGCACCCGCGGCGCGCAAGCAATGCACGTCGCGCCAGTCGGCGTGCTGGCATGGGCAACACGTGGCCCAGCCATCGGAGCCTGCTGCGTGATATAATAGTGCTGAGCGGTTCACTCTCTTTTCCTGCACCAAATGTGCGACGCCAACACGCTCATTGCCCACGCGATGCTCCCAACAGACATGTGCTAAGCAGCGAAGATAGCGATGGTCGAGCGTGACTAGCCTCATGATGTCTGTTGACCTGATGGGTCAGGTTTCACAACCCTGGAAGAGATTTGAACGGACGGCTGCATTATACACTCAACCTTTCAACTGGCGGAGATTGAAAAAGCAACTCAAACTTTACTATAGGGTACGAAACCTCATCTTCACTTCCAAGGACGCTAATATAGCTGCCCAGGTACTTGCGTTCCTGTACGGCTTCTAGCTGATCACCAAAAAGTGTTAGCTCAGGGGTGGGTTCCTGCTAATCTTGGAGAAGTACTTTGGGTTTCGGTGGAGCAATGCATAGCCCAAAGCGGTAGACAGCAGGTGATAATCAGTACAGTGCAGCATTGCACGTTTGGTAGCTGCCGCATATTAGGGCAATATCGTCCGCATAATCCGAGACAATAATTCGCTCATCAGGAAATAGCTCCACACTTTTTAGGTCGTGTCCAGCGAATGCTCTTTCCTTGACCTACTCAACTGCAAGTTAAATAGGAAATGTAACAGCGATCAACCTTATTTCACATCGCTGGTGATATTGAAGGGTAGCGACGGTTTGCAACAAGCCCTCGCTCTGCTTGAACTACGCGCGTACATCGCTTTGATACTGGTTACGTATTTATCAGGCACACCTTTCCTCAGCAGACAGTCCCAAAGGGCACCAGAATCCACCGAATCGAAGGCCCCTATTTTGTCAAGAAACACGACACCAGTAGGTTGCCAGTAACTATGGCAGTGCTCGAACAATTGATCGATGCAACCTGGATTTCAAGGAAACCCGACTTGCTCGGGAGAGGAAGACAGAGGCAAGTAATTTAGAAGCAATTGAGATCATACTAATCCCTCTACGTTTGTCGCGTTCCGAGCGAGTGCCTCATTTAAAAATTGGGACTATGATGGGGCCGCCCCATCCTGTCGGGACAGTCTCTTGCTCTCAAATTTCTATTATCAAATCGTGTAACTCATAGACCAGAGCTGATCCCCGAAGTTAAATAGGGTTGGGGGAATTCTATCTACACCAGCGACCCTATGCAATTACAACAGTCTGATCTCACATTCGACTTCAGTGTGTGAGGGCGGCTCCAAGGAGACGGCCTAAAGGGAAGAGCGCACAATGCCCGAAAAAGAGGGCGATAGCTTATTTGGTTAGTTATATTGCCATGCAAAGGGTTCGGCCCAAAGCTCCAAGCGCTTTGACATGCCGTGAATAGACTGTCCACTTTCATCGCGTATAGTCTCGCTAACACCAGGTATCTTGCTGCCTGTTTCCCGTCTCAGATGGAATAACTTAAGGTGTTTACCAACGGCAGCGGTTATCTCCATTTCCGATGCACGGTGAGACCTCCAAGCATCGCGAACTTTCTTTAAGCTGGAACTCAGTTTTGCCCTGAGATATCTACGAGTCTCATTGTATTCGATTCCAGCCGGAATACGTCGTCGAGCATCCATAAGTTCCATAGACTCTGTAGAGACGCAATGTGCAATTTGGCAAGTTGGTTTGTCCCACGAGGACATGCCTGTTGATAGTAACGTTTGGTGAATATGCGACCAGTGATCTTTGATGGTGTTTGGTGGACGCTTGCTCAGCCCGGATGCCAGCGTAGTTTGATGCGCATTCAGCAAACTTTACTTTGCCTGGCTGATATAAATGCGCTCTGGGTGACGTTGCGGACGTC
This sequence comes from Dicrocoelium dendriticum, assembly GCA_944474145.2. Taxonomy (NCBI): domain Eukaryota; kingdom Metazoa; phylum Platyhelminthes; class Trematoda; order Plagiorchiida; family Dicrocoeliidae; genus Dicrocoelium; species Dicrocoelium dendriticum. The sequence continues at coordinate 70,334,234 of OX104066.1, forward strand.
TGCCGAAACTCACTCGGTGGTCGGCACAAACAAGTGCGTGGTCAGAGTTCACGCAGTCTCTGAAGCAGGTGTGCTACCGTTACAGCAATCACCGGCAATCCCTCATCTTTACTCGATTCATGGCTTCTGTACAGAAATAGGTATATTCCTAGCCTGGCTGGAGGCTGCAACCTTACTGGTTCAGATCAATCTTTGCAATAATCCTATGCTCATGCATGGAAGTAGGTAACTTGTGAGTACGTGTACCTCGTTGGCAATTACAACTGCATTAGCATTGTTTGGTGTACAGCTAATGGAGCCCTAGGTGCCCACCTTGGAATTCTCCTGGTTCCTTCGGGGAGCTAAACTATAAACAATGGCGGAAGTTCTGTTACGAGCCATGGTGCAATGGAACAGCAGACCTGAAGAAGGCAAGGTCGAGCCTTAGGAATTAATTATTAAGGTTTCAGTCATAAAACGGAAGGCACTGGGTAGATTTATAGAAAGGTACAGTAAGGTAACGTTTGTACTACAGTAGTTACCGAAAGCATGGTAACATATGCCCCAAAATTCCAAAAGGGGTAAGTGCAGCGAATTACTGGTGTTTCAAGGGTGTCTTGAACGGTGAAATATCTTAGTCGTGTAATAAACGTAAACCTATTTCAAGTATCCAATGATCTAAAATTGCCTGAAATGATGTGGAAAATGTATAAGTCAGTCTTACCTCGCATAGTGTGCTGTCATTTTTGTTTGTGATGAATTCTTGTGAAATATCATTTGCTGCAATGGAGCAATCAGGAATTCATCAACATGCAATAATTGAAAGCATGCAGAAATATTTAACGTTAATGGTCGGGTTGCTGCAGATAAATCGGGAAGGAGACCGTGAGGGCATAATATTTTGAAGTATGCAATGAAATGGTGGAAGTTGTAAATTCCGTATGAGACGTAAAGATGCCTAAATAATGATCCGCATAACTTAGGTGCTAAGCAAGTGCAAATGGTAAGGTTACCTGATAAGAAGTGCACAGTTGTGTACTGTGTTACGGTATCTGCAAATTATTGACGTGGAATTGACTTGGAACTAATAATGTGCGGGCCATTCAGGAGGGATATTAAGCAAACCGGAATGAATAATAGAAATAGCATGATATATAATGTATAAGCGGTAGCATTATGTGAAGTAATGATAGAGTGCAGTTAAAAATGAAATACCGGATATCCCAGGTAGTATGGATATATGTATGTCGTCCGAATTGTATGCATAGTATTTCATTCATTTATATCATATCTAGTTTGATAATAGAAATGAGAAAATGGAACAATATACTATGTACATAACTATAGGTTCCCAGCCAAAAGTTAAATATATATAAATATATACATATATAGATATAAATATAAATATAAATCTATATATTTATATATAAATGCATGCTGTCACATGTACATATATTTTAACCTGTTTTATTACTGGAATGCATATGGATGTTTTCAATTATGACTTATATTGGGGAATGTGATACCGCATTCCTCGATGGGTACCTACGCGTGTTTCCTATGTATGGATGCCTTTTTCTTCCGTTGAATATCAGCGCTGGTAATCATCATGAAGCACAATAACAGGCAATGGGCATAATTGTTGCTACCTCCACTTGCGAATTGCAATGCATGCCTGCATACTGAGTTCGGATGAGCAACATGCACTGAACCTTTTCTAAAAGGCTATGTATGTGCAACGGGGAAACATTTATATCGCCGGTAGCTCTACTCGACTCCACCAACGGGGGTTACATAGTCCATGTGGGTTCCAAGCCACAGGCATCAGTAGTACCACTAGGTAGGGTTCAAATATTGGCTTCTCATGCCTTGAATACATATTCGTGGTTATCTTATATTTGTCCATAATAACTCTTTCATAATGGGGACAAGGGTAGGGTACATCGTTGGCTGCACGGATGTTGTCGACCGGCGTTTATTGAGCCCAGGCTGACAGCACAGGGGTGTCATCAGTACGGTCGTCAATGACGCATAATTTGAATGTTACATGGCTCCATGTACGTTGCTTACTGTGTCCATATTTGTGCTTTGGCAGGTGCACCAACTCCGCTACTATGGAAGCAGCAGCAGTTGCCTCCAACTGCCTTGCTGACGGGCCTATGTACGTCCTACACCAGGGTCATAAAACTGGCTACTATCTAGTTATGCACCGTACATATTGCGCGCCTCCACCAGGAATATCGATTAAGGGAATATACATGCCATATCAGGCGTCATCTTCTCTACGATGGAAGCCACTGACTCGGTCTAAAGTGGTGCTTCAAGAAGCTTGGACGGCATGTGGGTTGTAAATGATTTTGATGCAAGCTATACGCGTGTGACACGGAAGTTGATGTTGATCATGGAATGCGAACTGTTCACATGCCTTTGGTTGCATAACTTCTGAAATGTGGCATAAATGCAACGCAAACTTCTGTACCGATTCTAAATATTCACGACATTATTAGGAGCGGTTTCTGCGCTCTTGACTGACAACGTGCAAGCACTGAGGGACGGTGTATGGTAAATGGTGTGATGAACGGACATGGAAGAGCAATATGTGTCCGCTTCACTGAAAGTTAACTTACGTATTTATGTTACACGGATGTTTATCAAAAGTGGGTTGTTATGCCCCGTATGTTGCAACATAAATGTCTACTGGATGATTATCTAAAAGAACGAACAGGCGATGGGACTGGTTAGAAGCACATGAGCATGTAACATAGGTGCGATGCGCAAAGCAAACAGGTTGAAACCAACTGCAACATGCATGTAATACTGTGACTGCTTCCTCGTGGATGTCAGGAAAGCCCCTGGAATCCGAATGGAAATATTGTTGTGTGATTGTTCTGCGTTGCAAGCCCTTATACCCGACGTACGGAGAGCCCTGAAATCCGTTAGTAGATCGCGGGCAAGGAGAGCAAGGTGATATGGTAAGCAAACTGCAATGTAATACGCCGGTAGAGCATCAGGTTGACGATTAAGTACCCACCCATTGAACCAACGGCCAAGTGGTAGATTGCATGCAAGCCAATGTCTAGGCACTAGGGGCATGTAGTGAGGCACCACTAGGCGATGGGACAGTGGGTGGCCCTAAAAAGGGCCGTGGGGTCGTTTGCGAAGGTACGGTAAAGCGGACGTAGTCATGATTGTGGACTCACCGGGAGCAGGAGGACGTGGCTGCAGGCAGTTGTGAAACTTGAATACAATTGGTGCTGCATGCGGGTTCGGATACACACATGAAGCATGGGCAAGCGTCCTTGGACTGCGCTGGTAATCATTGGAGTAAGGAAGTTTACGTGCAAGTATGAAAGGCACGAAGAATGAGCAGACGGGGTACGGTTAATAACATGCGGGAGAGGTGTTGAGCGAAGTACTCATTTGGGCATCATGAAAGCAGTGGACGGGCAGCTAGGGTGCTGAAGGGGCGCACATCACTGAATAGCACATGGTAACAACATAAGCACTTACTGACGCGGCGTTCAAGGTGGACTCATGTGGACATTCACATAGGCGGCGGACTGGCGACTAGTAGGCGGTGGAGAGGCATAGTGCTAAAACGTGACTGTTAATCACATAACCACGTACGGACACCGTTTCCAACTTGGACTCATTTGGACATAAGTGTACTCGGTGGACTGGCAGGTAGGAGGTGGATGTGAGACATAGTTATGTAAAGGGAACCGCGGTCCCATAAGCATGTACTGACGCGGTGTTCAAAGTGGACTCATGTTGACATTGACGTACGTGGCGGACTCGCGGCTAGTACGGGTTTGGGAGGCATAATGCTGAAAAGTAAATGCTAATTACATAAGCCATTTGTTGTCACCAAATTATAATTTATCCTGATGTTCCCTTGTACTTGTTTCGTTTAACAGACAGCTTGATACCGTGCCTTTTCGTGCTTTCATCGCTCATTCACACGTGATGGCACTAATCAGTGGAACGGACAATCTGGTTTGTCATACAATTTTGCTTCTAATAAAGCTATGCGTCCAAAGCGTTGTGCGTTCAGAACTGCTAAAAAATTGCACACACAAACTAATCAACCCTGTGATAGTACAATCTTTGCAACAATTCCTGACTGGGGGACTATCGTGATAAAGCCGGACGAAACGCCGCTACAAATGCTGTCCGCATCATTCACTTGCACGGAAGGAGAAGCTGGAACCTTCCACCACCGCGACTGGGTGAGGTACTGTACTCTCTGTAGATGTGCATCTCTCACAACAGAAGGTGGGCCCAACTGCGATAGAAGCGTACAACGCTGAAGGCACTTCGTGAAACACAGTTAGGTCCATAGCCCACTCGGTAGTTTAGCATGAAGCTGCTCTCCATCGTAATGTGGCTGGAATTTACCGTGGTGTCATGGTTTTTGTGCCTCAGTCATCCATTGAGCTATCCTGGGTGGTGCATTTTTGGACCTTCAGAGATACTCATACCACACTGGTCAATGGCTAGAGGGCAGACAAACTCAACCTTCTGGTGTTGCAGGTTCAGGGTTTGGAATGAGGGTGTCTCCATAATCCTTAAATCGGACTACTTGTAGTCCCACGCCGAAGCCGCTGCCATTGGGTCAGTTGTTTGAACCAAAGGATTTGGTTGAGCACCCTATTCGTCCTCCTGTATAGGCCTGGGCAACCTGGCCGTATCCTGCCCCGGCAATACAATGCAACTCTCTTCAAACCACCTGCGAATGCTGTGGTCACCGCAGAGAATAAACAGCGGTGCCCTCTCTGCTGCAGCGAGCATGGTGCATAGGGGTTTGGATGCTACCGCTCAAGCCTTCCCGTCTCCTTACTAACCCTGGTGCGCCCTTGCACCCTTATCCTTCTGTTCCAGCTTCACTTTTATCCCCTTGTTTTCAACCCTTAATTCTCGGTCCTTCCGGCAACTTGCTTCAGTGATCGCTTGTCTTTTAGTTTCGACTCACATGTGAACGCGGAGCGTCTTTCCTGCACTGTCAAGTGCCCAAGTTCAAGTATGCGGTCAAGCGCAGTTCATGGGCTTCCATTTTGAGCCCTTGATCTTCCTTCACATTGTAATGTGCTCAAGGTAGGCACATTACTACGGATCCATAAACAGGCGGCACTTCCTCAAACGTTAGTGACCGTCTCGATCGAAATCCGCTGCTTATTTGAGACCAATCTGCGAGACTCAAGCTCTGTGCTCTCTCTACGATCCCCTTCAGGTGACACTAGCAGCACTTCCTTATTACGCCTACGCGGTTACGATGTCGCTTCGAGCGCAGGCAAAGCCAGTGTTGGAATTGCCCTCATACCCCGGGTTGAAGCTCCTCCGGTTGACCAGAGCTAGCTCCCTTCTTAAAATGTTCATTCTCTTGGATTGTTTGCGTCACAGCTCAGATGGTTTGTTGACCTATTATATGCCACCGTAGGATCCACTAGTAACTGAAGGCTTATTCCGAACTCTATTGCTGGTCACTCTTCTCTCTCCTAGAGCGCCGTTGTGTCCTTCTTCCTACTCGCATCAAATCTTCTTGATAGCGGCTAGCCATTGTTGGCTCCATGTAGCTTGCAAGAAGCCACTTCCTGACTCTCCAGCCTTCATTTTCTTTGCCGTCTGTCTCACTAAGCTTCCTTTGTATGCTGAGTTCTTCATCGAAACTGTAGGTATCCAGTAGTGCTCGAAAGTCTTAGTGATATGGCTTCAACAGCCACTGATGCATTCTTTTCTAGAGCCACTATCTCTGCTTAGCAGCAGCTATTCGCCATAGCTTCCATTTAACTTTGCGGATTTCCGGAGCCCGCTCCCTTCTTATAATGTTCATTCTCTTTGATTGTTTGTGTCACAGTTCTGCTGGTCTGTTGATCTATTATGTGCCACCGTAGGATCCACTATTAACTGAAGGCTTAACCCGAACTCTATTGCTGGCCATTCATCTCTCTCCTAGCGCGCCGTTATTCGTCGTTCCTCTTACTCACGTCAACACTTCTTGGCAGCAGCTGGTCATTGTTGGCTCCATGTAGATTGCAAGGATCGACTCCTTGACTTTCCAGCCTACATTATTCTCTGACGTTTGTCTCTCTAATCCTCGCTCGCATGTTGATTTCTTCATCGAAACTGTAGGTATCCAGTAGTGATCATACGTCTTAATTATGTGGCTTCAACAGCCACTGATACATCATTTTCTAGAGCTACTATCTCTGCTTAGCACCAGCTAGCCACCATAGCTTCCATTTACTTTGCGGATATCCGGAGCTCGCTTCCTTCTTACACTATTCATTCTCTTGGATTGTTTGTGTCACAGCTCAGCTGGTCTGTTGACCTATCACCTGAACTATCACTTTCCTTCACTGGCCTGTTGATACACTCAGCGAACCTATAGGCATACGCTAGTGACCAAGCGTCTGATTGGAATGGCTACATCTGGCCACTGGGTCTCTCCTAGCGCCAACATCTGCCGGCCGTCGTAAATTCGGCATCTCTGTTCAGAAGTAGCTAGTGGCCATTGGTCCCATGCATATGCGATGATCTAATGCTTGTTAGGAGCCACTCCGTATCTCAATAACCTGTATTCCCCTAGAATATCTGCATCCAATCCTTCCGCTGCCCTGCCACCAATTGATCTTTAGGACTCTCGCGGCAACCTATGTATTTTCGCTTATTATGCGCTCCCTCTCGGATTACGCTAATTACGTGCTGTTCATGCACCTGACAATCACTACCATTATTCTAACTCTCTTTGCTCTATCCCCACGCAATTATTGGCTCCTACTAAACGGATACTTCGTACTTTACTTACTTGTACAACGATCTTGTCTTTACGCAGGCGTTAGCAATCCACCCATACGGCTAATGATTCGGTAGAATATTCAAAAGACATTTTCAGCATAATTATTGTTGCACAGTGTACATGCTTTTGTCTCAAGCCCAAATGTTGTAACTTAAGACATTAACAATGTTCAACTCCATGCCTGTTCTTGCGGTCTTCTCTCGGTTGTCCCTCACTTTCCCTTTTCTCTGAGGTCCGGGACTTCTTGGAGATCTGGGATTGGACTGATGAACAGTTTTGGCCCAAGACGGACGCAACAACCCACATGGACTTACCTGGAGCATGGTAGAACTCCGAAAGGACCGAACTACAATCACCACAACCCTTGTCCAGTATGGAGAACTGGACATATCATCATACTCCCATACATTATACATCTGAAAAATCTGGACAGCGGAAAAGTTGAACTTTTGCTCACCTGGACATACAACAGGAGGAATAATCGCGATGTCCCTCTCCTCCAGCGACCTCAAAAATCATGGCGACCCCGATCAAATTACCTGTCCAACTAACAGAGGAAATTAGAAGCCATTACTCTGGGAAAAACCGAAGGTAAAACTAGTCGTCAATCGGCTTTGCCAGTTCAACTTTAGTGTTCAAAATGCTTTACGGCAGTGTTGCAGGACGTGGTGGGTTTTCGCCTGGCAAGCGTTCTCCCTACAAAAAGCCACAAATGTCTGTTTAACAACACTGCGACGTGGCGGATGTGACTTGCCACTGAATAAAGTCACTGCCCACAACTACATACTGGCAAGTCGACTAGACTCACATATCAACTTTTCCCGACACCGTTTCAACTACACACGATGGAACCCGATGTATCGTTGTGATACACATCTGTTTTTAAACCTTGATCATGCCTGCGTTGGTGTGTCTCTGTGAAACTGAGAATAAACTATTTATTTATTTATTTATGGATTGCGAACGGTGGCCGGACGTCTGCAGTCGATTGCCCGGCTACTCCAAATTGTCGAAGTTGAAGGTGATTAACAGGTGTCCATTTGTTATCGCTGCCTATGCACCGACAAACTCTAGCGATGCCTGGGTAAAACAGGACTTCTGTCGTCACCTCAACGAGATCCTTATCTACAGAAAACGCTGGGACACAGTAGTGCTGGCTGGTGAAGTGAGCACTGAATTTGGAAAATTATCCACCGACGAGCTGCTTCTGAGCGACCAACATGGTGTGGACTCCCGTAATCATAATGGTGAGCGGTTATTGCATTTGTGTGAGGATGCTAGCTTATGTCTACGAAATGAGATCGTAGGTGGCGGGGAGGCTAAAAGGGATAGGGAGAGACAACGAAACTCAGAGCAGGAACGCCAGTGAGGTCGGCTCCCTGCAATCTCACCAAGGGTATCTCGGCAAACGCGTTCGCCGTCTTTTGGACCCAACCATGGAGGCGTGACGCTGCAACAGAGGCCAGCCCCGAAGTGAAGAGCTTCAATCCTCTGGACCAAGTCATTGCTTGGCCACCCCTCCTCTTCGCCCATCCACGCCCCAGGCGAGCAAATAACGCGGGTTCTGGAGGTCGGTGGGCTGGCATGCGCAACACGTGGCCCAGCCAGCGGAGCCTGATGGGTGAAATGACGGTGCTGAGCGTTTCATTTCCTTTTTCTGTGCCGTAAACGAGGCGTCGAACACGCGGTGTTTCCACCAAATATGAGCTAAACTGCGAAGGCAAAGGTGATCGAAGGTAACTAGCCTCTTCTCGCCCGCCGATCTTAGGACTTAGGTTTCGCAACCGTACCGCGAGGTCGAACGTACCGCTGCATTGTACACTCTACCCTTCCGGGCGTGAGTGCTGCCGCGCCGCCCTGATAGGCGGCAAAGATTACCAGAAACACTTCAACTTATTGAAATCCGGTTCTTGCTCCCATCTCTAATCCCAAGGGCGCTGATACAAATTACTAGGTTGTTGAATTTCTGAACAATTTCCTGCGGATTCCCACCGAGGGTCAGCGCAGGAGACGATCCCTGGCAACCTTGGAGGAAGGCTTTGCACTTCGATGGTGCAAAGCAATGCCCTAAGCCGCTGCAAGGCAGTAATAATCAGTGCAGTGCAGCCTGCTATGTTTGGGAGCTGTCGCAGATGAGGGCAACGTCGTCCGCGTACTCCAAGTCAAGAAGTACTTTTCCTGGGAGTAGCTTCACGCTTTCTAAGTCATGTCCTGTAAATTCGATATCCATGACTTCGTCAATAGGGAATTTGAAGAGGAAATGTGACTACGGGCATCCTTGTCTCACACCACCGCAGATATTGAGTGGTGGCGACAGCTCGCCGTAAGCCCTCATTCTGCCCGAGCTACGTGCGTATAATGCGAAAGAAACTGTGCTGAATGCCTATCAGTGTACGCTGTCAGCCGAGTTGAGGAACAGCTCACTGGATGCAATGGAACCTCACAGCGCTCATAATCACCAGACTTTACTAGCAGCAGGAAATTCCTCACATAGTATTTGTAATCCCCAACCTGGACAACGTGTCTATTCGCAGTCTCGGGAACTTATTGATGCTCCATGATGAATCATCTATCTGCCAAGATGACGCTGATGCTGACGCATCGAAGGATTCAGACATGTGTGACATCGATACAGAAGGTTGAACGGAGAAACTTTTCGGCAGGACATCGAACAACCCTATGACGAACACCCCACTGACTACAAAGGAACTCTCGTGCAAGCGTCCAAAATGAACGCACATCTAAAAGGTTGCGTATTGCCCCTCCCAGGTGCGGATACATCTATGCAGTAAGCGTCCCAAGGAAACCAGGCAAGCGACAACCTCCATGCTACCCAACAAGCGCTTATCTGGGAATAGACAGACTGCAAATTTGAAGGAAATATGTCACCCGGATGACCCACAGCGGGAGACTACGGCTACTAAGAAACAAGTGCTGCCGCCCGGAAAACAATGCTTGCTTAGAACCCCTCAGCCAGCTGGTCACAATTCTAAAGACGACCTTCTCAGCCGCGGACGGAACCTGCGATCTGCCCGCCCCACACGGAATGCAATCGCGGGCGCTAACATGATGAACAACACCACTGCCCCACTACACAGCCCTCAGACAAATCAGTAAGTTAATACTAGTCTGTCCAATATAACACGGTGTGTTGGGGAATCCACACCCCAATCATAAGTGCCGCCATTTCCGAGGTGCTACCAACGTACGCGCAACCATAATCAATGACAAGTACCAGGTTACCAACCCCCCGTTTACAGATAACCCCGCGAGGTAAGCAGACACTACACATTTACCCCGTTCGCGAAATTTCATCCCCAGCGCCTTACAATACTTCCACAGATGACCGAACTGCCTAACCCGTCGCTACTCATTCGCCTACCTTTGTCATTGAACTTTGCGGTGTACGGCTGGCAAACACTCACGTGACTACATGACGAGGCGGTGCACTTTCAACTTCACGGGCTTTACAGGTTCCTATTGCCCGACATCACTCGCCCGCTTGTGACTGCCTTGTGACCATAGAGGACCAGATGTTGGACGTATTGCACACCCACCGGGTCTCATTAACCCACTTCCACGACGGAAGCTTAAAATAATGCTTTACGGCGTACATCCATGTGTATATTTTGCTTCCTTAACCTGGCTTGCTGTCCCTTTTACCCCTCAAACGCATACCATCCTGTAAGGTTGCTTACCTGAGGGCGTATTTATTTCTTGATCCCACATAACCCTGATATATGAATGTCTGCCTGCCATATTGGTCTAGCGCTGTGTAGGCTGTCTCTCCTACTACTATCTGTTAGCTTTCAGACTCCTTAGGTAAAGTCGCGTCAGTTTCCATAGGTACCATCCCAAAGCACTACTTGATTCCTCGACAGTCACCCGCATATCTGCTGGCTGGAACAGCCGCTTTTTCTTCTTAATCCAGTTTCGTCTGTGCTCCCTCGCCTGTTGTTTGACAACTGCTAGTCGACGTAGGTATACTGACTCATGTTTAGCACCTTCACTGATCATTCCTTTTCTTTTGCTCCGATGGTTGCTCTTCCACCGGTGTGCCTCTAAAGTCATTTCAGTGAGATGATGCACTTATATATCTGAGCCACTTAGCCTACCGTCGCATTACCCGCCCTGCTTGTTGTCTGCTTCATGCGTTCTGCTTGAACTGATGCACCTGTCTTTGACGTTTACTTACCTATAAATAGTTTATTCTCGAATTTGTCGAGGCACACCAAGCAAGGCATGATCAATATTTACATACAATAATGCTTCGCAACAAGCACGTTACTTTAAGTGTAGTCGGCAATAAGCCGAAGGTTGTACAGGCTGCGGAAATGGTGTAAGTAATCATGAGGGATACAGTCTTCAATGAATGGCTTAACGTTGAATTCTAGCGTGCGTAAACAGTCAGGGCACTACATGTGTAATGAAAACGATACATATAGGCAGGGTGCAACTTATTATTGAAAGTGTCAGGGCAATATTGAATAATGATTCTGGTCGACTTGCCAGTAGGTACTTCTGGGCAGTGACTTTATTTGGTAGCGAGTCACATCCGCCACGTCGCAGTGTTGTTAAACGGACATTTGTGGCTTTTTATAGGGAGAACGCTCGCCAGGCGAAAACCCACCACGTCCTGGAACACTGTCAGAAATTTATCGGTGCACTAATATACAACTGGCAGACCATGTTGTCGACTAATTTCACACACAGATATCCGCAGTCAAATGACCTTCAATTTCCTCTGTTATTTGATCAGGTATCTTGGGCAAGGCCGCCATAATGGCTGAGGCTTAGATAATTACTTAGCTTAGTACTTATCGTACACAACACGTTCCGACCAAGGAACATGGTAACCTTGCAGATATGTGGCACAAAATGCAATACAAGTAACGGAGTAAACCTGCCTAGGTATTCATAGCGTACCGCCGCATCATCTTACACCAAAATTGGCGCTATGTGATTCTCAACTTACCGTTCAACACGGTGACCTGAGATGACACGGCGGATAGCATCAGAACCGAACGGGCCATATTTATCCTTACGGGTGCAACGGTATACCAGAAATGCGGTGAAGTGAAAGAGTGATAATCACCCATACCGCTGTTACCGCTGTAGGGCGGCAAATAGAAAAACTGCTCAGAGACGCACAAAGGTCAAGTGAGCAACCTACCGATCGCAATCGCATGCGTAGGGGTCATCGTTCAGTCTGAAACGGATATATCCAGAAGGTAATGATGGCATATGATGACAACATGATGGGTAACTGAAACAGCAGCTAAGCGACGATGATGTGCACACACTGATTCCGCGGCAAGTTATCTAGCAAAGATAGGTAATCGTATACGGTGGGTGCCGAAAGTGCAGTTGAGTAGATATTAATCTGCTGGCTGCGCGTTACCGCGCCAATGAAGCACTGGAACGGGGGAGTAGTTGGAAATTTCCGTTTACGTACACCTTACCAATTGACTGCAATTCACAAGGATCTTCATGCACAGCGTTAGTTTTCCATTCAGCGATGAGAGTAAACACAGGTACACTCCTCTTCGCCGTCGGATGCCGCGCAAACTTGATGGAACCAACGTTGGCATACGTCACACATATCCCACTGAGCTTCATTAGCCACGGTTGCATCATCCTCCCCCTTCATACAAAATACGCATAGGTCAAATACCCGCGGTCCGGTATCCTCAGCCTCCATTTTACCGCTTTAAAACCAACGGAGGTAGCGGTCTTGAGAAGCCGCAATTTCAAGAAACGTACCGAGGTGTATTGCGCAGGAACCTCCGTGACTCACATTTGAATGGGAGCTTTCCGTTTACCGGAGCTAACTGATGCAGTTTCCCATTCTCCCTGCTGTGGTCCCCTGACCAAACCTTCTCTGCACGTCACGTACAGCGTCTTTCTGCTGCACGGAGCTTGTGCTCGGCAAGCTGTCGGCATCAGTTGGCAGTCCACATCTCGCCGTTTGGTGTCACGAGTGGCCCGTTGCTCCATCGTGTCATTCATCCACGTCCAGCGGCATAGGATCACTGCAGGGCCGCGTAGTGCAGTACAGGGATAACTCACTATCCTCGGACCTCAACTCCGCCAGTCTCCTAAGATACCTGAGTACTGTGTCGTACCAGGCCGATCCAGGGCTGCAAACCCGCGTTTTCAATTCTGCAATCCCCTCCTAGTTCCTTCACTAGAGTACCCACCCTGTTTGCAGAAAGCTGCCAAAATTAAGTGCGGCCATTGCCACCTGTCTTAGTAACGTACCAAGATACAAGTCACCCAAACGTGTGAAGAATGAGCTCTGATAAACTCATACCATAATCTCTAATTTACCCCATGCTCTTAGATAGCGGGATATTACCTGAACGTCAGCAGAACTTGTGATAAATGATGCCTCCCCGTGTATATTTTGGCACTTTAGAAGCAAGAGTATTCATCCACCAGTCTGATACCCGGACCCGTCAGTTCTGTAGCACGCGAAGTCTTCAAGCAGGTCACCAATAAGGTCATCGGGAGAAAGCCAGGACTCGGACACAGCGGCCAACTCAACATGCTCACAACGAGTCACTAACTCGCCCCATTTGTTACGCACACTACAGCAATTAGTGTACCACAAGCTTAGTCTCTCCGGAAGCGGTTGTTTCCCCTTGGACATAGAGCCCGAGGGAATAACCTGTGTTTTTTGTAGCATTTCATTCCCATTGGCTGCCTGTGTCGATAAAGCAACACTGGGCTTCTGTAACGCATTACGGGATAGTCCGTTTCCTGGCTGCGCCCGCCTGGGCTAGCTGGATAAACTCATGACGAGTTTTCTCCCCTAACTGAATCGACCTAACAGCACTGCATTTCGGATTTTCTGTACGGTTCAGCTTATTTGTGGCAAGTATTTCATTTGTCCTATCATGTTGTGAAATGGGCATCCCACCCATAGACTTTGGTGCCAATACTATGGAGCGTGAGGCCTCGACCGTTTTTGAATGCAACGCTTGAAATTCCATTGCCCCCTCCTCACTACCTCTTCCGCCAAAGAGGTGTGATTCACCTTACTATCAAGAGCAAGTTTTTCCACAACCAAATGCAAGCCACGAGTTATTTCACCGGCCTCTTGTGAAGCGGTGTCCAGACCAGCTGACTGCCCTTGCCACAGGAGAGCAGTCACTAGAATTTTGCTTAGACGTCTGCGTAGCGTGCGGCTCCCTATCGTGAATTCCAGCGTGCGAGACAACAGATTCGTTAGCTAAGCTGGTATTAGTACCTCCTAACCGGCTCACCCGCGGGGCTTTAGCCTTCGAAGTTAGTGTGTACGGTGCTATTTGATACCGACCATTTGTCTGACTTGCAACCAACGCATTTCTGTTAAGTAGAAGGTCCCGGTGTTTAGGGTTCCGAAGCTTAACCAGGATAGACCTTGCATAACCTTGTTGGCGGAGCATAATTGTTTCTCTCCAGCTGCCAACACGATGTACTCTTTTGATACCAAAGTATGACGGTGTTCCCGTTATACGAAGGCTAGCGTGCACTCGCCTTCTACCTAGGTCCCGTCGAGTGTTAGCTTCCCGTATGCCTGGCTCCTCCCTATTGTAGATAAGAACGGTTGGTTGTCTACACATAGCAAGTTCTGCACTTCGCAAGTAACATTCCATAAAAGACTGCAACGCTTCGACTTTTAAACGCAATATCTCAGGTAGCAAGCGCTGGTCACGAATCATCTTCGCAATATCAACTCTATGCACAAACTTTCTACTAGCAGAATCATGCACAGCTGTTACATGAGTAACTGGATCGAAAGTCCTATCGTGTATCAAGTTTGAGCAAATGTCAGCTAAGCACACAGTGGAACCAAATTCACTATACTTGGGGTTGTCGGGCACAAATATCAATAGTCCTGGTCTAATCTAGCACAATTGTTATGGTGCCACAACAAGCATCTGTCGCACTGAATTCCCTCTTTGTCCTCAGCGCCACAAGTGTGCTAACCACATTTATAGCCAGCCACCACTGTCATTACGAATAGCACGTAGCAGCCACGCAGAGAATAACAAAAAACTAGGTAGTTTGGTAGGAATAAATGACCATGTTGATGCAGGAATGACGGCAAGACGAATAAATTGTCACAAACAGTTACTAAGATAGAAATACAACATTACTTAATAAAACAATAAACAGCGAATGAACACGACCAAAAGGAACGCACAGAGAAGCAATGCTGGAACGAACTCACGCAGTTAACGAAGATTCAATATATCTTGGATCAATATTTGATGGAGCAGAGTAAATATATCCCACTCAGTCTCTTTAGATCACGCTTCCATGCCAAAACTTGATTCCATGCAAGACCATGCGAAAAATACGGATTTAACTATGGTTCCCTATATCACTACCCGACATATGCCATTCTTCTCCAGCAAATCGGTCACCTCGCACACCTTTCCCGCCTGCTGCTTCCGGTGACGCCTTGTCTACGGCTTTATGTCGTCCATCGTCAACACTCGCCCATGCTTCCTGTTCATGTACCGACAAAACTCAAGGGTACTTTTAAGCACTGACATAAGGCTCACAATCTCCTGCTCCTCACCTTGGGTCAAGTGACGAGTCTACGAATATAGCCACGGATTACCTAAACGGAAATCATGATTATGACGCTGATCCGCTTCACCACGCTCGTAATAATCACCCGCAACGCGGAGGAAACCCTTGTTTGCAGTCTAGCATTCTATAACAATTTAGTCAGGTTAGAGCACTACCAATACAAAACTTACCGTTTACCACGAACGGTCCTCCGAGTACCATGCACACACTGGTAATGGATATATTGTTATCGATACCCTTCAGGCAAATCATCCCCCGTCATCCGTTTGCACATCTTTCGAGTAGCCACTGACCGCTTATAAAAGGAAATCGCAGTAGCCTGCTGAGATTTCTTCACATCTTGTTCCATGTCCGAAAATTTTTGCGAATATACTCTCACAAACCGATTAAACGTAGAAAGATCGTCCACCATGATGACAGCTTCCAACGACGCGCCACAGTACATAACTGCACTTCGTTATCTACTCGAACAGCAACAGCAGTGTAAACATGCACAAACTTTTATATAACCACAGGCACTAAATCCTCATGAACCTCTCCATTATACGCCTTCAAACATCAATAAGCGACACAGTCTACTTAGCATAGCGTACCATACCGCCCTCACTAAATTATGCACATAACAGCTTGGTTAGCATCCCGGTCCGGTTCCTTCGGGTGATAATGAGCTCCCTGATTTCTTTTGTTGTGTAAATTGCGTAGAGCCGTAGTTGTGCAGGTTTTTTGGAACAGGATCCAATACACCACAACTTCACTTTAAATTCATAGGACTATTTTGGCCCGCGCAGTCGCCACAATTATTGGTGCGCACATGGAGTGGCGGAATTAAAGGGATACGAAAAGGTTAAAAATAATTTCGTGAAATGCAGGTAAAAATAAAATAAATTTGTTAACAGACTTATTAACAGACATATTACAACTTGACAAAAAATATAGCCAAACTTTTCGTGCGTGGATATTGACTTCTGGCAGAACCCCTCCGGGAAGATTATATCGGTATGAAGCGCGAAATTAATTTTCTGGCCGCCGAACTCGAGTACACCAATCTCAAAGGGATGCAAAGGTAAACAAATTTAGGGCGTAAAGTGAACAAGGTATGAAAAAGGATGCTTAAGTAACACTAGTTTGTGTTTTTGGAATGGCATAAGCTTTGGTTTCCATGAGTTGTTATGTAAGGGCAAAAATGAGCGTAAATAAGAAATGTGTATGCTGTAATCGGTACTAGTTTAGCGGGCTGTAACCGCAGGCTTTTGGTTTGGACATTTACAAGGAAGCTGCATGCATTACAAGATGCTGTGCTATTGTGGTAGCGTCAGGCGACGTAAAAAGACATGAGTATGCAAGGAAAATTCAAAATTTAGCTAATCTGTCTATTTCTTGATATGCCTGGTAATATATTATGCCGTAAATGCATGAGTTTACCTACAGCCTTTTAATATTTGGAAAGCGCTTTTAAACATATTTAGGTAAATAAATAACCGGTAGACTGTAAATTGGTATACATGTCTGCAAAGGCTTTTGGAATGGTTATCGTCGGACTACAAAGAGATAACGGGGCGACTATGTGGTTCAGTATACGCATTACATAACACGGGCTACTGAAAGAAGGTAGTTGGTAGTAATTAAAATGTGTTGCCTGCTTCTTATATTGTCTAACAGTAATGCTGCAATGTGCTATACAGCTAACTGACTACTTCAATAAGCTGGCCGCTCTGAATTAGTAGAGGTTAATGGCCCTACAGAAGGTGTCACAGCAATGCTACCATATGCAATGGAGCTGACTGGCTGCTACTATAACCTGGGGGCCTGTAAGTACTGAATGACAACACTCCACGTAATATTTCTAAGGGAATGTATTTATGTATTATGTAAATGCAATATAGCTAAAGGACTGCTGATGTAACCTGGTTGCCGTAATTACCAGAGGACCCTAACTCTACACAAGCGGTCACAGAGATGCAACTTATACAATAGAGCTGACAGAATGCTCATATAATCTGGGTGCCGGTACGTATTAGTTGGTCCGCACTCCACTTAATTTTTATAAGGGAATGTATTTAGTTATTTATTGGTTTATATGCAATAGAGCTAAATGACTGCTAATGTAAGCGGGTGGCCGGGAATTATCTGATGCTCTCAACTCTACTTAAGATGTCACAGCGATGCAAACATATGCAATAGAGGTCACTGACTATTCACATAAGCTGGCCGCTTGTAAATGTTAGTGGTTTCTGGCTGCACAGAAGATGGCACAGCAATGCTTCCAGATGCAAGAGAAATGACTGTCAACCCTAATAAGCTGGCAGGCGGCAAGTAATAGGTGTTCCTGACTCCAGTGAAGATACGGAGTACATGCTATCGTATGTAATGGAGCTAGTGGACTGTTTACCTTAACGGGCCGCCGGTAATCAATGGATGTCCCCAGTTCTTATTAAGAAGTCACAGCGATGCGACCATATGCAATAGACCTAACGGACTACTCACATTTGGTGGCCGCTGTTAAGTATTGTACGCTGTTGGCTCCAACGAAGATGTAACATCAAGGCCCCCATGTGCGATAGAGCGTAGTCGCCACCAATATAAGCTTGCGGCGGGATGTTATTACGTAATCCTGACTGCACTTAAGACGTCACAGGCATGCTACCATATGCTATAGAGCTAACTGGCTACTCGTCCAACGTGGGCGCCAGTAATTAATGGATGTTCCAGGCTGTACGTAAAATGCCACCGTAATACTAACATCTGCAATGGAGGTCACTGACCACTCACATGAGCTGGTCACTCTTAAGTGTGAGAGGTTCCTGGCGCTACGAGAGGTGTCACCGCAATGCTAGCATATTCAACAGCACTGACTGAATACTGTAATAAGCTGGCGGCCTGTACGTACTAGGTGTTCCCGACTCCGCTGACGACGTGATGGGCATGCCACCATAGGCAATGGAGCTATCGGACTACTCATTTAACCTTGACTACGATGCTTATTACATGTTGCCCGCTCCACGGATCGTGTCAGCCGTGCAACCACATGCAGTAGAGGTACCTATCTACTCACTAAGCTGCCTACTAGCAAAGAAAAGCTTTTGCCGGCGCCACCGATTTTGTCACAGCAATACAATGTCCATATAACACCAGGATGATGGTAAATTTTACACTTCGAAGTGTTACTCAGGCCCATGCGAAGTGCTCACGCTGTTGTTGAGGACAGTATAGGTTTGTCGCGTCAACACAGTGGAGCACTGAGGTCCGGGCTATATTCCATGCAATGGCAGTAGAAATGTGAAATAAATACTGAACGTTCCTAGTGAAGGGTGCTATTATTGCCTTTTCCAGCGGACACCTGCGAGGGGCCGTGTAAAGGCAGGTAGATAACAAGTGCAAGCGTTATTATTGCATACATACCACGGGACGAAAATGATTAACCGTTACCGGTTTCACGCTATGATGAAGCCTGCCATACCAAATACATGAAAGGCCACTGACAATTGGGCTCCGTTGTCAGACAAATAACCATTAAGGCATAAAGGTCGTCTGTAGAACCACCCACTAGGCCGCAATGCGGTATGCTCCGGGCGGTACCCAGCAGCTTTTAAGCAGCGTGGGTTACCATCCGAGAAGTCATGCCGATGCAGCGCCAGTGGGTGGCCCGAAAAAGGGCCGGTTTGTCATTCTCAGTGGCATGCATGAATGGGAATTGGGTTAGAAAAGGTAAACTCGCATGCATAAGATGCACGTATATTGCACCTGGTCTCCGTGGTGCGCAGCACATACCTGATGAAGCTGCCGGTTGCATTTGCAGCACATCACCCAGTGAACGATGTCTCTGCTGGTTCTCGTTGCATCCTCTGTATCGCAAATGATACACGCGCTTTTGTTCTTATTTACAGGTTGTATATGCCTTGCTATGGCGCGTTTCTGCATGATTTTGTACACTGCGGTGACAGTGGGCGTGCGTCAGAAGTGCAGGGGTGCGTTTCGGTAGGCAGTTGCGTGGCTTCCATCACCCTAGGGGAAAGCTACTGCTTTCTTTTTGTTGCCTTGGGTCGGTGACGCCTGGTATGCCGTCCGCCTGGTCGAGGTTGTCAGGAAGGCAATTTCCAAGTGACACCAGTCTCTGCCTACGAAGCAAAGTATTCAGGCTGCATTGGTAGAAATGCTCCGCTTCAAGGTAAGCAGTTGTACCCAGGCTGGTCATGACAATGGTTATATCACAGAACAGCTGGTTGGCACAATGCAACTTCCCCTCACGCGTTACCACGACCTGTGGGGAGGCAGATGTGGAGGGAGTCGGTACAAATGCCGCAGAGGTGTTTTCCCCATCAGGGATAGGAATCTGAAGGACCCGCATCGACCAACGGCTTCTGTGCATAAGGGGGTTACGTCTGCGGTTAACATGCCAGCAACTCGCACAATGTTTGCGCATGGCATATCCCATTGGCTAAGGAACCTGAAATCACATATCATCGCATTACCCATAGCAACGGTGCGCTTTCGGTCTCCCTTACCTAATACTTCATACCCAGTGTCTTTAGGTCGTCTCCGAGGAAATGTGCCGCATGAATATGGCGGCAGCATAATCAGAAAAGCAAGCAACCAACTCTCTCACCTGCTCGGTTCCCGGAACGGTGCGTGCTTTCGACATCCGCAACTTGCCTACTGACGTGGTCCAACGGGATTCCGCATCGCCTGCTATCAGTACAACTGCCTTCAAAAGTTGCAAAAGCGATGTCCTTTGGTTTAACCCACACTTGAAGTGCTTATTCTCATTCTTCAATCTGTTTGTGGTGAAGGCACCCAACGTGCGCACATTGCGCAACCTGTGGTACGCCAAGCTTCCTGCAAAGAGCAACAATGTCCGACTGAGGTAAGTGAACGCCTCTTTGCTTCTAACCCTTATAGCTCTGAGCGGCATCTTAAAGTGCAATTCCGTCTTCATGTACACTAATCTGTGCATCCACTGCTTTGGCAAAACTCTGTCCGCCTTCTTCAATTTTGTCAGAGACTGGTATCTGCGTGAAAAGTCCCGCAGGAAGCGGAATCGGCATAATACTACTATGGTCCGTGGGTAAACCGCCTTAAATGCCTTCATTTGACACAGGCCCCTATCCATGACGATAGTCTTTGCCAAGAAGGTGATGGGCAACATTCCTGGCACGCCCCAAACAACCTCCAGGTAATTGCATGTCGTCTCGTTGGGCATTAAAGGGTAAAACACGCTGCAACCTTTGCCGAAACCGTCACTCACCATGCAATGCCAAAGTACATAACCACTGCAGTCCAACTGAGGCGTGGCGTCCGCAAGAAGTACGTCCCCGTAAGTGTATGTACTGACATGCGGATGCGCTCCGGCGGACGCCCACGACGACGCTGTGAGCGCATTGACACCAGCCAACTGACAAAGCCAGCTGTGCTGAATGCGTATCGAAGTACGCTGACATGCTAGTTGAGCAATCGCTCACTAGAGACAATTGATGGTTACTGGTCACATGTACACCAGATCTTACTAGCAGCAGGAAAATCCTCATTTGGTATGTCCAATAGCCAACCTGGTTATTGGGTCTCTTCGCAGTCTCTAGAACTTATAGATGCTCGCCGGCATAGCCCGGCTGGAATCGAGCACAATGAAACTTGCAGAGTTCCGGAAAGACTGCGCGCTAGCTTGAAGTGAGAGCGCGAATCTTGATGGTCTGACCCTGCGTCAGAGATGGAAGTGGCCGCTGCCCTTGGCAACCATCGTAAGTTATTCCGTCTGATACGGGAAACGGGCAGCAGGAGAACTGGTGTTAGTGAAACTATACGTAACGAGAGTGGACAGCCTATCCACAATTTGTCAAAACGTTTGGAGCGTTGGGCTGAGCATTTTGAAAAGCAATTTAATCAGCTAGAATTGTTCGATTCGCCGGTCACTGATCGCCCTGCTCCGTGGGCAATCCCTTTGGATCCACCCACTTGCTCAGAAGTGGAACGTGAGATCGGACTGTTGAAGTTGAACAAAGCCGCGGGACCAGATGATCTTCCTCCAGCCCTCTTCAAATTCGGAGCATCTGCTCTTGTTGATACTTTACATGAATTACTAGTGAAACTGTGAAAGCAGAGGACTGCCCCAACCGACTGGAACCGCTCCGTTATTGTTCACATATTCAAAGGAGGCTCGCGCTCAGAATGCGGCAACCATAGAGTAATCAGTTTGATCTCCATCGCCTCCAAATTACGCGCCTCCATAATTCTTCACAGACTGACTGGCGCTCGTGAAAGCCAGGTTCGTGAGCAGCAAGCTGGGTTTCGTCGGGGTCTTAACTGCATCAACCACAGCTTTACCTTGCGTCAGTTGTTGGAGCACCGTCACACATATTGGAGGCCCACCGTAGTCGTGTTCTGCGACATCAAAGGTGCCTTCGATTCGGTTGAGCGATGTGCCCTTTGGAATGGGTTACTCAGGAAAGGTGTGCCCCAGAAATATGTAAATATTATCCAAGCATTATATGCGCCTAGCACGGGCAGAGTGAGGGCTTACGGCAAGCTGCCACTACCCTTCAATATCTCCAGCGGTGTTCGACAAGGATGCCCGCTGTCACCCTTCCTCTTCAACTTTGCTACTGATGAATCCATGGAGTTTGCATTTACAGGACATGACTTGGAGGGTGTGGAGCCACACTTAAGAGAACCACATATTGACTTGGAGTATGCAGACGACATTGCCCTCACCTGTGACTGCTCCCAGACGAGCCAAGCCGCGCTGGACAGATTACCACTGGCTGTCAGCCACTTCGGGCTTTGTTTTGCACCATCTCAATGTAAAGCGTTCATCCAAGATTGGCAGGGATCGCCCCCTGTGCTGACCCTTGGTGGAGATCAGCAAGAAGTCGTTCAGATATTCAATTACCTGAGAAGTTGTATCAGCGCCCTTGGGATTGAAGACGAGATCACGAACCGTATAGCGCAAGCTCGAAGTGCTTTTGCTAAACTTTGCCACCTATGCCGACGGCGCGGCATCACTCTCGCCCTGAAGAGTAGAGTGTACAGTACAGCGGTACGTTCGACTTTAATGTACGGTTGCGAAACCTGGCCCCTAAGGTCGGCAGACATGAAGAGGCTAGTTACGTTCGACCATCGGTGCCTTCGCAGTTTGGCTCACATCTGGTGGGAACCCTGCGTGAGTAACGAGCGTGTTCGACGCATGGTTTACGGCCCAGGTAAAGGATATGAACCGCTCAGCACCGTTATTTTCCGCACCAGGCTCCGATGGCTTGGCCACGTGTTGCGCATGCCAGCCCACCGACTCCCTAGACGTTCGTTGTTTGCCTACCGGGGATGTGGGTGGAAGAAGAGGAGAGGTGGCCAAGCGATCACTTGGTCCAGGGGAATGAAATCCCTCACTTCGGAGCTAGCCTCGGTTGAAGCGTCACGGCTCCCTGATTGGGGTGCAAAAGACGGTGAACACGTTTGACTGGATACACTTGCTGAAATGGCAAGGAGCCGACATCAGTGGCGTTTGTGCTGTGAGTTTCTTTGTCCCTCCCCATCCTTTTAGCCTCCCCTCCATCTACCATCTCATATCGCAGGGTGAAACATAATTTTTTTCTTTCATTTTGTCTAGTAGCTGGCTGAAAGCTTACCGGAACCATGCCTATCCGTTGCTGGTAGCTCAGCTGGCATGCAAACGTAGTATCTATTTTTCCTTTGTTTATTGTATTATATGCTGAGGCTGCTATTGCATTCTTGATGCTTCTTCACCGCAGTTGGGCTAAACCAACTTACACTTAAACTACGTCTTTTTAAGCTGAATAAATTTCATTCCACTTTATTTGGTTTGTTCTGCCTACCTAAATAATGTTCTATTAACTGGCCACGCTGCTTACACTAATTGCGCTTATCTTCGAAAATTGCGTTGCGTTTATAGCATTTTTAAGTAATTTGTGGACTTTTCTTACTTATCGTGGATTCGTTGCTAATTAACTTACTTCATATGGTAATTTAGGGAAGAGTTATGCCACCGTATCTGTATGCATTATTGGATTTATTTTATTTCAGCTTGTCGTTTAAAGTGAATGGCTGTTGCTTGATACCCCCGGTGTGGCTGCGCTTGATGTGCATGTTGACAAGGTGCCTACCTGTCTGTTACTCACTACCTCGTCCATACTGGCTCCAGGAGACAGTTGGTCGTTGCTGTAGGGGACGGGTTGTACGGTCCTTGTGGCCGTGCGAGGCTCGAAGAGTGGTTCCATGCCCTCAGTGTGGAGCGGACTACGGTCCAGCCACCGCCTTGTGTGCGCTTGATTTCCCAAATACAGCGTGCTTGTGTTTGCCTGTGAAGGAGTGTGGGCCGGCTCCGTTGATGAAACGTGGCTCCCATCCACATGCCTCCCGGTCTTACTCCTTCGGGTTTACACTGGATATGGGGTGTGTGGTTGGAGCTGTGGGTGGTGCAGCGCAAGCCACCTATGGTCCCTCTGTAGGCGCAGGCGTCCTGTGGCTGGCCACAGTGACAGGCAAATTCGAAACCGGATGCCGCCAACCATGTATTTCCTTCATGTATTGCGGCACAATAGCGGTGGTGTTTTCCACCTCTAGATGATGTGTATAATGATGAGGAGGATGACGTCCCTGTATTTCGCCACTACGGAAGTAATTGAAGCAGGAACGAAAAATAGGAATTGAATCTGCGACCCATCTCTTTCTACACGCACAGCGCCATTCTGACTCAACCATTCCGCAACCGCGTTTACCGCATTACCCTTAGAGTAACTAACTAAGCGATGGCGGATGGAAAAGAGGTCCCGTCGATTCAATCATTTGTTATGTCTTTTCAAGACATAGTCACGCAAGTTTCCCGTAGTACGGAAGGACCGCATTAAATCAAATTAAATCAAATACCTAATTATGCACCAGACAATGCGAGCCTATCTCAGAGTAAATGCCCTTTGCACTGATGGATATGTTCGCTTAAGAACCGGGGATGACATACTTATGCAACCTGAATTACACATAACAAACTTTTGCACTTACCGACTGCCACCTTCTCATTTCTGGTTGCAATGGACACAACAATATTGCACCCATTTGTACCGCATCCTTTCGGGTAGCTGTTGACCTGAACTCTTCTTATACGACACAGCGGTCAATACGTCATATTTGAAAATTCCTCGCCGTCTATGCTTGAAACCACCTCAAATCTTTCTCGAATTCACCAAAAGCCTTATAATATTGGCGAAAAGAAGCGCGCAACGCAATAGTACCATCCCCAGCCTTTGCATCGAAACCGAAACAACATCTGCGCACTAATACAACCACCGTTCCATAAATCGTAAATAGTGCACTATCATTTTCAGTTCCCCTAAAGCAATATATCTTCAATAAACCCTTAGCAAGCCTTAACAACGTACTTCATAACATTCCTTCCCAGCAGCCAATACCGTACCGCCCCCAAATTACGATCAGCTGTTTTCGAGTAATCCGACGCTCTCAAGGGACCTCGAGTCCGTCACTGGCACGGGCTGTTGTTCATCGGGACCAGGACGCCCACATCCGGCGGGAACGGGTTTGCGGGCCAAGATCAACCAGCACAACCGGGAGTATAATGGCAGCGTAGGATACTGATATGTAGTTAAATAATTTGTAAATGCTATAAATAAACCAGTAACGGGTGCATGAAGGTATCGGGGTACTGTAGCTTTTATAGTACTATAGATTACCGTAACCTTGGTAGCAGGTGCCCGGAGTTTTAATTGCATAAATGGGTGTAAATTGGACCTATGTTATTGAATAAGTAAATAGTGCACCCCGTTAGTCAGAAAATGGAGAATAGCCACTTTAAGTGAGTATATGAAGAGTGCTACACTTAAATTGAAGGGAAAATGAATATTTTGCTTACCTCACGTGCTCCTATGTGATTTCTCTTTTGGGAAACGACTGGTCAGAAAGGTTAGCGTACTTCGAGAAATAGGTAGACAAGAACGGAAATGGCTGTGTAAATAATATGTAAATAATGGGTAAACGACTGTGGCAGGAACAGGCAAATAACCATGCGATATGCGAATAGCTATTTACAAATGGGACTTGTTACGTAATGCGCATTTATAAAGGAACAGTAACACGAAAGCTTCGGTTGCATATCTGAATGCTTGGAGAGCAGTAAGTTAAGTGATCTAAGGTGAAGGTGAAGTGAAAATGCATGTCGGTCCCTGGTCAATAGCTGGTGGCTAAATGCTCACAACGGCGGAATGAGCATTCATAGGGGACATAAATTGTTGATAAAACCTGCTATATATACATAAAGTTGCAAAATAAGAATGAACATATTTGTAATTAAATATATGCATTCACTTTCAGACTGCATTTTGTATACATTATGTATACATTATTAACCTCAATCCTGTATATATGTTAATAAGACGTACATTTAAGTATACATAATGCTGTCCGAAAATGAATGCATATATTTAATTACAAATATATGCGTTCTTAATTTTGCAACTTTAACGTGATTAGAAATGGTAGTACTCTTCCAAGCTATCCATGCTTATATCCTTATGGAGGAAGACATTTGTACGCGTGTTACGGTAACACTGATCATCAGTTCTATGCCATTTAAGAGGACGGCACATTATTATTCCCTGCTATGAGTACCTAATGCAAATCCCTGCAACTGGACGTCAATGGACCAAGGTATACATTCTTTTCATTACAGTGATATAATTGACCTTATCTTTATGTAAATGAGTAAATAATTAAGTATGTGCCTGTCAGTTTTCATGGAGTTTAACCGGTATCTGTAATGGTGCATATCGAGGTGTCAGGAGTAAAGGAAGTAGGTTACGCATTTCATTAATAAGCCAATACCATTTTATGGATAATATTAAGGGAAATTTATCAGACCCAGTATATGCGAAGTTATTGGAAGCATAGTGAATAATGGGATGGCAAAACGAAGAAGGAAAAAATCAGTGACGTTTTGCGATGTTTTCATACACGTAGCTCACATATATACGCAAGACTATACGTAGGTTTATGTTCCTGTGAACTTGACGGGTACAGAGTAAGGCCATAGGATTGCCTCACGGGTGGCATTTGTTTGTTCACTGAACCGCCCTCCAGTGTTGGCCGCCATTGGTTTCACAAGCGATGCATGTTGTATCAACAGCCGGCAGTGTTCCAGGACGTGGTGGGTCTTCGTCTGGCAAGCTTTTTCCCTACAAAAAGCCACAGATGTCTGTTTAACAACACTGCGACGTGGCGGATGTGACTCGCCACTCAATAAAGTCACCGCCCCTAACACATTGGCAAGTTGGCCGACACCACATTTACAAGTTCTGTGTATATATCGGCTCTCGCACGAACACG
This sequence comes from Dicrocoelium dendriticum, assembly GCA_944474145.2. NCBI lineage: Eukaryota > Metazoa > Platyhelminthes > Trematoda > Plagiorchiida > Dicrocoeliidae > Dicrocoelium > Dicrocoelium dendriticum. The sequence goes on from OX104066.1 coordinate 70,360,932, forward strand.
CCTACAAATCTGATTAGTGACATACCACTATTCTTAAGTATTTTTCACCCGTTTTCTCATACTTCACTCACTGACTTACATTGCTTACGGGACCTCATCGGACTAGTTCCTCATCTACATACCATATAAGTGATCTGATTACTATCTTTACCTCTCGCATTCTGTGTACATAGACTACATACAACCTTTGGGCTCTATGGGCCCACACTACTGTCTCCAACTGTACTACTCCCACTGTTGGTGCTGCTTATTCTGCTATCATGTACAATAATGCAATATGCTGATCATGCCAAAAAAGGGTGTCTCGCTTTGTCGAGAATAAAATATTTATTTATTTATTTAGAAAATTATCATAGGTTCTATAGCAGCAGTGTCATAAAAATCATTAAACAGGTAGATATTGTTGGCTTCACTGAGGTAAAGGGATAGCGCATAGTAAGCCTATGTACGTTCCACAGGGAAGCATAATTACGGCCTACATCGACAGTTAGGTTATCGGCGCCAGGAGCCTACATGTACAGCCTTCACTTATGCTAATTGGGTTTCATGATATTTGCATCCATATGGGCTCCAGGGAAGCCTCATATACTTGCTGCACAGGTTTTCAGGGCTTCTTATTACTAGTGTTATATTGGTCGCAGAGCATTGGTGTCGTTACGGGACCAAGCATAATCGATGTCGTTGGAACCATAGTCCTAAAATACCGGCGGTTACTAATACCATAATGGCCCAGCCGCGGCGGTATAGTAAGCACTGCTAACGAATGAAAAGAGAAGGCATCTGCACGCCCACAGGAATGCTTTAACTGTTCCCAGCGCAGCTGCATCAATTGTGCCACTGTGGAGTTAGCAAGGACTGGTCTCACAGGCATTCTTGACTGACAGTACATAAGTTTACGTAGGTCTCACGTTGGTTGTGGCGTAACGGGCATGGGAGAGGACTGCGCTATAGGCGGAGCGCGCCTCCATAACCGGTGGTTATGAAATGCATATAGGTCGCATAGAAGGCATTATTTTTGCTAGGTTGGAAGCCGCAGTGGTAGCCTTAGGCATTGCGACAAAAAGAACGTAAGTAATGGGAATGTTAACGCTACGGATACAACTGGAATGGAGTCACATGGCTTTTCATTTGTTTCCGTCATTAGATGCAACTGCGTTGGATGCATTATGCTGAGTAATCGTGGCAATATGGAAATGGTAACGTAAAATGGACACAAATGGTGAGCTGACGTCTGCACAGATTCCGAACATTCACGTCATCATGGGGAGCTTGTGAGTCGCTCTTGACCCACAACGCGCGAACACTGAGGAATGGCAAACGGAAATTTATTCCGTAGACACGCATGAAAGCAATATGCATAGATGTAACGGGGTGTTGACTTACTCAAGCATATGGCAGCGATGTAGCGCACCTATGGATAGTAGAGTGTATGGTTCACGTCATCAATGTCTTAGACGAAATTACCAGGAAATAAACCAGAACGTAGTCCGGTGGTAAACGTGTGATAATTTTTTATTGCGGTGCCGCCCATCAACAGGAGATTAGGACGCATACGGGCGACTGACCCATCGGAGCTACAAATTCTACCACTGATAAACTTTTGGTCTGGCATTGTCACCTACCTTGTCTAGAAGTTGATTTCGGAAATGGTATAGTGACCATTGCTGCCATGTCGGAACCCCAGTAATGCGGTGGTTTGCGGACAGGCGGATGAGATAATTCACACCAGCGGCCGCAGACTGCAAACGAAACTGATAGCGGGAAACAAGGTGCTTACCGGCTGCTGTGGGAATGCACTGCACACCTCGTGTTTCGTTGGTCAAGGTTAATATGCAACGCCAGATGTCAATAAAAAAGAAGTTTGGTCTACGTTTGCAGTATTGAGTCACTGCAGCGTACTTGAAGGTAACTTACCGGCTAATGCATCGGATATCTCCTGTTCAGCTTTTCCTTTTCAAAGGTGTTTAGTAAAGACCAATGCATGGCGCTATGCGTGATAGGTCGTAACTAAAATGTTTGATAGTGGAGCAAAAATGCGGGATTGTAGCTGCTACGTTGTCTGAAAATCCAGAGATAGGTTACGACAGCAGTTGCACAGAGTATACAACTGGCCTGTCTAGCAAGTTGTTCGGTGGATGGTTACGAATCCACCTAATGCAACTATGTCCCAGTGCTCCACCCGTTGAAAGCCGTCCGGTGTTGAGCTGGTGCTTGCAGAGGGGAATCGCAAGGCCATGGCACAGCTGGTGCACCTGAGAAGGGCCGTGAGGTCGTTCACGCAGACATGGATACTGGCAAGCAGTTAGCTTTCGGACCTTGACGTGCAATAGCTACTTACGATGGGAAAGCCGCGGAAACTCATACCACATAGTGATCTCATAAGTGACAAGTGATATGAAAGCAGAGTACATACATGGATGTCGCTTGCCTGTGTAAAGCGTAGACTGCAGTGTTACCGAGGACGCCGAGTCTGGCAGCGGCATTCAACGGATCCGGGAATTGTTACAGTTTCTGTTGATAGGTAAGTGAATCAAAGAAACACACTTACGTGTTATCAGGATGCTAGACGTTACGGCTGGTGGCGATGTCGGCGGAGGATGATACACAACAGGGAGACGTGGGGAGGACGTGGTGAGTAGGTTATGTGGGCTGAAAGCAGAGTGTATGCACTTAATGCACTTGCCTGTGAACATCTGTGGCCGCGGTGAGACTGTGGACGCTGGGATGGCTGCTGCACGCGTTGAAACTGGGCATCGTTACCATTTCTGTGTTGTCCTGCTGTGGTAGGTTACGGCTGGTGTTCGTGTCCTCGGAGGATCCTACGCATCACGGCAGCGTGAGGGAATAGGTGGCGAGTGTGGTACGTGGACTGTAATCGGAAGGATCGGAACACCAAACCGTAAGGGTCGTCTGCTTCCATGTGCGACTATGTGAAAGCATACCCGTTGTATTCCGAAGTGAAATCATGAATCCTACGAAGACAAGAATTAGGTAACAAGGAAAGGTCGTGCAAGCAGTAAAACAGGGATGACGTGTTCACTTACCTGATATGCTTAAGGAATGTAGAGAAACCTAATTCTAATGCGCATTATCGGCTCCATGCACCTCTTGAAGCGGGTTCCACAGTATTACCTTACTACAACACTGCCTTGTCCAACAATGTTTTTCGGGTGCCCAACGAGCCATAAGGCACTCGTTAGTGTGTAACAGGGCCCCCGCGTACCCTATGGTTGTCTCACTGACGCCTGCTTTCCTGGACCCAGTGGTGCGGATCAGCTGGAAGAGCTTGACGTAATTGCCTACTGCTCCAGCCGCCACGGGGATCACGCATCTGTACGCTGTCTTCCCTCCAAGTATTTCAATGGGAGGCGCACCAAGCGTACTCTGCGGTGGCTCACTGGGTGTTACGCTTAGCGTTCGGTCAGTTAAGCCTATCAGGACACACTGCGTACCGAAATTTCCACGTCTTATCCTAATGGCACAGCTTCTTTGCATTGGTGTCGCTGCCACCATACTTGAGCATCTGCTTGAGGCAGCATAAATCGTCAATCCCACGGGTGCTAATATAGCTGCCCAAGGACTGGAATTCCTGAAAGACTTCTAGCAGATCACCAAAAAGCGTTAGCGCAGGGTTGGGTCCCTGCCAATCTTGGAGAAGTACTTTGCATTTCGATGGAGAAAAGCATAGCCAAAAACGATTGACAGCCAGTGCTAATCAGTCCAGTGCTGTGTGGCATGTCTGAGAGCTGTCACAGATTAAGGCAATTTCGTCCGCATACTCCAAGTCAAGAAGTCTCTCACCAGGAAGTAGCTCCACACCTTCTATGTCGTGTCCAGCGAACGCTGTTTCCATGACTTCCTCAATATCGAAGTTGAAGAGGAAAGGTGACAGCGGGCGTCCAAAAGGCACAATGATCGACTGAGTCGAAGGCACCTTTTATTCCAAGAAACACGACAGCGGTGGGTCGCCAATAAACATGGCGGTGCTCCAACACTTGGCGCAAGTTGAAGAGGTGGTTGATGCAGACCCGACGTCGACGAAATCCGGCTTGCTCTTCACGAATCTGGCTTTCACTAGTGCCAGTCAGTCTGTGGAGATTGACAGTGGCAGACGTTTTAGAGGCAATCGAAATCAGACTGATCCCTCCATGATTGCCGTATTCCAAACGGGAGTTTCGCTTGAAACTTGGGACAAAGTGCAAAGTGCTCAGCCCAACGCTCCAAGAGTTTTGACAAGTTGTGGATAGACTGTTCTCTCTCGTCATGTGTAGTTTCAATAACACCAGGTCCTTTGCTGCCTGTTCCCGTATCAGCCGGAATAACACGATGAATACCGACGGCAGCGGCTCTTTACATCCCTGAGGCGCGATGAGACCACCAGGTATCACGGTCCTTATTCAGGCTAGCACTTAGTTTTTTTCTGAGATTTTTGCGAGTCTCAGTGTAATCGCTTCCAGCCGGAATACGTCGGCGAGCATCCATAAATTCCAGAGACTGTGTAGAAACCCAGTGTTCGGTTTGTCAATTTGCTTTGCCACGTGAAGACATGCTTGCTAACAGCAATGCTTGACGAATATGCGACCAGTGATCTTCAACGGTGTTTGGGGGCGTCTACTCAGCCCAGATGTCAGCGCACTTTGGTACACAATCAGAACATCTGGCTTCGCCAGCTGGCTAATTTTAATCCGTTCACATCGGCGTTGCGGACGTCCACCGAAACGCACCAGGTGGTCGGCGCAGACAAGTGCGTGGTCAGAGTCCGCGCTCGTGCCCCAAATCGAGCGACAGTTTTGCACGCAGCCTCTCCAGCGCTAACCAATCTTGATATGATCGATTTGCGTCCACGGTTGGCCCGAGGCTGGTAACCGCCAAGTCACGCTTCTGCGGGTGTTGTGTGGAAAGTTAGTGCTCTCGAGAAAGAGGCGAGTATCTTTACACAGCTGTGGCAATCGCTCACCATTACCATTACGGAAGCCTACACCATGTCGGCCGCCCAGATGAAGCGCATCAGAGGACAATTTTCCGACTTGGGCGTTTAGATGGCCAGCCAAAACCACAGTATCTGTGCTTCTTCAATAACGAAGGAGCTCGTGAAGTTGCTGATAAAAATCATCTTTCACTGAATCAGTGCTACAGTTTGTAGGGGCGTAAGCCGCAATGATAAACGGGCACGTTTTGTCCCGGCGCGACTTCGTAGCACGGAACGAAGCAGCTAATCTAACGGCGCACATTCTACCGTTTACTGGGATCCAATCAATAAGGGCAGCTTCAGCCCGGGGACTCAAAATAGTGCCGACGACAGCTTGACCGGCATTTGAAGCTGCACCTTCGCCAGACAAGCGCAGTGAGAATGTACCGCCAGTGTCGCATGTGGGGGATCTCAGGTTAAGCACGGAGCTCGTAACTTGGAGGCGGGTTTCTGCTAAACAGCAAAGAGCCATCGATAAACAAAAAAATAAATCTTTTATTCTCAACAAGGTGAGGCACGCCTTTACAGTCCTGATCATTTTGATATAACGATGCACGATCAAGAATGTGAAAAACCCCGATATATCTAAATATAGGTATATTTCTAAACAAGCGCTAGATGCTCTTCCAGCCCGGGATCAGATCAACTTGTACATAACATCCATTCCATTAACTCGATTATTCGTCCAGACAACTCAGTTACCAGTAACCAAGCTGAAATATGTGAGATCATGAACCGCTACTTCTGCGACTCTTTCACCTCTGCTAACCTGACCCTGCCCCTCAATATTCCTAGTTGCACCCATGATACTTTACGCGCAGTACCATTTGACCCGCGTACCATTACTCGAGAAGTTCAAGCCCTCAAATTATCCTTCCATGCCGGACCTGATGGCCTCCCATCGGCTCTGCTAATTCTAGGTGGCGTGGATATAGCCGTCCTCCTTCTTAACATCTTTACTCTTTCCATGAAAAACGGAACATTTCCCTCCGCCTGGAAACATGCTGTAGTCATGCCAAGACACAAAAGGGGAAGCCGTCAAAACATTGAAAACTACCGACCCATTAGTCACACCCCATTCGCTTCACGGGTGATGGAGAGGATCATCAAGGAAGAGCTCCTACGGTTCTTGACACATCGTAACCTTATCAACAAATCCCAACATGGATTTCTCCCGTCTAAATCCTGTCAAACATGCCAGCTGGAGTTCCTGAACAATGTTACCGCCATGGTTGATTGCAGGAAAGCTCTGAGCATCATCTTCTTGGATATGCAAAAAGCGTTCGATCGAGTTCCTCACAATGGACTGCTAACTAAATTGGCTTCTTACGGTATATCGGACCAGTTGCATTCTTGGTTCTCTTCCTATCTCTCCTGTCGAACACAATCGGTGAGATTAGGAGACTTCGAATCCTCACCGAAACCAGTTACAAGTGGTGTATTCCAGGGAAGTGTACTGGGCCCTATACTCTTCCTACTTTACATCAACGATGTATTTCAAGTCTTTGAATATGGAAAGGCGTACCTGTTCGCCGATGATATCAAAGTCGTATTCTCCTTTGACCCCTGTAACCTAAGGAGTGGTCTCCTCAATATCCAAAATGACCTTAAAGCACTAGACTCTTGGTGCAACACATGGAAGCTTGACTTCTCTCCTACAAAGTGCAGCATTCTGTCGTACAGATGCACTGTGCCACCATGTGCGCTAACCCTGAATGGCGTCTCACTAGCCATCTGTCAAACCGTAAGGGATCTCGGAGTAGACTATTCAAGCTCACTAAATTTCTCAGAACAAGTTAGCTATAGTGTAGCGAAAGCCAGATCCCTCATTGGTCATATCTGCAAAAGAATGCTCGTAACAGAATCCAGACTCACTCTATACAAGGTATGCGCTAGACCTCTTTTGGAATACTGCTCAATAATATTTACCAACTCCAGAAAGAGTGACAGAATAGCAATTGAGAAAGTACAACGCTCATTCACAAAGCGCCTGCTTTACCCTTCCACTCTCAACTACCGTGAGCGCTGTAAGCTCCTTCGTCTTGAACCTTTATGGTTACGAAGAATGAGACTCAACCTTACCTTCTTATTCCAGACGATAAACAACCCAAATACGAACCTTGAAGGACTTCACCAACAAAACGAAGACTCTCGGTATCCCCTCCGCCACAGACCCTTAAACATTACCCTGCCCACAGCCCGCACTAACTTGCGCAACAACTTCTTTCTCTACAGATTCGCTCGCGTCTGGAACAGGCTACCATTACAAGTAAGGGCATCCGAGAATACTGCACAGTTCCGATCAGCCCTACATAGACACCTTGCTACCCTGCCTATATGCGAGCTCGTTAACACCAATACACCGGAGGATGAACTTTGGGAACATGGCCCACAGCATCTCTAAGTCTGAAAACCCACAAAAATTTGGAAACAGGACCTACCAAATAACCGTCCTTTACTATCTGGGACTGTCCACGTCACAAAACATAACTTAAGATCTGCGCACAGTTGCTCCATTTTCTCGCTCGCCTGTTGATTTCTTCATCGAAACTGTAGGTATCCAGTAGTGGTCAAACGTCCTAATGACTTGGCTACACCATCCACTGATACCTCCTTTTCTAGTGCCACTATCTTTGCATAGAAGCAGCTAGTCGTCATAGGCTCCATCCAACTTCGCGGATATCCGGAGATTTCTAGGAGTTGCTCCCTTCTTACAATGTTTATCCTTGGATTGTTTGCGTCACAGCTCTGCTTGATTTCTTCATCGAAACTTACGTATCCAGTAGTGTTCAAACGCCTCAATGACATGACTAAAACAGACACTGATACATTCTTATTAAGAGCCACTATCTCTGCCTAGCAGCAGCTAGTCACCATGGCTTCCACTTAACTTTGCGGATATCCGGAGCTAGCTCCCTTCTTGCAAGGTTCATTCTTTTGGATTGCTTGCGTCACAGCTCTGCTGGTCTGTTGACCTAGCACCTGAACTGTCACTGACCTTCATTGGCCTGTTGATACACTCAGCGACCCTATAGGCATACGCTAGTGACCAAGCGTCTGACTGGAATGGCTACATCCGGCCACTTAGTCTCTTCTATCGCCACCTGTCGGACGTCGTATATTCGGAATTTCTGTTCAGATATAGATAGTGGCCATTGGCTCCATGCATATGCGATAATTTAATGCTTGTTAGGTGCCACTCCGTATCTCAATATCCTTTATTCCTCTAGAATTTCTGCATCCAATCCTTCCTCTGCCCTGCCACCAATTAATCTTTAGGACTCTCACGGCAACCTATTTATTTTCGCTTATTACGCGCTCCCTCTCGGATTACATCAACTACTTGCTGTTCATAAACCTGACAATCACTACCATTATTCTAACTCGCTTTGCTCTATCCCTACGCAATTATTGGCTCCTACTAAACAGATACTTCGTACTTTACTTACTTGTACAACGATCTTGTCTCTAGGCAGGCGTTAGCAATCCACCTATACGGCTAATGATTCCGGAGGATATTCAAAAGACATTTTCAGCATAATTATTGTTGCACAGTGTACATGCTTTTGTCTCAAGCACAAGTGTTGTAACTTAAGATATTAACAATGTTCAACTCCATGCCTGTTCTTGCGGTCTTCTCTCGGCTGTCCCTCACTTTCCCTTTTCTCTGAGGTCCGGGAATTCTTGGAGATCTGGGATTGGACTGAGGAACAGTTTTGGCCCAAGACGGACGCAACAACCCACATGGACTTACCTGGAGCATGGTAGAACTCCGAAAGGACCGAACTGCATTCACCATAACCCTTGTCCAGTATGGAGAAATGGACATATCCTCATACTCCCCAAAGTTATACATCTGTAAAACCTGGACAGCGGAGAAGTTGAACTTTTGCTCACCTGGACATACAATAAGATGAATAATCACGAGGTCCCTCTCCTCCACCGATCTCAAAAATAATGGCGACCCCGATCAAATTACCTGTCCAACTAGCAGAGGAAATTGGAAGCCATTACTCTGCGAAAATCCGAAGGTAAAACCAGTCGTCAAGCGGCTTTGCCAGTTCAACATTAATGTTCAAAATACATTACGGCAGTGTTGCAGGACGTGGTGGGTTTTCGCCTGGCAAGCGTTCTCCCTATAAAAAGCCACAAATGTCTGTTTAACAACACTGCGACGTGGCGGATGTGACTCGCCACTGAATAAAGTCACAGCCCACAACTACAAACTGGCAAGTCGACTAGACTAACATATCAACTCTTCCCGACTCTGTTTCAACTACACACGCTTGAACCCAATGTATCGTCGTGATACACGTCGGTTTTTAAACCTTGATCATGCCTGCGTTGGTGTGTCTCTATGAAACTGAGAATAAATTATTTATTTATTTATTTATTTATGCTCATGCATGGAGAATAAATATCGTTAACAACTGCTTTTGATCGTGTTTATCTTTCCGAACAGTAAAGCGGGGATAAATACAAACGTTTCGTAGGCCTCGACATTTTTGAAGGCAGTAGTTTGGGCCTCCGTAGCTTATGTACGAATTCTGCGCTTTTCACCGGCTACCGCTGCCAAACCTTGAGGTGCCTGTTTCCATTAGTAAACGATCAATCTATTATGCCAATGGATTGTGTTATTTCCGATGGAAAATGCACCACTAGAGGAAATTTGATCCCTTTTCTTTGGTCACCTCACCGCATTTCGAGCATCCATTAGTAGCGGGCTCATGGAAAGGAATAAGCAAGCCAAAATTAGATCGTAAAAGTGGAGGATAGAAACATAGGAAATAACAGTAGTGGCTAACAATTTAGCCTTTCTTAGATAAGTGCGACTGAAAGGCCGGCCCACTTAACTAGAAAATACACTAATATTGGAAAATGGAGCCAATATATAGCCCAGAAACAGCATACCAGAACCGCAAACCTGGCGCGAATTTCAAAGTGTAAATCTCCAAACAAGCGGAATCAACGCCGTTTTGGAGCCGAAATGTTAACAAAAACGGGACAACAATGGGCGGTCTAGGACAAACCCTAGGCGCTTGTTACGACAAAGGTAAAATAATTAAGCTAGGTGCAGTGGTTTTGGAGATATTTGCATTTTAGCGGTCGGCGGCGGATAGCGCCATTTTCGAGCCTCCGCTAAATTCACGTTCTGCTTTAGAAGCAGATACAGAAAAAAGAAAGAAATAATGCAAAATACGGCTAGGCGTAATAAGTTCCGAATATGGAGTAGTAACTGGGAGTGCCTAAGATAACGTGTAATTCGCTGCAGTAGCGAAGTATGACGCAGTGGGCCGATAAGCATACTTTCTCAGTAAACGTAGTAAAAGTTGGGAAAACAGACGGAAAGGTTTTAGGGAAATACTAGGTAGGCTGTAAGAATTATTATATAGGTAGAACAGCACAGGATATGGTGTAGCTAGCCCACAGCCAGAATGCGACCATGTGCGATTTTCAGAGTATATTGGGCCGCAGAATCCACTATGAATGTGGAATTCAACGTTTTTAATGCTCCGATGTGGATGCGAAAATTATACCAAAGCCGCATGAGCTGAGTCCATATGGATAAGACAAGGGAACATAAAACTCATTTGCCCCGTCTGAACTAGGATAACGCAAGCATTTCCTACAGAAATATTACCAGTTTCGACTCTTTGAGGCTATTTTACACGTCTTTATGGTTGTATCACTGACACTAATGAGCCAGGGTGGTCTTCCAGTGATAATAAAAAAACTAATGTGAGAAAATTCACAAAATGTGTCCAGGTGAGAAACACCTTGGGTTCCGCTTTGGTTAGACACGAATACCACTTCTTTTGGGGGTTGCGCCATCTCAAGCATGACTGATTAGTGGGCCACAGGTGCTAAAGCACACGACTGTGCATTAAGTTGCTAGTTTAGAGCTCTATTTCTCTTAGTTGAGAGTCAGATGCAAGTGCCTGTGGTGCTGGACCAGAATAACGCAATCGTTCCCTGGAGAAACATCATCAGTTTCAGCACTTTGAGGTTATGTTAAATAGCTTAATGGATGTGCCACCAATGCTAATGAGCTAGAGACGTCTTCTATTGATAATCGAGAAATGGGTGTCTAAAAAATTAGCGAAATGCATTCAGGTGGGAAATACCACGAATGTCGCTTTGGTTAGGCATGATCACCTCATCTTATAGAGGTTGCACTTCTCATTTGTGACGGATTATTGGGCTTCATGTGTTAAAGTACACCATTTCTGCATCGCGTTGCTATTTTGAGCTCTAACTCTCTTGGTTGGGAGTCCGATGCAAGTGCAAGTGATATTCACCAGTGTAAGGTAATAGAAAACTGGGAGATCACAACAGCTATTAACTTGGAGGTTTCCTGGTGGGAAGCTTCCACATTGTCAGGCAAAATGAATGAACAATAATATAACGCAAGCAGAGAAGATAACGGAAAACAAGTGGGAGCTGGTTGTTCACCCACCATTACGCATTACGTATGGTAGGCTTTGGAGCCAGGTAAAGGTTAAAATTACGTACGAACGGCCAAGGAAAGAAGAAGTGGTGGTCAAAATATCTGGGTGTCTAGCTTTCCAGGTGACAGGGGCCTCACTGCCGCATGGTTAGCTTTTTGCCAGAGAAAGGGAATCCGGAAAAATTGTTGTGCAAGCATAAAGGATTGAAGAAAAGGATCTGGTTTTTCATAATGCCTGTCTACCAGCGTTTCCGATAGTGATAGGCATACGTATAACTCAGATAAAACTAAATGTACGGGCCAAGAAAGCTTAAGTGGAGAGTAAATGCCTGAATATAGGTTATGGTGATATTGCCTTCGAGGTGGGTAGGTGGCCCTGTTATATAATCAGCGGTGTAAAGTAGCGAGTACTTAAACCTAGGGGAGGGCATCGGTTATGGGCAACTAGTAGATGCCGATTACGTAGGCTAGTAGAAATACCTATAAAGCAGGCAATTTATACGACTATTTTAGACAGATAAATGGTAACTTACGGGTGCACCATATGTGTGGACAACAACGCTAGAACCTGGCATTTCACATGAGGCTTAATGTTGTTAAAATGTTTTTAGTAGACGTGACTCATGGGTCACAAGTATAAGTATTCGCAAGAGACCAAGTGGACTAGGTATTTGGAAAATACTAAGGGGTAAAGATGGAGACGAAGGAACCAAAGTGTAGAAGAGAAGGAAGAAGTGAAGTAAGGTTTGTCCGTTCGGATTGCTTCCCCATTGCTATGCAATATCCTACATGGTCAGTGCCTACAGGCTTACGATGCTCCCATTCAATAGTACAAGGCTGCTTTACGTGCTGATCTGTTGAGCAGTAAGAAACTGGACGTCGAGAAGGAGCTTTCAAAGGATTTGAGCTACCGATTAGTGTTTCCAGGTTGCCTTTGCGGTAGCGTCTACTATTTCAAGACTTCCTATTTAACTAAGTGTCGGTGGGAGCCAGTAAAGCGCTCAGCTACTACCGGGGTAGGCTGAATACCATTTGTGGTCGGATTAGCAGTCCTAACATTTGTATGATGAGTGCAACTGAACGGGCCGAGATCTCTCAAGTGGTGTGACAGGGACCGCAAAGTATGGGGAGGACCTGTGAGCCCAAGATGCTCCTGTCATGAAGCCTAGTTGAGCGCAATACAAAGTTGCGCCAGAGCAGACCAAAATGTGATCTATGCCCCATCGGGGCCGGTCTCAAAAAGGTTGTCATCAGAATCACAGATGTTGAAAAGGCCTCTTATGTTATCCAGGTACATAAACTTTCGTACCTCCTGCAATAGCACGTTATGTTTGTGTAGGGGGTATGTATGTATGTCATTGTGTGTGTATGTGTATGCAGCTGTGTATTTTGGGCTTGTAGTTATGCTGCTCCAATCTTCAATGTTTGCTATTGTCATCAATACGCGAGTAGGAGATTGGTGTCCGTGGGTTGGAGAGAATTATCCGGATATCCACGGGGCAGTGACTTTATTTTGTGGCGAGTCACGACCGCCACGTCACAGTGTTGTTAAGCAAACATATGTGGCTTTTTATAGGGAGAACGCTTGCAAGGCGAAACCCACCACGTCATGGAACACTGCCGCCTAACTATTTGCGGGAACGGGCTAAACCCAAACCACCCAGTTGACACCACGAGGAGGTTGTTCAGCTAGCCAGCGGGCTAGTGCTGCCTGTTGGCCAATCTGCAGCAAAGTGCGCACGTTGCGGCACACCAGTCTTAGCGAGACGCGAGGAGTCCAGAGGAAAACGGAGGAACTGACGTTGTCCGCGGGGTTGAACATGGACTTGTGGACTGGATTGGAGCGAGGCAGTGCGATTGTGTGGGATTTGAAATTAGAAGACAAGCGACACTTGACGTAAGCCGGATGGGGGGCCAAGAACTGGGGGATTTAAATGGGGAGGTATAAGTAAAGTTGGAGCGGGACGATAAGGATGAAGAAGCGCAAGAAGGAGTATGAGAAGACGGGAAGGCCTGCGCAGTAGCAGTCAGTAACACTCCTATCCACCCTGCTCGATGCAGCAGAAATGGTGCCGTTTATTATTCACTGCGACGGCCAGAGCATCAAGAAAGTATTGTGGGAAAGGTTCATTGTATTGCGTGAGCAGAATACTGTCAGGTTGCCCAGGCTTGACATATGAACGATTAGGGTTCTCAACCAAAGCCTTTGGTTCAAAAATCTTACTACAAGGCAGCGGGTTTTGGCACTGGAATACCGAGCCCGCTTTATGAAAATAGGAGCCCCTCCATTCCAATTCACAACCTGGAGGACCAGGAGGCTGAGTATCTCTGGCCTCTAACCATTGACCAGTCTGGTCTCAACACGACGCTCGAAAAGTTTAACAGAACTGCTGTGGCGAACAAGATGTGGGGCGTCATAAGGAGATGATTCTCTAAAATGACGCAGCACATATTTAGACTTCTCTTCACTTCCCATATCCGTCCCATTCTTGAATTCGGACTTCCGGCCATAGCACCTCTTTCTAAACATAAAAGTGACAAGATAGCAAAACTTCAGCGACCAGCCTCGAAATTTGTCCTTGGGCTACGCAAACTCCCGTACCCAACACCACTACAGCGGATGAACCTCTTTTCCTTAGACTATCGCCGACGTCGCGGAGACTTCATCTATACCAGACGCATCCTACGAGGAGAACTGGGAAACGAGTTGAGGCAGTTTTGTCAGCTAAGACTTGGCAGCTCGACTCCAGGTCACAGCTAGAAGCTGTTTAAACCGAGGAGGTTCAAAGTCCGCTCCGATGTTACTCACTTTACTCGAGCAATTAACGACCGGAACAGACTGCCGGACCCGATGGTCAATGCACAATCAGAAAGGATTTTCAAACGTTTGCTAAAAATCTTCCTACTGAGTACTCCAGAATCCTACAGGACTGATATTACATCCTAAGCTATGACACAGCCAATTCGCCTGCAATCCTTAGAAGGTAGGGAAGCGAAGAAGCTGACACGAGATCTCCTTCTGCTCTCTATCACTCAATGAACATAACATTTTTGAGCACGGACATCAGGGAAACCCCTCTTTCTCCTACCTCTCCGTCAAGCGCCTGTGTTGTGGATATAGCCATGGATTCCTAAAATGGAAACCATGACAAAGACACAAATGCCCTTCCCCTCGTTCGTGAAATTCAACCTTCAAAGTGAAAGATTTGGGCTCAGCAATCCAGCATCCTGTAACGGTGTAGCATCTATTATACCATAAAAATAGCAACTTACAGTTCCCAGGAACGTTGCTACGCCTGCCGTGAACACAGGGATGCTGCACGTACCGGTACGGGTACACATCTGACAACCCCTTCCACTTTTGCCGTTCATAATGCTGTGCAGTCACAGCCGTATGCTTGCAAAAAGCTGTGGCAGTTGCAAATGGCGTTACATCGGACTGAACCTCCTCAAATTTCCGATAGTAGTACGCACCAAAAGACATAACCTCTCAGATTCATCCACCATCATGACAGTTACAAATGTGGCGCCCAGTGATTTCCAATACTACTGTAGTCTATCCCAACAACTAACTATGAGAACCACATTAACCTTCATCAATACAAAACCTTCACCGTTAACATGTATATATATATATATATATATATATATATATAACGCCATCAAATGGCAACCTCTCCAGTTGGCCTAGCATACCTACCGAACCAAAACCCGCCGCTAGGCAAATCTCAGATTTGAGAGTTCCGGTCCGTTGTTCA
Organism: Dicrocoelium dendriticum; assembly: GCA_944474145.2. NCBI lineage: Eukaryota > Metazoa > Platyhelminthes > Trematoda > Plagiorchiida > Dicrocoeliidae > Dicrocoelium > Dicrocoelium dendriticum. Next base: position 70,376,107 of record OX104066.1, read on the forward strand.
TCAGGACAACCGGTTTCTGAGGTCTCTAAATGTATGGGTTATAATTGGGTAATTTGTTGCGAAAGGTCTTTATAATGAGGCCAGGAACGCCAAAAAGCTAAAAACTGTACTGCACCATGCTTAATTGGAAAGTTGAAAAAAATGGAACAGTTAATATATAGCGGTACGCAAGTGGTTAAAAAGGAACGGAATCTAAAAAGTCGCTTAGTGCTGGCCGCGCTATGTCTCCATAAACTGAACGAAGTGGCAGCATATATGGTAAATTTTCCAAAATATGCGAGTGTCGATGTATAGCATATGGTTTGTAAGTAAGGATTGGTTTGCAGTGGAGGTTACCTGTCGAAGTCATAACCGTGTAATTCAAATGGTGACCAAAATACTTATTAATTGTTAGCTAATTGACTGCGTGTGTGAGAACATGTCCCCTGTTCTTAAAGGATATATATATGCATAAGCTAAACGATTGCAATGTTTAAAGAACCCCTGTTCCCCCTTACAGCCATTAAGCTGCGAAATGAGTAATCTTGGATTTCGATTGTTACGTACCATTACTTATACAAAATGACTTAGTGTGAATCAAAATCATGTCATTTAGCACACCTAGCCGGAAAAGTATGATGATCGCAATAACAAACGGCTGCAGTCCCCACTAGCAAATATAACATTCCTCGGCGTCCACAATTGTACACCACAAAGCCATTCGTAAATAAACACCATATTTCTTTCAGGCAACGCAACGTTTAGGATATCTCTTCAATCACCCATTCTACATTTAGTATGCATCAAACTTGCAGTAGTACATAGATTTACAGAGAGCAATAATTCAAGTACGCATTTCTGACTTACGAACATATCATTGTTCCTTACTACCTTCCATAACCTATATATGCATACATATATAGACATATACGCATATATATAGTACGTATATGCCTATATATGTATGCATATATGGGTTAATGAATAAAGTAAGGAATAATGGTATATTCGTAAGTAAGAAATGCCTACGTGAATTAATCTTTGTGTGCAAATCAATCTACTCCTGCATTTTTGATGCATATTACAAGCAAAATTGGAGGTTGGAGAGATTTCGGCAATGTCATGTTGCCTGAAAGAAAAGTTGTGTTTAATTACAAATGGTTTTGTGGTATACAATTGTGGACGCGGAGGAATGTGATATTTAATAGTGAGGACTGCAGCTGTTTGTTATTGTACTCATCATACTTTTGCTACTAGGTGTGCTAAATGGAATGATTTTGATTCACGCAAGTTGATTTCGCATGAAGTAATGGTATGTAAGCATCGAAGTGTAGGATTGCTCATTTCGGAGCTTAAGAGGTTTTTGGTGGAACAGGTGTTCTATAAACATTTAAACTCGTTTACAGAATGTTGCCTCGGGAAGGGTAACGGAGTTAATCTGTTGTATGCGGTGAAATACTGAAGATGGAATTCGCCAAAGGTTACCGTGATAGATAAATAAGACATAGTGTGCTGTGTTCATTAATCTTAACCAAAGATGCAGCCGGTTTTACATTACTTATTAGTGCTGCATTGTAATTGTAAATTAACCCGCTGCTGGGTAGACTAACAAGACGTACTGACTAGGAAGTGAATGTTTGGAGCAACGGCTTGGCAGCAGAAAGGGAACCGATGCACATGACGACGTTGTACTGATATACGCCGTGCGCGTAAGCTGGGACATGATCGTACGAAGTGGGGTGAGGGACGCTCAAACCATATGCAAATTTCCTCGTCTTTGTGGGGCGCGTTGCGAACGCTCCTCACCCAGCAAGCGTGAATACGGAAAAATGGTTCAGCATGTATTATTACAGTAAGAATTGAGGGCGCTACGAGGTAAACATGTCAATGACTCCGGGAAATAGGGAAACAAGGTTTACGAAGAAGGTAGGGCTACAGTGTCATGTTCATCGTTAAAAATGACCGCTTAAGGTGAAGTTACCACGTTCCTAATGGATGAGCTTGTTGTTTGCATTGCTTAGTGTTTCGTCGCACGTCAAGATGTAGGAATTGGCCCATATATTGTCTGAAGATTCCGGAATAACCCACTGAACCTTGTGAGCTTGTAGTCCGCCGCTAGGAATGTGCGCACTTGGCATGTTGCCTATGGGATGTGGGACAACAAGGCACAGTGACAGAGGGGGCCTGAAAAAAGCCGTTGCTCCGTTCTCTAAGGAATGTAAAATGTAGAAGAAAGTGGATAGCTAAGGAAGACCGGATCTGGTGCTATGACAGGAGACGACTAATGCACGCACGTCACAGGGTGACCAAGGGCGGTAATGAGGACGGTGGATTGCGGCGCATGTGTACTATGTCCGTGAAGACGACATCATTGAGCTTTGATGTTACCTTTGGCTCGCATTCACTAACGCGTGATATAGAGGTACCAGTCGGCGGGAGGAGGGCCAGAGGCAGCGATAACCTAGACGGTGCGGGCTGCGCACGTTTACTTTGGCTATGAAAGAGATGTCACCATTGAAATGTTACCTTACCTTTGCACATGTATCACTGATGGAGGCACAAGTGAGGCGAATACGAAGGGAAATATACAGTGGCGGGGTTCACTTTGACGGCGGCGCATGTTATTTTGGCTGTGGAAGGGCTGTCATTAAGGAAGTGGAAGGATACCTGTAACTAGGTTTCACAGATGCGTCTTATTACGGAGGCTGTACGTTTGAGGAGAAGCAGTGGCAGCGGTATGTAGGATGACAAGGGTCGGCGCATATCACTGTGACGCTGAAAGAGCGGTTACCATGGGAATCCAATGGTACCTGCGCCTATGAAACGACGATGCATCATATGCGGGTGGCAGTAGGTGGGAGTAGGCGCAGTGGCTGAGTTAAGTACTAGGGTAAACGGAGGCGCATATCACTTGGGCTCTGAAAGCGAAGTGAGCATGGCAGTCCAATTGTACCTGTGGCTATGAATCAATGATGCCTCACTTTCCGGTTGCAGTATGTGGGAAGAGGCGCAGTGCCGCTGCTACAAGATACGTTGCCAGCGGATAAGCAACGGTGGATGTAAATGGTTCCAGACATTGGGAAACTGGATGCAATAAATGTGACGGACGTTTGAGCCATTCAGAAGTGTTCACCACTAGTTGAGTGAGCGTGTATACAGTTCGGAACCCAACAAGAGTGAACACTGAGAAATGGCTTCGCCAGCCTCATAGGCCACCGTGACAGGTCAAAATCAATGTACACCGGACATGGGGAAAAGTGCTCCTTAGGCAGTCCAAACATGTGATATTGCTTAAAAGATGTGTTACGAGGAAACTTGTGGTGTTTTGGCGCATGGCATTCCGCATCAGTCCGCAAATGACGTGAGGATCAGAGCAACCATGCATTCGAAGGGAATACACGCGCGTTCTAAAAGTCACATGTGCAAGCATAATATACAAACCGAACGTGCGACGAAGTAGGTATGCTGTTTCCCTAGGTTACGTGGAAGCGGACCAGTAGTGGCAGACCATTGGAGTGGGCACTACAAATAGACAGGGGTTCTGAAACAAAGGTTTCGTGGAGGCTGAGCAATGGTGTTGCAACACCCATATAGGTGGCACCAATACACAGTAGTTCAAAAAGCCACATGTGGACAGCTGATACACTTACTGGAGGTGCTACGGAGTATATATGCAGCGGCAAAGGTTTCGTGTAATCTGCGCAATGGTGTGATATCATCCATGTAGTCCGCACGCATACACAGCAGTTCTAAAAGCCACAGGTGAACAGCCCATACACTTAGCGGAGGTGTAAGGGGGTAGAAAGCGGCGGCGAAGGTTACGTGGAGGCTGCCCATTATTGGCGGATCAATGATATAAACAGCCCGGATGAAGACCAATTCTCAAAGCCACATGTAGACTGACAGTACATGTACTGGAGGTGCAACGGATTAGATAGCGGGGGCAAAGGTTAGGTGGAGGCGGACAACTGTTACCGGAACACCTTTAAGGACAAGCGTTGCAAACGAAATGCATACACCGATGGACTGGAACACGAAATGCTATTAACAGGAACCCAATGAACCGACCCCCACAGCCTTGAATGATTCCCACTACAGCATCACCAGTTATTTCCGCAGCGGATTCTCCGGAGGTGCGCAACCAATAACGAGGACAAACCTAGCACCGTTAACTCCACAACACCTTGAGTCATTGATCCTAATTTAGGACAGACAGTGGGCGCCTAAGTAACTCTTGGCATCCTCCGATGGCCACCGATGGACCCAACCGAGGGCAAACCCGAAGTGAGGGTCCTCCTTCCTCTCGAGCAAGTTAGCGCCGAGCCACCCCTCATCTTAGTCAATGCACGCGCCGTGTGAACAGACAAGGCACGTCGCGGGAGACGGTAGGCTGGCATGCGCAAAACGTGGCCGAGCCATCGCAGCATGGTGTGTAAAATGGCGGTGCAGAGCGGTTCAGTTCCTTTTCCTGTCCCAGCAGCAACGCGTCGAACATGGTCGTTGCTCACGCCGTATTCCCACCAGATGTGAGCCAAACTGGGAAGACACCGATGGGCGAACGTATCTAGGCTCTTTATATCTCCTGTTCTAGAGGGCCAGGTTTCTCAACCGTCGATTTCCGCCAACCACTCTTGCAATCCACCAATATTTATGTGACTGTCTATCACACTGTGTGCAAGTCCAACCGCGGAAACCGTCACAGAGTGAGCGCAATCCACCGTCGGTATATGAGAGCTATGACGGTCAGTCATGTTTTCCGCACGATTAACGACCACCTTGAAAAGCGACCAGGTGGGCTGACTACTCTTCACAAGGTGCTGCTTGAGGCCGTTCAATGTAGGCCAGTCGATCTCTGAACGGGTGTTTCAAGAGGCAGTACAAATCTTTAAACGTTATCCGCATGACGTACGCAGGCTCTGTACAGGATGCAAGGTAAGTACAAACCATCTGCGAATGTGTAAAGTTCACGCGTACTGATTGTAAGGAAATCCCAACGGAAATGTTTACGAGGCAACAATCAATTTGCTGTCCTTTGAAGCTCAAAAGACTCGCAAGGTTACGCACCTCAAATTTAACTTCCCGCAGCAGCGCATGCATGCGTATGCGGCATGCAGCATCGGAGGAGGACGCGTCCAATGCTTGGAAGATGGGCAGGTTCACCAAGGATAACCGTTGTAATTGTTCAGCCTTCGATGATCGGCGGAAACCTCCACATTACTGTGAGTAGTCAGGAGCTCCCGCATGCATGCCATTACCCTCATTGTGCGGTAGAACTCCTCCATGCCCATACGCAATTCATCCGCCTCCAACTCAGCAGATATATCCCAAGTGAGGCGAATTTCTGTGGTCCGGTCAAGGACTCCATCACTACGGCATCGCATACACGCCACTGTCACGGTTCCTTCCCTTCCTTCCTTCAATTGAAACAAGTGCAGTAGATGTGACCGCTCACTCAAAGTTTCTTTCAAATGCTTATTTTTTCGCAACGCGATTTGTGCTGTCACCCCCGAATAATAACACATGGCCCATCGAGTGCGCCGCCCAGCTAAGCCACCATGGGAACCACGTGCGACGGAGGTATTGGAAGCATTACGCGCTGCGCACCGATATGCCTTCCATAATCCGATGAAAATGTGCGCAATCGTGGACGTACAACAACGAGCGCAGCATGTTGAACAGAGCCCTCTTATCCTATGTGTTACAGAACGGAAGGTGTGCACAACACCGCCGCATGTCCCGCATGATGTGTACCCGGCTGAATACGATGTTGGCAGTGGGATACGCACTGCGAAACGCATTCACTCGCGCGGCGCACTTGTCCATCACCAACGTTCGAGCACCAGAAACACCGGGGGCCAACTCCAACATACCTCTCACTGCCTCTTCGTAAATAGCCTCCGTCTCATTTGGCAGAAGCGCATAAAAGGAGCTCATACCAAGGCCGCTAACGTACACAAACATACTATGCCATAGGACGTAACCCCCGTAATTGATCTGATATGTGGAGTCCGCCAAAATGACCTCACCGGATTGGCCCACCAACTCCAGCATACCAGTGGGCACGAAAAATAGGTACCGAATCTCATTTCCCTCATGCATAATTTTAAGCTGACCATTTTTCGCAACAGCTGCGTAACCTCTTCCACTTCCGTGACACAAGCGTTCCGATGACGGCGCCGTGTGTCATACAAATCGCGCCTTGTTAAACGAATATTATATTGCTGGCGTACAAATGCAAGCATCCCCTGCGTCCGACGAAACCTTTTCATTAAGTTAAGCACCATGCACTCCTCATCCGCCGGTAGCCTCCGGTTTTTCGCATAAAGCCAAGGCTTCCCCACTTGAAAACTGTACGAATACCGCAGGCACGCGTTTTCCATCTCGTAACCTTCGCCCGTAATAGTAGCTGAAGAGCGAGCAGGGCAACTATAACAGCCGTACCTGTAACACTCTTTTCATCAGGCAGATGAGATGCACTTACCGCTTTCCAGCAACGTTTCGGCGCTTGCTATGCACGCATACCAACAGCATATACTGGTACGGGCTTCCTTCTGGTAGCACCTGTCCAGTCTCCCTCTGGTACGCATTCGCAGTTATAACGTTCCGACGGATAAACGATATCGCCTTTTCCGTCTGAAACACTTTCAATCATCATTCATCGATGCGAAGTCCAGATAAGGACCCTAGAGTATACGTCGGAATACAGACGAGTCATTCACCATGGCTGCTACGCTTGAAGCGGGAAAATCAATAAACACCGTAACACATTTAAACCGCTTAGTATACTGATTCCAAATCCAATTAGAATTTTTACACATCTGCATAAGAATATCTTACGCGTACAACTCCATCAATCCATCGCCTCTCCCTTGGCTCATTCCTTCTTCCAACATGAAGTTTGACTATCACATAAGTAAGCCTTACTTTGCACCTATTTATGGTATTCATTCCGTCGAAGTTTGTTGGCGGCATCCCCTTACTCATTCCGCCGCCACCCTTCAACCCCACTGATTATCACAGTAGGCCGGTCTTCATATGCCACGCATGCGTGGTTTCTAATGCACCTACTCCCAGTTGCAAACACGCAACGCCAAAGCAGTGTGAAAGCCGTGAATATATGACACGGTGAAGAGTATTTGGGATAACGGTCCACGTAAAAACAAGCCAAACTATACAAATAGGCGCACGGTCATGGTCTTTCCGAGTTAACATAACCACACAGCCATTCGCTGAACCACAACAGTTACAACGCTTAGCATATGCAAGCGTCACACCATCTTTCCTAGGACAACAGGGCATACACACAGGCCAAAGCAAACGAACTCTACAGACCCATGTAGCCAGCTTTGACAGGGTATAGCTGCATAGAGGTTCACCAACATCATCAACATGCATTTGCAGCGCATGAAAACAGCTTATCACTAATACTGGAAATATAAGGTAACATGTATGTGTCCAAACTTTCTGCTATGCCGATATACCTCCACCTTTGAATCGCCCTAGGAGCTAAATTACTCAGCAAGCAAAACGTACTTACCTAACTCATTTGTTCCAAAGGATGAAAGTTCAACAATATCTAAACAACCACATCATGTTACATGAACGATATAATTCAAACACTGGAATCACCGCCAAAAATGGTTACATATACGACCATTCACCCATTTAAAGCTACCTAGATTAGGTATCGGTGGCATTCCAACAATTACGGTGAAGAAAGCAACTAATTGCAACGTTCCCCTCAGCATAGTGCCTCTAGTAGCATATCTATATGTATGTACCCATGTACCTATATATATGGCGGAAACACTTTGACTGTCTCTTGAACAACCGTTCAGTGATCGACTGGCCTACATTGAACGGCCTGAAGCAGCACGATGTGAAGGCGGATCTGGCGGATACGCCGACACTGGATGAGACGCAGATAGCACTTTCTCAGCTGCGAAACGGCAAATGTGCCGGAGGTGACGGGATCCCACCTGGAGTATTGAAACACGGTGGACCCGCGTTGTTGTCTGCGCTGCACCACTTGGTGCAACGCGTGTGTATTGAGGTGGAGGTGCCTCCTCAGCTGAAGGATGCCCTTGTGCTACCACTGTACAAGGGCAAAGGTAGCAAGCAATGTTGCACGAATTATCGTGGCATCAACTTGCTGATTTGTGTGGGCAAGGTGGTTGCCCGAATCCTGCTCAATCGCCTCGTGAGTCAGATTGTGGAACCAAACGTGGCGGAAGGGCAATGTGGATTCCGTTCGGGTCGTAGCACTATAGATATGGTGTCTGCGGCTCGGCAGTTGCAGGAGAAGTGCAGAGAACGACATCAGTCATTGTACTCGCTTTTTGTTGATTTCACCAAGGCATTTGATACGGTGAATCGCAAAGCATTTTGGCTGGTGTTGGGTAAGTTTGGTTGCCCGCTTAAGTTTGTAAGTTTAATTGAATGTCTGCACAGTGGTATGCGAGCGAGGGTGCAGCTGAGTGGAGAGACCTCTGATGACTTTACAGTTGTCTCTGGTGTGAAGCAAGGCTGTGTGTTAGCTCCTGCCCTGTTTAATATCTATCTTCATGCAATGTTGTCTTGTGCTTTTGATGCGGCTTGTGCTTACGGTGTTCGTGTGGAGCGCCGTATTGATGGCGGGTTGATGAATATCCGTCGTTTCGGTGCGAGAAGTTTAGTCTGTGAGACAACTATCCATATTTTGCTGTTTGCTGACGGCTGTGCGTTGTTTTCACACAGCGCGGATGGGTTGCAGCACATGACTAATGCTATGGCTTCGACAGCGGCCAAATTCGGACTCACCAACAACACAAGCAAAACTGTCCGTCTCTTTCAGCCTTCACCGGAGGTGCAATCTTCAATATTGCCGCGAATCAGCATTGGTGCTGAAGTATTGGAAACCACCTCCCGCTTCAGCTACCTTGGGAGTGTGATGTCGACTGATCAGCAGCTACACGTTGAGTTGCGTAATCGTGTGTCGAAGGCGGCAGCGGCATTCTGGAAGCTAGAGTACCGAGTGTGGAACAACCATCAGCTTACCATTGGCACGAAGCTGATGGTGTACAAATGCACGGTACTGTCCGTTCTTCTATACGGCAGTGAAACATGGACGATGTACCGTCGGGATGTGCGATATCTCGAGCGGTTCTATCAGCAGTGTCTGCGACGAATTTTGCGGATCGGCTGGGGCGCCGGAGTTGCAGACACGGAAGTGTTACGCGGACGTGGGATGTATGCAGTGGACTGCATGCTTTTACTGCGACACCTGAGATGGCTCGGTCATGTGAGCCGTATGGATTTGACGCGGATACCGAAACAACTTTTATACGGTTAGCTGAGTATTGGGAAGCGGCATGCATGGAAACCAAAGTTACGTTACCAGGACATGATTAAAGTGAGCCTCACACGTTCTAATCTTGATTGCAGCTCACGGGAATCGAAGGCGGTTGATCGTGGTTCATGGCGCGATCTAATCACGAAGGCAGTTGCTGAAGTGTGGGAGAAAGCCCTCATGCATGCAGAGAAGAAGCGTCAAGTGCGGAAGCGGCAAGCACCGATGAATTGTACTCCCTCGACATCGAGCGCATGGTGTTGTAGAACATGCGTTCGCGAGTGCCATAGTCAGGCAGGCCTAGTGAGCCATGAGAGAGGTCACTCGGGACCACTGCCGAAGCGCCGATGGGTCCAGCATTGAACGTAGGCAGCACCGGCGCAGCGTTTGTAGGCACGCTGAATTCGATTTACTATCCGCGTGCTTGCATGCTAAGTCTCTTTATTTCAGGTGGTGGGTTTTCGGTTCTGTCTTAATGCCGTTCTTTCTCATATAAATGTCTAGTGAACCTTGATCTAGACCATTTGGGTCCAATACAGAAGCGACTACGGGTCCTGCCGAGATTTACGGCGACCCGGCGCAGCGTCTTTTAGGCACGCTGAATTAAATTTACTAACCGCGTGCTTACATGCTAAGTCTCTTTATTTCAGTTGTGGATTTAAATTTTGTGCCTTAATGCTTTTCTTTCTCATATAAATGTCTCCCTCTACTCTAATATATAAGCGTGCACACCTTGCTGATCCAATGGTAATTGATTTCCATAACATTTTTGTGTTGGTGGCATTACGTGAACTATACTTTCTGACCTCGTGCACTTAGCTAGGATGTGTTTGTAAACAACTTATTAAATATGCTGTTTAATTAAGGTTTATATCACCGCTTCTATATGCATTTATCGAGCTAATTACTTTGTATTTCTCTCTCTCACTCCCAAGTGTTTGGCTGTTGTTTGATATTCCCGGTGTGGCTGCGCTTGATGTGCATGTTGACAAGGTGCCTACCTGATTGTTACCCACTACCTCTTCCATACTGGCTCCAGGAGACAGTTGGTCGTTGCTGGAGGGGACAGGGTGCACGGTCCTTGTGGCCGTGTTAGGATCAAAGAGTGGTTCCATGCAATCAGTGTGGAGCGGACTACGGTCCAGCCACCGCCTTGTCTTCGATTGATTCCCAAATACAGCGTGCTTGTGTTTGCCTGTGAAGGAGTGTGGGCCGGCTCCGTTGATGAAACGTGGTTTCCATCCGCATGCCTCCCGGTCTTATTCCTTCGGGTTTACACTGGATATGGGGTATGTGGTTGGAGCTGTGGGTGGTGCAGCGCAAGCCATCCCTGGTCCCTCTGTAGGCGCAGGCGTCCTGTGGCTTGCCACAGTGACAGGCAAATCCGAAACCGGATGCCGCCAACCATATATATGGCGGGAGAGCCTATGGTGCCCCAAGGCTGGTGGGCACTAGATCCTGACAGATGGTCTACCCACTGCTGCTACTGTTGCGCCATAGTCTTATGTCCTGGGCGCCTCCACGTGGCGACCGCTGGGTGGGAGTTGGGTTTCGCCCTTCTCCCTGCTAAGATCCAGGACACCAATCCGCATGAGTCAGCTTACTGACCATGTGCTAGACCCGCTGCCTTTCGGGTGTTCATTTATTCGCAGGCTTTAGCTGAGGACCCGAGTCGTTCTCCTGTCAGGGTTGGGCGCCCTGGCAGTTTCCTAGTCCATCCTCTCCGGAGGTTAGGAAGTGGTCGATGGCCCACTTCCCGTAAAACCTAGCTATGGGAGAAAACAGGTTTACGGATTATAATCTCACAGCTCGATTGGCGTAGAGCACGAGGGCCACGCATCGTCTCTGACGGTTGGAGGACACCTCCGGGGGTTCAATGGTTTTGCTACTGCCCGACTCAAGCCAGGCAGCCCCTGGTCAAATTGGTGCAAACCCGTCAAAAACCTACCTGCGTCTGGCCGTGGTCGCAGGTGCGTACCGTACTACGGTCGCAAAACATATGATAATTGTTCCAGAACCTCAAAGGCTGCATGTGACGGCCGTCAAGCAGATCCCAATCTGTCTCTGCAATCACATTCCCGAGCTGGATCTGACATCCACTGCCTTGTGGGACAGACTATTGAGTCAAAGGCTCCGGGTGGAGTCCCTCAAGCAAACCTCCAAACCACCCACTGCCTTGTGGGTCAGGCTATTGAGCCAAAGGCTCCGGGTGGAGTCCCTCAAGCAAACCTCCGAAGCACAACGACCACCTCGCGTGCGATTGCCCACCAATGCAATCGTATGCCTGCGCGGAAAGCACTCAGCATCGGGTGCTGGAACGTGCGCACACTACTGGACCGGAACTCCAGCGAGCGCCCGGAGCGACGCACTTTACTGGTCGCAATGGGGCTGGCGCGCTACCATCTCGATATTGCGGCGCTCAGTGAAACTCGGCTCGCTGAACAAGGTAAGTTACATGAAGCAGGTGCTGGCTACACATTCTACTGGGTGGGCAACGCCACCTCAGCACCACCTGAACATGGGGTCGGATTTGCCATATCCGATCGCCTCCACGGCCAACTGGTGGGTGAACCAACGGGCATCAGCGCACGACTGATGACTGTTCGCCTACGACTCGCAAGAGGTAAGTTTGCTACTTTTATAAGCACGTACGGTCCGACCATGTGTTATCCTGCTGACACGCGTATTCAGTTCTACACTGAGCTATCCTCCGTGATACGGTCTGTGCCGAGGAGCGACCGACTATTTCTGCTGGGTGATTTCAACGCGCGCGTTGGGCGTGATGCATCAGCGTGGACAGGTGTTATCGGTGCGCATGGCATTGGTTCAACGAATGCGAACAGTGACAGGCTGCTCTCACTGTGTGCCACTCACGGCCTGACGATCACGAACACTCGGTTTGTACTGAGTGCGAGTGATATAGCAACTTGGACGCACCCACGGAGTGGTCATGCTCACCTGCTCGACTATGACATCGTACGTCTGCGTGATATGCGTGATGTGCGCATGACACGTGTACTGCGTGGAGCTGAGTGTGGCACTGATCACAAATTGATGCGGACCAAACTGTACATATATTTTCGTAAATCGATGTATTGCACTGCCGCCGTAAATCAGCGTAAATTTAACATTCTCTCCCTCGGTACTGTGGCGAAACGTACTGAGCTGGAGAAGGCGATGGCTGCACGCCTGTGTGATGTGGACTGCCTAGCCACAGTGCGCAACCTGTGGCACCACATTCGTGACCAGGTGACAGCTGCTGCCGAAGAGACCGTCGGGCGCGCAAACTGTAAGCGGCCTGATTGTTTTGATGACAACAATGTGACGATTGGCGCATTGGTGTCAGCGAAGAATGCAGCATTTGCTGCACGTGTGGCAGACCCCAGTGACTTGGGGAAGAATAGTCAGTTTCGCAAACTTCGACGGCGACTGACCCGAGAGCTCCGTCGCATTAAATTGCATGGTGGACGGAGAACGCGAAGCAGATGGAATGCTACGGCGAACACCGTCAACACAAGAAATCCTTTGACTCCTTGAAGGCGGGGTATGGACCGAGATTGGAGCCGCTGAGGACACTGATCGATGGTAGTTCAGGCTCTACCTGCACCCAGACTGACGACATAATGCAGGTCAGTCGGAAACACTTTGCCTGTCTCTTGAACAACCGTTCAGAGATCAACTGGCCTACATTGAACGGCCTGGAGCAGCACGATATGAAGGCGGATCTGGCGGATACGCCGACACTGGATGAGACGCAGAGAGCACTTGCTCAGCTGCCAAACGGCAAATGTGCCGGAGGTGACGGGATCCCACCTGAAGTATTGATACACGGTGGACCCGCGTTGTTGACTGCGCTGCACCACCTGGTGCAACGCGTGTGGATTGAGGAGGAGGTGCCTGCTGAGCTGAAGGATGCCCTTGTGCTACCACTGTATAAGTGCAAAGGTAGCAAGCAATGTTGCACGAATTATCGTGGCATCAACTTGCTGAGTTGTGTGGGCAAGGTGATTGCCCGAATCCTGTTCAACCGCCTCGTGAGTCAGATTGTGTAACCAAACGTGGCGGAAGAGCAATGTGGATCCCGTTCGGGTCGCAGTACTATAGATATGGTGTTTGCGGCTCGGCAGTTGCAGGAGAAGTGCAGAGAACGACATCAGCCATTGTACTCGCTTTTTGTTGATTTCACCAAAGCACTTGATACGGTGAACCGCGAGGCATTGTGGCTGGTGTTGGGTAAGTTTGGTTGCCCGCGTAAGTTTGTAAGTTTAATTGAATGTCTGCACAGTGGTATGCGAGCGAGGGTGCAGCTGAGTGGAGAGACCTCGGATGACTTTGCAGTTGTCTCTGGTGTAAAGCAAGGCTGTGTGTTAGCTCCTGCCCTGTATAATATATATCTTCATGCAACGTTGCCTTGTGCTTTTGATGCGGCTTTTGCTAACGGTGTTCGTGTGGAGCACCGTATTGATGGTGGGTTGCTGAACATCCGTCGTTCCGGTGCGAGAACTCTAGTCAGTGAGACAACTATCCGTATGTTGCTGTTTGCTGACGACTGTGCATTGTTTTCACACAGCGCGGATGGGTTGCAGCACATGACTTGTGCTCTGGCTTCGACAGCGGCCAAATTCGGACTCACCATCGACACAAGCAAAACTGTCTGTCTCTTTCAGCCTTCACCGGAGGTGCAAACTTCAATATTGCCGCGAATCAGCATTGGTGCTGAAGTATTGGAAACCACCTCCCGCTTCAGCTACCTTGGGAGTGTGATGTCGACTGATCAGCAGCTACACGTTGAGTTGCGTAATCGTGTGTCGAAGGCGGCAGCGGCATTCGGGAAGCTAGAGTACCGAGTGTGGAACAACCATCAGCTTACCATTGGCACGAAGCTGATGGTGTACAAATGCACGGTACTGTCCGTTCTTCCATACGGCAGTGAAACATGGACGATGTACCGTCGGGATGTGCGATATCTCGAGCGGTTCTATCAGCAGTGTCTGCGACGAATTTTGCGGATCGGCTGGGGCGCCGGAGTTGCAGACACGGAAGTGTTACGCGGAAGTGGGATGTATGCAGTGGACTGCATGCTTTTACTGCGACACCTGAGATGGCTCGGTCATGTGAGCCGTATGGATTTGACGCGGATACCGAAACAACTTTTATACGGTCAGCTGAGTATTGGGAAGCGGCATGCTGGGAAACCAAAGTTACGTTACCAGGACATGATTAAAGTGAGCCTCACACGTTCTAATCTTGATTGCAGATCATGGGAATCGAAGGCGGTTGATCGTGGCTCATGGCGCGATCTAATCACGAAGGCAGTTGCTGAAGTGTAGGAGAAAGCCCTCATGCATGCAGAGAAGAAGCGTCAAGTGCGGAAGCGGCAAGCACCGATGAATGGTACTCCATCGACATCGAGCGCATGGTGTTGTAGAACATGCGTTCGCGAGTGCCATAGTCAGGCAGGCCTAGTGAGCCATGAGAGAGGTCACTCGGGACCACTGCCGAAGCGCCGACGGGTCCAGCATTGAACGTAGGCAGCACCGGCGCAGCGTTTGTAGGCACGCTGAATTCGATTTACTAACCGCGTGCTTGCATGCTAAGTCTCTTTATTTCAGGTGGTGTGTTTTCGGTTCTGTCTTTAGGCCGTTCTTTCTCATATAAATGTCTAGTTAACCTTGATCTAGACCCTTTTTGTCCACTACAGAAGCGACTACGGGTCCTGCCGTGATTTATGGCGAGCCGGCGCAGCGTTTGTAAGCACGCTGAATTCGATTTACTAACCGCGTGCTTGCACGCTAAGTCTCTTTATTTCAGGTGGTGTGTTTTCGGTTCTGTCTTAATGCCTTCCTTTCTCTTATAAAAATCTACGTGTACTCTATTTCATTAATTTGCGCCCCTCGTCTAATCCAATTGTAATTGATTTCCATAACATTTTTGTGTTTGCTGCATTCCGTGAACTATACTTTTTGACCTCGTGCACTTAGCTAGGATTTGTTAGTAAACAACTTATTACATATGCTATTTAATTTAGGTTTATATCACCGTTTCCTTATGTATTAATCGAGTTTTTCTTTTTGCTTTTTCTCTCTACCTTTCTCCCTCAAGTGATTGGCTGTTGTTTGATATTCCCGGTGTGGCTGCGCTTGATGTGAATGTTGACAAGTTGCCTCCTGCCTATTACCCACTACCTCATCCATACTGGCTCCAGTAGATAGTTGGTCGTTGCTGGAGGGGACAGGGTGCACGGTCCTTGTGGCCGTGCTAGGCTCGAAGTATGGTTCCATGCTTTCAGTGTGGAGCGGACTACGGTCCAGCCACCGCCTTGTCTTCGATTGATTCCCAAATACAGTGTGCTTGTATTTGCCTGTGAAGGAGTGTGGACCGGCTCCGTTGATGAATCGTGGCTCCCATCCGCATGCCTCCCGGTCTTATTCCTTCGGGTTTACACTGGATATGGGGTGTGTGGTTGGAGCTGTGGGTGGTGCAGCGCAAGCCATCCCTGGTCCTTCTGTAGGCGCAGGCGTCCTGTGGCTTGCCACAGTGACAGGCAAATCCGAAACCGGATGCCGCCAACGATATATATATATATATATATATATATATATATATATATATATACTAATATTGTTACACATAGGCCTATGATTGTACAGACATATATACATAAATACTTAAGTCCGCACTGTTAACCATATACATGCATAATTTTTGGATTAAATATATCATTGCACGTAAGTCTTTGGTATGTATTTATATATTTATATACATATATATGGACAACCTACCTGCGTGTTCCACCTACGTACCCTTCTCACTGTAGCTCCGCACTTTGTGCGTAAGACCGCAAGAAGCTGACCCTGCTGCCTGACCATCCCTTGTCTTGTCTTTATCCTTAGCTTACCACTTTTGCTTTGGGTCATTCCGTCTTACGAACTACCAAGCTCCGATGCTCCACCGACTTACCTTCCCTCCTGTAGATCCGCATTTTTCTGCGTCGAGCCAAAAGTAACAGGCATGGTTACCCAATTATAGACTTATCGCTAAGATGACATCGTTCTTTCTTTTAATTGTTAATATATAAACCTCAACACCATTGAAGGTTCACTTATAATCCCGCTTCCATCCATCGCGTACTCATGCTTTTCTTACCTGGTTAGCTCTGGCTTTGCTCTCCTCCTAGGCAACTCCTATATACGGTCTTCCAACGACTTATCTTTCACAATGTAGCTCTGCACCTTTGTGCGAGAGACTTGAAATATCTGGCTATGATGCCTACCTATAACCTTACGTCGTCCTACTTCTTCACTTATCTCTTCGATCCTGGCTTTCCTCTCCACTTTTGTACCACCTACCTCTGGTGTTCCACCGACTCAGTTTCCACACTCTAGCTCCAAACCTTTGTGCGTAGGACCTCAAGTATCAGATATTTTCCATTTATATCCTTATCGCGAAGCAGACATCGTTATTTCTATATCACTTACTCTTTGAACCATTATGCCATTGAATATTCTCTCTACTTCTCGCTTCCATTCATCGCATATTCCTAGTCCTTCTCTTACCTATTTGGCTCTGGCTTTCCTCTCCCATTATGGATCACCTACCTAAGATGCTCTACCGACTTACCTTTCACACTGTAATTTCGCACACGCTCTGATGCATACCTATAACCTTACATTCTAATACTTCCTCACATATCTCTCACCCTGGATTTCCTCTTCACTTATGTACCACTTTCCACATAGTCACTTTCGTGCCGAAAGCTTCTTTTCTTATGACACTCATTAATGTTAATCACATGTTGATTTGGCGGCTTAGCTTCATCTTGCTGGCTCATCCGGACTCGTTTGAACGGCCTCCTGCTTTTTAACTCACCTCGGACTTCTGAGATCGCACTGACGTAGCATCTGCAGACGTAACGCCCTGTAAACTTCATTTCGAAAGCATTGATGATCATGATGCATTCGTAGTATTACATTCCCCTTTCATCCTTAACGTGTCACTTTATGCCGATTCTCTCTTTTATTATTTATATCTTAAGTATACGGCTATCTTTCTATCAGCCGACATTCCATTCTCGTCTTAATGATGTTTGGGCTACTGGGTCCTTGATGATTAGTGTTTGACAGACACAGCGGCCTGTTCGCATCACTCCGAGGCTAACTGCATTTTCATTTAGACACTTTCTTCCTAAAGGGACTCTTTTCTGATGACACTCATTACTTTATTCTCATCTATATTTGGCGACCTAGCTTCATCTTGCTTACTTACCCGGTTTTGTTTGAACGGCCTCCTGTTTTCTGACCTCTCTCGGACTTTTGAGATCTAACTGATCTGGCCACTGCCGACACAACGCTCTGGTACCCTCACCTCTAGAACATCGCTGGTCGTGACTCATCCT
Source organism: Dicrocoelium dendriticum (assembly GCA_944474145.2). Classification (NCBI taxonomy): domain Eukaryota; kingdom Metazoa; phylum Platyhelminthes; class Trematoda; order Plagiorchiida; family Dicrocoeliidae; genus Dicrocoelium; species Dicrocoelium dendriticum. Next base: position 70,393,809 of record OX104066.1, read on the forward strand.
TATTATGTCTTCTCTCTTCTTTAACGTGTCCATTTCTGCCGATGCTCCCCGTCAGCGTTCAGAGCTCATTGTGAGCCGACATTCTAGTCCTGCCAGCATGACCTCCTACCTTCCGACTTCTGTGGCCCTACTGATCAGGGATCCGCAGACCCAGAGGTCTGTTCACACAACTACGGTACTCTTGTTGACTCTTCCACTCCTCACCAATAGAGCCTTTCCTTTTCTCATTTTCTTTGCATTCCTTTCCAATTGGACAGGCAACTTTTCCGGCCTGGCAGTATTCTAGCTTCCGCTGACCGGCCTCCTGCTTTCTGGCTACTTCCAGACATTCCAAACGTTAATGATCTAGGCTTTGCTGTCCCAATACTCAGCCCCCATTATCCTGAGTCCTTTTTTAGGTAGGTAACTGCCTTTTTATATAGTTACTTTCTACCCAAACTGCTTCCTTTCTGGTGACAATCATTACTTTATTCGCACCTTATTTTGGCAGCCTAGCTTTAGCTTGCTGACTTATCTTGTTTTGTCTGAATGCTCTCCAGTTAGTGACCTCTCTCGGACTCCTGAAATCTAATGATCTAGGCTCTGCCGACAAAAGCCTGTTACCCTCACCGCAAGAGAACCGCTGGTCATGATTGAACCTTATTATCATGTCCCCTTTCTTCCTTAACATGTCCAGTTCTGTTGATGCTCTGCATCAGCATGCAGACTTTACTAATACGACTTTCACCCTATGAGCTGACATTCTGGTCTCGTCCCACTGATTTCGTAACTACCGACTTCCGTAACCCTAATGATCAGGAACCGGCGGACCCAACGACCTGTACACAACACCTGGAGCATATCGTTGGCTTTTTTCTTTTTCTTCTCATTCACAGAGCCGTTTTACGCACTCTATGCCTGAGTTATCTGGTTCTTCCTGTAGGGCTCCTGCCAGCTGGGTGGTTCGGGTTTAACCCGTTCCAGTAAATAGTTCAGCGGCAGTGTTCCAGGACGTAATGGGTTTTCGCCCGGCAAGCGTTCTCCCTATAAAAAGCCACAAATGTCTGCTTATCAACACTGTGACGTGGCGGATGTGACTCGCCACAAAATAAAGTCACTGAGCCGTGGACATCCGGAAAATGGTATCCAACTCACGGACATCCATCGCTTGTTCTCACATTCCTACCGATAACAAACAGTCAAAAATTCTGTGGCACCTTCAAATATGCAAGCTACATTCATAGAAAATTACATACATATATACACCCATACACTTACATTCACTGTTATGCCAAACCTGTACTCTTTGTACATTTTGATCATACTATCTTAGCTAAACATGATCACGCCTGTACTGGTGTGTCTCGCATTGTCGAGAATAAAAGTTTATTTATTTATTTATTTATAAATGGTCTAGTCACTGCAAACGCAACGCTCTAAATCCCCTGTCTCCAGAGCCCTGCTGCTCATGAATCATCATTAGTATATCCCCTTTAACCATGGAACTCCTATTTTGTTGAAGTTCTATTAACATTCCGACATTTATACTACGGCGTTCTCTCCATGAGCCGATATCCTCCTCTCAGCTCCATGGTCCCCTGCTTTCCGAATACTGAGCCCATACTTTAGAACCATCGATAGGTCCAAAAGTCTGTTCGCAACACCTCGAGAGATTTGAATGCTTTTCCACCACCTTAATAGTCTCCTCCCACCCGACACCATTCTTCCATTTTCGTGCTCTCGGTTTGCATTCCTTTATCCATTGGACGGATAATCCTTCGGGCCGGGCTATACTCTAGCCTCAACTGACCAGTCTCTTACTTTCTGACTGTTTCCAGTCATCCGAGACGCGTAGGTTCTAAGCTGTGCAGTCACAACGCACCCTGACCCCAGCCTGAGAACTTCGTTTGCCATGCTAACTAGCTTCTTATATAGCCTATGTAGTCCCGCAATTTTTCTTTTCTTAGGACTCTCACTACTATTATTCCCAATTTACTTTGGCGGTCTCGCTTCACCTTGCTGAATTATCCGGTCTCGTCTAAACCGTTTCTTGCTTTCTGACCACTCTCGGACGTCTGAGATCTAAATGATCTAGCCTCTATCAACATACTGCTCTGTGACTCACCTCTCGTGAGCATTACTGTTCGTGATTTGTCTTTTTTATTCTATTCTCCTTACAAGCTTAACTTATCCATTACTGCCGACTTTCTGTTAACATTCTGGCAATAATAATATTGCTTTCTCTATGAGACGACACTCTAGGCCCGTCTCATTGTTATCCTTTCTGACGGCTGAGGACTTAGCAGTGAATCGCGGACAGTTCCAATAGTCTGTTCACAACACCTTGAGACTATTGTACGCTTTTTTACTGCTCCTCAATAGATACTTTCCTTCCAGACCTCATTCTTTCCTTTTTGTGCCCTCTTTACACTCCGTTTTTACTTGGACAGAGAAGTTTTGGGTTTGGCTCTAATCTATCCTCGTCTGCCCAGTCGCCTTTCTGATTGCTTCCAGACATCTGAGACATAAACTGTTTGGGCTCTTTAGTTCTAAAATTCCGTGCCCCTCACCCTTTGTGCTTTGCTCGCCATACTGTCTGCCTATTTCGGCGCAACGCTCTGCCGCCCTTAGCTTAATTACATCACTGGGCATTATTCATCCTTCTTTTTATTAACAAAGATGGATCAACAACTAAAGAACGCCGGCGGCTTTTTCCATCTCTTCAATAGAACCTGTTTTACCGACCGTTTGCTTTCTTTCCTGTGCTTTCTGTTGCATTCCCTCTTCATTCGACGCTAATTTACATGCGTTTGTCCTCCCTGACTTCCTGCCTTCCTACCAATTTAGGACCAAGGCATCATCTCCCTGTCACTTCTGAGCGGTATCATTTCCCATAATCTGCACACCTCGTCCTCCTCTCTGGTTTCCACCGACTGGGCATATGCGCATTAGGACCACTCAAACACTCTGCTTCATCTGCATTATTCCAACCATTCATTTTTTACTGATCCGTTTTCTGTTCTATTCTCGTCGTATCTCACCACTTATGATACACGTGCATATGCGTATTAAAATAAAAATACATGTGTAGAGGTACAATAGTTCAGTCCTTGTTGAAATTGTGAGACTGCGTTCCAAAAGCGTTCACCACTTCTGTCTGTGTGGCTGTCTCTCTTTGTTTCCTTTTTCCCGATTTTGTCACAATTACGGCGACACGCACCCAAGGAATTGTCCTTCGTTGCGACAACAACACAAGGCACACAATTCCCTTATCTAGACACGATGGAAAGATTATCAACCCTTTTACGACTTAGTAACCGGACAAATCCTTCGCTATCTTGCACGGATGCAATTGTTCCGAGTCATGAACCATTGGGTTCAGTTTGCTTAACACTATCACTTCCATATACCTCTTGCCTGGAGAACTCCTTTTGACTTCAAGTGACACGTACTCCTGCCCATACAAAACCTAAACAATTTAACGCAATACATACAGTTTACTCACAGATGTTTTGGTGGTAAAGGGCGTTTGTCTTAAGACTATTCTGATGGCTGTTAATTGCGCTTTTCGAGTAGGTGGTTAGTTAAACCATTTTATGACAGCTAGGTCAGCTAGCGTGGCGTGAATCATCTAGCTACTTAAATGCAGATGCATTGAATGGTAGCAGCGAAGATAGAGAATCACAGACGCTGGTGACTATACGAACGCAAAACAAATGATGGGTAACTGAAATATATTTGGGTTGAATGCAAGTTTATTCGAATAACACGTTAAAAGGTGCGTTACAAGGAGTATTGCGACTAATAACCATCTGCCGATGATATTAGCATTGATAATTCCCCTTGGTAAGCTGATGCAAAACGTCGCAGCTGCAACCTCGGTGCATTATTCATAGTCCATATCCACAAGTTAGATAAAGATGTGCCTTTTCGGGGGAATACAAAATGCGATGGATGGGAGCCCTTAGGTGCGAAATGTTGCGCAACATAGTTCAACCTAAGCCGATGCCAGTCATATCCATCCAATGATACGGTTTTGCTTAAGAGAAAAATTCTTCCCATAGTCTCGGTTCTTTGCGTCCATGCTCAGTTACTTACTGCATATGATTCATGAGGTTACTAATAATAATGAATGGATTGTGTTCATTGGTGTTCAAATGCGGCTCTACTGATGCCGCTCTAGAGAAAACAGTTGAATAAAACAGTGTAGTGTGAGACAAGCTTATTTTGATAATTACTAACGTTTCGGACGAGCAACACCATAGGTGTAGGAGTATTCCTTTTAACAAAATTTCAAATGCTGTTGTTCTACAGAAGTCAACACGAAAGCTGGGGATGGACTCACGCTGCTGCATTTTGATGCTAAGCAAAAGAGCGTACAAAAGAAGCGAAATTGGTAAGAAGGCGGTTTCAGCTTTCTGCTGAAAATAGTCGTCTTTGCGGATGACTGCTCATGCACACACGTCTCCCAAGGTGACTGCAGATGGATGGGGTGGTCTTTACTGGATGTTTTAAGTAATAAGGGTTTCTCCAGCTTTACTATTAAATTCAACCTATTCAGTTAACTCTGCCACAGGAACAGTTGATGGAGTTTAGCTACGAACGACGCCAGTCTTTTAGCAGATTGCAATTGAGACACCCTGCTGTTCAGAAACCCAAAGATACAATGACATCACTGAATTTGCTTTTCGTTCATTTAAATAACGTTTATAAATGCCCTGCAATCGAGGGTTCAGGTTTCCTATTCTAACCAAAGCTATAAAGCCCAGTGTGCTTTAGAGAATATCACGAACTGCTGGCACTAGACTAAGTAACCCTAAATTATTCAAGTAAACTGCAGTCCTCAACAGGGAAAAATAATAAATTAGCAATTAGCAAAGAGATACCAGCTTTTCGGACTTGGAACCAAGCGAGAACTCCGGGTTGTGGAGATATTTGTGAGGCAACAAATATTCACAAACCTCTGCGCCAAAGACATCAGGTCACTTTTGGAGTTACTAAACATGCTTTCCTTCTAATTGATGGGTCAAGTTTGGATTACACGTTGTGTGATTGGATTGCGACACGCAACCTCAATGTAATGGACTGTGATTCACATTGAAATGAACCTTAATCACCGCGATCGCTGGGACCGTATTCAAAGTAGATGGAAATTGGGTATTGCCCACCGGAAGACACTGCACAACCACGACGCGTTTCGATGTAATTTTCATCTCATCAGGTGGAGACAGCAGGATTTGAACCCACGACCATTGGAATAGCAGCCAACACTACTACCCCTTTGGCTACCGGGTAACGATGGGCAACGCTTTTTGTCACTTAGGTTCATTTCAATGTGAATCACAGTCCATTACATTGAGGTTGCGTGTCGCAATCCAATCACACAACGTGTAATCCAAACTTGACCCACCAATTAATCATCTACCGTTGTGACAAAAAGCGTTGCCCATCGTTACCCGGTAGCCAAAGGGGTAGTAGTGTTGGCTGCTATTCCAATGGTCGTGGGTTCAAATCCTGCTGTCTCCACCTGATGAGATGCAAATTACATCGAAACGCGTCGTGGCTGTGCAGTGTTTTGGGGTGGGCAATACCCAATTTCCATATGCTTTTCTTCTGTTGCTTAATTGAATAAACAAAATTTCGGGTCATTTGCGACAGGAAAGCAGAAGGCTACTCGTTTTATCAAAATGTATTATGTAACAGCTGAGAAACCAACAATCATTCAGAAGGAAATCGCCTGAGTATATAAACAACCGACCCTTCTGTTAGAAGGCAATGATCGTCCGACGATTCTATGTACTTAGAATGTTTTTTGGCAAACAAGGCTTCTCTCCAATTAGGATCGCCGTCAACCTTGAAATTGCGTATCGTAACTTATCCACACAACGTGTACTGCACTATGACACTCAACCTCGTTCCTTATACTGTTGTGCCAAGCGTTGCCCGTGGCCGGTAGCTAAGGGTTAGTGGTCACAACTAACAACCGGATGGTCTTGGGTTCGATGCCTGCTAACTCCAACTGATGAAGTGTAATAACGTCGAAACGCGTCATAGTAGTGCAGTGTTTTCCGGCTGGCAACATCTAATTTCTATTTGTATCAGCTGCGGTCCTCGTGATGGAAAGACCAAGGTTCACTTCAAATGGAACCGCGGTCAACATTGAGAGTGCGTGTCGCATTCCGTCCACACAACGAGTACTGCAAAATGACCCCCAACATCGTTCATTATGCCGTTATGTCAAGCGTTGCCCGTGAACCTGTGGCTTGGGAATGGCGGTTACAACTAACATCCCGATGATTCCGGGTTCGTTGCCTGCTAACTGTATCGCGTCATGGTAATGCAGTGTCTTCGAGCGGGCAACCCCCAATTTCTATTTGAGAAGGAATTAATTATTTAGTTAGGTTTGTATTGCACCATCCGATGATAACTCCCTGGAATGTTATCCAGCGCTGACTTGCTGGTGCTAGGCAGACCACAGATAAATGCTGTGTCAAGCTTGTTGATTCTACGGGTGCAGAAAACCTTTGTTGTTGCTAACCATCCCCTTGAATGTACCAGGAATATTTTGTTATTACAAGGATGCAAGGCCTTTAGGTCAATTTACTGATGGGCGGGGCCTTTAAATCAGCAGCTGCGCTTTTCGGGGAGCTGGGCTCTAACCCATAGCGGAAATTTTGTTACGGACCAAGGTGAAATAAAACAACGGGCATCAACAGGGCCAACGCAAGACAGGGATTAATTATTAATGTTCAATTTTAACAAGAAATGCGAGGTTTAGGTTTCTAAAGTGTTAAAATAATGGAACGTTTGCAGTAAAGTATTTTATTGTAACCTTGGTAACGTGTCCCTAAAAATTGCAAAATACCTATATTGCATGGGCTTGTTAAACGGTGAAATATGTTAGGCGACTAATATACAAAAGAATAGTTCAAGTATCCTATGCATGAAAATGTGGTAAAACATTGTAGGAAATGTATAATTCAATCTTACTTCGCGTGGTGTACTGTGATTATTGGTTGGTGCTGAATGCTTATAAAATAGCATTTGGTGCAACGGGGAAATCAGGAATCCTTAACGCGAAATAAATATTTAGAGGGTTGCCTGTACCGGGAGCCCGGAGAGCGCTGCGAAAAAACAGATCGAGTTGCAAGGAAACTTTTATATTTACAGTAAAATATTCCCCGGTACCTAGCTATAAAGGAACGACACCGTGGATGCCCTAGCTAGGGAAACGGAGCATGCACGACACACCGGGCAGTCGCGAGTTGCAACAGAAATGAGCGCCAAGCAATAATGACGATACGCAAGTCAAGCATTCAAACTCAGAAATCAGTACAACAACCCACACCGGTTGCCTAGGTGTACAATGAAATAATTATGGTTAGAATTTTACACAGGCAAACCGGGGAGCTTCCAGGTTGCAACAAATGAAAGCACGCAGAGAAATAAAATGGAAATGATGGTGTGGTTAAACGTTAACCAGTGTAGGAAATCATGAAGCCTTATTACTTTGAACTATACAATGAAATATGGGAACTCGTAAAGTCCGTATGCGCAGTACACAGAACTACATAATGATCGGCATAAATTAGCTGCTGAACAAGTGACAGGGGTAATATGAACTTACACCGAGTGTACAGTTGTACATTGTGTTGAACTATCTGCAAATTTTGACGCGGTATTCATTTCAAATTATTAATGTGCCGGCCATCCAGTAGGGGTACTGCGCAGAGATGATGCAATCTTAATGATTAGGGTAATGGCATGATATATAAGGTATAAACGTAAGAGTACATTAAACTATGTAAAACTGCAGTAAAAATAAATACCAGGTATCTCAGATAATGTGAATACATATCGTGCGAACGGCATATATATATATGTTCATATATACTTTTATTTATACCATATCTTCATCTGCTAGGAGAAATGATATAATTAGGACAAAATGATATATATATATATATGAATATATGGCCCCGATGGGGCATAGATCACATTTTGGTCCGCTCTGGCGCAACTTTGTACTGCGCTCAACTAGGCTTCACGACAGGAGCATCTTGGGCTCACAGGTTCTCCCCATACTTTGCGGTCCCTGTCACACCACGTGAGAGATCTCAGCCCGATCAGTTGCACGCATCTTACAGACGTTAGGACTGCTAATCCGACCACAAAAGGTATTCAGCCTACCCCAGTAGTAGCTGAGAGCTTTACTGGCTCCCACCGATAATTGGTTAAATAGGAAGTCTTGAAATAGTAGACGCTACCGCAAAGGCAACCTGGAAACACTAATCGGTAGCTCAAAACCTATGAAAGCTCCTTCTCGACGTCCAGTTTATTACTGCTCAACAAACCAGCACGTAAAGCAACCTTGTACTATTGAATGGGAGCATCGTAAGCCTGTAGGCACTGACCAGACAGGATATTGCATAGCAATGGGGAAGCAATCCGAATGGACAAACTTTACTTCACTTCTTCCTTCTCTTCTACACTTTGGTTCCTTCGTCTCCATCTTTACCTCTTAGTAGTTTCCAAATAGCTAGTCCACTTGGTCTCTTGCGAAGACTTATACTTGTGACCCATGAGTCACGTCAACTAAAAACATTTTAACAACATTAAGCCAAATGTGAAATGCCAGGTTCTAGGGTTGTTGTCCACACATATGGTGCACCCGTAAGTTACCATTTATCTGTCTAAAATAGTGGTATAGATTGCCTGCTTTATAGGTATTTCTACTAGCCTACGTAATCGGCATCTACTAGTTGCCCATAACCGATGCCCTTTCCTAGGTTTAAGTACTCGCTACTTTACAAAGCTGATTATATAACAGGGCCACCTACCCACCTCGAAGGCAATATCCCCATTACCTATATTCAGGTATTTACTCTCCACTTAAGCTTTCTTGGCCCGTACATTTAGTTTTATCTTAGTTATACGTATGCCTATCACTATCGGAAACGCTGGTAGACAGGCATTAAGGAAAACCAGATCCTTTTCTTCAATCCTTTATGCTTACACAACAATTTTTCCGGATTCCCTTTCCCTGGCAAGAAGCTAACCATGCGGCAGTGAGGCCCCTGTCACCTGGCAAGCTAGACACCCAGATATTTTGACCACCACTTCTTCTTTCCTTGGCCGTTCGTACGTAATTTTAACCTTTACCTGGCTCCAAAGCCTACCATACGTAATGCGTAATGGTGGGTGAACAACCAGCGCCCACTTGTTTTCCGTTATCTTCTCTGCTTGCGTTATATTATTGTTCGTTCATTTTGCCTGACAATGTGGAAACTTCCCACCAGGAAACCTCCAAGTTAATAGCTGTTGTGATGTCGCAGTTTTCTATTACCTTACACTGGTGAATATCAGTTGCACTCGCATCGGACTCCCAACCAAGAGAGTTAGAACGCAAAATAGCAACGCGATGCAGAAATGGTGTGCTTTAACACATGAGGCCCAATAATCCGTCACAAATGAGAAAGTGCAACCTCTATAAGATGAGGTGATCATGCCTAAACAAAGCGGCATTCGTGATATTTCCCACCTGAATGCATTTCGCTAATTTTTGGACACCTATTTCTCTGTTATCAATAGAAGACAGCTCTAGCTCATAGCATTTGTGACACATCCATTAAGATATATAACATAACCTCAAAGTGCTGAAACTGATGATGTTTCTCCAGGGAACGATTGCGTCATTCTGGCCCAACACCACGGGCACTTGCATCCGACTCTCAGCTAAGAGAAATAGAGCTCTAAACTAGCAACTTAATGCACAGTCGTGTGCTTTAGCACCAGTGGCCCACTAATCAGTCAAGCTTGAGATGGCGCAATCCCGAAAAGAAGTGGTATTCGTGTCGAACCAAAGCGGAACCCAAGGTGTTTCTCAACTGGACACATTATGTGAATTTTCTCACATTAGTTTTTTTATTATCACTGGAAGACCACCCTGGCTCCTTAGTGCCAGTGATACAACCATCACGACGTATAAACTAGCCTCAAAGAGTCGAAACTGGTAATATTTCTGTAGGAAATGCTTGCGTTATCCTAGTTCAGACGGGGCAAATGGGTTTTATGTTCCCTTGTCTTATCCATATGGACTCAGCTCATGCGGCTTTGGTATAATTTTCGCATCCACATCGGAGCAATAAAAACGTTGAATTCCACATTCATAGTAAATCCTGCGGCCAAACATCCTCTGAAAATCGCACATGGTCGCATTCTGGCTGTGGGCTAGCTACACCATATCCTGTGCTGTTCTACCTATATAATAATTCTTACAGCCTACCTAGTATTTCCCTAAACCCTTTCCGTCTGTTTTCCCAACTTTTACCACGTTTACTGAGAAAGTATGCTTTTCGGCCCACTGCGGCATACTTCGCTACTGCAGCGAATTACACGTTACCTTAGTCATTCCCAGTCACTACTCCATGTTCGGAACTATTACGCCTAGCCGTTTTTGGTATTATTTCTTTCTTTTTTCTGTATCTGCTTCCAAAGCAGAACGTGAATTTAGCGGAGCCTCGAAAATAGCGCTATCCGCAGCCGACCGTTAAAATGCAAATATCTCCATAACCACTGCACCTAGCTGAATTATTTTACCTTTCTCGTAACCAGCGCCTAGGGTTTGTCCTAGACCGCCCATTGCTGCCCAGTTCTAGTTAACATTTCGGCTCCAAAACGGCGTTGATTCCGCTTGTTTGGAGATTTACACTTTGAAATTCGCGCCAGGTTTGCGTTTCTGGTATGCTGTTTCTGGGCTATATTTTGGCTCCATTTTCCAATATTAGTGTAGTTTCTAGTTAAGTAGGCCGGCCTTTCAGTCGCACTTTTCTAAGAAAGGCTAAATTGTTAGCCACTAATGTTATTTCCTTTGTCTCCACCCTCCACTTTTACGATCTAATTTTGGCTTGCTTATTCCTTTCCATGAGCCCGCTACTAATGGATGCTCAAAATGCGGTGATGTGACCAAAGAAAATGGATCAAATTTCCTCTAATGGTGCATTTTCCATCGAAAATAACACAATCCATTGGCATAATAGATTGATGGTTTACTAATGGAATCAGGCACCTCAAGGTTTGGCAGCGGTAGCCGGTGAAAAGCGCAGAATTCGTACATAAGCTACGGAGACCCAAACTACTGCTTTCAAAAATGTCGAGACCTACGGAACGTTTGTAGTTATCCCTGTTTTACTGTTCGGAAAGATAAACACGATCAAAAGCAGTTGTTAATGATATTTCTTCTCCATGCATGAGCATGAATGTTATGTTCAATTTGATCTGATCCCACGCCGGAACAGAATCTAGCGCTTGTCTATATATATATATATATATATATATATATATATATATATATATATATATATATATATATATATATATATATATATATATATATATATATATCTGGCTGTCAGCATCCGGCTTCGCGTTTGCCTGTCACTGTGGCCAGCCACAGGACGGGTGCGGACCTTGGACCGCTGCTGTTCTCTATCTATGCGAATGACCTACCAGCGGAGCTTGAGGTACCATCGCTGATATTTGCTGATGTCTTGAAGCTGTGGAACATTTTCGATGTTCCTGGGGGTTCCGAAGCTATTCAGCGAGCATTGGATAAGCTTTGAGACTGGGTTACTTTATGGTTACTGCCCATAAATCAAGCAAATTGCTTTGTTCTTCGTATTGGAGGAGGTTGTCCTCCTACGAAGTACGTGGTCGGTGGGGTCGTCCTCCCCGTGTATCTAGCCAGATTGACCTAGGCGTTGTACACTCTTCTGCTTTACACTCCGGCGACATCTGGAAGAAGGCGGCAAGCAGAGGTTTCCGCATATTGTGGTAAATACACCGTTCTTTCGAGGTCTTGACGGGCGACATCTTAACGAGGCTGTTCACGGCTTTTGTTCTGCCTCATCTAGAATATTGCGTCCAGGCTTGTCCGCTCTGCCTCGTCCGGGACAAAATGGAGCTAGTGAGGGTTTTACGAGTGGGTGCTAGGTTAGTCTATGGAGTACGGGGACGGACGTACCCAGAGCGTCTACTTAGTTTGGGATTGCATTTAACGCACTACCGGAAGCTTAGAGGAGACCTAATCCTAACCTACTGTATATTAATTGGGAAGGTTGGTCCAGATTTATCTTGGCCATTTAGTCCCGCTAGATTGTATGTTCTACGCGGTCATGCCTCGAAGCTGGAGAAACCGCGTTCTGATCGGATTAGGGCGGAAATACGGCTGTCACGCCGAGTTATCGACCGCTGGAACGTGCTTCCGGAAAGCGTTATCAGGGAACCTACGGTTAAGGGGTTTGAGCGGTAAGTTGACGCTCTTGGTTGGCAACACGATACCTTTCCCTTTTCCTGACTAACTCGAATCTTCGTGCTTCGATTTACTCTACTTTTCTTCATGCCACGGTATTATTTTCTTATTTATGTGCACTTCCTTATTCTGTACCCTCGATTTCTCTTCCTGTCCTGTGCTTACTTCATGTGCCTGCCACAGTAGGTGCTGCTAGGGCAGAAAACGTGGACATTAACGAGTTGGACAGGGTGCGATACAGGTGTTCCGTTTTAGATCCATCAATAACTGAGCACTTTAGCAATTCGTGGCTCGACAGTCCACACAAGATAGAACACTTGCGGGACTCTCCTATCGTTCCAGTCCCATCTAAACAGAACTGAACTACAGAGGAACATTGGTTGACTTGCGCTGAACCAGCCAGAGCTCCAACCCCGCACAAAATATGCAGTGCAACACGAAAGAATAAGACCGGGAAGCATGTAGATTGGAGCCCTGTTTCGTCAACGGAGCCGGCCCACACTCCTTCAAAGTCAAACACGAGCACACTCTATTTGGGAATCAATTGCACACAAGGCGGTGACTGGACCGTCGTTCGGCGCAAACGGAGTGTATATAACCACTCGTTGATTTTAACCCCATCACAAGGACTTTGCACCCCGCCCCCTCCTGCAAAGTCCAACTGTCTCCCAGAGCCAGGGTGGATGTAAAGCGCAGCCACACCGGAGATATCAAGGAAAAGCCAATTACTTGAAACGACTCGATGTAATAAATGAATAGGATAATGCATACCGATACTGAGACATAACTTTCCTCTAAATCAGCGTATAAAAATGAATAGCAACAAATGTGCGATAGGTTCACGAGGTCAATCAGTATATTTTAAGGAAATGCCACAAACATGAAAATGCTATCCAACTTAACTACTATTGGCTTATGTGACGTTTGCGCGTTCATAGAAGAGAGTTCAGGTAAACCTGTATATGAGAAAGATAAGCATTAGAACAAAATTGCAAAATCACCACCAAAACATATGTATATATCTATCTGTATAAACCACGCTTACACAGGTCCATATGGTTAGACGTACATTTTATTAATGGAATATATATGGAGGTTTGCAAATGACTTAAATTGGGAAATGTGGTAACATTCTTCGATCAGTACATGCGGACATTCCATATGTAGGGAGGCATTGTTCTTTCGCTGAATGTCAGCGCCGCTAATCCTCATGAGGCCTAATAATAAGTCATCGGCATACTTGTTGCCACATGCACTTGCTAACTGCATTGTAGACATGTGTACTGACTTCGGGTGGGCAACATGCACTGAAGCACTTTCAACAGTTACTTAGGTAAGTAAACAAGTATGTAAGCGGTAATCTGCTCATGGTTCCACCATGGAAGCACAAGGAATAATTTGATGCGTAATAACTTGTAGGATAACCTGCGCTCAATGGTTAACGGAGCTTATGATCCATATAGCATTGCGTGGCGTAATAGTACACGCATGAACGCAGTGTGGTGAATCGTTATTATTCGAAAACGTAGCGCTTGCAACACAAGGGTAACTTCCCGAAGAGACCAGGCGCGCACTGAGTAATGTTGCGTTGGCGCTGCTGAATGGAATTGAATTTGAAGGGTTACACATGACTAACAACGTCCACAGTAAACCGGGACTTATATATTATTGGGACCGTTTTTCCTGGGGGTGAGAACAGACATTCGAACCATATGCGACTACGGTTGTCTGAGTTCGTAGTGTTCAAAGTGTACATAACCCGCAAGGCGACAATAATGAAAATTATTTAGTGGTTTTCGGCCACGGCATAGAAGGGCTATGCTTAAGAACCGGAAGTGTAGTAGAGCGTCAGTGAATGTGGTCTCGGATTATGGACTCATCCACTGAACTAGCGGCCAAGTGTTGCGGTGCATGCAAGCATATGCTTGGGTACTATTGCTTGTAAGGATGCACCACAAGGCTATAGGGCATAAGATGACCCTGAAAATGGTCAGCGGGTAGTTCACGAAGTAATTGGAAAGCGGAGGCAGTTAACAGTGCGGACCAACTAGGGGCATGCGAACGTGGTGGCTAGCAGTTGTGATACTTGCGTACCGGTTAGGCTATATGCGGTGGGCTATAAAGTGCTGAAGCATGAGTGAGCGTCGTTAATTGGAAAAGTGATGGATTGAAGCAGCACCACTCACCTGTACATATGGGTGTCACTGCAGAGCGGTTGACAAATAACAGCGTGTAGCACGTGGGCAAGCAGGTGAGCAAGTGGAAAGGTAGACAGCGTACTTCAAAGTAAGCGGAAATCAGGTCCATGCACACGTACGTTTCCCATGTGGTCATTTACTGGAGCACTGATGGGTGAAGTGCAGGGCGCGGCATGTTGCAAGTAGCGGGAGACATGATGATATATATTTGGATATGCATGTCAACGTGATGTGTATAACTTCCACAGCTGCGGCATAACTGTCGGCACTCAAAGAGACTCCTTTGGTTGCCTAGTCCGCATGACCAGTGCAAGGAGGAGTATGGTGGGTCCCATAACCTGGACGGCATGCTCGCAAATTAACCAGCATCCACGTTGGCTTCGTTAGCGTTAGCCTATATATGTCCAACAGAGGTGCATCAATATTGCCGGTAGCTCTACACCCCTCCAAAAACGGTGGTTACTTAGTCCATATGCGTCCCAAATCACTGACATCATTATTACCACGAGGCAAACTACAAATATTGGCTTACATGCCTTCTAGACGTATTCGTAGCTATCCTATATTTGTCCAGTAGTATCTGTTTCATTATGGCGACCTGCGTAGGGGATATTGTTGACTCCGCAGACGTTCGCGACCGGCGTTTATTGAGCCATGTTGGTGGAAAACGCGGTGTCAGCCGTACCGCTGCGAATGAAACATACTCCAAACTACACACTCCTCTATGAACGTTGTTTACCGTGCCTATATAAGCATGCATGTATTGGGTTCTATCAATGGTACACGCTTTACGAGGCTCAAACTAAATTTCGTTTTTTGAGTCATGGAATGCAAACTTTTGACACCCTATCGCTGCATAACCACTGAAATATGGCCTGGTCTATACAACTTGGTAATGAAATGGAAACATGCCATGAAAGTCAAAGCGGTGGTTTGTACCGATTCCAAATATTCAAGTCTGTATGGGGAGCGTTTTCTTCGCTGTTGACCCACAACGCGCAAGCATTGCGGAACGGTGTATTGCAAATTGTGCCACAAACACACAAGAAACCAATATGCATAGATGTAAGGCAAGGTTGACTTACAGATTCAAGTGGTACCGAGGCTGTGCTCATCCAAGCAGTCAGCGTGCATCCTTCACCATACATATGTGCAGATGATTATCTAGAAATAGAAAAGCCGTTGGATTCGGGGAGGAACACATGATCACCTAGCATGGCCGTGCCACCTGGCAATCTGTGACTAGGGTGCGTATGGACGGGTGTAACGTAGAAGAATAATAGACCGCAAGTGCGGACCTCCTGCGCAGGCAAGCTTACATGCGGTTGTTTTTCGAATGAGGTGGTATCCATTTCTGCCACACATCGTTGCTGCTTTCCGCTGGTTTGCGGACAGGCGGAGGATGTAGTTCCCATCAATAGACGCAGACTACATAATGGTGGGGCAGGATTACTGCAATGGTGTAGGAAAGATGATGGTGATCACCAATGTTCAGCAAGTACAGGTGTATTAGAAAGACATAATAAGGTATCACATGATAACCAATATTTGACTGAATTGGCTAATCGAAATACTGGAGCAAGATGCAATAATGTTTTATGACGTTCAAACCATACACCAGTATTCCCGACCTTGCTGATGCGCGTGTAAATCGCTCGTAACCCACAAAGCTAGAGCACTGAGAAATGGTTTGTAGCCCGTGAAAAGAAGGGCATCACGCAAGCCGAGACAGGATTGAACCATCAATCAAGGAATCCGAGCGGAGCATGCATACTGACGGTCTAAAAGCCAGGTTTATATATGCGGTGCACTTACTGCAGGGATGCGGAGGTCATGCGCAACGGATCGTTGTTGTTGGATACAAGTTGACATCCAGAGCTGCATCCCAATCAGTAAACTGGTGTGTGCGGTCCGACTAGCGGGCTTCTTCAAAGCTTTGAGGTCGCGTGTGATTATTAGGTGTCATTTTGTCATCAGTGACTACACCCCACAAAGTGTAAGCATGAATGCCGTTACTTCTAATTTGGCCTCGGGTATACACTAAGCTCCATGTTTGGCGCGCCATGTAAATGGACCCGGTGGGAACGATAGTTCGCCATACGCGCACTTAGGCCCCTGGCGAGAGCGGTTCCTAGCACCGAAAGCTCAGATCAGGTTCTAAGGACGATACAGCTCTTCTCCTAATGAGCGTGCTGCTTTAGGCACAGGCAAGCGAACAATAGCCGCCGGTACTTCTCCATGTCAGCTAACTTAAGGAAAAAGCAACGCAAAAACGCTGAAACGTAGGCATATCGCCCGCCATGGTGACCGCTTCTAACCTGGCGCCACAGCGATTTATTGTCCAGTGTTATCCACTTGAACAACCACAGGGTTAAAGTTCGTTCAAGTTTAAATGGGACTGGAACGCCAAGATGATCATATGAGTGCTCCTGCTTCGGCGGGTCGTTGAGCCAGGAGTTGGCGAACTTTCAAATACTGATGGACCTAAAACAATGACCGCATCACACCCTGTCTAACCATTTAATGCTCACGCATCTTGCCCTAGCAGTCCCTGATGGGCCGGTTACGTGAAGGAAGAAAGAGAAAAAAGTAAACTCAGAAGGCGAAAGAGAAAGTGGAAAGAGCTAAGCGTGTGAAATACCAATGTATTTGCGTCATTAAAAAAAGAACTCAAAGGTGAAGGTGTGGCAGCTAGGTAAAAGGCAAAGCTTGAAGTTGCCACCCAAGAGCATCGAGTTGGCGCGCAAAACCCATAAGCGTAGGTTCCCTAACCACTTGAGCTGGAAGCGAATCCCAGCGATCTTTAACTCAGCGCGTCAGACGAGTTTCCGTCCTAATCCTATCAGACCGTGGTTTATGCAGTTTCAGTGGGTGACCTCGGAGGTTAGGTAACTAGCGGGACTAAATAAGCCCGGACAAGTCCAGGCCAATCTTACCCGTCAAAATACGATAAGTGAGAATCAGAGCCCCACTGAGCAAGCTTTCACGATACGTCTGTCCCCGTAGACCCGGCACCAGCCGATTGCCCACTCGTAACGCCATCTCCAAGTCCATTTTGTCTTGGTTAAGACATGGTGGACAAGCCTAAATACAATATCCCAAGAGAGGTCGGACGAATGCCGAAAATAGTTTTACAAACTTATTGGCCGTTAAGGTTCCAAAAGAGCGGCGGATAAACCACATCATACTAAACTCTCGACAAACAGCCTTCTTCCAGTTGCCTCCAGCATGAACTGCTGATGCGCGTACGACTCCTTAATCAACCTGATGAATGACAATAGGGAGTTCACCACCGCCGACAACATATCTAGTAGGAGGATTAGTAGCTGCGCTTCCGAGAACAGAGCACTTGACCCTATTTATGGGCATCGATCACAAGGTAGACTGTTCCCAGAGCCTATGCAAGGCATGATGAATTGCCTCAGGATCCCCGGGATATCCACAATATTCCAGAGACTAAGGTCGTCAGCGAACGTTAGTGATGACACCCCTAGCTCTCCCGGCAAGTCATGTACATGGATCGCGAACAACAACGGCCCCAATACCGAGCGCTGCGGGACGCCACTAAGGAGAGCTTGCCTGAACGAAAGGCTATGCCCCACCCGTGCGACTGTTCCCTCCCCCTATGGAAGACAGACACACATTGAAATGCGCGACCAGGTATCCCGTAAAACCTCAAATTTGGTGAGAGCCGAGGGTGTGGAACAGTGGCAAAGCTTTCAAAAAATATACCAATAGCACATCTACGGTGTGGCTATTCTCTACCGCATCGGCCCAGCTTTCACGAGCTACAAGCAGGTTAGTCTGACATGAAAATCCTTCGCGGAATCCATGTTGCGCAACACTGAGTAGGTTGAATCGATTCAGATGGTTCTCCACTGAATCCCTTATCAGCTTCTCAAATAACTGGGCTACTACGCTTATCAAACCGACCGGCCGGTAGTTCGCGAGTAAGCGCTGTTACCATCCTTAAAAATCGGACAGATGATTGCCTCCTTCCATTCCAAAGGTTGGATGCAGCTGTTCAGCGATAATGAAAACACGCATGTGAGAGGACCACTCAGCTCAGTGGCCAATTCGTGCAACAGCTTCGGATGAAGTGAATCAGGACCTTAAGCTTTATAGGGATTAATGCCTTGCAATAGCTAGAAGACCTGAGTTTCCGGTATGCTAAATTCATCTAAGCAATAATCCTCTGGAACCCTTGAAGCCAATTCAACCTGCGGTAAAGTGGTCTCCCGAGCAAAGACCCCAGTATAATGCTCGCTAAGTATACAAGTCTTTTCAAAGTCGGTATGCGCACTGGTCCCGCCTGCTCGCAATAACGCTAGTATATACAGCTTCGCTCCGCTGCGTCTTTTAACGTAAGCAAAAACTTGATATTAGTTGCGGCCGAGTCCGCTAAACTCTGCTCGTACTGGAGACGAGCAGTTCTGAGATGTTGATTAAATTTATTTCCAATCTCTCCATAACTATCATAGGTACCGGCTGATGAAGCTGCTTGGTAAGTTCGCCAGCATCTAGCCCCTTTCTTGAGTAGGCACTTGCCTGTGGTATCTACCCATGGAGGCTGTGCCCTTAACCCTCTTTTCCTCATGAGTGGAATATAGAGAGTGGACACCTCCGTAAGGTACGCCTTAGATTTATCCCAGGCTAAATGGACAGAGT
Source organism: Dicrocoelium dendriticum (assembly GCA_944474145.2). Classification (NCBI taxonomy): domain Eukaryota; kingdom Metazoa; phylum Platyhelminthes; class Trematoda; order Plagiorchiida; family Dicrocoeliidae; genus Dicrocoelium; species Dicrocoelium dendriticum. The sequence goes on from OX104066.1 coordinate 70,412,964, forward strand.
CAGCCATCGAGATCTCACAGTTCAGCACTGAAGCCTTAGCTTTTCCGTCTGTTTTCCCAACTTTTACCACATTTACTGAGAAAGTATGCTTTTCGGCCCACTGCGGCATACTTCGCTACTGCAGCGAATTACACGTTACCTTAGGCATTCCCAGTCACTACTCCATGTTCGGAACTATTACGCCTGGCCGTTTTTAGTATTATTTCTTTCTTTTTTCTGTATCTGCTTCCAAAGCAGAACGTGAATTTAGCGGAGCCTCGAAAATGGCGCTATCCGCAGCCGACTGTTAAAATGCAAATATCTCCATAACCACTGCACCTAGCTGAATTATTTTACCTTTCTCGTAACCAGCGCCTAGGGTTTGTCCTAGACCGCCCATTGCTGCCCAGTTCTAGTTAACATTTCGGCTCCAAAACGGCGTTGATTCCGCTTGTTTGGAGATTTACAATTTGAAATTCGCGCCAGGTTTGCGTTTCTGGTATGCTCTTTCTGGGCTATATTTTGGCTCCATTTTCCAATATTAGTGCAGTTTCTAGTTAAGTAGGCCGGCCTTTCAGTCGCACTTTTCTAAGAAAGGCTAAATTGTTAGCCACTAATGTTATTTCCTTTGTCTCCACCCTCCACTTTTACGATCTAATTTTGGCTTGCTTATTCCTTTCCATGAGCCCGCTACTAATGGATGCTCAAAATGCGGTGATGTGACCAAAGAAAATGGATCAAATTTCCTCTAATGGTGCATTTTCCATCGAAAATAACACAATCCATTGGCATAATAGATTGATGGTTTACTAATGGAATCAGGCACCTCAAGGTTTGGCAGCGGTAGCCGGTGAAAAGCGCAGAATTCGTACATAAGCTACGGAGACCCAAACTACTGCCTTCAAAAATGTCGAGACCTACGGAACGTTTGTATTTATCCCTGCTTTACTGTTCGGAAAGATAAACACGATCAAAAGCAGTTGTTAACGATATTTCTTCTCCATGCATGAGCATGAATGTTATGTACAATTTGATCTGATCCCACGCCGGAAGAGAATCTAGCGCTTGTCTAGAAATATCCCTATATTTATATTTATTTTTTTATTTAAAATACGCCCGCCAAATATTCGGAAGCAATTCAACAGCGGTCTCTTGGTGCCTTGAAAAAGCACATCGAAACTATTTGCATGCCTGATCGCTGGACCTTAGAAATGCACCGGATGGAACGTCAGTCACGAAGTCCAGGGACTTAGCGAAAACCAAATCCAAAGTAGGTGGTATTTGGTTGTCCATATACCTAGTGGGAATGTCAACGAACTGGTGCAAAGGCACTTGGAGTGTCAGTTCAATGAAGTCTGTACCGAATGTTCCTAACGCCGAATTGCAATAAAAATAGGCCCAGCAGGCTTCCAGGAGGTTGAAATCCCCTAGAACTAAACACTTATTGGCAGACTGAGGGTGAATAAAGTCAAGTATCCTCCTGGAAGAACTTCCAGGACTTCCGTATATCACAATAACTGTAAACTGGGTAGAGGAATTGCACAAAACAGCCGATAGGGCTTTAACAGTCTGATCCGATGGCTGGATTGTACAGGTCATCAACAAATCTAAGTTACAGCTCACATACAGTACAACGCCTCTGCCTTGGCGACTAACGGAGCGATCAGTTCAAAGCAGCGCATAGCCAGGTAAACATACTTCATCATCCATGCTATCCGGGGACATCCACCTTTCAGTGAAAGCGAGTAGGTTGGGACGAGATTTATCTACTAGTAGACCCAACTCGTGCACCTTGTTCCTTAGGCTACGCACGTTTCTAAGTACTACCACAAGGAAGTCGGCATGACCACGCCTGGGTCGTGTGCCATCAGGATGTGTTCTGTTAAGGCGGAAAATAACTTCCGGCTGACCGCCTGAAAGCCCACCAGATGGAGGCCTTGACCACTGGCAGCCCGTCCAGTTTTGAGGTTTTTGGTAGCCTCCTTTAACATCAGTCAATCTGCCAGTGGTAGGTCCGGCTGAAAGCTGACACCACTACCCTTAAGTTTGAATGCAAACCGCAGTAATGATTTGCATTCCCCCAGGGTAGGAAGGACCACGCGAAGTAGTCGGGGCCGTGGATTTGGCGTAGCGATGGGGACGTTCCCCGATCTGGTCAGCATTCTGACAGTAACACCAGGGAAGCCAGCTGGAAGCAGCTTGCTGAGACACAGTTTCAGCCACTTGTAACTAACGAAATAAATAAATAAAGGGTTTATTCTCATCACTGCAAGGCACATCATCAAGGGTGTGATCGTGGTATTACAGACATATATGATCTGCATTTACACAAATTAGTACATTTTGACCAATAGCATGGGAATTTATGTGTGTTGTTGTGATGTATATCTATGTTTACCTGTGTATTTGGAATGGGACATGTTGTGTGAGTAGATAAATGTGACTGTGTCTGCTTTTGTTCGTTGTGTTCGCCATCAAAGAGGGAATCAATGAAACGCTTTGAATCAGATGACGTCCGTGATGTGTGAATGATCCTCCGGAAAAGGGAAGAGGCAGTGACTTTATTTAGTGGCGAGTCACATCCGCTACGTCACAGTGTTGTTAAACGGATATTTGGGGCTTTTTATAGACAGAACGCTTGCCAGGCGAAATCCCACCACATCCCGGAACACTGCCGCCGAACCATTTGCTGGAACGGGATTTACCCGAACCATGTTGTCATCCAACTTGCGTTCCCTTGGGAGAGCGACCGCAGGTTCAGTAACGTTATGAAAAATAACGCTACTATCCGCAAAAGAGTCGGCACGACGGAGAGTGTTTCCCCACGTGCCTTGGAGTAGACGCCTATGCCAGCTGTTTTCACCACTGGCGGTGGGACTGTTCCTGTTTGTACAAACGCCGCCGAAGCAACGGTAGCGTAGGTTTTCCGCTCTATTGCCGGCGTCTTACTAGTTCCTGGGTCTACAAGCCCATTCGAATTTCTACGAGCAGACCTAGTCCGCTTCTTCTTTTGGTTCACTGGAGCAGGGGCCGTTGGCCTTGTATCGCATGAAGCAGTTAACAGCACTTAGTCAGCGCAGGCTGGCTCACTGGCAGCCGAGATGGTCAGCACCTTCGGAATGTTTTGTGCACAATCGTTAGACGACTTTACGGCTGTCAAAGACGGCATCTTTTCCGATGCCATGGCAAATAATTCTCTGGGTTTAGCAGAGGGATTTTGGTACTTACGCACCCTATTTTGCTTCACTTTGATCGGCTCATGAGGACAGCCAGCAATGCTACCTGGACTGGCCGGTAGGATGTGCAACTTTATGACCGAGTGACAGACTCCAGTGGATGGATCGTCAGCGATGTTGCCGTTTATTGCAGTGTCTTCAAACGAAATATTCAGGGATTTTAAAAGCAAATCCATTTTCGTATCAAGCGACGCAATAGAGGCGAGTTTAGCTATCTCATCCTCAACATCTGCCAAACTTGCATCCAGCGCTGAAATTTTAGCACCGGTGACAGCCGGGCGTGTCGATCTTTGAGGGCAGCATTCAGCACAGCTGGAAAGAAAGCGAACGTTTGATGACAGCATTTTGTACTGGTCAGCTTGCAGGACGGTACACTTTTCGTGATACCAGCGGCAGCAGACGTCGCACTGGATACCGCCAGATAAATCTGTTACTGGCTCTGAACAGTTAACCTGTCCGCAAGCTGCAGTAGACTCATCAAACGAGGGACCCATAGGTTCATCTGTCTCGGTGTTTAGCAAGGCAGTCATGTTCATGTAGAAAACAGAGTAGCATTACATCAAGTATAAAAAATTGTCCGCAATGCAAAGGCGAAAACAGGGCGCCAAATAGGATTAAAACTGGGAACAACCGGAAAAATTATCAGTAAGCGCCAAAGAAGCTTTGGCCAGTATTACTTTGATCGATCCAAGCTTCCTTGGATCAGAGAAATTTGACAATTGTAAACTTTCGCTTCCAAAGTGTTTTTCAAACACTGTTTTCCACGTTATTTCGGCTGCAAAATGTCGATCAGTATAGCATGCCAAAATTCGAGTTACCGCGTAGTCCTCACAGAACAGTAGAGTGCCATCCATTCATATCACCACGCAGAGGTATTCGCTATGTACCTCTTCCTTTTATACATTTTACCTCCACTATCAACCTAACCAACGTTCAGCCTGGCGTACCGTACCACCCCACCATATTATACCCATAACAAATTGGTTAGAATCCCGGTCCGGTGTAGGCTCCTTTGGAGTCAACCGTAAGTAGTCGGAGCTGTTGAAGTCGGACGACGCAGGTGACTTATATTGACTTGATTAATTTTCTGGGTTCCTTTAGTCCGTCAGGATTACGAATTGCGGGTGATTTCTGTGGTTCTTATTGATTCCGTGTCCAGGAAAGCGTCGCAGGTATGTTCTCAATGGTGTTCCATGCAGGTGACATTATCCTTTAGAACAAAAGAGAAAAAATACGGACCGAGCGAACTGTCAAGGAATTTGGACAGGACTATATTAACGTATAAATATAAAATTTATGGTAAGGTGGTGCTGGTTAAAAGCAATGGAATGACCGAATATGTGAAGCTCTTCGCAGCATTCGTGTGACCCCACCTGGAATATTTGGTCCAGGCCTGTCCACCATGCCCTGTCCCGGACAAAAAGACACTATAAATGGTGTTGCGTGTCGGTACTAGGTAGGTCAAGTGATTACGAGGGCAAACGTACTCGAGCGCCTAAGTAGTGTTGGGATGCAGTCAATGCCCTATCGAAGGATTAGATGAGACTTAATCCTAACCTACCGTATTTTGACTGGGAAGGTTGACCATGATTTGTCCGTGCTATTTACTCCTGCTAGATTATCTGGTCTCCGCGTGCATTGTACGAGGCTGGACAAATCGCGATCCGATCGAGTTAGAGCGGAGACAGTTTTATCACGTCGAGTCATTGAGCGCTGGAACCTGCTTCCAAAAAATGTTGTCAAGGAAGCTACGCTTAAGGGTTTGAGCCTCAACTAGACGCTCTTGGGTGGCAACACGAAACCTCTCCTTTTCCTGACTAATGCCCATCCTCATACTTCAATTCCAGTTGCTGTACTTTTCCTCGCCATTGGTATTATTCTCCTCTTATAACTGATTTCCCCTACTCTCTTACCTTCGCTTTTTTCCGCTGTTACTTATTTCACGTAAGAGACAGCTGGGACGGCTAATGTAAGGAACGTGGACATTGAATTCTTAGACCAGGGTTTTTCCGGGGTTTTTCTTTTAGACCCATCAAGAAGTCAGAGCACCTCTATAAACTTCTGGATTGACAACCCGCTCAAGAAGCAATATTTACGGGATTTCACTTATCGTTCCAGTCCCACTTGAACAAAAACTTGAACGTATACATCATATCCGTAGCTTTGCCTGCAGGCTTGAGGCCCGCTAGTTGCTGAATGGAAGAAACACATGATGTCCGCTGCGACCTAGCTTACGCAAATGTTGTCTTGTGTGGAAACCGGGGGTATAAGGTCTTGTTAACCAGTAAAGGAGTTGTGGGAAGCAGAAGAACATAGTTATAAGTTTACTACGCGCTTAGGATATAGTTTGCGCGGGTAGATTCAGATGGGCTGGAACGATAGGAAAATCTCATGAGTGTTCCTTCTTGAGCAACTCGTTGAGCCAGGAAATGATAAGGTGCTAGGTCTTGATGGATCTAATACGAAACACCCAGAACACATCCTTATCAACCAACTACTGCCCACGTTCCCTGTACTAGCACCTCCAGCTGTGTAGGTTATGTGAAGTAAGAAAGAAGTAGAAAGTAAATGGAAGATAAAGGGAAATGAACGTCATTAAAATGAAGGTTAACACAAAAGAGTAAAAAGAACGACAGAATAAGAACTAAAAGTTTGAAGATGGACATGGTCAGGAGCAGGGTAATGTTTCGTGTTGCCACCAGAGTGTCTAAATGACGCTCAAAACCCTTAACCGTAGGTCCACTGACTACGCTTTCTGGAAGCGTTCCAGCGCTCAAAAACTCTACGCCATAACCGAGTTTCTCCCTGATACGGTCAGAACGCGGCTTATGTAGCTTCTTGGGATGACCGCGAAGACTAGGCTACCTAGCCGGGCTAAATAGCCAGCTCAAGTCCGGTCCAACCTTCCTTGTTAAAATGCGGTAAGTAAGGATAGCTCTCCTCGAAGCCGTCGGTAGTGCATTGAATACATACCCAAGCTAGGTAAACGCTCAGAGTACGCTTGCTGCCGTTGACAATGGTAGAGCTTATCGTTCGAACATCTATGCGAGCCAGTGGCGTTAATACGCCGAGATTAAAACTAATAACGTAACATATTCAGTAACCGGATGCTAAAGAAACATCTATGTGAAGGAGTAAGACGAAGTATCAAAGTTGTGACGAGAATCGGAGTTATATACTACAGCTGTAGCAAGAATAAGTTTGCAAAGCCAGCCCTAAAAAGACCTGGAATGGTGGGAAAAGATTGGGACTTCTACGGTGCGGCAACCAAGTCAACTAAACGGAAGGAGGTGACGACACTGGGATTCGAGGTAATTATGAGGAAGAAACTGCCAGCCGATAGGCGTTCAAACTCGAAAACAGGAGCGCGGATGGCTTGCACACTACGGCTGTAGCAAGCAAACGCTTGTAGAACCAGGGCTGAAAGGGCCCCGTAATGTAAGTAGTGTACGCAGCAGTCTCAAAAGAAGCTAGGTGTGCAACTCTAAGGTAGACCTCCAAGGTGGAACGGTAAGTTCAAATAGACTTCCAGTTAGTGAGATGCTGACAGCCTGATTAAGTACTATGCAGAGGCGGAAAGCTTTATTAGGCTCGGCATGAACTGAAAGGTGTACAGTGTTGAATACAAGAGAGAGAACAGGCAGCAACACTTGCAACAGCTAAAGAGAGAAAACGACAGTAGTGCCGGCTCTGTAATTGACATATAGTAAGAAAATAATACAAACGGCACCGCCAAGTGCTAAGCGTTTCACCCGAGAGATGGGAAGGTGCCCTAAAGTTAGGGTTAACTAGACCACTACTAAAGAGTTGTGATATTGAGCAGAAGAGGTGCCGAAAAACATACAATAGCGTAGGGTTAAGCATAGGAGTGGCTGAGACCCGAAAAAGTTCAGGTGCTCTCAATCTGGTGCTGGTGGAGTAAGAACGACATCTGTCTGATAGACAGGAATGTGAACACTACAGAGTACGGTATAGTCAGGAAGTGGTAGTAGAATAGAGCAATATAAAGAATAGAAAAGGCAAGGATATGCATGAGAGAAGCTGACGTTAATGTGAGCTAAGAAGCTTGAGAGTGGATCCGAGAGCCAAAACTCATTCAGAGACCTTAAATTCCAATTTCGATAAGGAGGACCAAGCATGCAGATACTGAATCAGACGGAAACAAATCTGAGGATTTTGTTGTTACCGCTGAGCATCTTGGTCAATAACGGCCGATGCACAACAGAAGGAGGCAATGGTTGGAGACCTATGGGTATTTGGAGCTACAGAGACCGCACTGGTCCAAAACTTTTAAGAATGAGAACCACAGTAACAAAAGGTAGCTAGGTAGGACTTGGATTTTGCGCGGTCGCTGGGGTACCAAAACCAATATTAAAGGGTTACGGTATGGACCAAAAGAGCGGCCAAATGAGTGAGAGGACTTCAACGTAAGCAGAAAACTTGATAGTGGAGCCGAGTGGCAAAACTCAGAGACTGGAAAGTTCAAGTTCGGTGGCGTACCAAGCTTATGGATAATGAACGAGACAAGTGTCATGAGGCCGTTGTTTTTACAAATGTGCACCTTGGTCCACGGCAACCAATGCGCAAATGAAGAAAGGCACTGTTTGAAGACCTATGGACATTTGGAGCCTCAGCGACTGGACTGGTTCAAAAGGTTTAAGCATGTGAAGCACGGTAGCGAAGGGAATCTAGCGAAGACTGGGATAATGCGTTGTTGCTGTGGGTACCTAAACCACTATCAAAGACTTGCTATTTAGACCGAAATAATGCCGAATGAGAGGGAGGAGACGTCAATGTGAGCTGAAAGCTTGGTAGTGTTGCCCAGAGGCAAAACTCACCCTTCGGTTTCGTTGGTTTTTCAGGTTCTGCTTGGGAGCAACCACATCAAGACGAAACATACTGGGCTTGTATACCACTTGGGTCGCCATATCTATGTATGCTTCTAGAAAGCAGACATCCCAGTTAAGAGATGGTAGAAGAGTGCAGACGCTTTCCCAATCGACGCGTTGTAGAAGAAGGAAGAAATAGCTGGGGGAGGGTTTGTAATGCTTAGTATTGGGTAGTCTGAATGCTAGCTTCACTGCTTTATGATAACTACCAAGAAGGCTGTCAAGCACAAAGACTTGTGCTTGGTTGATGTCTCTCGTGAATATTAAGTCAAGGGCAATAGATTTCCTGGTAGGTACGTTAACAGGTTGAGACCAGTCGTATGCGAAGATAAGGTTGACAAACGCTCTATACTTGAGAGGTGAAGACTGGGTGGACTACTCAATGCGCGTCATGCTAATGTCACCGCTGATTATCTTACGGCGTGCAGGCAACAGCGAGACCTCGGTAAAGAACTGGACCAAATAGTTAATTTCAGCTGTTGCGATATGTGGTCCGAGGTAGACGCAACCATTGCGCAGGTCGAGGTGCTCGCCATCCGCCTGAAACCATATAGAGTCTTCCGGATTACCCAAAGTTATGACAGGGACGGAGGATGCATGAAAGTCGTCGCTGATGTAGATGAGGCATCCCCCGACCCGTCGCTTATCGCGTCCACTACAGAATGAAGAGTAGCCAAGTGTTTGAATCATTGAGTCAAACGAACTGGCAGAGTGACAGGTCGCTGTGATTAGGACCCGATGTGCTTTGGACCTAGTAACAAGCGGACCCAGAAGGTGATTCCTTTGATCCATAGACCTGGTGTTTATGAGATTCATATTATGGATCCCCAGCTTACTAGAAGCTTCAACGGGAGATGCGGTATGGAGGGTTGGAGCATCTCTTGGTGGATAGTTATTGGTTGGATTACTGGAATTGTATGAACAGTCTAGCAGCAGCACAGACGATCCAGTAGATGCTGAGGGGCTTGTTTGCATGCACGCGTGGAGATGCACGCCGGATAGGTCGGTGGATGGTACTGGGAGAGGTTGGGAGTAGAATGCAGTAGCGAATCCGAGGGGGGGAATGTAGAGGTAACTGATGGTATGAGCTGAGGGATCTAGCCGAAATTCGGTCGTGAGGTTGGTGTTTAGTGGAGCCGTTGGAGTGCCTGAGATAGGTTGGTTGGAATCACTTTTGCTACGTCTAGGAATCGGGTCCGGGGGTATAGAGCCCCGCATGACCCTCGCGAGCTAGGAGTGAAGGCTCGCAATTTGCGGCGTTCCATAAAAATGGACCGCGGAAGGTGTCGTCATGATTCGTGGCACTATGGTGTGTTGTTGACGGAGAGTTGACTAGCGTGGTGGAATGAGTGGATGGGGAGCGGAGCATGTTCGGAATTCATCAGTGCGTTGCGCCCATGTGCGTTTCGCCCTGGTGGTGGTGCTGTTCTATAAACAGTGTATCGGATTCTTCGCGGGGGCTGAAGGCGCATGGCGGGGCTTAGGGTTCTGAGTAGGTAATTCTTAAGTTGGGGATGCTCAACACTGGTTGTCGCTGTAGGAGACCGCTTCGTACCGTGGAGGTAAAAACCTAGTTTTGCACTCACGATTTGTGTTGGCTATATTTGTATGGTTTGTCTAGGCGACATAACTAATTGGCTTTGCCCTTGCGGCATTGCAGTTTGGCCGATAGTAGAGTGAAGTACAGAAGGGGTCTGGTTAGGCATTGCGGGGATTGTGGTTCTGAGCAGGTGATACTTATGTTGCGGCCGCTCAATCCTGGCTGTCGCAGTAATACACTTCGTTTCGTGACGAGGGTCTGGAGGCCAAATTATGTTCGGACGATTTGTATTGCCTGTATTCTCGTGCTTAATTCTGCCGACGTATCGCCTTGGGTTATGCCAGCGCGACGCTGCAGTTCGTCTGGCCGCGTAGGGGTTTGAGTCTAAGCCAATTACTCGTTGTTGAGCTAGGGGTAACAAGGAGCTAATGCTTACTAGGTACCTGATCAAGCTTGGCTGTTGCGTTAATAGACTTCGATCTAAAGCGGGTAGTCTAGGGGCGTGGTTTGTCTGACAAACAAGGGGTGTTATCTTGGCCGTTTTGGTTCGTTTGGGCATCGATTCGTTGCTATACCATTGTGGTTTTGGAGGGTGCCGAGGAGACACAGTTATCACAGAACCTGGATTTGGACACCTGGGCTTAGGTACGGTGTCAGTGTCGGAATGAGCTAGATCGCTTACCATACTGGAAACGAAGTATCTGATGATAAGCAGCCCAAGCTATCGAGTTCAGTGTACGTGCCATGGATGCCAGACACGCTGCTTGGCTTTTGCCTACATTCTGTTCTGTCCGCGGTTGCATTCGAAGTGGCCGTACCTTTGCCTGACCTTCATCTGCGGGTACAACCAATGCGATAAGACCTAAGTGTCGTTGTGAGGAGTCCATGTCAAGCTTGTAAGCCGTTGCTGAGCTTGCTGTGGGAGTTGTGTTCAGGTGCATGCCAGTTATGTGCAGGCCCGATATTAGGGCCGTATTGGTAGTATTATCGGTAATTGCATTGGCAAAGGTCGTGACGGCCGTTACTGAGAACCATTCAGTAACGTTTCGTCTGAGCGGCTGTTTGAGAGAGCTTAAGAGCATAGCTAAGTTGTAGTTAAACATAACGGCTAGAATGATGAGATGCATTTCCATAGTTATGGCGGTGCGCAGACGCTGCTTATTTGGGGTTTGCCCAGAAAGTACACGCTTTAAATTACGGGAGGGCATTAGGGCACCCGTGGAAGCTTTGGAAACGCAGGTAAACCGTGCTTTCACATTTACTACAATATACGTAAACATTCAATTGGGTGCCGCTGATTTCGCTAGCTGGTAGTATGACTTGGTTGAAAGGGAAGTAGGGGAGCATCCGGACGAGAATCACAGCTAAATAATTGCTTTTGCTCTCTAACTAGCTAAAGCGGGTACGTCCGAAATATTTATACCTGAGCATAGTGTGCCGAAACAGCGGCTCATTGGTGCGGGTGACGTCTGCCTAACCTGACAAACCGCTGCGAACCGAAACTCAGTCATCTATGGTCGCAAGTAACGCGGAACCAGTGTGCATATCAATTGTATGCGTGGGTAAACTGACTATCAAAAAAGAGCAAAGACAACAAGTCTGTCAGAAATCGTTCCTTGTCGAGTGTACCTTGGCGGGTTTGGACTACTGTGTCTTCTTAGTCATATAAGCACAGAAGGTGCAAAACACTGGAGTTAACAGTTCCCGTAAGGCTCCCTTTGCAGATGTGGTTTTCCTCGAAATATTCAAGGATATATAATTTTTTATTTTTTAGTTATTTATGACTGTTTTCTGCCGTCTAGCTTCTTCAGCCGACTCTGAGGTCAGCTAATTAAATCAGTCTGTTACAGCAGCTATTGTACTTTAGGGTGCGGAAAGGTCTACCGATGTCAGACATCTATGAAGCCATCTATGGAGGAGGAAAATACCCACCTAGGTTCCGAGTGCTTTAGGAACAAGCAACATGATAAACACGACCGCTTTATATGTAAAAAATTCAAACTTGCATGATACGTTGCAGTTTTCTGTACTATTCAAAATCCACCTCGCTTACAAGTTCCGTTATTTTGATCGGCTCTACCCGATGAAACCACCAGAGAATCCTTTAGGTGTTTTGACGTTCAGAAATACTTCGAACGCAGAGCCTGAAAACATAAGTGTATTAAGTTATTTACTTGACCTCGTCGATCGATTGTACAAAGGGCACAGGCAACAGCCAGATCACACCACATTCTAAAAAGTATAAAACCTTTACTCATTGTAATTCCGTACTATTTCCTTCCTCTTGTTTTCTTTCCATGGTTGCCGCTACCCGGCCGAGCTTTTGTAGTGATGGAATAAGCTTCCAAGCTAAATAAGCAACACATACAAGGCGAATGGCTACAGACCAACTGCCAAGCAAAGAAAAGGTGCTGCACGCAAAAAAGGTAGTTTACGTGTTGCCGGCCTATAGCATAAAACAGTACTCATAAAAAGGAAGGTTCGTGATGACGGCCTGTTGCTTACAACGGCGGCCAGAAAAGTCAAACAGCACGCTAACAGCTCACCTGCCTTTATACCACATCCCCACATGGCCAGATGAGAAGCGGAAGTGCGGATGAAGCGTTTAGAGGAACTACCCCGCATTGTAGCTGGTTCGCAAGAGACAGCTCCATGGATGGTCTTAGTACATTACTTGAACTGCTGGACATTCCTGACGGATTACTACGTTCTACTTCTAAATTTCTATTACCTAAAGAAGTGTACATTGCAAACTTCTTTGAAAGGCACATTGTGAACTTTCAAAAGGTTTCCCCATCCTTCGAGTATGTTCTTCATAATGATCAGACAAAGCACTTAGTATAGGTCTTACTCCGTTGAGCAATATGCAATTTATTTCCAGACTCAACTACTGATAGAATCGGCGTAATGGCAGCCTGGCAATTAAATTTTGGGAGTACGACGCTGCATTACGACCGAGTTTACTTTACTGATGAGCGACAATCCCAGTTCTCAGCGAGGACATGACCATGCCTTCATAGTCGGGTCTCACATTATCTAAAAACGAATTTAATCATTGCTTGCTCGTGTTTGACTCCCAGTCAACGCGGAATGTTGCTCACGTCTGCTTGAAACACCAGGCGATTAATGCTGATTTTTACCATTTGTTTTCGGCACGAAAGCTACTGGTCCCACTTTGCAGTGTTTACGGAATATTAGGCGCCGACGATGGCTAGGCCATGTTATTCTTATGCTTGTTGCCTTGCTGCCCTGTTGTGCAGTATAAGCCGTGGCTGCTTTAACTTAGTTGAAGAGCGTCAGGTGGGGTATAGACACCAAGTCAGTGGCGCACATGCACGAAATTACTTGCATATAGCGGTTAACGGTCATGCTTTCCGTCTGCTGTACGTGCTTGCTTCTAGCTGCTATACATTCCACTTGCAACGAAGTCAGCTACCTTGACTCTTATTTATTGTTGATCACGCGATGTAATTCGTGGCAACTGAAACTGCCGCCCTTCGGTACTAGGATCACAATGGATTAATTGTACCGTATTAGGAGTGCCATCCCTGAGTTTCGCGGTTTGTTCGTAGTTCCGTGTAACAGTGAAAGAAAGTGGTGCTCCATTGGTCTGACAAATGCCCCTATATCGGCGTAGCAATGGTCTGCGTTCTGGCAGCTACCGTTAAACCTTGTTGCTACCGTTACTTTGTTCGGTGCTACTGTGCACTTTTGGGGATGCCACAAGTAAGCAGAGTGTGGTCGACGTATCCTAAATAAAGAAATCCATCAGTTGGAAACGGTTCCACATCTTGCATCCCGTTTACCGTGAGCGCAGTCTCCGGTATCCAAATCACTTAGTTCACCTACGACTCCACACAGTCCAGAGACAGGTAGCTTTTAGACCAACGGTATCCATTCGCCGCCTTAACGTGTATTGCCTCGGGACCACCCAGCCACCAAACAATCCACCACACACCTGGTCGCCCAGTTAATTTCCCGTAAAGGCATAGCACCCAGTAATGCGGGTCTCAGGCATTCACTGTTGTGCTCATCGTGGCTCGACTAAATAGTATCTGGCCGCAATTATCAATTGTGCAAATGTCCGCATAGCTATTAGTAATTGCACAGCAAATGTTCACATGGCTTTTAGACCACCAGTAGACATGTTCTGCCTCCGCCAACCATGAGCATTTAGTTTGTGTCATCGTTACATAATGTGAGTGCTTAGTCTTGATACATGGCGCTTCAGCTGGATACTACCCCTGTCTCGTCGCGGTCCATAGTTTCCTTGCGCTAAGTTGCTTTAAGATAGTATAAGCCGTTGCTCACTTGCTACCTCTTAGCGTAAATATTGCGTATCCTTCACTGCTGTGTCTTCCGACATCTAGTTGATATGCTCCTCTCTGATCAATGGCTTGGCCATGCCACATTTAATCCACTTACCTTACCTATTGATTATGTCGACGTATTCTCATTCGGTAAGTGAGCACACTCTGGTGATATAGCTTTCAGTCAGGCAATAGCGTCACTTCTCTCCTTCCATGCTTTTCAGTGCGATCACAAATAAAGAGCCGTAGATGGAGTTGTCTTTGTAATTTTGGATAAGCAAGCAGTTTCGCATCATTCGTCCGTATTAACAAGGCAACCCACTCTCGAGGAACGTGCTGCTTCTGCCTTTTATGGAGCAAAATTGTTTAGCAGGTTACAAGCGTTGTGGGTTACAAGCAATTTACACGCTCTCCCGCGTGAACGAGAATAGCTGCGATTGATTGGATGGTCCTTACTCCTTAATGCATCATGCTAATATACTTCGTTTGACAAATTCCGTCAACCACTAGTTATTATCTAAACCGTTACCATGTGTGTGCTACCTATGTACTTGGCTTAGTAGACGACCGCTAGTATCTCCAGTACACAAGTGCAGTGGTTCTGCCTTACCTCATGCACGCACATATACGTAGTCTTTGGTTACTGACTTGAACTACCTTTTCCGCCTGTCCGCAAACCATTAACTAACAGAAATCCGATATAGCAGAAATTCACACCAAGTCATTGATGGCGCCACCTTCTAAACCCGGTAAGTGAGATTGCTTGAGCACAATGTCGTCAATGCTGGCCTTGGTCTACTGTATGATGCACTCGCCCAAATGCACCCTAGTCACAGCTTGCGAGCTGGCATGACAATGAACGGCAAAAACGTGTCTTTCACCACTCGACCAGCTTGTTCCTTTAAAGCTAATCTATTTTACGACATTTATGTCGTGAACGATCCACCCGAATAAATGGATGTGCATAAAATCCTTACGATGTGAATCAATCAGACAACTCTGCGTTACATATATGCTTAGTGCTTTCATGTATATCTGTTGTGCAGACCAAGATAATCCACTATTCACTGCTTGTAACTTGTAGGTCAAAAGCGCTTAAATTGCTCCCCGTGCTGGCGTGAATGTTTGGAAACGCTAGACGTCCGTGATGCGCTTGTAGCCATTGTTCTTTAGCCTTACAATTTTCAGTGCTTGTGCAGCAAACTTGATGTAAGCACCTGCATGCCATTGCTGAAATAACGAACAGCTTCGTGACCGGCGTTTAACAGGCATCAGTTACGCTAATAAAACCTCCATACATACTGGTTGGGGAACCACTTTATTTCACGTTGGTAAATCCGCTCCTAGCAGTAGTGCTTCTGCTATTGGATCTATATAGTTTTAAACAGTATTGGTTCGGCATGCTCGCGGTGTCTATAATACAGACTTTGCCAAGCGCGATCACTATGATGCCGCTGTGGCACGTACCTACGCTTAATAATCGGCGCTCATGAAGGCGTGTGAAGTCAATAGCTAAGGCTTTCCTAGTAAAGATAATGATAACACTGCTGTGGAAGATAAAAAAAGCTAAGTAGACATAGTGCTTATAGGCGTGTGGAGCAACCGGTAGAGGTTTTGTCAGTGGTGATGACAATGCCATCGCTGTTGGTTTATAATAGGTGCAGTAACCGCCATTGGTGAAGGCTTATCAGGCCACTAACTTTAGCGCTGCTACTGGGTACGGTTATACTAATGCTGCGTGACCAGTATGGAAGTAATAAGTGCAGTGCGTGAAGGCGGGTAGAGCCATTGTTTGAGGCATCTCTAGTGATAATATTGATGCAAGTGCCATGGGACTGGATACGCTAACTAACCACTGCTCTGGTTAGTACCAGGTGTCAAGAACAGAGCTGTGTGCTGAGGACAATAATAATGCTTCTCTGTGGGATATACGTCGAGGTACTAAGCATTGGTCGTTTGCGCTAGTGCAGCAAAGTGTGCACAGGTCCTTAGGCCATAGTGAGGCCAGTGTCATAAGACATGTAATACTTTAATAGACACCTGTCCCAAAGGCAAGCGAGATGACGAAGTGAGTATTGTTGAGTGCCGACAATACTGGCACATATGTGACAGTTATACGGGTCTAATAAACAACCGTCATGTTGACATTATAACCAGAATTATACAGGGAGGCATTCATATGTACTACACATGTATAACTTTTGCCCTTAGTAATAAAATTACTTGATTATTTATTTGTCATCCCAGTAGAACAAAAGTTTGCATAACATTTTATATACTGCGGTTATAAATTCCACTAGTATTAATGATACTAATCGTAATAAATAAATAACTAAGATTTTATTCTCGTATACACCGAGGCACGCCAACTCAGGTATTATCAACCTAATTTTTTGTTAATGAATTGCGTAAACTATCTACCTTATTCCTCATACTTGGAGATAAATAATTACAAATGCCGTTTACTCTCCGTGAAAGCTAACGTGTATGTGTTTGGTTATTTATTAAATAAGCTGCGAGAAGGTCAAATAAAATTTAGTGTAAGTAAATTTAGTTTGGTACATAGACCTAGAAAAACCGAAAGGTGCATTTGGCAATATTTTGTGTGTGGGTGCTAATAAATCGGCCTATACCGTGCATAATACCGATTACCAGTGTTAATAATAAGTAATAGAAATGCCTTGTTACCCAATGAATATGTGCATGGAAATGCGGACGGCTGTGCCATACTATTTATCATTATATGTTAAATTTGCAAAATGACCTTGACATATAAATATGTAACATGATGTGTAAATATATATATGGTTAGCGACGTCCGGTTACGTTTTGTTCTTCCTGTGCCATCCACGGCGACAGCCACAGGACACCTGTGTCTACTGAGCAAAGATGAGCATCTTGCGTTTTACCACACACCGCTCCGTCCACAAACCCATAGTTGATGTAAGCCGGAAGCACTAATGCCGCGCGGCAAGCGGATGTGACCTGCGGTCCATTAACGGAGCGGGCACGCATTTCTATGATAGCAAGCACAAACACGCACTACCTGGGGAATCAGGCGCAGACAAAGAGGTTGTAAGGCGGAAGGCAGCTTTTATTCATTAATTCAACGTTCGCCTTTTGCGTAGGGCCGCAGAGCTATTGCTCAAGCTTTCTCCAATTTAGCTTACTTTAGCTCTTATCTCATAACAAATAAGAACACTTTATTACCCAGCGCGACGTAGCGCCTATGCTTAATACATGCAGATGCCCCCATAGCTTTATCCGCAGCTGCTACAGCCATCCAATCTGCTACGTACGTGATATTTAGTTCCTTTCCCTGTCGTTCCTGCCATAACGTTGAATGTTTATTATTTCTTGCCTACAAAGCCACTCTCTAGCCCATATTTTTCAGATGCTATGTTAGCTCTTACTAGCGGCAGCGTACTCGACTACTCCACTTGCTTGAGTCCAGCTCCTTGCTTGGCGCTACCTAGCTCCCTAAATCTTTGCACCAATCTGTTAGTACCAAAAATGACATTTTGCACCGCCTATCCTTGCTAGGTCTTTGACTTTCTCTGACGTGGCAGGCATCTACTAATGACAAAATGTCATACTGAGATGGATACACTTGGCCAGTGCTACTCTGTTTCTGAACGCTAGTAACTCTGTTAAGCAGCAGCGAGTCGCTATTGGCTACTTGAGTCACAGTGCATATACGGAGATAGATGGGAGCCACTCCTTATCTCTAACCTTTATTCTCTTGTTCTGTTGGCAGCAAAGCTCAGCTGGTTCAGTGACCAATTTACTGACATTGTAGGTATCCATTAGTAAATAAAGTATCAAACTATGAGCTAAGACTAGCCACTGATGCCGTCCACTACTGCCATTATCTGTAGTTTGTCTCACCGTCCCCTCTATTTGGCGGCAGCTAATCGTCACAGGCTAGCTGCGTCTCAACGCCTATCCGGAGCTCTTTAGTTGCTATTCCTTACTTTCAGTTCCTATTCCCTTGGACTGTTTGCAACACAACTTAGTTAGTTTCTTGCAGTACTCAGTGAAACTGTAGGTATCCACAAGTAACTAAATTTTTAAACCGAATGCCGCTGCTGGCAACCAGTACTCTTACTCCTGGCGCCATTAACTGCCATTCGTCTTTCCTACGTCAACGTTTAGCTGCTGCGGAGCATTGCGGGTTCCCTGCATCTCTGCGCAAATCCGAAGCTTGTTAGGAGCCAGTTCTTATCCATCCAACGCATATGCTCTTGGATTGCTTACGTCGCATACCTTTGCTGGTGTTTGTGCCCTTTTCTGTGAAATTGCAGGGGTCCACTACTAACTAGAAGACTTAATCCAAACGACATTGCTGTCCGCTTATAACCTTTCTCCAAGCGCTGTTGTCTCTATTTATTCTTATTTACATCATGACTTTTTGCCAGCAGCTAGTCAGCGTAAGCGCCCCGCATCGTTGCGCATATCCGGAGCTTGCTGGGAGCTACTCGTCATCTATAACCGGTATTCTGTTAGACGGTTTGTAATACAATGCAGGAGGTTTGCTGATACTATAGCTAACCACTATTGACCAAACGTATAAATCGAATGATTACACCTGCCAACTGATATTTGAGTTCACGGCGCCATTATCGCTGTTTTGAAGCAGTGAGGAGCCAATGGGTCCGTACAGCTCTGCGCATATCCGGAGTTCGTTAGGAACCACTTCTTAACTCCAAGCTTTACTCTCTTGGACTGTTGGCATTTAAGCCTAGCTGTTTTATTGACCTGTGTTGGGACACTGTAGGTATCCACTGGTAAATGAAGGTTAAAACCAAATTCCACTGCTAGCTGCCGATACTGTCTACCTGAGCGAAATTATTCACTGTGCGTGTAAACTTGTTGAGCCCTTTTTAACGGCAGCTAGTCACCGTGAGAGTCACTCAAAGCTGAGCATGCCCAAAGCTTGCTGCGGGCCACTCCTTGCCTCCAACTTTTATTCTCTTGAACTGTTTGCACTACAACTCAGCTGGCTTGGTTAATTATTCTGTGGTACAGTAGGTATTCACTAGTAACTCAAGGATTTAACCCGAATGCCATTGCCTGCCACTGATCTTTCTTTCATAGCGCCCGTAACCGCAATTCATCTTAGGCTCATTACAACCTTTTGGCAACAGGCTGTCGTCGTTGGATCCATGCATCTCTGCGCATATCCGGCACTTGCTTGGAGCCACTCTTTAGCTCAAACCTGCATTCTGTTAGACTGTTCATCTCACAAGGCAAGTGGGTTGTCGACTTAAGCTCTGACGCTCTAGGTACCCACTTGAGACCAAAAGTATTAATCGTGCGGCTACACCTGCTTACTGCTGTTCCATTTCCTAGCGCAAATATCTCTGTTTAGAAGCAGCGCGTCACCATTGCCTCCATGCAGTTCTGCGCATATCCGGAGCTTGCTAGGAGCCACACCTTATCTCCATCTTTCCTCCCTTGGACTACCTGCATAACAACACAGCTAGTTTAGTCAATTATTCTGTGAAACGGTAGGTACACACTAGTAACTAATTGCTTAAACCGACTGCCGGTGCTGGCAACTGGTACTAATAACGCTAGCGTCATTATCTGCGGTTTGTCTTCTCAAGTAACCTTTAAGCTACTGCGGGGCATTGTAGCTTCCGTGCATCGCTGCGCTTCTCCGGAGCTTAATACAAAACACTCCTTATCTCCCACATTTATGCTCTTTGTTTGTTTGCATCAAAACTCAGCTGGTTTGGTGAGTTATACTGCGACACCTTAGGTATACAATAGGGACTTCCGACTATAAGTAAATGCCGGGGCTGGCCATTGATCTTGCTCTCCTAGTGCCGTTATCTGCCGTTCGCCTTATTCGTGTAACTACTTTTGCTAGCAGCTAGTCATCGTAGGCTCCCCTCAGCTCTGTGCTTATCCGGAGCTTGCAAGAAGCCAATCAATATCTCTAAGCTTTATTTCCTCGAAACGTTTGCAACACAAGTTAGCTGGTTTGGCTGATTAATTTTTGACACGGTTGCTATCCATTAGTAACAAAATGCCAAAGTTTAGAGCCATTGTTGGCCAATAAAGCTGTCCACTAGCGCCATTTGTTTTAATTGGACTCGCCTTCGTCAACTCTTTTTAGCAACATTAGTGTTCAAACGTTTTAATAGAATAGCTACCTCTGTCTACGGACAGGTTCTCTTTTCTATTGCCTTTCTTATATTCGACACCTCCGATTGGCAGCTGCGATTCGTAGTGGGCTTCCTGCATCGCGGCGCCTACAATATTTACGAATGTCCGCTCAAAAACCCAGCCACATGGCGGATGTGATTCTTCACTTAATAAAGACAGCTGAACAATTCACACTGACGCAGGCAGCAGACTTATTCATAAAACCTTTGTAACTGATTTTGCTATAGAGAATGCTTTGATGGCGCATTGAAGATTCCAAGTTTTTAATGAATACCGATTGCACCGAAATCTTGCGTTGGCTCTTGTGCTCCTGGACTATTACATAGTGAAACCACCCCGAATTTGTATATTGACACAACCGTTTTACTTGCGTTTTACGAGCCCCAGGGCCATCATGTTTCTTGGTCGGACTATTATCGGACCAAATGTTCACCCGTATAAACTACAAAATTTTGGTTTTAACTTTCATTAAAACGATATGTTTTAATCTTCCGATGCAGCAAAGCTTTATGCGTATTCGGTCGCGCCTTCTCCTAGACTTTTTGTCTCACACTATAGATGGTTTGGTGACTTATCCTGTGAGACCTTATGTATCTACTAGTACCCAGAGGCTTACTCCTAATGCCACTGCTGGCCACCGGTACTCCCTCTTCTGCTACCATTATCGGTCGTTTGTCTAACTTACGTCTCCTCCGTTTAGCTGCTGTGAGTCATTGTGCGTGCCTTTCCCTGCTGCGCACTTCAGGAGCTTACTAAAAGCCACTTCCTATCTCCTCAATCTTTCGTTATTTGGAATGTTTGTATCGCTTACCTTTGTTAGTTCGTTGATTTATTCTGTGAAACGGTAGGTATCCACAAGTGACCAAACGTCTTTTTTGAACAATGGCATTTCACCAGTGACGTTCTCTTCTAGCGCCATTGCCTGTAGTTCAACACTTTTATCACCTACGTTTGGAAGCAACGCATGGTCTTATTCTCCGTGCATCTATGCGCCTATCCGGAGACGGCAATAACCCATTCCTTATCTCCCAACCCGTTAGTCTCTTGTATGTTCGTACGACTTAAATTCGCTTGTTTGTTAACGTTCTCTGTGACACTATGTATCCACTTGTGACAAGATATTAAGTAAGTGGCTACGGTTGGCCTTTATGAGCTGTTAAGCAAGGCTATTACCGTTAGTTGTCTTATCTTCAACACCCCCAGCCAACGCGGTTTGAGGTACGCTCCCCGCTGCCCTGCGCATTCTCGAGGCTTGATAGGAGCCACTATTTACTTCGCCAACTGTGTTCTCCTGGACTGTGTAAAACCCATACATTTGCTGGTTTGTTGACCTATTCTGTGACACTGAAGGTATGCGTTATCTACCAGAATGCTTAACGTAAATAGCATGTTTGGTTACTGAAACCCGTCCATTAGCTCTATCACTCCATCGTCCTACCTTCGACACCTAGTCTCTTGTTCCTATCCACTTAATCCCAGCCGGCTTCTATTACGCTTAGCTTCCCATCCACATATTCCCATTTACATATTTGTTATTCTTTGACCTACGCTTATCCCCAACCCCTGGAGTATAGATGAATCTCGCCATATCGTTCCTGTATCTGCTGGTTTCCGACTGCAACCAATCGTGGTTACATGGCCGCCCTCTTGTCTCCGGTTGAATCCTAAAGCCGTAAGTGAATATCTCGTGGAGCTTTTACCGGAACAATACTCTTCGTCCTCATGTTCATGCCTGTACTTTACCCATTGAGCCATGTCATTTGTTGTATGATAAATACATCTTCAGCATAACACCTGTTACACATTGTACAACAGTTTTACTCAATTAACTGTCCTAAGGTAGGATTTTCACAAGGTTTGATTCCGTGAATGGTTTTGTTATCTTTTCTCGGTTTGTTCCTTGGTTTTCACTTTTCTCAGAGGTCATGAACTTTGCAGAAATCCGGGATTAAACTGAGGGGCCGCCTTTGTTTGTGACGGGACGAAATAATCAACAAGGACTTACCTGGATCATGGTTTTATAACATAATCAAAAATCTGCACCCAACAACTTAAACACCGATGTCCAATTAAGCTACCTGAGCGCGTATGCTTTACACTAAAGCAACTATACATAATCAGAGTAAGTGAGTCTCAGTACAGTGAAAATTCTACTTACGTGCACAATCATTCCTTTTACTCAACTGGCCACAACATCCAGGTTGGGCTCTGACTGTGCAATTTACTTAGCCAACAGAGAAGTCATGCGAATGCGAATAACTGAATTAGCCAATGGTTGCTAATATGCTTTGCCAGTGTTACACGACCTTTCAACGCAATCGACCGCAATGTTCCAGGACATGGTCGATTTTTGCCTGACAAGCCTCCTTCCCATAAAGAAGCAGAAAACGGCCTATCAACACCGTGACGTGACGGATGTGACTCGCTATGGAAAAGTCACTGCCCACAGTTACACTCGGAAATATAGACTAATCACTGTTCACTATTTTACTAACGCGTACAACAAAGCTACCCTCAGTTTTCACATACTGTCACATCTTCACCCACTGTGGTTTTTCTGTTTACTCTACGCACTACTGAAACCTTATTTTCGTCATTAAAATGATGACAATGCCCCTCTTGAGCGCTTCATCTGTAGCCGCAGATTGCGCAACATCTAGCTACAGCAAATTACGTGCGTTTTAAGAAATCTGGTCCTCAAAGTGCTTGCTTATAACTTTGGCCTATGCCTGCTTTGGTGTGCTGCGATAAATTCGGGAATAACTTATTTATTTAATTATTTATTTGTATGCGAATAATAAACGCTTTTTAAGACAACGACAGTCATAAAGATCCTGCCCCCGCCTCCTCCAGCGACGACGAGCTCCTAAAGCCAGCGCAGGCGACATAGTGGGTAACAGACAGAAAGAAACCCTGTCAACGTGCACAGCAAGCGCAGCCCCATCAGGGAAGTCAAACAAAATACAATTCTTTGAAATGTCTGTATCAATTAAATAAATCAAATACAAGATGTAAATAGCCAAACAAAATCCACGTAGTGCCAGCTAGATGGTTCGGGTTACTTCCGGTTTGGCGAGTAGTTCGGCAGTAGTGTTTCAGGAGGTGGTGCGTATTTGCATGGCAATCGTTCTCCTTATAAAAGGCCACAAAGTCCGTTTAACCACACTGCAACGAGGCGGACCTGACTCGCTACTAACTAAGAGCACCGCCTATTCCGCTTCCAGAGGATCCCGACCTTCTGAAATTATTCAATTCGAAGGGTTCTTCTGATTCCTTCGTTCGATGATGAAGACAGCAAACAAAATTACCAATTTAGTCACACTTCAAACGTTTATTCACTATGCCTACGAATACTACACTTACATATCTACGGACGCACAGTCTAGTATGTCGCTATTTACTTTGCTATATTTACCCAAGTGCAGACCATAACTGCCTATATTATTATGCTCACGGCTACGCTGGCCTGCCCTGCACTGCCAGGAGCAAAGCATATATTCATATATTTGTAACGTTTGTTATACCTTTAATCAATATATGTACGCTAAATTCAGGCTTGCAGATAAGGAGGTTAATGCACAAATGCAAGAAACACGATTAAATTAAAGAATAATACCACTTTCTTTAAGCGACTTGTGAAGTTAATAGAAGATAACCCAGTAAATAATGCACTGATGTAATAAGGGGTGTTAACAAAATCTAGCCTTGTGAGTCAGGCTAACGCGCCAAAGGCTCCGGGCGGAGACCTACAAGCAAACCTGCGATACACAACTACAAGGAAGCCTGCGCTTTCCCACCAACGCAATCTTATGCCCGCGCGCAAAGCACAACGTCGGTTGCAATAAACTTTCAAACCCTAATAAAGTGGAAATAAAGTGAGCGTCCCCAGCGACGCCCCGCACTGTCCGAGATGGTACCCAAACTCTCAAGCAGCAACCCAGCGGCGCTCAGCTAGACTAGACTGGTACAGCAAGGTACGTTTCATGAATTGGGTGTTGGCTATACGTTCTACTTGGTGTGCAACATCACCTTAGCACCACGTGAACCTTAGGTCGGATGGCACTATCCGATCGCCTAAATGGCCCTCTGTTTGGCGAGTCCACTGGCAACAGCGCGCGACTGATGCCTCCTCGTCTACGACTAGGAAGAGATGAGCTTGTCAAAAATATAAGCACGTGCTGACCGATCATGTGTTATTCTGATGACAAAAGGACCTAAATATACACACAGCTATCCTCCGTGATATGGTCTGTGTCGGGTATGGATGGACAATTTCTGCTGGGTAATTTCAACGCGCGTTGGGCGTGATGCATCGGTGCGGACAGATCTTATCTGTCCGCAAGGCATTAGTTCAGGTATTGGGTATGGTGACTGGCTGCTCTCACTGTGTGCCACTAACGGCCTGACGATCAACAACAGCCAAGTTGCACTACGTGCAATGATCTAACGACCTGGACGCACCCACGGAGTGGTCAAACTCACCGGCACGACTTTTCCATCGTATGTTTGTATGCCATGCATGAAGTGCGAAAGACACTTTACTGCGTGAAGCGGAATGTAGCACTGATCACGACTGTACGACTTAATCTCAATGCACCGGCTAATACAGTCACGTCTGCTTAATCTCCAGCTCTCAGCCTACTTTGAAGTTAATAAAACTGTTAACATACTGAAGGCACTGCCTTTATTGCATCGAGAGTCATGCTAATATTAGCGCCCTTTGTAATAAAACCATTTATCCGCACAATCTTTTCTTTGATGAGCTTCCAGATTTTATTCATTCTTCAAGCAAAGAGCCGGCTCTCAGTGTACTATCCTAGACACCTTGGCTTTGCTTGCTTTTAGACTGCCCAACCGCTAACGCTTTAGGCTTTGCGTAACCAACACAGAAGTTCTTTTAGGTAGCAAGCCTGCTGAACTCGCTTTCTTTATATTAATATAGCCTCTTCTAATCCTAAACTGTCCGATTGCGCTGACCAAAGTTCTTTGACTTCCCACCTTAATATTGCGACTCAATCTTCTTGCGCCGACTAATCCAGCATTGTTTGATTGGTCTCATGCTCGTCGTCTTCTCGCAGACTACAGTAACATTACTGGCCATTCTTCTGAAGATTACACGCTTTTTACCCTTTAACACGACAACCTTGTTCGCTTCTCCACTCCTTAGCAATAAACCTTTCTCCATCCTTGCCTTGCTCTCCGTTTTCAAGTCTTCTTCAAGCAGACAGCCAACTCCTAGTGCATTGCCCGAAACGATGCTTGTCTGACCAGTCCGCTTCTATTTGACTTCTTTCAGACTACCCTTATGTTAACGATCTAGGCTCTTCAGACTCAAAGCTAGATCTGCCTCATCTTGACAGCCTGCTGGACTTGTTAACTATATGCTAATATGGTCATGACTATCAAGTGCCTAATCTGTTCTACTGACTTACTCCATTTATCCTTGCAAAGTAACTACTAATCGGTATAAATACCCCGACTAATGCAATCGGGTCTGATCGGTCTTTCTCTTTTCGACTTCGGTGACGTTGCCGGCCATTGTTCGGGAGACAGCGCACTGTCCGCTTACCTAGACAGCCAGGTTGACTTACCAAAGCTTATCTATAAACATTTTGCTATCTCGATTATATCCTCTCATTGTCGCGCTTCTTGTAGGTATTAATTTTATAACCGAAAAACCAACGCTCAGTACCGTGCCTTCGTCTCCTTCACTTTGACTACTCCTAGACTGTCGAAATTTATACGTTTTAGGCTCTACTTAACCAGCCCACAAATTCTTTCAGATCGCGTGCTTGCTGCACTCACGCACCCTATATTAATATACATTTTCCATCCCTAACATGTTCAATTTTGCTAACCCACTTTATTTGCCCTCCCAAGTTAATTGTAAGACTCAATCCTTATGCCCCGAATAATCCAGTCCCGTCTGATTGGTCTTCCACTCTCTGACTTCTGTCAGACTACTGAAACGACATTCAAAAGCTCAAACGCTCTGTTTCTATGGCTTATTGAGCTACGTCGAGGTTCCACACCATATCAGTAAGCCTTTTTATATCCCGTTCTTTTACCCTAGTTATTTGCTATGATTTCTTTGCTATGATTTCTTCTTCAATCAGACAGCCAGTTCTCAGTGCCTGGCAGTAACCTAGTCTTACCAGACCAGAATGCCACAGTGCTCTTTTCCTATACTATCCAGCTGCAAACCGTCTAGACTCTGCTTATCCTACGCCAGGTTTCTATCACTTCAAGAGCATGCTGGACTTGTTCACCAGATATATATATATATATATATATATTCACCACATGCACTTGTTTACCTGTCCCAACACACAAGCTGTATATATACGTCGCTCATGTTTTCGGCCCCACGCATCCCATCCTAGAGGGTTTTCATCGACCGGTGTCATTAATTTAACCGATTCACGGGAAGTTTGTGAACCACACAACACACATATTGTCACTTTGGTGCCATCCTTTTAACCACTGTGACGATGTTTGCCAGTAGTCTACCGCGAATACCCTAAGTAGCTTAGACTGAGCCGACCATACTTGCTACAGTCTAGATGCCACATTTCAGGTGAAGATAGGGCTAACGCGCTTGATCTACCAGTCCACGGGTTGCTTGGCCTTTACCTAAGAATTGACCACAACCATTTACACACTGAGTACTAGGTAAAGAACTGGTTTTCCCATACAGTACAGCGTTTCATTGTAGCGTACATTAGCTCCTCTGATGCCAGTGAATGAGTATTTTATGGGTCCTTCAGCCCACCTGGAAGCCTACAAGCGGCTTTGATGTGTTTTCTCTGACTAACGTGAGCATGAACGCTTGACTCCGTGTCAATTTGAGCGGTCAAATAAGGCTGCGGTACAAGCCTCCTGGGGGGCGACCGATGAGGTCAGCACGATTAAAACCTGTTTCCATCTGGTGGCAATCAAACTATTGCTTCCGGCTTAGCCTTGGGTTGGTGCAAATTTACCTCTGTCTGTTACGTTACTCTAGTGACTGCGTGAACCAGCAATTTAGCAGCATTCATGGTAGATCCATGTGCGACTTACGAAGCAGCTTCATCCTTGTTCTCCGCAGCTAGCAAAATAGGTTACACCATAGTCGATGTAAAAGGCTGGCTGTCAGTGTTAGGTGTATTGGAATGCTTCAGCTCAACGTCTCTGAGTACCGCAAGCGCCATCGAACGCAAATTCCTCTTGTGCACAAAGTTCGTAAAGACAGTGGCGACTGCAATGGCTGCTTACTCTGTCCGTTGCAGCCATGCGTCGAGTGCCTTATTTTATCGGTAAACGTGCGCCGGACGGCCATGGCGGCGTCCCTCTCAACTGACGCAGCTAACTTGCAAACTGTCGCTACTGAACAGCATTGCGTATTGCTTAGCTGTCAGTCTGTACGCTGCTGATAGTCTTAGCGGTTTCAGTAAGCGTACAGCACGCCGCTGAAACATAGGTCACCGGCCAGTCAAGCTGATGTTGCGGCACACAGCCCTACCATCACCCGACGTGGGAGAGTGGGGTAAATCCACATCCGTGTATAGCGAACTAGGCATGATAAAGTAGAAAACCTCAGGAATATGACACATAGAACTTGCTCCACTTGTACTCCCTGCCTACAAACATCAATAACCAGGCTCCTTAGAACTCAACAGAGCTGCCATACCATGTCTGAGGAATATGAACGGTGCGCGCAGGCACGTGTAAATAATCTGAGTTGATAGCACATAACATTTGGAGCGGTTCTTGCGCAAGATGTGTACCCACGTGCTGTATTTGGCTTGGCTTGTGGTTGTCCAGTAACGCGAAGCTTCTATTCGTTCAGCGACTTCTGTCTTCAAGGTTTCCATGGCTCTGCCACAGTGCTATATTTATCTCGGTGTTTAATTTCAACCCGCAAATTCAGTGCATTGCTATCCTCCGCTGGTGTTGTGCTGCTTGCAAACTCAGCACGGTAAGGTAATGGAATATAAAAAGAAAAGGAATAGGATAAATGGGGCTTGAAACTGGGATAGAAGCTAGGCCAGTTTGCATCATCATATGTCTGAAACTGCTGAAATGTAAACCTTTGTTGCTGCGATGTACATCGGTAGACATTACACCTTTCTCGGACCTTTTTGACTGATACAAGCGTTGGACAACACGTGGATGCAACCAGTTTGTATGTAAACCGAAGGTCAGTACAAAGGGCAAGGTCCAGCGCACGAACGATGAAAGGTTGTGAAAAAATCAAAGCATTTACCCTGTGTTAAACAATTTTCGAGCAGGAGACATTAGCAGACTACTCCGGCAATTTGGAAAATTGGCCTAAAATTGATAGCAAATATCAATGTGGAATGCAAAACGAAAATACGAAGTTAATGGTAAGCTAATACGAAAGGAAAGCAAGGAACTGCGGAAGCTGAACGAAAACTGAATGAAGGCGAAACTTCGTATGGTAACGTACAATGCCGATAAATTCACCGAATGGTTTACTAATAACGCAGCCACAGGATATCGAACGTTACACATTGACACTAATGCCTTTTAATTTATAGGCGAAACGCGCCGGAGCCTTGCGTCCTACCGGCTTGGCCAGAACAAGTGGGAATAGGCAATGTGGTTGGTTGGAATCGTTGACTGACAAGATAAGACGTCCAGTACGTTATTTTACTATCTCAGAGAAACCGCGGTGGCGGTGCCCTAGTTACACAGATTTTGAACAACTGAGGAGTTTCTGGCGTAGCGTTTATGGGAGACAAGCAGAAAACGGAGGTAAATACATGAAAATAACACCGCCATAATTTTACTGGCCTCTACGACGAGGGAGACTTTAAACACGTGTCATGGTCTCAGGTCTTAACGCTTTCGCAGTTGGTTTTTAGGCACTAACGTTGTACTAGAACCAACTTGCGCGGATGGAACGGCAGTAGTTGAGTTTGAGTTAATTGTACCGGACCGTCAAGCATCCCGACTCGAGTAAACAATGGGTGGTTATGTTAGGTCCGATAAGGCCATTTTCCAAGGAAGAACTAGGAGCCCGCATAACAAGCATTCAGTTACTTGTACTAGTAAGTAAAACACAGCCCCAGTACTTCGACGTGTAGGTTGTTTTATTGCTTCTACAAACGAAGTAAAGCAAGAGCAAGCGCATAGGATGTGCTTTCTTGGACCATATATGACGGCTTGTGGCAATTGTCAACAAACGTACAACGTTTCCTGGAGAATAGTTGCATACACAGAAAAGTACAGACACTTCGGAGCCTTTTACCCGAAAAGCTGTCAAAGTAGAATATGCGAGTAATGCTGCAAAAACGTAGCTTTGACCTATTGCATTAAGATCTTATTTGCAATGTGTCTGCCGCAACCACAGGCAGCCGCATTAACCTTTACGACTCCCTCTTGTTGGTCTCAAAAGCACGGGGTCCCGTAGTAGCCCAGCAGCCTTGTAGTACGTCCGCAACGGGAAAATCTCCGTCGGCAAGGGATGGGAGCACACGCCATTAGCGTTAAGCCTACGCAATAGAGATGGCGGAGGAGAGGAAAGCGACAGACATAATGATGCTTCTCCTTGCAGGTGTAGCCTATGCGCCCTACAACGAATGTAGCGTTACCGGAAAGCTACTACCTACATTAAGCTAATACTTGCAAATAAATGAAACCAATTGCAAAAGAGCGAAGAAAGGGATAAAGCATGTCATTATATGGGTAGCACTGAATAACAACACAGTACTCCTACAGTACTTATGAATGCTGTATCTATGTTCTTTTGTTTGCTGGCGGCCCTATATGCACGTTAATTTGCAAAAGAAGGAGATGTTACCTTCAAATATTCATTGGCGTCACTCTCAGCTAGTCGCCGAAGGCAGTGCATCACACATGCCGTTACTACTGCTGTACGCTGTTGCAAACGGCCGTCTGTAGCATGCCAGAGTCTGCAAAGCCTGAATTATGTACAGATTTAACAAGGGATCCAAAGTAACAAAAGAATTATACATAGTGCAAAGTGTAAATTGGTAAGCCCTGGAAAGCGCTCAGGTGGTGCGCGCCTGAACTTTAGATGGCGTTTGCTACCTGTCATTGCATATTCTACTTCAGTGTGCAACGGGTAGCCTCATGCGATTAATTTCCAAGTGATCCTTGAATTAAGCCAGTCTATATAGCACGATAGTTGAGGTGCTTCTCACTTCCAGCTTACGTGTACAAGGATGATGTTTATAATAAACAAGAATGTGTGCAAACATTTCCTTGCTTCTTGCTTCAGTTTGCTATCATCCAGCTAGGCAGGGAAAGATAGAAGCTTCCCACGGATTTCGCACTCATAGATGGATATAGCGTCTACTTTGTAAACTTCATGACGTACACATCTTGTGCAATTCCCCGTACCTCATGTTTCATACCTAGGAAGCATGTGTAATTGTTATGAAGCAGATTACACAAAAGCCCCTTTAGCGTCTTCATATCATTGCATTTGTCCAATTGTTTTTGTAATACGGAGACCATGTCATTACACCTTAGTTAAATGCCGCCGTCTCCATCCCAGAGACGAGTGCAGGGCTGTGCGCTGCTGGCGGTGCACAGCGACTTAAGCGCAAATACATACTGCATACGTTAAGGCGCACTGAAGTAATTCTGCAAAAGGGCTATTCACTGGGCAATACGTGCAACGACTATGGTCAAAACCATCGGTATGCTACATAGGTATCTTCTACATCCCCTGTGGATGTGTCACCTGCACATGAGCAGTGCCCACCTCAAACAGCGAGCTAATAGGTACCTAGGAGAGATTGCTGCGCCGGCGCACGGTAATCAACGGAACATGGTATAGGGCGGCTATTTTGGACTCATGCTGTGCTTCCATAGTAGAACGTCTAGGGCACACTTAAAGATATGTGGTTTCTACCGTTCCATCAAACAAGTGCATCCGATCAACTTAATGGACATGAGGAAAAAAGGTAACTTAAGTTTATTCAGCTGGCTCCTAGTTACCATCATTAGTATCACTCAAACCCAGCCTAGCGATAGAGGGACTTCGGCAACTATCACTGCAACTACACGCCTTAGAGAGGTTTACTTGTTACCTTTACCAAACGGTGACACCTGCACCTTGTTCCGGCTTTAATCTTTCTTAATAAGGTTTTGTGTAATAAACTTTGCTAGAAGACGGCGCAATGTGCCTTCCGAGGGCTGGGCAAAATCACAATTCCTTAAAGTTGCTTTCGAAAGCTGGCGTTTATGCAGGAAACATTAAGCTGGGTGCAAATAGCACTCCCGTGCACTTTAACGCTTAACTAGAAACGTGCCAAAAGAATAGTTCCGAAAATGAGATCTACAAGTATAGAGGTAGCGCACGATGTAGTTAACGGTACAATGAAAATGTCTTGACAGCACAATGAAGCAACAAAATAACTAAATTTCACCCACTACATAAATGTTAGCAAAAGTTAAGTGCTAAACAATATACCTTCTACATCATTTTTACAGTGACATTTATTGGCTTTTGGTAGAAGCACTTCATGGTTCTTCCATCTAATCTCTTTCAATGTTTAACCAAGTAGACTTGCGTGCTTCGCCTTGCATTCGGCCAGTATTATAAAACACAGGAAGTGGTGACATTTAATCAACGAAGTTGTATGTTGTATGGTATATAGAGGCCAAAGCGAACTTGTATATTCAGCCAAACGGGTTAACTTAATAAATGTATAAAACCACCTCCCAAACCCTTTACTAATTTTCGTACAGCAATTCATACACGTTTTATTCGAACACTTGCATATAAAACACTGTAACATTCCAATACGCATGTTTGCAATCGCCTTATCTTCTCAAAGTCAAATATTTCAACTTTGTGAATCAGCCGATCAACAAACTGTTGCGCTGTACCGTTTTGCCACGCCACTGCACGTCCCACAATTTCTGTCCCTTCCTATCTGGATTGCCAACCAAATCCTATGTTGACTACTGTATGTAAATTGTATCATAAAACCACGGTAACATGAAGGTAAGTTTTAATTCTTCTGTACAGATCGTGCGTATATTATAGTTTTACCAAACTTTATTTTCTTGTTTATCTCGTGAGACTTCCAAGTCTAGCGTGCGTATAATATACATAGCGGAATAAAACAATAGGGTTTATTGCTGACTATGGTAATGAGAATATTTTGCTGCTGTTGCTATTACTGCTGCTAAAAATTTACGGAATGCTAAGAAGCGGATTAGAATGCTGGAGTTGACGCTGACTAAGAAGCGTATGCCGGCGAATCGATCGAAAAATGTCGATGGTTTTTAACACAAGGTTGCGTCTGTTCACCCGATTATAAACAGAATTTCATTTCTTTACGATAACTGTGGTCTTACTAATGAGTTTGCATTTTGCCAGCTTCTTCAAATCTCATACCATACGCTCGGCGCATACAGTCGGTGGCGCGTTTGAATGAGTTGTTGAAAGTCTCAAGTTCGAAGGTTTGGGTACGTGCAGCGGATTTCCATTTGGAGTCATCTGCTGACACTAACTGGTTTCTTAAACAAACGTTTAAATGTTTCTATCCAAATACGATGTTCACTCTGCCCAAGCAAGCGCCGCTCACAATTGTTGGTGGTCCAGCACGATAGTAAATTTTATGCAGAGCGCTGAAGCCAACGTGGCCTAAACAACTTCCGCTCCGACGATCTAAATTATACATCCTATACAATACTGCAGTAAAGAGTACAACTGAACGAACAATGGCTGTTTGATTTTTGCACCTCTTGTTACTTTCAAAGAAGCAATGAGTATTTTGCGCAAGCTCTTGAAAGATCTCAAATGATAAAGCGGACAACGAGCAAGGCGATGACCGATGAATCTAACATAAAAAAGATTTTGTAGCCCTCCCTTGATAACTTGCAAAACTGCGGTTCTGTTAATAAACTCTGAAGCAGTGGAGGTACAAATTTGATGTAAGGGCGACGCGACCAACTAACGCTATATTATGACGACTGCCGAACCATTTGGAATTCAAGTGGTTCAAGCATGCCGTTAGGGTCCTACGGACGGACGGAGAGTCAATTTTATTGCTTTGTCGGTGTTCGTAGATGAAACCGCTGACGCCATCGATAGGTACTTGTCTTTTATCCCACACACTTACGGAGCGGATGCCAATGCGGACGGAATTAACAGCTTAAATCCTTGATGCCGTGCCGCTAACTCATAAGCTGTAAAATCCATATAAAGGCCACACCTTAAATACGTTTGCTGTAAAAGAGCACAGTGTTTAGAGTAAAGCAATGAAGTTGGAAAATTTAAACTACCGCCAGCGTCTGGCATTCTGTTGTTTTTATCGACTGTTCTGAATGTGTCTCGAACCCCAACCTGGCCTACCAATTTCACAAGCAAGGATGTATTGTGGCTTAAATAACTGTAGGCTAGTTCTTTACACGTTGCGACATGCTGATTATAGTAAACAGAATCCTGGAACACTGCGTACCAAAGAAGATCGTACCGCTCTAAGCCCAGCACCCTCAATGGCATTCCTGACTTAGCGTACCTTAGTAACACCTCCTTAGCTCTCTAACATGGCATTATTAGCTACACGCCGCTATGCTTTTCCGCAAATTTTTAGACCTTGAAAGCAATCTTAAAGTATGCTTAACTTTTCCCGTTCGCTGTTCTTCTTCAAGTGCTACTTTTAGCTCTCTTCTAGCGTACAATATTATCTTACCTAGTTAGCACATAGCAGCTTAGAAGGTAATTCTTTCTAGGTGTTCAGTTTCTCTCTCACGCGGCAACCTCTTTGAAACTAGCTGAGGTAGATGGACAGATCTCTCACTGGCTTTTTCTGGCTCCGATGACTGCAGCATTATTCTTTTAGCACCCGTAGGTTGACCTTATTTGTCTAGATCCACTGAAAAACCTTTTGCCTCTGAGTCTTAGGTTTTCGTTTTATTACAATTAATTAACCGTTAGCGCACTACGAGCGCAAGCTAGGAATATTTATTCATTCTGCACTCTCTAGCAATGTAGTCTAGCTACCTGCCTTCCTCCACTCTTCAATCGTCGCCGGTATTTGGACGCTTTCGTCTGCCCACACAATGGTTACG
Source organism: Dicrocoelium dendriticum (assembly GCA_944474145.2). NCBI lineage: Eukaryota > Metazoa > Platyhelminthes > Trematoda > Plagiorchiida > Dicrocoeliidae > Dicrocoelium > Dicrocoelium dendriticum. The sequence continues at coordinate 70,447,150 of OX104066.1, forward strand.
TACTAGTATAATGATATTACGTGGATTGCCTATTAAGACAACGCTTTTGTCCTGTATGTGGATAGCAATAATTTACCCATCCGGCCATTGCTTTTTGCAGCACGTACAAACTCCATATTCAGCTTAATCCTTTTTGCACATTGTAAGCAATTGTCTCATCTCTAAACGTTATAAGATACGACTTCAGCAATCTTGCTGCTACGCTTGTTCGGCGCAGTCTTTGCTTGGTTATCCCCTTTCCCTATCCTTTGAGGTCGGTAACAACTTGGAGATCAGGGTTTAGACTGAATAATATCGTTTTTGCCCAAAACAAGGCTTACTAACCGACAAGGACTTACTTGAAAGGCGGCTGTACCTCGAAAGCACTCTACCGCGCACAACACCGCGGAACTTGTCCAGTGTGGATAGATAGACGCAATGTCGCTACACTCCTGAATAGGATACGTAATTAGAAAATTTTAGACACTAGCAACTTTAAAATTTTACTCACCTAGACCCTCAACCATAGGACTGTTTGTGACGCTCTCCACTACGACAAGCCCCAGCGACTAGGGCGGCCCTGAGCAAGTTGTCTGGTCAGCGAAAAGCAGTAATTGGAGGTAAGTGGACTGCGAATAACAGGGTGAACGCAGTCTGCAAGCTGCTACGCTCGTAGTACAATAGTGTTCAAAGAAATGTGCTGCAATGCTCCAGAAGGTGGTTGATGTTCGCCGCGCAAGCGTTCTGTCTGTAATAAGCCACAACGGTCCGGTTCACAACACTGCGACGTGGCGCATGCGACTCATGAATATAGTCAATGCTACAACTACATACCAGCAGCTCAACCAGAGCCCTTTTTCAACCCTTGCATACTAGCCTTTTACCCATATGCACCGATGGTACTCATGCTGCTTTGAAATGGTAACGGCAGCTTTTCGACTTATGTGGCTAACCGAGTCAGTATAATACAACAGCATGCTCAGCGAAGTTCATAGCGTTACATGAACAGGATGTGTAAGCCTGTTGATGAAGCTTAACGAGTAATTGCCATGTCACAACCACAAAAGTAAAGAATTGGTTACACGAGAAGCGCTTTCCATCAGGTTGAATAGATTTGGCACAATACTCCGGAACATTCGGTTAAATTGTTTATAGAATGGTTGAGAACAGGCACTAGTCTTTTTATCTTAGAAAAATTATAACAACCTTGGATAAGTAAATTCAAACGTCACCATATTGGACTTCGCTGCATAATGCATCCTCTACCTGCTGCGCGTAAAGTCCTACTACGTAGCAAACTTACTAAAGAGCGTTGCGCTATATCAAACAGGTGTGTAATAGAAAGCAGAAAGACGTCAAGCTAGACTTTGGATTCTTGGACTGGTGCAAGCGCAGGCCTATGCATAATGGATATGCATACATCCACACGATGTGTATACGATGGCCGTAGAAGGTTGAAACTAGTCGTGCAGATTTAGAAGCTTGATGCCTTGCATCAGTAACTGTATGGTCCGAGAGGACGGTGGACTAAGCAAATCGACGCTGTTCGAGGTGAGACAGCTGATTTTAATACAGGGTCGCCGTTTTGTCACTCGTCTACTTTTACTCTGTAAACCTTTCGTCAGTGGGAACACGGGAGTTTAACACACCCCATATCATATTCAGCAACATTAAGGGATTTTGGTATGCGGTTCTGTAAAGAGATGAGCAGTTATTCTGTGCTACATACCGGATAGATCATGCGCAATTATTGAGAAGGCTGAGGGCTCCAAGGAGAGTTGACCAGCGCCTTATCTGCTGTCGGGCATGCAGTGCTGTTTGACTTGATGAATTTGGACCTCTAATCTACTACGCGATGGTTTGCGTGAAAGAATGTATGAATGTCTATTCAGCTGCGTGATTTTTATTGCAGCGCACATCGTGGATGCACCTTCTGTGGATACCGATTATTATTTGATGCATTTTCACGATTTCTGCCATGACGCTTTTAGCCAACTTCCATATGCAGCGATAAAGAACAAAATTTTCGAGGGTCTGCTAGATAAGTACACGACCTTCGGAACTTCAATCAGGTTCAGGTATCGAACTCCTTGCTGCTACGCCAGATTGCTTGGAAGTTTAGCCCATCTTTGCTAGGCATTCTGTAGGTCGTCGTGAACAAACGATTCAATCAGTGCGCAACATGTTGCGAAACATGCTGCAGGACAATATTGCAACAGGAGAACTCCTGATGACCATCCTTGTTAAAGTCAATAGAATATAGCATGACGGGACTCTAGTAGTGCTACCTGAAGCACCTAACTTAGATGACGTCTTATCATAAAGTCAAAGTTTGACAATGACAAACAACCGGACACGTGAAAAACCAAAGTTTAAAGTACCGATTAATCTACATATAAGAAGAGGCAGAGACTATACATTTTACACGCACAGTAGCGTACGGTACCAAACTTTTAGCGTGGTTCATGTTCGAAATAGCGTGCGGTACTTTCAAGTTAGCGAGGCGGAGAACGCTGATTTGGCGTCCTTGACACTCTCATTGGTTATGGGACGTAAACCAATGGGACTTCGGTTAGAAGCTGCCAGCATACGCGACAGACAGTCCAAAAAAAGTGGTCGAGCACCACCTTCCGTTCAGCCCTGATGCCCCGCTGGAGTAAACCTCGATGATTGGTCTCCAACCTGAAATCGACCAATAGGTAAATTGTGATGCTTGTCAAAGGAGGAGATGCTAGCTACCACACTATCCAAAGCTTAAGACTTAACCAGTGTGGATAGACAAACTAACCAGCACATGTAGCGGTCTATGGCGATCACTGGCGGCTACATAATGGTAGCTTATTCAGCGGCCTAACCATGGTGGCGTAGACAGGCAAGCATTTAACTCGTATTCCACAGTACAGTAATGGCTGGTAAGCGGTTAGACAATTGTGTGCGAATGTCATGGCATAGATCATGGGGGACATAATTCCCACAGAAGTTGTTAAACCAACCTGAAACAGAACCACGACAATTCTAAGGTTGCTTAATTCGGTCACAGTTGACGACTCAACACAAATAGGAAGATTCCAAGTGTGGCGCTGACACGACATCAGTGAGTGTTCGTTTGTCTCCATACCCATAGGCGAAATGTTAATCATTTGTCGCTTCAGTGTCTCTATGTATGGCGTTACCTAAAGGTCATAGGAAGCTACGAATCCATAGAATAATTAGGTTTCACTTCCATATGGTCGCCCATGGTGTCGTAGAGAGGCAATCATCTAACTCGCCATCCACATTACAGCAATAGCTGCTAGGCGGTTAGACAATTGTGTGCGAATGTCATTGCATAGATCATGGGGGACATAGTTCCCACAGAAGTTGTTAAACCAACCTGAAACTGAACAACGACAATTCTAAGGTTGCTTAATTCGGTCAAAGTTGATAAATCAACAAAAAATGATAGGATTGCAATTGTGGCTGAAGCTGAACAACGATAATTCTATGTTCGCTTACTTCTATCTCAGTTGATGGCTCAACAAAATGTGAGAGGATTCCAAGTGTGGCGTTGACACGACGTTAATGAGTGTTCGTTTGTCTCCCAACCCATGGGGGCATTTGTTAGTCAGTTACCCCTTCAGCGCCTACATGTATCGCGTTAGGTCAAGGTCATAGGAACCTATGTATTCTTTGGATAATTACACTTCACTTCCATATGATCGCCCATACGTGTTGAGACGCTTTAACAAGTGGCTCTCCAAATGGAACCATTATAAGCACAGTCAATGCAGATGGAACCTCCCTATTACGTCAATGGAGTGGCATGCTCTCCTCAAAGAATCGGCATTACTCAACAAAGCAACACTTAAAGGGGCCACAGTTACTACGGTGTTTATACGGGCCACATCGTTCTGCTAGAAAGAGCGCAAGACTTATGATTAGTGGCGACGCAGGCATGTTACTCTGGTACTTCAGGTGAGTACTTGGAACAGATAAACACTGTTGTCTCACCCACGGGCGTTACTACAATGTGTTTGCAATCATTTACGAAGGCAACCGCGCCCACTTAGCCTGCTATGGATCACTGTTTCAGCTAGTCTTAGAAGCATTTATGTATGCACGCCGTGACACAGGTTGTTAGCGAATTAGCAGTTACTGGGAAACATTTTGTCATTGGGAGGTAGGTTAATTCCGGAGACGTTGTTGAAGGAGGAAAATTTCTGCAATCTATATGCTTACTATGCGTATTCAATGCTCGTAGGCACCTCATATCAGGGCCGTAGGGTCACTTGAGATTTAAAGCTTATCAATCACTTGGAAGTGAAGGGTAAATATCATGTTGAAACGCAGGATTGACATGCATCTTACGACCTTAGCATAACGGCAGAACAATGGGCCTTGTAGCGGTAACTGATTACCGAAGTGGCGCACAGGTGGGGCGATGAACGAACACTCACTAATGTCGTGTCACCGCCACACTAGGAACCCTCCTCTCTGGAACAATGGCTACAGATCCAATGATGATCTTACCTACACAGCGAACTTGATCTTAGTATACAATGCGCCGACTACATAAGCAATACCTATCTACGCTATTCACAGGAGTGTACGGCCAACTGAAAAAACACAGCAAGAGAAATTTGTAGCTGTAAAGCTTTTTAAAACTTCTATTTGCCAAGTTCTAGCTTTACCTCCTTCATACGAATTATTGCATTGTTTCCGATTGCTTCACACTGCGTTAACAATCACACGCACATCCTAAGGTAAGTCGCACACCTATCGATTCTCCAGATTGCTTGCAGTGGCACGATTACACAATGCATCCCGTGTGGCCAGATAGGCTAGCGAGAAAGATAGCCAACTTGCATTCAACCCGTAAGCCTACAAAGGTTCCCTTCCAACAGGGTTGCAGCCAATCCGCTTCCTATCACTACTCAATTAGTTGTCATCACGCACCTGTAAGCCTTCAAAGCCCCTCTTACAACAGGCTGCAAAAGTTCCAACCTCAAAAAGCCACCAATCCGCTTCTTATTACCACTCGCAGATTTCCGCTCGCTTCCATGCTAATGGTAGCTCCTTACGCCAGATTGGCAGCATGAGCAATCACGTACTATGTCTCCCATTGGCTGATCATCCTCGACAGGACGACGAAACCGCTGGTTATCCAGTAGTATCGATCACTTGCTGTAATGTTACCTGTTCTTTGGCCTAGTGAACTCGTCGTGTGAGCTGGACCCCATTGGTCCGCTGCGTAGCAAGCGATGCACTTTGGGGTCGAGTCTGTGGCCACACCAAAGGGAAGACTAACAAGTGTGACACTGTGCGCGCGTGCAGTCGTATGGACGCTTTCAATCATGTCGATTTGACGGTCTGAATCCAGAGAGAACGCCTCGGCTTTCCTTCAGGCGCTCATTGGTGCGGCACAGAAGGCGATGATACTTTTAAACAAGAGCATATTTTGGAACGATTGTTTTGTTTAAAACTACCTACAGGCTGGTAGTGGGCTTGCAACTTCGCTGTACCATTCACTCCGTTTGTCGGTTGCCTGTCTGTTGATCGCAATCGGTGTATCGGCACATTTCAATGGTGTCGAGGATGATCAGCCAATGGGAAACATAGTACGTGATTGCTTATGCTGCCAATCTGGCGTAAGGAGCTACCAATAGCATGGAAGCGAGAGGAAATCTGCGAGTGGTAATAAGAAGCGGATTGGTGAGTTTTTGAGGTTGGAACGTTTGCAGCCTGTTGTAAGAGGGGCTTTGAAGGTTTACACCAGCGTGATGACAACTAATTGAGTAGTGATAGGAAGCGGATTGGCTGCAACCCTGTTGGAAGGGAACCTTTGTAGGCTTACGGGTTGAATGCAAGTTGGCTATCTTTCTTGCTAGCCTATCTGGCCACACGGGATGCATTGTGTAATCGTGCCACTGCGAGCAATCTGGAGAATCGATAGGTGTGCAACTTACCTTAGGATGTGCGTGTGATTGTTAACGCAGTGTGAGGTAATCGGAAACAATGCAATAATTCGTATGAAGGAGGTAAAGCTAGAACTTGGCAAATAGAATTTTTAAAAAGCTTTACAGCTACAAATTTCTCTTGCTGTGTTTTTTCAGTTGGCCGTACACTCCTGTGAATAGCGTAGATATTTATTGCTTATGTAGTCGGCGCATTGTATACTAAGATCAAGTTCGCTGTGTAGGTAAGATCATCATTGGATCTGTAGCCATTGTTCCAGAGAGGAGGGTTCCTAGTGTGGCGGTGACACAACATTAGTGAGTGTTCGTTCATCGCCCCACCTGTGCGCCACTTCGGTAATCAGTTACCGCTACAAGACTCATTGTCCTGCCGTTATGTTAAGGTCGTAAGATGCATGTCAATCCTGCGTTTCAACATGATATTTACCCTTCACTTCCAAGTGATTGATAAGCTTTAAATCTCAAGTGACCCTACGGCCCTGATATGAGGTGCCTACGAGCATTGAATACGCATAGTAAGCATAGAGATTGCAGAAATTTTTCTCCTTCAACAACGTCTCCGGAATTACCTACTTTCCAATGACAAAATGTTTCCCAGTAGTTGCTAAGTCGCTAACAACCTGTGTCACGGCGTGCATACATGAATGCTTCTAAGACTAGCTGCAACAGTGATCCATAGCAGGCTAAGTGGGCGCGGTTGCCTTTGTAAATGATTGAAAACACATTGTAGGAATGCCCGTGGGTAAGACAACAGTGTTTATCTGTTCTAAGTACTCACCTGAAGTACCAGAGTAACATGCCTGCGTCGCCACTAAGCATAAGTCTTGCGTTCTTTCTAGCAGGACGATGTGGCATGTATAAACACGGTAGTCATTGTGGCCCCTTTAAGTGTTACTTTGTTGAGTAATGCCGATTCTTTGAGGAGAGCCTGCCAGTCCATTGACGTAATAGGGAGGTTCCATCTGCATTGACTGTGCTTATAATGGTTCCATTTGAAGAGCCACTTGTTAAAGCGTCTCAACACGTATGGGCGATCATATGGAAGTGAAGTGTAATTATCCAAAGAATACATAGGTTCCTAAGACCTTTACATAACGCGATACATGTAGGCACTGAAGTGGTAACTGCCTAACAAATACCCCCATGGGTTGGGAGACAAACGAACACTCATTAACGTCGTGTCAACGCCACACTTGGAATCCTCTCACATTTTGTTGAGCCATCAACTGAGATAGAAGTAAGCGAACATAGAATTTTCGTTGTTCAGCTTCAGGTTGGTCTATTAACTTCAATGGGAACAATGTCCCCATGATCGTCGCAACAACCATCGCGCAAAATTATATAACTACCTAGCAGCCATTGCTGATGTGAGGAATACCAGTGAGATTATTCTCTGTCTACGTCACCATGGGCGACCATATGGAAGTGAAACCTAATTATTCGATGAATTCGTAGCTTCCTATGACCTTTAATTAACGCCATACAAAGAGACACTGAAACGACAACTGATTAACATTTCGCCTATGCGTATGGAGACAAACCAACACTCACTGACGTCGTGGCAACGCCACAATTGCAATCTTACCATTTTTTGTTGAGTCATCAACTGTGATCGAATTAAGCAACCTTAGAATTGTCGTTGTTTAGCTTCAGGTTGGTCTACTAACGTCTGTGTGAACTGTGCCCCCCATGACCGTTGCAATGACATTCGCACACAATTGTCTAACCGCCTACCAGCTTTTGCTGTACTGTGGAATACGAGTTAGATGGTTGCCTGTCTATGCCACCATGGTTAGGCCGCTGAATAAGCCACCATTAGGTAGCCGCCAGTGATCGCCATAGACCGCTACATGTGCTGGTTAGTATGTCTATCCACACTGGTTAAGTCTTAAGCTTTGGATAGTGTGGTAGCTAGCATCTCCTCCTTTGACAAGCATCTCAATTTACCTATTGGTCGATTTCAGGTTGGAGGCCAATCATCGAGGTTTAGTCCAGCGGGGCATCAGGGCAGAACGGAAGGTGGTGCTCGACCAATTTTATTGGACTGTCTGTCGTGTATGCTGGCAGCTTCTAACCGAAGTCCCATTGGTTTACGTCCCATAACCAATGAGAGTATCAAGGACGCCAAATCAGCGTTCTCCGCCTCGCTAACTTGAAAGTACCGCACGCTATTTCGAACATGAACCACGCTAAAAGCTTGGTACAATACGCTAATATGCGTGTAAAAAGGTATACATCCTTTCGATAAGCTGCAGCCTAAATGTACTAGTGTGTACCGGCGAAAACTTTAGCATAAACCGAAATGTTGTACTGCATTTATTAAGCTTATACTTTTTGATCTACTTCTAATTTGCGCTTTACACACTTCAGGTTGTCCATGTCTGAAATCAGTCATGGAAATAATCGTGTAATTTCTAAGACCGCCTGGTTCGACAGGTGTTGTTAAGGACAAGCAACTTTATCCCGCTAAGGGAGGTAGCCAACCGCGTTTGTTAGGTGCAAAAGAGAAAGATGATGACAAGGCTGTAGAAATCATTGAAGAGGATGAAAGACCATCGGATGAGAGTAAAATACAAGGAGAAAGTGGAATATTCAACCAACATGTATAGCTATTAAAAACCTAGAATCCCCTTTTGAATACCCTCCACTTATATCCTTACAAAATTGGTACATGCTCGTTAACCTTTCCACGACTAGATTTGCACTTTGTATTTTAGCGTATGCTTGACTCCTTAAGGTTAAACATTTCATCATTGACAGTGCGTCGATTTGCAAACTGTTAGGTGGTACATTTTTGCCGCTTTATCGCACGTCGCAGAGGCTGCACCTTCCACTTACAATTGAACAACAATTATCAAGTCAATTGCTGTATTTGAATTGCATCATAAACCCACGATTACAAGCATTTGCCTTTTACTTCCTCTGCTCATATTGTGTGCATCGCGTAGGTTTATGAGCCTAGAGCGTGTTGCCTTGCTCGTGTGATTAGGTAGGCTATGCTACGGAAGGTCCATACATGAGTTTTCCTATTCTAAGAACTTTGCAACTTATCGTTATCTCGAAAGCGTTGCAGAGGCTTTCATGTTGACTGTTGTAGGACTGCTTTTATTAGTTGCTCCTTTTCACCGAGATTGTCAAAGGTACAAAGGCTTGCATCAGAGTAACCGTCCCTAGCTAAGCCCTGAATACTCCACAGTGGTGCACATTTCTTCACCCGGAAACGGTCAGACACGTATTCCCTTGGTTTTACGATTTGTTGACTGAACCACTTACTTATTCTTTATCTCGAACGGTCATACTTCGCCGGAGGCCCGCGCAATTGGGTTCAGCACGCATACTAATATCTGTTTCACGTAAATCTTGGTGATTTCATGTTAACATTTAACGCCAACGTGTATACATGGAACTTTATTTGACTTCGGAACGTAAAATATACTGTTGATGCTGCTTTACTTAATTAAACAAATCCATATTATTGGCTGCTTTTTACTAAGGTCAAAACAATTGCTTTCGTCTGGTTCTGTTATTGGATACATAAAATAACTTACCAAACATAGGAGCAACCATTGGGATCCGGACGTAAATTTGCCTGTAGATGCCTGTATTTTTGTTTCACCTTACATCTTACCCAGCAAGGACATGGTTTCGTTTATTGGAAAATGAGCTGTACTATGTGGTCTGAACAATTCGGGTTACCATCCTACCGCGCTGAAAAATACTAAAATACGGTATTCTGTTAGGTATTATCCGGAGACCTTATGCGGCTCTACATACGAATAACACATCGCCTTCCAAAATGCTCACTTCATGAGGTACTTGCGAAAAGCGCTGAGCCATGCGGACTCGACAGAACAGTAAGCACTTGTTAAACTGGCACTTGCCTAATATTCATTAGCCAAAGCAATCATTAGGCGCAACGGCTATAAATAACTGATCAACTAAACGCTATAACATTAAGCATAAGCAATTACACCTTGTTCTTTTTACTGCTAAGCGGTAGTGTTCCAGGTCGTGGTGGGGTATTGCATGATAGACGCTTACTCTATAAAAGGCCGCAAATGTCGGTTTCACACCGCGGCATGTTGGGTGTGATTTGCCACCTAAGTCACTGCCTTTGAATTCACACTGAATCTTCCGCAGGCGCCCAATTGCACCCGCTTAAAATACTCACTGTATTGACGCGTTCACACCTTCATATTTCACCCTCAACGCTTCCTGCAATTTCGCTGTCGAACTTTACGTTATGCACACATGAGCCTTGTGCATCGTCACAAAAGCGTTGATCCAGTTATTCCCCAGTTAGGTGCTTGCGACTTATTCTGAATTCTTTATTATTTCCTGGCTGTTGTATTATTACAATGTACGGCGGAATCGGTGTGACCACTATATGTGTCCTGACCTCAGAACCCCCGTATTTAGTTTCTTAAATATTTTACACCGCTTGTACTGTTTGGACCATGATCGTGTAAAATTCTCTGGTTGCCACCGTTACAGTTATCTTACAGCATAGGTATAATGGCGCCTACATGATCACGCCACGGTGGGCGTGTCACGTATATAAGAGAAGGAATATTTCGTTATTACTCACTTCATTTATACAAATTATGTTCCACCATATATGTTTATCGGAGCTGACAGGCCGAAAATAGAGCTACATTCTTAGGAACATGCACTGGCCACAATCTCATTAGTGGTTTCAAGTAAGTATATCATCTTAGGTCAACGAGTAAACGATCAAAACGCATCAGGCTGGCTAGCCGAACAACCTCCTCGTGGTGTCAGCTGGGTGATTCGGGTTTAACCCGTTGCAGCAAATAGTTCGGCGGCAGTGTTCCAGGACCCCGTGGGTTTCGCTTGGCAAGCATTCTCCCTATAAAAAGCCACAAATGTCTGTTTAACAACGGTGTGACGTGGCGGTCGTGACTCGTCACAAAATATAGTCTCTGCCCCGTGGATATTCGGAGAATTCCATCCAACCCACTGACACCCTTTTCCTACTCGTATATTGAGGACGATAACAAACATGGAAGATTGGAGCAGCACAACTACAAGCACAAAATACACAGCTACATACACATACACACACAATGACATGCATACATACCCCCTACACAAACACAAACTGCAATGGCAAACATATCGGATTTTTGCACATTCTTGATCATGCATCATTATGGCAAAATGATCACGCCTGTAAAGGCGTGCCTTATCTTGTTGAGAATAAAAGATTTATTTATTTATTTAAGAAACTATATCGCTGGAGTCAATGCTAGTCAGCAATCGAGACGGCTTCCACGGAAAGTGTGACAGAGGTGCGTTGCCCAAAATATAGGTAGACCTAAATAGGTTAGATGGGTAGAAGACAGAGGCATGCCGACGCAGGTAGGTTGTCGGCACAAGCGTCGTTGAGAAGTGAGGGGTTCAAACAGACCAAGTAGTCTGCACGGCAATTGGATGAACAGTGGTCTAGTTTGATTAGGAGCAGATGTTGGTTGCTTATAAGTAAAAGGAACGGTTGTGATATTGCGTAAGACGGAGTAGGGAGACTGACGTGGTTAGAGGGTACATATAGCCGAGTTTAGCGTATAGTGTGTACGATGGATGGACTCAGCGGATGAGATGAAAGCGGTGCGTCACCTTCAAGATATGTAGTCCTAAAGCCATAAGGATAGAACTGGTTAGGTGAAGGCATACGCTGATTAGGATAGGGCGATTAACGGAGGAAATGTGAGAGTTCAAAGCAGAGCCTATTTTCAGAAACAAGCACAAATGAGTGGTGGACGAGTGCTCTCGAAGCTTTCAAAGTATAGCAGTCTGGCGCATGTAGGAAGTAAGGACAGGTGATTCCAATTAATTGATATTAGTAGATGTCAGATGCAGCCAGTGCCGCAAGATAGGTACTAAGGTTACTGAGATAAGGGGATTAGAGCAGAGCAAGTAGGTAAATTAATGACGAAGGATCGGTGGGCGAGGTTCAGTAGAGGTGATCATAGCTCAGCAGCCTGTACGCGTAAAAGAACCAAGGATATGTAGCGTTAAATGTGTGTGACGCGGAGATTTCAATACAGGTAGACGAATAATTGTCGTCAGCTGTACCGCCTTTGAAATTCAGGGGTGGAAGCAGTACTACCAGTTGGAGATAACAGCCTAAGCGGGGTGGACGATTTGTTACGAAGAAGCCAAAGCTACACGGTCCAGAAGCTTCAGAATGTTGAATATGCGGTCGAAGTCATGCAAGTATTTTGGCGCTTAGGATATGGGCATTTTGATTGTACTAGGGATAAAATGGTTGGGACATAGCAGTTGTTGGTTAGTTAGGAAGCAATCAACGGATTTCTATTAGAACGTATGTTGGAATGAGAGACATACGTAGGTTAAGAAGACAGCGCAGAAATTTCTAGACAATGCGCCTTATAGGTGGATAAGTCAGTGAAGAAAAATGCAACGCGGTGCTATTAGCGGGATGAAAAATGTATATTGGAAAAGAGTAGAAAGGCAAACAAATCACTCAAAGTAACGCAAACTGAGCGTTGCGCCTGCGAAGCATATATCCGTTGAGTTGTAGACGCCTGCCGAATGTCAGCAAGCAGGATACTGCGCTGGCAAAACTAGTTTGTCCGCTTATTAAACTTATGTGGTGCAACTAAGGTAGAAATACATACAGAGCTTATCAGCGGAAATAAATTGGTCAGGTCACATAAACCGGGGCCAGGCAGTGAGTGTTTTCCGTCTAACTAAAGAAAAAACGCAAAACGAGTGCGCGATAAGGAATGTAGGGGTTCATGATAAAAGGGCGTTTTGCTAAAGAGCACCAGAAGCCATATGTCTTTCGATTTAATGTAAATAGAGCGCTTGATCTGCCGAGAAATTATTTTAAAGTCACTGTAGTATGCAAGGATTTGGACAGCAACACAACTTTCAGACGAGACCAGCTTAGGCAGCGACTGGTGGTGGGGCCGCCCAAATAAGTTAGGAATACAAATAGGGAGCGTCAACAAAAATAGCATAATTATTGTATGAAGTGGCTATATATATAATGGGTGCAGGGTAAAGCAAAATTTTTAAAGTCGATGCATTTGGTACTAAAGCGCCGGGACTCCCAAATGCAGAAATCAGCTTATCATGTTACGAACTGGGGCTGAGAAAAATTCTGTAAAGCGTGGACGAAGAGAGTTGGATGGTTATACACTACGAGGTGTTAAATGTAGGTCGGTCAATAAATGTAAACTCGATATAAGACCATTTAAGTCTAAAGAGCAGCGGCGCGCCGACCCATTTATTCGTCGTAACCTAATAGATGTTGGCAGTTAGGTCAAGTTAGGCAATGGAGCGGCATTGTTGAAGCTATACCCCTTATAAAGAAAAGATAAGAGAAGCAGCCACGGGTAAAGGAGAACTAATAACGGACATGCATGGCCATTGCGCAGCGAGGCGTGGTGCGTGTATATTTACCAAGCTTGCTAGTGCAAAACTACTAACTAAAGTTTGTGATGGAAGGGTAGCGGAGGAGCAAGGTTCGAGCCTGTCAGTACATTGTGAAAGAGGTTAGGATAAATGAACCTAAAGCGCAGTGCCGCTCATAGATACAAGTAGTCCTAGGATAAACGAGCTAAGGAAAAGTGGACCACTCTAATGACAGCCAGATGCACAGGTAAGAGCTCAGACACTTTAAGTATCTCGGAGAAATTAAGTGTGCATGCTCCCTTCTTCAGTTTACAGTAGCACAATTGGAGTGTCGAGTGAACAACAGATAAATAAATAAAATTTAGCCTCGAATTGTTCGAGTCAGGTCATATCTGGTATCATCAAAAGTTTAGAAGCAACGCAGTTTAGCAAAATTAAGGGTAGTGTACATGCAACAACGTATAAATGTAACGTATTCTTTTCAGGAACAGTATAGTTAGTAACCTGTTGGAGATGAGTGGCATCATATGTTTAACGAGGGCGTGTAAAAATACCTGTGCCTATCATCCAACTTGGTGACATGTGCGGTAAGGAAACTTGTCAGTACAATGCAAATGGCTGTGAGTTTGTTTGGTTCGTTACATTGCCAAGTCGCAATGCTGTTAAGCAGACAGTTTTGCTTTTTATATGGAGGAGGCACGCTAGCCGAAAGTCCGCCACATCCTGAAACATTGCCACCAGTCGCTTTGCGCCAATTGTAAATAGCAAGGCTGCATTCTAATGGATGTATCGCAGTTAGTTGAGGCCACATTGCATCAATATTATCTATTGGTTACCCGGATGTCTTAGCGTCCATGTTAGATGTTTGAGGCCAGCGATAGTAGTCAAAGGTTTGTTGCAGTCAAGGTAATGGAGCTGAAGCGATCCGCCGGCTGGTACGCGGTTAGAAATAATGGCTTCAGTTTTATATTTGTGTGTCAGTGTCCGAGCGGCTGAACAACGGGCCAGGTGGGTGGCAGCTAAGCTCTCTGAAGCGAACTTGCGCCGTTACTTATTTCATGCTGCGATGAGTAGGAAGTGGAGAAAAAAGGATAAGCAATTCTGCCAATAAATCTGACCCATACGATGTAAGTTATGTAAAACTCATAATCCAAAATTTTTCAGAAGGTCTCGGATTTATGCAGTACGCCCCAGAAAATTTTGTTCTTTATCGCTGTATATGGAAGTTGGCCAAACGCGTCATGGCAGAGATCGTGAAAACGCATCAAATACTAATCGGTATCCCCAGAAAGTGCATCCACAATGTGTGCTGAAATAGAAATCAAGCAGCTGAATAGACATCCGTATCTTCTTCCATGCAAACAATCGCGCGATACGCTTAGAGGTCCAAATTCATCAAGGCGAACAGCACTGCATGCCCGACAACACATATGGCACTGGTCAGCTTACTCGGAGCCCTCAGCCTTCTCAATAATTGTGCATGGTCTATCCGGTATACAGCACAAATGAACTGCACATCTCTTCAAAAAGCCTTCTTCTAAAATCCCATTATATTGCTGAATATGATACGGTATGTGTTAAACTCCCGCGTGCCCACTGACGGAATGTTTACAGAGTAAAAGTAGACGAGTAACAAAACGGCGACCCTGTTTTAAATTCAGCTGTCTCGCCTCGAACAGCGTCGATTTGCTTTAGTCCACCGTCTTTGCGGACCATACCGTTATTGATGCATGGCATAAGGCTTCTCAAGCTGCAGCCTATAATTTTTTACGTATACCACAAACTTAAATACAGTTCAGTTGGAAGGTGACATATCTCTTCGGCAAAGTTTTGTTTCTGTGCCAGCACAAATTTAGTGGGCAAAAGGCAAGCAATTCTGCGCCAGTTTTTAGTAGCGTGGCGCATGGAGGCGAAACGGCAAACAGACAACAGCAGGCCGTAATGCAAAACCTACATACAGATACGTTATGCCGGCTGCTGGATGTGCAAGAAGAAATGGTGTATCAGCAAGGCAAAGTGCAATGCCATCTACTAGGCACAGAAAAATTCCCACGTCATGCCTAATGAAACCGGGATAAGGAAGCTAAACGGAGGTCATATCTGTCAGAACGGATGCACTTGGTATTACCTATGTTTCCACAAGAAACATTGCCGCCTGCTTTTGGGATTCTTACAGCATTACCTTGACCAACCAACGTACATCATGAAGCTCGGCTGACCAGAGCCGTTTAAAGCAGGAGGGTTGCGGACCCTCTTGTTACAATTAGAGGTTGTGGCGGAGACAGTTAGGTTCATGAGTGGCCAGGGAAAGCAGGAGACACTGCGCACTTTGCTCAAGGGGAATGCATTGGCGGTTCTGGTGGTGGGGCGAAGGGGCCTTATCATGTTGGATTTGGCGGCCTAAAAGATGTGTGGATCTCCGTATTTGACATTAGGTTAGACGGTTAGGATGCGATACGGCTGTTCACGGCGGCGTGGCTTTGTGTAAGAGCCGGTGCCCTTATGTTCGCAGTCCATATCAGAAGCCGCTTAGACTGAGCCATGCCGGGTATAGGCTAGAAGACAAAACAGAAGTTACTGGTTTATCAATTCATGATCGTACTCCTGCAGCTAACCGCAAAGCGCGTACGGAGTGTGAATGCTACGCAGCTTAAGTGGCCGAAAATTTTGGCGCAAGTTTTCTAAGAGGCTGGCGAGTAGCTACTCGCTGCGCAGCAGAAAGAGTTGCATGATAGCGTGGAGCTAATGGATAAATTGGAAGGAAAAAAACAGCGTGCGAAAGTCGTCAATAGGCTTTGCATTCAGCGCTCGAAGAAGCAAAGTAGGGATGTTACTTCCTTTAGGGGAAACCGGGACACCGGAAATAAATGTCCGGTGGGGCTTGTTGTTATCAAAATAATAAATTAACGCATACAACCTTGCATTTTTCCTCCGAACGAGGACGGTATACTCAGGGTGCTGAGCAGCAGGCAACAGAAGCATTGGTGGAAGTAGACAGAATGATGGAATAGTGTCTGATCGGTACGAGTGTTGCGGTGTCATTGCTTGATCGTAGGCATGGCTAAAAGCCTCAATCGTGTTTCATGGACGTGAAAACTGTAATTGCTCACTTAGTAAACATTGCTGGTACGGCCGTAGCCATGGTAGGAATCGGAGGACAAAACCTAACGCACGTTTGTATCGTGCCACCAGATGCGAAAGAAACCAAATTGGGATCAGTGTACCTGGAGTTTAATAAGGCTATCGTTGAGCTAAGACGAAGCAATTTTTGACTGTTTGCGGGTTGTTACCACTTATCGACCGTAGAGAAACGATACATTCGCGATCGGTCTCTGCCACGGGACATTTGAGCTCGATCTTGCAGTCACTGATCACAAAAATCCTCGCTTGTTTACGGAGGACCACAGCTAGTAGGAATTTTGCGACTGCTTCGAGCACACCATCTTGATAAGCTTTAAACTTAGCCACCCCGTGGCTCCAAAAGAATAGCAATACACCTGAAGGCAATAGTGAAAAGAAAACTGAAAATGTGCTTGACTTGGATGTGCTTGAGGAGGCGCAGAGCCTATACAATTCTCTACTGCTCTTGGCGAAGAAGACGGATGATAAGTACCACACTTGTGTAGAATTTGAATGCTGAATGCACTACCTTTGTGTCATTTCGCTCTACTGGTATCAGTTGCTGTGATTTTTCCTGGGTTGCAACCGTCTAGGATGTTCATGGTTCTGAAACTAACATCTGGATAATGCCAACTGATGAACAAACGAGAAAACCGAGCCCAGCCGTCATCTGAAATCAGTTTTGGAACGGATACAGCAGTATGAACACCGTCTAAATAGAAGGTAAGCCAACATTGGGAAGAGATTCCGCCTTGTTTAGACATAACGAGGGACTACTTGAGCTGAGGCCACTGCCTGAGAAATCCTTGACAATACGAGGCACCCCAGTTCCTACCTCAAAGCGCGCTCTCAGTGCGTTGCTTCGCCATGCTAGCTAATAATTCAGAGTTGTCAAAGTATTTAACAATATGACCTCGCGCTTTGAACTGCAGAAGCAAACCAAGCATTTGACGGCATTATGCAGGAAATGAAAAAGCAGGGGTAACCCTACAACTGCTTATTGCTATAGAGATCTTCACAGTGACCATGACTGTCAGCGAGGTCGGAATCGTCGCGGCTTGAATCCAAATCATAAGACGATCACGTACGTCAGCAGAAGTTTGACATCGGAGGAAGGCCAGTACTCCTAGGTGGGGAGGGAATGTCTCACAATAGCCCGGGCGTTGGACAACTGGCAGTCATTTTAGTGATGAAAGTGATTAGTGCCGAAACGGATCACAAGCCTTTGGAATGGCGTAAGTCTGCCCAAGACCTCATGGGGAAAGCTTGCTAGATGTGCGCTGCGCCTACCGTTTTCGATTCACGGGTAGGAAAAAGTGCACCTTTTTGATGCCGGAGCACTTCACGTGCCGGATTATAGCAACAAGAATCCCGGATAAATGGGCAGTCATCATTATCCATACCGTCATGAAACAAATAATAACGGATCACGGAAGCTTGCCGATCATATTAACCGACTAGTGTTTATGCTTCCAAAGGAAGGAATTCCGGAACTGCTTGTGGAAGCTTGATATCAAGAAAGTCCGGACAACCTTCTAACACAAGTAGACAAAGAGCTTGAAGGGACATTACGATGTAACAAATAAATAGTGGCCGGCAGTGAAGCGTGGAGATAAGGAGGAAGCCTTTTCACTGCTGTTGCTTACCTATTGAGCAACCAGACAGACCTCCACAAAAAAACCATCATCCCAGTGGTTGTACGATCGAGCCATCGCCTGCCTGTAGATCTAAGGTTTGGAACGTGGTCAGCTTGCCAAATATCTCCCAGGATAACACAGAATAAAAGGAACGAGGCGAAATATAACCTGAATGCAAATCAAGCGCAGAGGATGAAGAAGTCCAAGACTAACCCTGGTGAGATAAGTGTTCATATTCCGATCCGTTGAAAAAAGAAATACAGCAGGCACCAACGCGACCAAACTTGTGGCTCAGTGAAGAGGAAACTTCTACGGTTGCTAAGGGGACCGTAGGAGGTGGTCGACCGACTGGGTCCAGTTTCTACTGTTGCTCGGCAAGGAGATGCACGTGGAATACATGCCAGCGGGTTGCGTAGGTGGCGCGAAATAGAGGAGGAACCACCTGTGTACAGCGATCATCCATGACGATCAGCAAGACTGAGCGAAGGAAGCCGGAGAGAACCTTAGTGGGTGAGAAGTGTAGCGGCCTAATGGCAAAAGATAATGCGCTAGTCCTCAGCAGTTTGTTGTGGCCAACGAACCTGCAAGCAGCCAAAAGATAAAAAAGCAGCTGTTTGCGTACAAGGAATGGGCGCATTAGGAGTGCCCACCACACAACTACTAGAAACAGAAAGAAACCCGCGCCATGCCATCACCAACTGAAATGGTGGATGTCTTGTTTGTTGGAATGGGTGCACTTAGTATTAGCTAGGTTTGCACAATAAAGATTTCCGCTTGCACTTCCGGTTCGTACAGCAAATTTCAAAGCGTGTTTTGACAAATTTGGTTCTCTTTGCTGTGTTGCCTGTTAACAAGTCAGGTGAATGACATGCTGTGGTGCCGAGAAGCAGATAGCCAAAGTTGCGCCACCGAACATCTCGCGTAATAACAGACAGGTGCGGTCCAGCGCGATAGAGAATTAGCGTGTCGTCGGATGCAGCCAAGCGGCAAATGTTCAGCGCACGCCCGCGTCGAGCTCTGCCAGCACAGTCAGCAACCATTCACTGAATGTGCCAGTTACCAATTAGGCGCCAGCAGGTTTCAAAAGGACAAGCAAAGAGGAGCTTGCACGTGAGGAGCTCATAGTGCGCACATGACCGAAGCTTTTTGGCGTTGGGCCAAGGGATGAAGCGCGGGGCCTAATAGCCGAGAGCCCAACTTAGCCGATCGCACGATCCGCTATGGCAATCACGGTAATTTTAGCCAAATCAAACGTGGTGTGCAAGTGTAAACCAATGGAAAAGGAGCCATCGACTGCATGCAAATAACAAGAATGAACCAGTAGCGCGGACTGTCACAAATAGTGTTTTTACAATAAAATATGCGAGCGCAATCCTATTAAGTGCTTTAATGTTCGCGGTCCAGTCTTCCTGTCTCCCGGTGGACTACTCAACAGCGCACCACAGGAGAAGCAGCCGACGGGCCGAAATGGGCGCACGTTTTGTGGACAGCCATCCATCCCACTGCCGACCGGATAACTGAAAGCATGCTGTAAGAGAACTCGATAATGCAGAAGGTGAAGTGGGGGAATTCGGTCACGCTGACCCGGCGAAATTTTCAACCCTTGGCTTACCAGTCGGCAAAGTTTAGGCACACTGTGGGTGGTGAAGCCAGGAGGTTGCTCGAGACACTGGAGCTCAGCTGTGAACGTAAATTCAGCTAGCCTCCGGAATTGTTGAGCAGACTCCAGGCGTTTTGCGAAGGACAGGCAGAGGAAAACTATCAGAGGCATTTATGCTTTGGTGGCCATCGAGCCGCAAGCAAATCCATCGAGCACGACATTACAGAACTGAAGCTTTCGGCGCGTAACTAGTATTTCGGCACTTGCTTGCGAAAGTCCTTGATATGTGATCGCATTGCCATCGTCATTAGGATGGTTTAGCTCAATCGGCGCGTTCTGAAACCAAGTAACCTGTCTTCGGGACCCTGTGTGAATATCTGCTTGAGTAAACCAAGAACGACCTAGTATTTGGAGCAGGTGAAAGCTGAGGCGAACATAAAGCTGCGCCACGTCTCCCGAACTAGCAACAGTCCGTCCTAGACCCCGAAGGATATGGTGCAGTCGTCACTTTTGTCGTCGTATGCATACAAGAAGGAAGAAACTTCGCCCAATTTGAGGTCAAACGTGTAAAATACGTTCCAGGGCGAAGCACTTTGCTCGCAGGTTTAGATATGCTAAAGTTAGCTCGGTGCTCAAGAGCGTCAACGAAGAACTACAGGTGACAGAAGGCAAGCTTGCCTCAGAATTCAAACCGGTTCAAAGCAGCAAACGTAAGTGCCGACTTGTTCAAGGACAGCAAGCCGAGAATCGACTCAGAACATAAACTGCAGCTTTTGTTAGTTTCAGTAGGGCTTATGCTCATTTTTGGATTAGAAAATATTCAAGTTGTCGGGTCGTAGAGAGATTCAAAGGGCTTGCTGGTTTATCTTTAATCGATTCCGCTGAGCCAGTGGTGTTGCCGACCAAACTGGTGCCCATCGACTAACGTGGTAACCTTTGGACCAGCTGCGCCTTATCAGTTTGCGTTAACTAGCCAAAGTTGAGGAGTAGACCGAGTAAGTTAGCCAGGTGGCTATAATCATTAAGAAAGCCATGCCATGGTGTGCATCTATTTAAACTCACTGAGCTCTGTGCTACCGACGTAATTCCGCTGCTATGAAGATCTTGAATATTTAAAATCGTCGGACTTGCTTAGGCGTTTTGACAGTTTTACTTGACGTAATGTTAAGCTACCTGACCACATTAAGGACACTTTTCTGGCTTTTCTGCTGGCTTTGTCCACCGTTTGAACTGGAAGTATCTAGCAAGGTATTTCTGAAACGACAAATGCAGGCAGCAGACCATTTACCATAAAGGTTCTGTGTGGCAGACGACGTTGTGGTTTGTGGTGTTACGCGAGAGGAGCAAGACCAGGACCACGACCGAGTTTGAAGCGTTCGTTTGGCAGTACCAGCAAACTAAAACAAGAGCAGCTGAAGTTGCGTAGGACGGAAGTAGTGTTATAGACACGTGCTAAGCTTCGGCCATCTCAGTGGGGCTGGGCCTTAGCCTATTGCGATGGTTGGTGTGCCTCAGTGATCCATTGCGTCATGCTGGGTGACGCTTTGGTACTTATATGATCTACTTATTCCAGATTGGTCAATGGTTAGAGGCTAGACAAACTCAGCCTCCTTGTCCTCTAGGTTGTGGGTTGGAATGAGGGTGGCACCTTGTTCCTCAGAACGGACTTCTTGTAGCCCAACACCAGACCCGCTGCCCTACGGTAAGGGTTTGTACATAGGGCTTTGGTTGAGACCATTATTCGTTTTCCTTTTGAGGCCTGTACAAGCTGACAATATGTTGCCCACGAAATACAATGAAGCTCTTCAAACAAATTCCTGGTAATCAAATTCCGGATAATCAAATATATAATAGCTGCTGCGTCGAGCCGGTTGGATAGGGGTTTGGATGCTACTATTCAGGCCTTCCCATCTTCTTATTCGGCCCCTTAGGCTTTCGCTTTCCTATGTTCTTCTTCCAACTTCACTTTTATACCCCAGTTATTAACCCGTAATTCTTGGCACGCCCGCAGCATGCTTTGCTGGGCGTTTAGCTTCTAGTTTCAACTCACATTGTAACGCGGGGTGTCACTTCGGTACTGTCGACGCGCCCATGCATAATCCAGCGGTCCACGCCAATTCATCGGCATCCATTTGTAGCCCTCGATCCTCCTTCAGATAGGCATGCCTCAATGTGCGCACACTGTTACAGATGGGTAACGCTTGCCTGAACCTTAGAGGCCATCGATCGATTTCTGCTGCCTATCGGAGACCCGCTTGCAGAACTCGAGGTGTGTGGTCATTCTGCTGTCCCCCTCAGATGACCCGGCAGTATTTGGTATGGCGCCTATCCGGTGACGATGCAGCTTTGTAAACCAGCCAAGTTGGTGTTGGCGTTGCCCTGAGTCCCTAGGCTGTAGCTGCTCTGGTTGATTGGATTCCAACTAGCAGCCGGATTTGTGCGGTCCGATTAGCTGGCACGCTTCCTTCCATCTTCCGTGCTTCCTTAGCTGCTTACCATACATCTGCCATGTAAGAAGCGGCGCGAGCATCCATCTGTCTACGAGGTATTTATTTTGCATAGTAGCTTGTCGCACTACTTGGACACGGAAGACCTCAGAACGCCCGACCAAAAGCATATTACACATGTATGGAAGAATGAGACAGTCCTGGCTAATTAGAGCGAATCGATTATAGTGACAATCCACCGTCGCGCAGACTGTTCTAACCACAGGGATATTAGCTTAACACCAGTTGTGACAAAATTACTGGCCTTGACTCTCCTGCGTCGCCTTACTGTGGAATGGCAATCTCGGATTAGTGAAGGGCACGCAGGTTTTCGCCCAGGACGTGGCTGTATAGACCATATATTCATTCTGCGGCAGGTGCTAGCACAGCGGCACGCATACCGCAGACCGACAATAACTATGTTCCTCGATTTCAAGAATGCCTTCGATTCAGACGATCGATCGACTCTGTTCGAACTACTTGCGCGGAAAAGTGTTCCCACGAAATATGTGAACGTCCTACTTGCTCTATACTCAAACACTACTGGCCGCATCAGCATCTACGTTGAACTTTCGGATAGATTTCCGCCAACATGGCGTTCATCAGGGTTGTCCAAATTTTCAATTTTGTTTATTTTCGTTGTGGAACCTACCATGAAGTGCTTCCTTGCGGAATCTCTAGATTCAGGCCTTGAGATCCTGTCTGATCTAGGGTTAGTTGACCGTGAATGTGTGGATGATATCAGCTTGCTTTTCGAAGATGTTGCGGCGGCACAATCAACGTTGAATAGCCTGTCTAAAGTGGTCTCATTATTTGGTATGCACTACACACCTTCAACGTGCAAAGTATTGCTGCAGGACCACTAGCCAATTGGTGACCTCTTGACTTTTGTTAACGAGGAACTCGAGGTGGTTGATCGATTCACTTATTTTGGCAGCTGCATCAGCAAGGAGGAAAGCATAGTAACTGAAGTCAGCTCACGCATTACAAAGCCCAGCGCTACCTTCTTTAACTTGCGGCATCTTTGGCGACAGAAGGAAGTTTCCCGTCGTCGGAAAGGCTGTCCATATAATGGCACAGTGAGGGCTGTCCTGCTCTACGGTAGTGAAAATCGGCCCCTTCGGTGTGAACATCTGAGGCGCCTTCAAATCTTTCCGCATCTTTGTCCGCAAAGCATTGCTGTTGTCTGCTTGTACCAGCGTGTCCGCAACGATAATGTGCGTAGGCGAGTACTAGATACTGTTAATCATGCTAGCTCCCTAGAACAACAGTTAGCCCTGTATAAGTTGCGTTGGCTTGGGCACGTGCTACGGATGCCTGGTCACCGCTTTCCTAGGGGGCCTTGTTTAGCCTACCAGATGTAGGATGGCGCAAAGCTCGAGGTGGACAGAAGTTGACCTGGCAGCGGGAAATGAAGGCACTGACAACCAACCTTGGTGCCGTTGGTCCTTCTCGCGTCCCGGACTGGAGTGCACGTGACTCGCCTTGTGCTTGGAGCGAGACTTTACAGGACAGGGCTCGCAATCGACACCATTGGCGCGTCTGCTGCCTCTCCTAGTCGGATTGCTTATTTAAAGTGTGTTTGATGCTGCGTTATCTGCGGGGTAATGCCTGGATATGACGCGGGGCAGTGAAAGCCGCAAGGAAACTGTCTCGCCGGTGCAGCCTTATCTTTTCACGATAGCCCTCCGTTTGAGACGATATGTTGTATACACAACGTGTAAGCGCCTTGACCCTAGGCGTTTACTTAGGACCTTAATATTTTCAGGTAACTCGCCCTTCTCTCTTTTATTATTTTTATTTCATAGGTCACCCTGGTTGTATGGCAGCGAAGCATCAGCACAAATGGCTGATGTGCTACTGTTGTTGTTTTGTTTTTGTTATGAAACGCTTACCTCTACGGAGCAAGTATTTCGCTTATGGGCAAGTCCCTTACAAGCTCACCAGCTGGCACTTACGCACCTGCAAATCTCAAGGCGTCACCAGAAGAATTACTTCTACTGGAGTGCTTTCGGGAGTCCGTTCAAGCCTGGTGATACCATCTGGCTCAAAGCAGTGACACCATCGGTCGTCCCTGCGAAGCTCCGTCGCAACTGGGAAGGACCGTTCGTTGTGGAACAAGCGTTGTCAAATCTAACTTATCGAATCATGAGGCCGGGCTTTCCTGGTTCATCAACGGTTATACACTTCATCAGGCTAAGAGTAGCGCCAGTTAGAAGAAGGAGCAATGTAACGCGACGCGCCATGTTTTATAACCTCCTCTGAACCAGCGCCTTGCCTATTGTCGTGACCGCAACTGCAGACTGCGCAGCCTACGCTTGGTAGCCTCAGCTCTTCGACCAGTTTCTGGTATCGGCTTGTTAGCGAGCACCTGATACGTTATTCGTTGATATTCGTCCTTACTGGTTGGTTGGGTTTAGCTTTCAGCCACCTACGTGCCCTTTGTTTTCCATTGCAAGTCATCGGATCTATCGCGACCTACTCTACGTGTCGGTCAGGAAAATACCTGAAACCTCTGACCTGCACCACTATTACACCTCCAACAGCTTCTCTCTGGCTTCGAGTTTGCCGATGGTGTACGCCTCAGCTCCTTTGACACATGCCAGCATTTCTCGGTTCAGCAACCTTAGATGATTCCATTCTTCCCTACCTCTGAATTAAATGTCTTGCGGCAAATACGACCGTCCTCCTAGCTGTTTTTATAGATGACCTTTCACTGAGTAGGCTGGCTGAAGCGACTGACAAAATACACACAAGTTTCTTTAAAAGTGCTGTGCATCGTTTGCCTGAGGCATCAAATGAAGCACTTCACATTGTGCATGGTCTACTCCCTTAGCATGAGGCTCTCAACCATAGAGCTCAGTATTTCTCACCTTAGCCGCCGTCGAATTCAAAAGCAAAAACCCTCTTCCAGAAGTGGGCCTCGCAGCAATTCGCGCAGACGAGCGTCGCGCTCTTACTGCTGCTCCCATTAAGGCCTTGGTGATATCGCATGAAACATCCTCCTAGCCAGCCAGTAATGGCGACGGCTGCGCTGGCCAAATTATTACGCGCCCCCTTTTACGTATTCCATTCGATGTCCCAACGTTACTTTTTGGTTGACTTTGAAGTGGAGGTAAGCGTTATATCTCATTCCTTTGAATAACGTTCGATACAGCCGGCTGGAATGACGCTACAAGCTGTTAACCAAACGAAAATCGCGATCTGGGACCATTAACTTCCCACACTCAGGCTTGGACTACCCCGTAGCTTTCCTTTCATTTTTACGATCGCCGACTTACAGGAGCCTATCACCGGTATTGATTTTCTTAGCAAATTTGGCCTCGCAGTATATCTGCGTTATGAAAGTTTAGGTGACGTTACTACTTTGTTAACCGCATTTTGGAAAGCTTAATGCAATTAAATCCATCAGAGCGCGATTACTTATGCCCGGTCGTTTACAATATTCTGAAATGTTACAGCATTTCCGTCACTTATCGGAGTAACTAACGAAGCGACGGAAACCAAGCACGATGTGTAACATCAAATTGTCAAAACTGGTCCACCCGTATCGGCGAACCATGACTTCCGCCGGAAAAACTACAAACACCTATGAAGAATTTCAAGCACGTGATCAAACCCGGGATCATTCGTCTTTCAAGCAGCTGTTGGTTATCTCCGCCACACCTTGTGCTTAAAAATACAGGTGGCTGGCACCCATGTGGCGACTAGCAAGCACTGAATAACGCCACTATTCCCGACAGCTATCCGATCCAACATATACACCATTTTTCATTAGGATTGGCTGGAACGTCGAATTTTCTATGATTGATCTTGTCAGGGCGTACCAACAAATCCCAGTAGTCTCGAAAGATATATCACAAACGGCTGTTACCACCCCTTTTCCTTGTATGACTTTCTCCGTATACTATTCGGTCTCCGAAATGCCGTGCACTCTTTCCAACGCTTCATGAACCGAGTTCTCCGTGGTCACAACTGTCTCTGGTTTGAGTGATGATGTGGTCGTTGCAAGCGCTTCGACAGATGAACACTTACTACACCTACGAAACGTTTTCGAACGTTGCACACGTCACGATATCACAAGGAACCCTGACGTATATGTATTCGGCCTGTACTCCGGCGAATTCCTAGGCCACAGCATTGACGCTAACGTCATTAGTCCCCTGACTGATAAAACGCAAGCCATACTGGATTAGCTATCGCCACAATCCGTTAAAAGCCTACACCGTTTTTTTGGTATTGTTTATACATGGGTGCGCTGCAATACTTAACTGATCCGCCCAAAGGCAATTCCAAGACATTTATGCTCACTCGAAATGCCGAAGCAGTGTCTATTGCAATCAAGCTAAAACTGAGCCAAGCCACTTTACTTGCCTACTTGAGAACCTCCGATAACGTCGCTGTTATCCTCGACCGACGCTTCACCATCCGCCCTCAGAATCGTACTGCAGCAGCTAATGGGTAAAGAAATTCTACCTTTGTCTTTCTTCTCGAAGAAGCTTAAACCTTCCCAGACCAGTTACAGTACTTTCGGTCGCGAGCTCCGTGCCATATACCTGGCTGCAAAGCATTTTCGTCATCCTTGAAGGTCAGCGTTTTGGCACCTTGATAGGGCACAAGCCTCATGTGGATGCGTTGTCGCAAATTCTGACCGTTACTCCCCTAGAGAGACGCGAGACCTTGAGTAACTTTCCCAGTTTTGTGTTGATATTCACTATATTAATGGTCCTAACAAGCTTGTCGTCAATGCACTATACCGCACACACATCCATTTCTTGCCCAAGCCAAAGACCCAGAATTAACATAGTCTCGATCGAACGCTACGTTAAAATTCTTGCAATCACCCGCGCTCACTCCTGACACAAGAATTCACCAAGACCTTTCCACTAGTAAACCTATTCAATTTGTTCCACAGGCCTAGTGGCGAATGGTTTTGACCATCTTCTTGGATTTTAGCACCCCAGTATTCGATCTACTGTGAAACTACTTATCGACGGTTACATCTGGCGCAATATGCGCACAGACGTCCGACAATGGGCGCAAACCATTCCCAGCTTTAAAACCAGCGAGGTTCACAGCAACCCAGTTGAAACTCTTAGTAGGGTTTCACGCCTTGAAGCCCGATTCAAACAGATTCATCCTGAGGTTCTAGGCCCGTTACCGGCTTCTAACGCTTTCAATTATCAATCAATTTGTGTTTATCGTTTTACTCGTTTTCCCCATTCGACTCCCTTACTTGGTATATCCTCTGTAACTGTTGCTCCTGCTTCCGTTGAATCGTTGGTTTCATCCTTCCGTGTGCCCACTACTGACACTGCCAACAGCGGATCTCAATCCGTTTCCACCCTTTTAGTGACTTGAGTCGAGTACCCCGCTGTACCCACTTCCAGACGACTGCCTATCATCCTGCTACCAATGGCCTTGTCGAGCGATTTCATCGACAACTGTAAGCCAGCACTACAGTTAGTTCGCTTGATGCCTGTTGGTCTGAACGCCTTCCAGTTATACTTGGTGTTCGCAACACCGGTAAAGACCATATCGCATACTGCCCAGCCGAGCTTGTCTCTAATACAACGCTCCCGGGCGCGATGCTACCGAACTCACAAGTCACCAGCGCATTGAGTCCTACTTCCTATGCCGAACGTCTTAAGCCGCATTTTCGCTCCGTTAGCCCGACACCTTGATGAAGTACGCGCGAGCAGCGTATACATCCGAACGTACACAGTTGTCTATCCGTATTTAACCCCAGCGGTGCTGTTCGAATACATTTGGCACCGCCTTATGAGGTCCATTCAAGACCTTGTCGCAGCAACCGAAGTACTTCGTTTTGCATGTGAACGGATCCAAAGAGTCTTGGAGCGCCGATCGTCGCAAGCCCGCATACGTCGAGGCAAATTTGGACAGCTCAGTATCAACCGTAAACCATCACAGCACTCCTGTTCTTGGGCGGGTGCTCACTGACAAATGCTTGATCGATTCCCAAAACTCGGAAACCCTGTGCTCACCAGAAAATGATCCTATTCACGCATATTCAGACCGTGTTGATCATTCCCCTCCAAACTATCACCATATGTGCTACGAACACTATATCGAGCGTTGCGTACCAGCCTATGGTCTGGCGGGAGTTCCGTAGTGGTTGTGAGTACCTCTTATTTTATATTTGTTTTCATCACTGCAGTCAACGTCCATTTGTAATATTTATTTAAATTCACAAATTTTCTCTACAGCTACAATGCACTCTTGTTGTGCTGGTTTCCTTTGCTACCGCTAGTGCTCGTGCTGCCACCTCGTCTTTCCAGTAGTCGGATTTATACCTTCGAATCACTAGTCGACATCAGGCTAACGGAACCTAAAAGAAAAGCTAGAACGCGTGTGCTTGCTTGTTCATCTTTTGTGTTTATGCATAGTGTTTTTTGCCTCTAGACTCAAAATTCATAAATAACGGTCCGCTCCTAAGCCCCATGTTCACTCTGCTGTCGCCCTATCCACCCGGGTGAAAGTGGCCGGAAGCGGCTTCCGGAGAACGTTATCAGTGCGCATTCTGAGGAAGCTTTCTAGCGGCTCTTTGTCTCACCTATTTGTGGCATATCAGGATTGCACTGTTTTCACTGCGACTGCTCCAGCCCACCAAGATTGATGGTCGCAATGACACACTCCTGTCCTGAACCGGACGTGATGGGTCTGCCATGGGATCTCTCTCTGCCCACTACAACTTGCTGAACTTAATAACAATGAACCCAATGAATCCAATGTCTGCCACTTAACTGACCGACTGTGCTAGCCTGGAGGTTATAAAGTTGCAATGTTCGCAAGTTACAACGTAGATCCTAACTTTATAATATTTCCATTTATGTAAATCATATCCGTTGGCTTTATCTATGTAAAAGTGGAACGAAACAGAGCAGTATTATGAACCCTGCGCAAGGATGACACGCAAAATCGTAAAGCATTCCAGGTTTTTTAGCGTTTCATTAACTTCTGGCTCGACGACCCAATGAAGAAAAAAATACACAGGATGCTGATATGGTTACAGTCATAGCTGAACTTGAATACGCCGAATGCATCAGGGGATCTAGCGTTCCACAAAATCTGTAGGGCAAAAATGCAAAAGATATAACAGATGAAAAGCCTAAGTCATTTTATATAAAAAATTAATTATAACCTTCCTCGCAATAAACATTTATTTTATGCTATATTATGAAATCCCTACCTTTAAAATGTTCACTTACGCAGATACAATAGAGAACACGCAATGGTGTGCGAACGCAAATATATGCTGTGTTGTGATGGATGTAAAATTGTGAAGTCGGAAAGTTTTGAAGGGTGAACAGTTGTCAGCATGATAGGTGGGTGCATTTGGCTGCAACCACGTGTAAGCGACTGATACTCTTGGGGCTCGTGTGACTAGGGAAAACTCCCGGGTCCAAACCAGAAAAGAAACCGAGGCGTTAACTACGGTACTATTAAACAAACTAGGACCCAAATACATATTTACATACCTAACAGCCCACGTTCAGTCCTGAAACAACCGGGTATTCAAACAGTTCCAAAATGAAATAGCGTCACCACACTTGCTACCGTACAGGTAGAACCCACAGCACATATTCCGAGAGAATAATACAAGTGTTCATTTTAAGGTTCCGAAATCGTATCCCATTGGTCCACTGTACGGTGCGCAGGACGCTACAAGTTGTCCTTACGTTCAAATGGAAGGCGATTAACGCTACTCGGTGTGGATATGGAATCAGAGAATAACGACGCCCTGGATGCTCTTGAGACTAGTGGCACGGGGTGGGAGTGTACAATCGTCCCAGCCGGTTTGGGATGAGATCAAATCCATGCCGAGTGACGGGGCACCTAGGCATGTTACACGGTACGGGATCGATTGTATCCAACAACGGTGGTTAAAATGAAACCACTTAGACGTGGTCAGAAAAACAATGCACAACACAATAGCCTGTACGAGCAGGTAGCAGATAAGCTTATCGGGAACAAGTCTTGATACCATGATGTGAGTTGCAATGAAAATTTGCTTTGCATGCTTAATGGCATGGAGTAAACGAATAATGGGTTATCTGGGGTCTCGGCAGATGGTGTGGTCATCTTTCGTGTCATGTTTACATGCATGCTGCGGTTTTTATAGTAATATTTCCGCCTACATCAGTAGCTAATCAAATTTAATGCCTTCGCACAGGCTGCAATAAGAAACTACGGGCGCAACTAAAAATTTATCCCTTATATACAAAAGTTTGTACACCTTTCATTCTTGCCTTACTGACTTTTCGCTGGCTCGGGAAAGTTGGACCGAAGCTGTCGAGCGAGGTAATTCAGTAGACATAATGTTCACTGACTTTTCCAAGGCTTTTGAATCCGTCTTTTGTACGAGCTGCAATCCTGCGGAATTTCTGATCTTGTCTTGCGATGGAGTTCATCTTTCCTATTCGGAAGGGAGATGAGTGTTCGTGGGGGTTCCGGGCTGTCTTTGCGACCATGCGTTTTCACTGGGGTCACATATGGTTCAATTCTCTGCTCCCCTCTCTTCAGTGTATCCGTTAGTGATTTATCTGATGAGCTGGGAGTGCCATTCTTAATGTTTGCGGATGACCTAAACTTCTGGTTCACGGTAAGCAAACGGACTGGTCCATTGACCCTACAAAATGCTATGAATAGACTTTGGGTCTGGTCCAGTTTGTGGCAGTTGCCCTTGAATCACGTGTAATGTTCAGTACTGCACGTAGGACTAAATGACCCACTGCTGTGTCATTTGCTTGGTGGAAACGAAGTGCCGCCGATGCAACTCGAAGCTGACCCAAGAGTTTTGCTGTCACCAGAAGTTAAGTCCAGTGAACATTGGGCAGCAGCTCCTAGCTAAGCATTCCGCTGGTTGTAGTTGATCCGGAGGTCATTCGGGATCATAACGACTGAAACGTTCGTCAGGCTATTTGTGCTTTCTGTAAGACCCCACCTCGAATACTGTGTACAGGCTTGTCCCCAGGCCTCATTCGTGACAGGATAGCAATTAAACGGGGCCTGCCTTCTAGAACGAAAATGCTGAACGAGGAAAAGCAGCTGACGTACCCTGAGAGGTTACATAAGCTGAATTTGTTTTCCGTGTATTACAGGTGGTTCGTGGCGACTTGGACCTCACATATCGCATACCAATGGCTCAGGTTGGACCTGATCAAACTGGAATGTTCCACCCAACTAGTGCCAACCGTTCGAGGTCACACATTGAAGTTGCACAAAACCGCGCTAAGCAGTTTGGGGCAGATTTTCGGATGTCGCGTAGAGTCATGAGTTATTGGAACGCGCCATCCGCCGAAGTGTAAATTGCAGCAAAAGTGAAGTTTGAAATCGGGACATGTAGAGCGCAATACTCGGGGAAAGGCCAGATATATCCGCGAGCTGAAGGACAACAAGCACAACAATGCGATTACGCACGCAATCCACAAGTAAATACGGTAGGCGGGAACCACGGAAGGAAGAGCACACTGGGCGATGAACAGCGTGTATTCGCGGAACGGAAGTGAAGTCGTACAACACAGTTAAACAGGCTCCATACAAAATATACAATCGAAGAGATAAAAGAGATAAACAGTTTATGGTTCACGACTGTCCGTTCGTGGTTTTGTTAGAGCTGGAGGTCTTAATCGATGCATCTGGAAAATAACGGTGAACGCGAGAATGAACAGACTGCGGTTAAAGTGAGTGCGATGCCGCTGCACTCTCCCCCTAGATTGAGGTGTTGTCCTCAACACCTGCTGTCGACTGCTCAGGTACCGTCGTATTATCTATCTCCACTTACTCGGTGGCCACTGGAACTGAGGGATCGTTCTCATGCGAGACGCGTGGGTCGCTGGTACTCAGAGTCGCCGGTTTCAGGCGGTTAAACGGAGCCACAAAAGAACGTCTCGGATCTTGGGTGTTGTCCGTGATACGGCGGGTACGATCGTTATGCACTTCTTCCTCATTGAACCGCCCTGCCCATTCCCTGTGCCGGGTCGAGGGAAGTCCCGGTGGGGGCACCGGTGCATGCAAGTAGCCTAACTGTCCAGGTTGTAGCGGTACACCTTCGACTAGTCTATCGTAGTAGTCTTTTTGGTGACGTTGGGCGTTGGACAAGCAATCCCTTGCGAGTTTGTTCGCACGAATTAGGTCGCTGCGTACCCTCTTTGCATGGTCCGCGGCTGGCAGCGGATCTGGCGGCAGTCGTGGTACAGTCAAATCAAACGGTAGATGCATCTCACGCCCAGTGATCATATAATGTGGAGAGTGGGATGTCGAAGAATGAACGGTGGAACGGTAGGCTAACAAACAATGTAGTAGTGCGCGGTCCCACTCCCGTGCGCTGTATGCGTCCGAGAACGCTTTTAGCAGAGCCTTTAACGACCGATTTGCGCGTTCCACTCCACTGTTTCCTTGGGGGTGGTAAGAAGTAGTGTGCGTTTTACGGATACCAAGAAGATGGCATTGCTCAGAAACAATAGTGAGCTCGAAATTCGAACCTCTGTCAGAATGCAACTGCTCCGGGGCGCCCCAACGCGAGACCCATTGCTCAAAGATCGCATGTGCCACTACAGTTGCACCGTTGTAGGGAATAGGAGTGGCCTCGCACCACTTCGTGAAATAGTCGACCAGGATTAGAATGTAGCGGTTATCACTGGTTGTTCGGGATAGGGGTTCCATAATGTCTACTGCAACTGTATGATTTGGGTATCAGTGATGATGGGTTGTAGCGGTGCGCGGTATGTCCTCTGGAGCGGTTTCGCACGAAGACATTCCTGACATACGTAGCAGAAGTTAACCACATCGCTGCGCTGATCTGGCAACCAGAATTGCTGCCTGACGGCCTCATTCATTTTTCTCTGCCCGGGGTGTCCTAATTCGGTATGTAGTTGGCGCAACACGCAATCGACTTTGGACTGGGGAACAACGACTCGTTTGGAATAATTCAGCCCACATTGATAGTACAAGCTTTCCTCATGAATTACGAGCCGTTGCCATATGAACCACAAGCAATGTGCCTCACAACTTAAACCTGCCATCTCCGCTTTCGTAGGTTTGATTCCAGCAGTGGATAGCCTTTCATAAATAAGCCTGAGCTCAGGGTCGTTGTTTGGAGATCCGACCACTCAGCAGAATTGGAAGTGTCAAGCGACACTACGTCTACGTGGTGATCCTAACACGGGGACAATCGACGTTGTGTCTGCCGTTGCCTCGTGACAGAGCATCCGCATTAGCATGCTGTCTGCCAGGTCTACGCACACATTCAAAAGGATATTCTTGAAATTGTTCTTGCCAGCGGGGGACCTGCCCTTCGGAGTCCATAAAGTTTTGTAGCCACTTAAGCGAATGGTGTTCCGTGCGAATAAGGAAACGCCGCCCCAAAAGGAAATGGCGAAACGGCTTTGTGTATGCCACCAAAGCCAACATCTCCTTGCGGGTTGTGCAATAATTACGTTCCCGGTTCCTCAGACATCTACTTCCGTGAGCAAACACACGCTCTAACCCATCAGGTCCGACCTGTGAAAGAACAGCTCCAATTCCGGTGTCGCTTGCATCCGTGTCAAGAATAAACGGACCAGCACTAGAAGACAGATCTGGAAACGCTAAAATTGGCGAATTTATCAGCGATTGTCGCAAAGAGTCAAACGCTTTGTCACACTGTGGGGTCCACGGAAACGGCCTTCCCTTCTCGGTCAAGCGGTGCAGTGATGCGGCATTGTCGGCAAAGCTGCGGTCGAACCTGCGGTATAGGAAGCAAGGCTCAAAAACTGCCTCACGTCTTCCGTGGAACGCGGAATAGGCCAGCCTTGAATCGTTTTTATCTTATTTGAGTCACTCTGAACCCCGATGAAGTGATGGCATTGCCTAAGAACTTCACTTCCTTCCTTAATAGCTGACATTTGGGTGGCTGCAACTTGAGACCAGCATCCACAACACTGCGTAGTACTACATCGTGATTCTCCAAATGTTCCTCCAGGGAGCGCCAATGCACGATTACGTCGTCTACGTAAACTAGGCACGGATGTGGGATCAAAGTTCTAAGAACGACATGCATTAGACGTTGAAATGTGCCCGGCGCGTTTCATAAACCGAAGGACATGGTTTGAAACTCGTACAGTCCCGACGGTATCATAGAAGCAGGCTTTCCACGATCCTTGAGATCGAACTCTACCTGCCGATATCCAGATGCAAGATCAAGGGTAGAAAACCATTGCGCTCCCCCAAGGGTTTCCAAAGTGTCATATATTCGAGGCATTGGTAACGAATCTTTGCGGGTTACTTAATTTAGCTTTCCATAACCTACACAGAGGCGCAGAGAACCATTCTTCTTTTTGACGAGGACTATTAGCGATGCCGGTTGATTTCGATGGAGTAATAATGTTTGCCTCTAGCGTTTGTTTTATCATACTTTCGAGCTCCGCACGACATTACACTGGTACACAGCGTGGTCGCTGAGTGCTAGGACGTGCGGGTCCTGTGTCAATTTTGTGTCGGATGCTACCGTCATAACCTTCTCACTAGACGCAACTCCAAAAATAACAATTCACTGCTCCACAAAACTTCTAGCCCAACCGAAGGTAAAAAGTAAAACACCAATGACCTTGACAACACAACGTATTAATCGCCGACAACGAACACTGTACAACGACTGCGGACCTTGGCTGTATTTATAGATCTCTACTGACCTTCGACTTCTAGAATTGGAAGGTCAGCTGCCGAGGTTAGTGGTCTCCCAAATCTTTTGCTGAGGGGTCAGGTGGACTTTGATCACGTTTAGAAGGAGAACATTCCGGAACGTTCGAAATCGACGTGATAATCGTTAATAATCGATTCATCGCTAAAATAGGGAATTTCTAAGGCAATTTTTACTTTCTCCCGGACACCTCCGCTCCCGTGATAATGTCCGAGTTGTAAGAGGATAGCCTGGGGTTCTCGGCCTGTCGGTCCACCTCCTTGGCAGAAGCGCCCGAGAACTTTGTTCCGATGTTCTTGTTCTGGATTCTTTGTTCGACCTTGTGCAGTCGTCTACTGCTACCTTCGGCAGGTTGAAAGTTTCTACCAGTAAATCAAACGGGAGGTCAGTAGGCCTTTTTTGTTCTGGCTGGCACAATGTGGGACGTAACTGGTTTGCATGCCGTGGCCAGACCTGTGCGCCCAACATCACGTCATACATGACGTTTCCGCGCTTGCTTATGACAGGCCCAGGCGTCCATTTTGCATGGCCTTCCCGGTAGTCACATACTAGCACCTTCGGTCCAAGCGTGAAAGATCGCTTCGTTGCTCCATGCCGCCGGTTATGCACCTGTTCCATTCTGCGGTTTCTTTCACAAACAGAGGACTCCGAGCCCGGTCGGATGGCGTCGAAAGGCGTGCGGAGCTTCCGGTTCAGCATGGCCTGCGCTTGAGAGACTCCGCCTGGCGCTTGTGGATTCGGTGTTGATCGGTAGTGGAAAAGGAACCGGTCAACCACCTCCTCTCTACGTCCCTCTCTTTTGTGTTGTGCAGAGCTCGCTTGAATGTGTCGACAAACCTTTCTGTCTGGCCATTCGACTGTGGGTGGAACGGCGGTGAGCGAACGTGCTGTACGGCGCATTGCCTGCAAAACTCCGAGGTCTGGAACTTCTTGGGGATCTGGGCTTGGAAGGTGAAAGAGCTTGTGCCTGGGACAGGACATAGAACCCCAAGGACCTACATAGAACACGGCTGTACAACAAGTGGATAAAAATGCACTCACTACCATGACCGTCGTCCAGTACTGGTAGCTGGACATGACGCCTTCATACTCCTGCGAAGTCTACATAATCCTGTAAATTCTAGAAGCAAGAATCGGAAGTTTTGCTCACCTGGACACGATGATGACGAAGGTCTAACCCTCCATAAGCCTCAGCCATTATGGCCGCCCCGAGCAAAAATAACCTGTTCAGCTAAAAGAGGAAATTAGAAGGCAATTGACGGCGGTTAACCGAGGGTTATATCAGTCGACGAGCTGCTCTGCCAGTTTTACATTAGTGTACAAACGGATTTCTGACAGTGTTTCAGGACGTGGTGGGTTTCCGCCTGGCAAGCGTTCTCCCTATAAAAAGCCACAAATGTCCGCTTAACAACACTGCGACGTGGCGGATGTGACACGCCACTGAATAAAGTCACTGCCCGCAACTACATAATGTCAAGCCGACCAGAATCCTAATGTAATATTTTCCTGACAAGTTTGCTCTACAAACGGAATGCCCAGCCTGTTTACACTACGCCCACTGAAACCCAACTTGTCGTCATGTTTTGACGAATTTATACCTCAAGATTAATTTTACAATTTCCAAAGCTTGGACAACTTTCGGCTTACTGCCGATTACATACATAGCAACGTGTTTGTTGCGAAACATAATTGCTTGTAAACGTTGATCATGCCTGGTCAGGCGTGTCTCGGAAATTCGAGAATATACTATTTATTTATTTATTTAAACGTTGCTGAAGCAAATTGTGAGCCATTGTCAGTGACCAATGTCTCAGGACAGCCGAATCTGCTAAAGGCTTAGCGCAGTTTCGATATGGTGGCATTGGTGGTTGTGTTATCCATGAGAAATACGTCTGGCCATTTGCTGTATGAGTCGACTATAATGAGGAAACTTCGGCCGTTGATCGGCCCTGCAAAGTCGACATGGATGCGGCACCACGGCTTAGTAACTATTGGCCATGAACAGAGTTCTGCTTTAAGTGGTGCTTTCAAGACATCGGCACACCTTTGGCAGCGTTTTGCTATTTCTTCCATCTGTTTGTCCATGAGGGGCCAGTATACATAACTGCGGGCAAGCGCCTTCATTCGGTTGATTCTAGGATGCCCGGCGTGGAACTGTCGAATAAGACGCTCCTGAAGTGCTTTGGGGATGGCCACTCTTTCCGAAAATAGTATGCAATTGTTTACAATAGAGAGCGAGTGTCCCCTCTGAAAGTACTGTTGCAACTCGGCAAATGGACATGCACGTGGCCAACTTGTTTTGTGGAACTGTGTAACCTTCTTCAGTATTGGGTCCCGAAGCGTTTCGGTTCGTACAGCTTCTGCGGCAACTGGTAGACCGTGCAATGCATCAGTTACCAGAAAGTTGACGTCTGGTTCAATCTCGACCGAGGCAATGATTGTGTCTTCATGTTCTTGCTGATGGGTATCAATTAGGCATGACAGTGCATCTGCTTGGCCAATGGAAACTGTCGACTGATATTGGATCTCGAAATCATACCCCATTAAGGTAAGAGCCCAACGTTGTAGCCTGTTGGCTGTGTAGGCCGGGATGCCCTTTTTCGAACCAAAGATAGCCAGCAAGGGCTTGTGATCTGTCAGAAGCTTGAAGCGGCGGCCGTATAACATTTTGTGGAATTTCTTAACCGCGTACACTATGGCCAACGCTTCTTTCTCAATCTGGCTGTAGTTCTTCTCGGCCTTCGTAAGTGTTCTGGCGGCATGGGCGATTGCTTTTTGAGATCCATCGGTGTACGTGTGTGCAATTACTGCACCAATCCCATGGCTTGATGCATCAGTGGTTAGGACGATCTCTTTGGAGGGATCGAAATGGGTCAAAAGCAAGTTTGAAGATAGCAGTGATTTGACCCGTTCGAAGGCATTCTGGCATTCTGATGTCCAGTTCCAAGGTTGTCCTTTGGCTAATAGCTTGTTTAACGGGGCACGCAAGCGGTGCATCTCAGGCAAAAATGCGCTGTAGTGGCTGATGAGCCCACAAAAGGAACGCAAGGACTGTAGATCTGTTGGCGGAGGCATCCTTCTAATGGCTTCTATGTTTTCCGGGTCTGGTCGACGTCCATCCTTTTCGAGGATAAAACCGAGGTATTTGATGAGCGGCGTGAAAAATGTGCATTTATCCTCACGGATCCGGAAACCGTACGACTGTATGCAACCAAGCACTTCATCCAAGCGGTTGAAGAGTTCTTCCGGTGTTCGACCCATCACTATGATATCGTCCAGATATGCAGCGGTTCCAGAAACTCCCGCTAGCATGGTGTCCATCAACTGTTGGAAGATGGCTGGCGCCGTTTTCACACCAAATGGCAAGCGGTTGTATTGGAATAGCCCACGATGAGTGTTGATCGTCAACAACTCCCTCGAGACTTCGTCAACATCCACTTGCAGATAAGCATCGGATAGATCAAGCTTAGCAAAGTACTTACCACCATTCAACTTTGCAAAAATATCCTCCGGTACAGGTAAGGGGTACTGGTGGTCGTCCAGCGCGGCGTTGAGGCCAGTTGAAAAGTCAGCGCAGACGCGTACCTTGCCATTTGCTTTCTTCACTGCGACAATAGGTGCGGCCCATGATGAGTAGTTGACGGCTGTGATGACTCCGGCACGTTCCAGTCGATCGAGCTCTTGCTCAACGGTTGACATGGCTGCATATGGTACCGGTCTTTTAGCCTTGAACACTGGTTTAGCACCTGGTCGCAAGTTCAGTGTTGCCTTGAATTTCGTACAGTGGCCCAAGCCATCCTGAAAGACAGAAGCAAATTTTCGCCTCAGGGTACGTGTCATGTCTTCGACGGACTTTGCAGATGGGTCTGGACTTGCTCGAACTCGGTTGCAGATCTGATTCAAGGGAACATCGAGGAGGTTCAACTTTTCAATCCAGTCGAGGCCAAGAAGATTCAAATTCGGCCGGTCCGAAATGTAGCATGTTCCCGACTTCTCCACACCTTGGAAAGCAATCTTGCAATTGAGTTCGCCCACTAAGTTTAACACACCGCCGGATGCATTATGTGCAACTTTCTGAGACTCGACCATCTTCGGCCTCTTTATGTGATTCCATGTGCGCCTGGAAATGATTGTGATGTCTGAGGCCGTGTCAAATTGCAGTTTCGTTGGGATCCCATTGATTAACACAGTGATGAATCGTCGTCTCGGTTTACACTCGCTTTGGAATGCGGCAACTATGGACAGAGACTCGGCGCCGTCCCTTCTAGAATTAACCTTTCGATAAGACTTCTGCACTTTCTTCGACCGGACTTGACTGCAGCATTCCTCTTTATGCCCACGCTTATGACACGTTTGACAAATATGATGTTTGAAGGGACAAAAGCGAGCGAAATGCCATTCGCCGCATGACCAGCATGCTGTGGGCGGTTTCTTCGTAGGCCTCTTGAAGGGTTTGCTTGCGTTGGCGGTCCTGGTCTTTTTCACGAGTTGCACGGTATCTGCTGGTGCGAGACCATTGCGTTCGACCATGGCAGTGTCGTGTTTTAGAGTGAGCAGCCGTTTGCATTCGCTTACGAGGGCCTTCAGTGTCAGATCAGGATCCTGCTCCAGCTTAGCTAAAAGCCGCGTTCGGATCTCAGCATCACTGGGCGATTGTAGAGCACTGACGAAAATGAGACACTTAAACTGATCGTCCGTTAAAGAGCGTAGTTTGAATCGTTCACACTCACGGTTAATCATGTCTGCTAAGGCCCCAAAATCGTCAGATTCCTGTTTGACTATTTTCAGGCATTGATAGCGAATACTAAACAAAGATACCGACTCACCAAAAATTTCCTTCAACTGCGACACTGCTTCGTCAAAAGTCAGATCCTTCGGCTGTTTGGGCAAAATGTGGTCTATGAACCTTGAATGTTCACTTATTCCGAGCTTGCGGAGTAGCAATCGCACCTTCCAGGAGTCGTCCTGACGAATGAAGTCCGTCTGGAACATGTCTTCCCAGCGCTTGAACCACGCTTCAAAGGTGCATCCAGAATCCGCGTCATAATTGAATTCAGTGATCGCGTTCGTGAGAAGATCAACAGAACTCGCCTGCATGTCCCGTGCCGCTGCTCCTGTTGTCTGCAAACTCAAGCATTGTGTCAGATTTTCAATCATTTTCATTTGCGCCTCCATTTGAGCTTGCTGTTGAAAAAGCAGCTTTTGAAATTGTTCAGCAGAAAAATTCATCACATTTCCACTTTTCTCCGTCGCCATTTGTTATAATCTTCTCACTAGACGCAACTCCAAAAATAACAATTCACTGCTCCACAAAACTTCTAGCCCAACCGAAGGAAAAAAGCAAAACGCCAATGACCTTGACAAAATAACGTATTAATCGCCGCCAACGAACACTGTACAACGACTGCGGACCTTGGCTGTATTTATAGGTCTCTACTGACCTTCGACTTCTAGAATTGGAAGGTCAGCTGCCAAGGTTAGTGGTTTTCCATATCTTTTGCCGAGGTGTCAGGTGGATTTTAATCACGTGCAGAAGAAGAACATTCCGGAACGTTCGAAATCGATGCGATAATCGTTAATAATCGATTATTCGCTAAAATAGGGAATTTCCAAGGCAATTCTTACTTTCTCCCGGACAGATACCAGTACGGCCCAGAGAGGACCCCTCCCCTACGAAAGCGGTGGAGTTATTTTCACTTCACTGTACTGCGCGTCGAGTGTCTCTGACGGGAGAGTATCCTTCAGAGGGGATAAGAAAGCGGTTATCTTGCTTCGAGCAGTGCGTGCGTGTGGCTTGCTGAACACACACTGGACAGAGGATTTGAATCGATAGTAATGACCAGTTAATAATTGTTAAACTGCATACACCCCTGACGCATGCCGATGCAGCACCCCAAAAGAGGTAACAAATCGGAGCCGGGTACTGCGTCCCATGGTATTTCCGAGGAAATGAACATGAGATGGTTTAACTTTTCGTCACCTAAAGCCAGATCCACCATAGCGATGCCAGTTACATTTAATAGGGTGCTATTTGCCGTTCTGAGGTGCTGACGGTTATCAAGTTTAACGCTCCTGGTGCATAAAGAGGGTTTAAATAGATAAATAAATACATAAATATTTTATTCTCGATTAAGCGAGGCACGCCATTTGAGACATGATCAGGTATGTACAGCTGTACAGACATTTTATGGGAACTGTAGTTACAGTAGAAAATTGTTCATATGTCCATACTTGGAACTGTGGGATGGTGAACATACGAAAGAACGATTTGGTTGTAGTGGGATCGGGATCCATTTGTTTGGACATAATCGCTCTGCCATATATCGCAGTCATACCGCGATTAATAATAGATTGAGAATCCTGAGTGATCCATTGGAAGATAATTGAAGAGCAAGCTATCCAATATGATGATTCTAATTGAGCTGTCAATGTGAAGTTATGGGCTGTGACTTTATTCGGTGGCGAGTCACCTTCGCCACGCTGCAGTGTTGTTAAACGGACATTTGTGGCTTTTTATAGGGAGAACGCTTGCCAGGCGAAAACCCACCAGGTCCTGAAACACTGCCGCCAATCCATTGAATGGCAAGTTGTAACTGGCTATGTTTCTTGTTGAACGTTTTTTGCT
The DNA here is from genome assembly GCA_944474145.2 of Dicrocoelium dendriticum. Taxonomy (NCBI): domain Eukaryota; kingdom Metazoa; phylum Platyhelminthes; class Trematoda; order Plagiorchiida; family Dicrocoeliidae; genus Dicrocoelium; species Dicrocoelium dendriticum. The sequence continues at coordinate 70,488,655 of OX104066.1, forward strand.
CCGTTATCCGCAGTCAAGTTGCGTCCCATTTTTCTGCTGACTGAGGCGTTATGCGAGTGGCCATTGCGTACCCAAGTCCACTCCTGTGCCAGATCGGTAGGTCAGGAACTAAGCATTCTTTCTGGATATGATGTGTTGATCATCTGCAGAACCACGTGAAGTCTCGAAGGATATACGTTGAAATAGGTTGAAGTCTTGGAGAACAGGATAGGTTCCGACGAATGAATTGCAGATCCCCCGGGATATGTAGTGAAATTGATTAGAAATAGGGGAAACCACGGCCATTTGAGCGGTCAAAGCGGATGGAAGAGCTTAGAATAACCGACTGTTCAAGCCTTGTATTGACAGTAGAATGTGCCTTCCGTAGTCGAAAGTCCTCCAGTCAAGAGACCTGTGGAAGAGGTATTGTTAGGTAAATTGAACTCAGTGGTTCATGCCGCGAAAGAATTGTAGCAGTGCAAGTTATTGAGTGATTTGTCCGGTAAGTAAGTTTTAAAAAGGCTGATAATTTTCAGCTCATGTCCAGATCAAGGAACCGTTTGCCTTGTATTGTTGTCGAAACGGAGGACAATTCCTTGGGCGCGTTTCGCCGTACCTGTGACAGACTCGGGAGAAAAAGGAAACCAGTTAGAGAGAAAGTGACGCCTGTGTCTACTAAAGCGTGTGCCGGCCTAACATAAAGCAGTATGTTCACGAATGGCTGCCCTAGGTTTGCTAACGAAGAAATGCAAGGTACAGACTAGGACTTACCCCGTGGGTCCACGTGCTTGATGTCCCAGGGTTGCGTCGAACCGGCAGAGGGCGAAAATGATCAGTTATGTCCACACGTCTGAGCTTGTGTGCCAAATTTTTGGGAGTAGTAACTATCATTGGAGATCTATGATCTCGTGGGTTGAAATGCTGATGCCCGTTGGAAGCTTGCTACAGGGCAGTCAGACGACTGAGACAGACTTCTGACTCGTGCAGCCGTCTCGTACTTGCGCCCGATGACGATGGCTTCTTCTACAGACGACGGTCGATCCCGGACGTAATCACTGCAAGTTTCGTCATCGGTAACACCTTGGATCAACGCTCCAAAATAAAAGCATCCCGAAAGACAGGTGTCACATTTCCGAAGGCACGCAATGCCAGAGCAAGGAGTGCGGTGACATATTCGTCAAACTTCATCCGCGAAATGCGATCTGATGCAAAATCCATACCATGCAACGGATTGAGAGGAACCATCGCCAAATAGTGAACCCAGTTTCACCCAAATTTCATCCACGGAGAAGGAGGCGGAAAATCCGGAAGGAATTAAGACTTCCTGCACATTCGTTTCTAGGTGAGACAGAATGCATGGCCCGCGTGAGCTTAGAGGAACCGCGCTAAGATATAGATTCATGCGCCACTTCCACGATGTAAGGTTTGTGCCGACAGCGAAACGTTCTGGTGGAGTCGGTGTTGGCTGGGAAAACTTGGTTTTACTTCCGGTTTAAGAAAAGGCGGTTTGAAGTCGTCCGAGTGCGTTTTGGGCTTCACCTCCGTCTCCAGAAATGTAATGTGCAGTTGTCGGGGAAAGGCCAGATATATCCGCGAGCTGAAGGACAACAAGCACAACAATGCGATTACGCACGCAATCCACAGGTAAATAAGGTGGGCGGGAGCCACGGAAGGAAGAGCACACTGGGCGATGAACAGCGTGTATTCGCGGAACGGAAGTAAAGTCGTACGACACCGTTAAACAGGCTCCATACAAAATATACGATCGAAGAGATAAAAGAGATAAACAGGTTATGCTGCACGACTGTTTGTTCGTGGTTTTGTAAGAGCTGGAGGTCTCACACGATGCCTCTGGAAAATAAGAGAAAAAGTGAGAATGAATAGACTGCGGTTATGGCACGTGCCATGCCGCACAGTCCGCGTGTCCGGCACTGGCCTGATTTTGATTACGGGCTGTTGATCATCAGGAAACCGGTTTCTGAGTTTTCTAAATGTAGGGGCTTTTAGGGTAATTTGTTACGCAACTTGTTTGTAAAGTGGACAATTTCTCCAAACTCTGAAAACTGAACTGTACCATGCTTATTTGCAAAGTGGAATAAAATTGGAAAAGTGGATATAGAACAGTACATTAGTGTTCAAATAGGAAACGGAATTCTAAAAATGGTTTATGGAAGGCAGCGGTATGTCTCTGTAAAATAAAGGAAGTGCCAGCATGTATGCTAAATTTTCCAAGACAGGAGCATACGTGTTTAGCACACGGTTTTTAAGTAGAGAATGATTTTCAGTGGAAATGGTAACAATGTAATCGACATGGTGACTAAATTCCTTGCTAATGTTTAGATAATGGACTGTGTGTGAGGTAAACACGGAAAATGCTGTCGAAAGCGACTTATATATATATATATAATTGAAAGGAAACATGACTTTCATCTTTGTAAACATGACAAATCCCCTCAATCTCTCATTTCACATGTTGCATGCTTAAAGCATGCAGGAGTAGATAGACTTACACATAATCATTAGCTAACAAACGCGTTCCTTACTTATGCACTTACCCATATCCTATACTAACTCCATTAACCTCTAGATGCTGACTTATATAAGCATATATATATATATATGGTTGGCGGCATCCGGTTTCGGATTTGCCTCTCACTGTGGCAAGCCACAGGACGCCTACGCCTACAGAGGGACCATGAATGGCTTGCGCTGCACCACCCGCAGCTACAACCACATACCCCATATACAGTGTAAACTCGAAGGAATAAGACCGAGAAGCATGTGGATGGCAGCCACGTTTCACCAACGGAGCCGGCCCAGACTCCTTCGCAGGCAAACACAAGCCCACTGTATTTGGGAATCAAGGGCACACAAGGCGGTGGCTGGACCGTAGTCCGCTCCACACGGAGTGCATGGAACCGCTCTTTGAGCTTAACACGGCCACAAGGACCGTGCACCCCGTCCCCTCCAGCAACGTCTAAATGTCTCCTGGCGCCAGTATGGCCGAGCTAGAAAATAAATAAATAAATAAACTTTATTCTCGACCATGCGAGACACAGCTTTACAGGCATGATCTTATTTAGCTAACAATATGATCAATAATGCACAAAAGTACGTGTTTGGCATAACAGTGTATGTAAGTGTATGAGTGTATATACGTATGTATTTGTGTATGAATGTAGCTTGTGTCTTTAAAGGTGACACAGCATTTTTGACTGTTTGTTGTCGTCAGGAATGTGTGCATAAGCGATTGCTGTCCTTGGGTTGGATAGCACTTTCCGAATATCCACGGGCCAGTGACTTTATTTTGTGGCGAGTCACATCCGCCATGTCGCTGTGTTGATAAGCAGACATTTGTGGCTTTTTATAGGTAGAACGCTTGCCAGGCCAAAACCTACCACGTCCTGGAACACTGCCGCCGAACTATTTGCTGGAACGGGTTAAATCTGAACCACGCAGCTGGCACCACGAGGAGGTTGTTCGGCTAGCCAGGTAGACAGGTACGCACCTCCTCAACATGCATATCAAGCGCAGCCAAACCGTGGATATCAAACAACCGCCAATCATTTCACAGTGAGAGACAAAGAGAATAACTCGATTAATGCATAAGGAAACAGTGACATAAACCTTAAGCTAATGAGCATATGAAATAAGATGTTTACCAACGAATCCTAGACAAGTGTACGAGGTCAGAAAGTATACTTTACGTAATGCTACGAACACAAATAGGTTATGGAAATCGAATACAATTGGCTTAAGCGAGGTGTGCTAGTTAATGGAATAGAGTACAGGTAGACATTTATATGAGAAAGAAAAGCATTAAGACCAAATTGTAAACCAACCACCTAAATAAAGAGACTTAGCATGAAAGCAAGTGGTTAGTAAATCGAATGCAGCGAGCCTACAAACGCTGTGCCCGTTCTTAATACTTCTCTGCAGGACCCGTCGTCGCTTCTGTAGTGATCCAGTGGCCTCGCTCATGGCTCACTAGACATTTATATGAGAAACAAAGACATTAAGACAAAACTGAAAACCCACTCCTGAAATAGACTTAGCATGCAAGCACGAGGTTAGTAAATCGAATGAAGACTACCTACAGACGCTGCGCCGGTTCTGCCTACACTCTCTGCAGAACCCTTCGGCGCTTCGGTAGTGGTCCTGAGTGGCATCGCTCCTGGCTCACTAGACCTGCCTGACTAAGGCACTCGCGACCGCATGTTCTACAGCACCATGAGCTTGATGTCGATGGAGTACAATGCATCGGTGCTTGCCGCCTCCGCAATTGCCGCTTCTTCTCTGCATGCATGAGATTTTTCTCCCGCACTTCAGCAATTGCCTTCGTGATTAGACCTCACTACGCGCCGATCAATCGCCTTCGATTCCGATGATCTGCAATCAAGAGTAGAATGTGTGAGGCTCACTTTAATCATGTCCATACATACATACATGATATACGTACACATATATACCTATGTATAATAACATATATATATATATACATAAATGGAAATGTATATAAATATATATATTGTATTTATGTGCCCATGTATGTGAGCATCCGTGTCCCGTGCTGAGGCTGATGTTGCATTCTTGATGCTTCTTCACCGCAGTTGGGCTAAACCAACTTACACTTAAACTAGGTCTTTTAAGCTAGATAAATTTCATTCCGCTTTATTTGGTTTGTTCTACCTATCTGACTAATATTATATTAAATGGCCACGTTGCTTATGCTAATTGTGGTTACCTTCGTCAACTTTATTGCGTTTTTAGCATTTAAGTGATTTGTGGACATTTTTTACTAATCACGGATTTGTTGCTAACCAAATTACTTCATATGGTAATTTAGCGCAGAGTTATGCCACCGTATCTGTATGCATTATTGGATTCATTTTATTTCAGCTTGTCGTTTAAAGTGAATGGCTGTTGTTTGATATCCCTGGTATGATTGCGCTTGATGTGTATGTTGACGAGGTGCCTACCTGTCTATTACCCACTACATCGTTCATACTGGCTCCAGGAGACAGTTGGTCGTTGCTGGAGGGGACGTGGTGCAAGGTTCTTGTGTCCGTGCTAGGCTCAAAGAGCGGTTCCATGCACTCAGTGTGGAGCGGACTACGGTCCAGCCACCGCCTTGTGTGCGCTTGATTCCCCAAATACAGCGTGCTTGTGGTTGCCTGTGAAGGAGTGTGGGCCGGCTCCGTTGATGAAACGTGGTTCCCATCCACATGCCTCCCGGTCTTATTCCTTCGGGTCTACACTGTATATGGGGTGTGTGGTTGGAGCTGTGGGTGGTGCAGCGCAAGCCATTCATGGTCCCTCTGTAGGCGTAGGCGTCCTGTGGCTTGCCACAGTGAGAGGCAAATCCGAAACCGGATGCCGCCAACCATGTGAGCATCCAGAGTTTATTGAAGTTAGTATGGGATATTGGTAAGCTCAATTGTAACAAATGTGTACGTTAAGCAAGTTTTATTTGGAAGTCTTTCTGCTGCTTCATGCTTTATGCATAATACCTGTGAAGTGAAAGATTGAACAGATTTCCGGATGGTTATATTCTCTGATGACTGTTCATTTCACCCTGGAGAAGGTACTACTTGCTGATATGGCTAGGAGCCGAACTCAGTGGCGTTCCTGCTGTGAGTTTCTTTGTCCCACCCCATCCCTCTTAGCCTCCCCCTACTACCACGATCTCATTATTTAGCTTTATATAATCTTGCATAATATTCATTTCTTTTTGGGTGCACAGCAGCCGGCTAGTAGCTTACCGGAACAATGGACATCCGTTACCGGTAGCTCAGCCAGCTTGCACCAGTGGTTTTTTCTCCTTTTTTTCTCTTTGTATTGCGGCACCGTAGCTGAGGTGTTCCTCACCTCTAGCTAATGTGTATGATGATGTATGATGATGGAGAAGGTACTGCCGAAACTCAAATCCCTGCGGCTAACGGGATATGAACGCACAACTAGGGCATCTGAGTTCTTCAGAAGCTCAGCTGTGGGGTAACTATGGGCTTAACTCCGAACGGACTGACAACGGTGAGCGTCTGCTGCAACTGTGTGCGGAACACCAGTTGTTTCTTACTAGCACTGCTTTTAGACACAGTGGGCGCCGAAGTGCCACTTGGCGTCCACCTGTAGCTGGTCAGCGATGGACCCAAATTGACCACATAGCCATAGGTTACAGGTGGCGCAATTCCATTCTGGATTGCCGCTCGTACTGGAGTACCTGTGTCGACTCTGATCATGCCTTGGTGCGCTGTCGTTTCTCCATGAACTTTACCGGAAGGCGCACAAAACGTCTCCCCCGATTGGCAACGGAGAAATTGTCCCAGCCCTCGGTCAGGCAAGCCTATCAAGAAGTACTGCATAGCGAACTCTCGCTGTCTTGTCCTAATGACACTGAACTTCAGTGGAATAGGATCTCGGCCGCTATGCACGACGCAGGAGCATCTGCTTGTGGCACTATCAGTCGTCACCGCACCAGTCACTGGATATCCGAGAGGTCCGTGAACATTTTGGAAGCTAGAAGACACCTCCTGGCTGGTTCTGAACTCAATGTGACCAGACGGGCTATTAGGCGTGAACTAAAGCGGAGCCTACGTGCTGACAAGGAAGCGTGGTTGACCAGTCGGGCTCAAGAAATGGAGGAGGCAGGAGCAGTAGGCAATTACCGCAAGCTCTTCCAGCTAATCCGCACCACTGGTCCCAGAAAACCACGCGTCAGTGAGACAATCAAAGACAGCGCGGGTGCTCTGATACACCATAAGGAACGCCGTATGGCTCGTTGGGCTGAACACTTTGAAGGTCAGTTCAGCTGGCCCCCTGCTCCCGGACCTCTTCCGACTCAGGTGATGCAGGACGTGCCATGGACGGTTAGTTTAGAGCCTCCGTCGGAGGCCGAGGTCCGAAACGCGATTACGGCCGTCAATCGGTTTCGTGCCGCTGGCCGGGATTCTCTCCCACCTGCACTATTTAAGGATGGAGGTGAGGTCCTCTGCAGGGCACTGACCTCCCTATTCGAACGCATCTGGAACGAAGAGAGTGTGCCGGCTAATTGGAGCGAATCGATTATAGTGGCAATATACAAAAAGGGCAGTCGCACAGACTGTGCGAACCACAGGGGTATTAGCCTAACGCCAATTGTGACAAAATTACTGGCCTCGATTATCGTTCGTCGCCTCCCTGCAGAACGGAAATCTCGGATTAGGGAAGAGCAGGCCGGTTTTCGCTCAGGACAGTGGCTGTATAGACCATATATTTACTTTGCGGCAGGTGCTAGAGCAGCGCCACGCATACTGCAGACCGACAATAGCTGTGTTCCTCGATTTCAAGAGTGCGTTCGATTCAGTCGATCGATCGATTCTGTTCGAAATACTTGCGCTGAAAGGTGTTCCCACGAAATATGTGAACATCCTTCGTGCTCTATACTCGAACACTACAGCCCGCGTTCAGGGTCTATGGTGTCCTATCGGATAGCTTTTCGACTACAAGTGGCGTTCGTCAGGGTTGTCCGATTTCCCCGTTTTTGTTCAATTTCGTCGTGGATTCTATCATGGAGTGTTCCCTTGCGGAATCTCACGATGTAGGCGTTGAAGTGCTGCCTGGTGAAAGGTTAGTTGATCTAGATTATGCGGACGATATCGTCTTGCTTTTCGACAATGTTGAGGCGGCACAATCAACCCTGAATAGCCTATCCAGAGTGGTCTCATTATTTGGTATGCACTTCGCACCTTCAAAGTGCAAAGTGTTGCTGCAGGACCACCAGCCACTTGATGACCCCTTGACGCTTGCTAACGAGGAACTCGAGGTGGTTGATCAATTCACTTATCTTGGCAGCTGCATCAGCAATGATGGGCGCATAGAAACTGACGTGAGCTCACGCATTGCAAAGGCCAGAGCTGCGTTCTTGAACCTGCGTCATCTTTGGCGACAGAAGGGAGTTTCCCTCCGTCTGAAAGGCCGTGTATACAAGGCCACAGTGAGGGCCGTTCTGCTCTATGGTAGCGAAACTTGGCCCCTTCGGTCTGAAGATCTGAGGCGCCTTCAAGTCTTTGATCATCGTTGTTTGCGAAGCATTGCTGGTGTCGGATGGCACCAGCGTGTCCGCAACGATGATGTGCGTAGGCGAGTACTAGGTGGTGATAATCATGCTAGCTCCCTAGAACAACAGATAGCACTGAATAAGTTGCGTTGGCTCGGGCACGTGCTACGCATGCCTGGTCACCGCTTACCTAGGAGGGCCTTGTTCAGTCTACCAGGTGTCGGATGGCGCAAGGCTCGAGGTGGACAGAAGTTGACTTGGCAGCGGGAAATGAAGTCACTGACGACCAAACTTGGTGCCGTTGGTCCGTCTCGCCTTCCGGGTTGGAGTCCACGTGACTCACCTTGTGCTTGGCTCGAGACTTTACAGGGCATGGCTCGCAGTAGACACCAGGGGCGCATCTGCTGCCGTCTCCTAATCGGATTGTCTGTTTAAAGTGTGTTTGGTGCTGAGTTATCTGCGGGGTAATGGCTGATTATGACGCGTGGCAGTGAAATCCGCAAGGCAGCTGTTTCGCCGATGCCGCCTTATCTTTGCACGATAGCCAGCTGTTTGTGACGGTATGTTGTCTTCACAAGGTGTAGTCGCCTTGACCCAGAATGTTTGCTTAGGGCATTAAGGTTTTCAGATAAGTCCCCCTTCTCTACCTCTCCTTATCCTTTATTGCATAGGTTCTCATGGTTGTATGGCAGCGAAGCATCAGTTTAAATGGCTGATGTACTGCTGTTGTTGTTGATGATGATGAACAGTCTCTCCTGGCTCTGTCGGTTTCCCCCAAGGCGCTTGCAAGCGTGCGATAAAGTTCTAGCCTTACCCCTAGCGGAGCTGTTCACCCACTTCTTCTTGCAAGGCAACTTTCCCAATGCTTGGAATGTGGGACTATTGCACCAACCTACAAAAGCGGTACTCGCAAAGATGCGGCAAATTACCGTCCGAGAGCTCTCCTCCCTCGGATCTTCAAAGTGATGGAATCGATCGTCGCAAACGCTTTAATGGACTACATGGAGGCGAAGAAGCGGCTTTCCGATTGCCATCAAGGTTTCCGAAGTCAACGGTCGTGCCTGAGTGACCTGTTACTTACAGGCGTAGCTAGACGGCTGCTGCCGACTCTAACCTAGGAACGCATGTTATATTCCTGGATTTCGCCAAAGCACTCGACAAGGTCGACCACAAGATTCTACTACAGAAACTGTTAAATAACTAAATAAATAAATTGTATAAAGCTCGACGATGCGAGAAACCGTTCCCAGAAGGGACGGATCAAATAATGGTACAGCAGTTTCATATCATGGTATAGTAAATTTAAAAAAGGTGAGCACAAAATGAAAATTTGTGTAGCGCGAAGCGGTCCAAAATATTTACATTCCTCTTGTTCTATCGTCTGACAAGTTTTTAGCAGTCTTACGGCGTTGCAGAGGCACTTCACAGGGACCCCGACTGTCTACATCAGCGGTCCATAGAAAACAACCGACCATTTAACGCTTCGAAATGTCGCGTCCTTTCTACCCGCTTTTCCGTTTTCTCCTATATATTATCCGGGAGCGTCTATCCTCCGAATCACTTCAGCCGTGAGAGACTTAGGTATGATTATCCAGACCAGCCTATCCGTGTCTGCTTCCTGCCGGAAAGCAGTTGCTACTGCTAACCGCATTTTAGGATTGCTGAAACGGGCCTTCGGTCAAATTGACCCTAGCAATTTCCACCTTTTCCTCAACGCTTTTCTGCCACCCAACTTGGAGTTTGCTATTCAGGCTTGGAGCCCTTGGTTGTTGGGTGACCAAGGCATACTTGAATCCGCACAACGTTGAGCAACCAAACTGGTCCGAGGTCTCAAGCACCTAGATTATCCACAACGACTTCACTGCCTGGGTCTCTATTCGCTTAAGTACCGACGTCTACTGGGCGACCTGATCCTTGTACTTATGAACTTATCCAAGCCTGAACATCCCAGTCGCCATCTACTCACACTGCACCAATCGGGCTCTCACCACCGTGGCCACCCACTGAAGCTCACACATCAGCACAGTCGGTTGAACTGCAGACGACACTACTTCGCTTTGCGAATCGGCCGGCCGTTGAATGCTCTGCATGCCGATTTAGTCTTGGCACCCACTGCGGCAGATTATAAGACCCGCCTGGACTGTCGACTTGCCGAGATACACCGCGATGCTTCCTGCTATTACTACCTTCTACTTGATGGAGTTCGTTTCCATTTTTTATTTTACCTACTTCCTTTCCATAGCCGTTTCGGAGGGCGTGGTGGGACGTTACGCTTTGAGCTGACGTACATTCTGTTTAAATGCCGCATAAGCCAGATAAAGATACCGCTAACACGCGTGTCTAACCGGATATAACGTTGTTTGGCATTTCCTTAGACAACACAGGAAAATTTTTCCGTATGGGTTAGGTGAAGGTCTAGCCACGCAAGATTCTCCATGTAAAGTAACTCTTACAACGCGCAGCGATGTAAGTGGAGGCTACATACAAGTCGGAAGAATATTGATGGCGTATTGACAATTGTCACTAAGTGAGCAAGGAAGTACCAATTTCAGGAAGCAAATCAATAACATGCGCACTTACCGATTGTAAGCGGTTTCCATAGGGAATACTTCATGAAGCTACAATGAAATTGCGTTCGTTTGCAGCACTAAGGAAATGCAAGGTACTTACATAAAACGTAACTTACCCGCAGCAGTGCGTACATGTGTACGCCGGCTCACCATGGTATGCGGCACAAGTTTGATGAAACCATCGGCCGCATACGTCGCAACTTACCCAATCAACATGCTCGGAGCTCCCCGAGAGGTCATCCTCCGTGCTCACACGGAGCGCAAACCGGGCTGTCGGCATCTTCAGCAACCGACGCCCTCGTTGCACTCCGTGTATATGTGCGGTAACGAGCGGATGTGCTCCTTTTCAGGGTACGGAATTTCAACTCCCGTTACATCGTGCTTTAGCCCCCACCTCCACCACAAGGTTATCAAAGTTGCCTTCGCTTTGTGGCGCCTGTGGTCGTTGCAATGAGTGTGCGAAACCCTGGCTCCTGCCACCACCAGCGGGAGCGCTCCGCTAACTAACCTTTCCGCTGAATTCCTGCTGGTCGAAGAACCCTTGCCTGTCCTCACTTGGGTAGCAGCGTCGGTGGGTGGCGCGTCCCCTGCTTGGAAGATAGGCAAGCCCTCCAAGTATAACCTTTGTAATTGTTCAACCTTCGATGATCGGGCGAATACCTCCACATTACTGTGAGTAGCCAGCAGCTCACGCATGCATGCCAGTGCGTTCATTGTGCGGTAGAACTCCTCCGTGCCCATAGTCAATACATGCGCCTCCAAGTCAGCAAACATATCTCGAGTGATGCGAATTTTGTCGGCCCGGTCAGGGATCCATCACCACGGCGTCGCATCCGCGCCACCGTCACGGTTCCTGCCCTGTCCTCCGAAAGTGCCGGCACTGCTACACTTTCCACTGGCAGCACCCAACGGCAACCACGAAGCACCACCTCCTCGTCGTACGCGTGTAGGCTTGCCACGTGAATAATGTGCGCACATGGAATGTGCCACTGACGATTAAATCGACATCCGCATGCGCTGCCATTCTCAATGACGACACGTTGCATGCCCAGGCGCTCAGCATCCACCAGCCACTACCCGCCGTCTGGGTTCACACAGCTAACGCGAATTCGAGGGCTGGGCAGCACGTACCGCCGCCCCGGTATATGACGACATCCTCCACAACGTCACTTACGCACTGCTTACACCCTGCTTGACATCGCACAAACCAAGCAGATCTCTCACAAGCAGTGTTTTCCTCTCCCCAAAATGCCAGTGCAACGCTACACTATCACCTGAAACAGGTGCAGTAGAGTTGACCGCTCACTCAAAGGTTCTTTCAAATGCTTATTCTCGTTCTCAATGCGAATTGTGCTGTCACACCCGAATAATACCACGTGGCCCATCAAATGTGCCGCCCAGCTAAGCCGCCACAGGATCCACGTGCGACTGAGGTGTTGGAAGCATCCCGCGCTGCGCACCGATATACCTACCATAATCCGAGGATAATGTGCGCAATCGTGGGTGTACAACAACGAGCACAGCATGTCGAACATAGCCCTCTTGTCCTCCGTGTTACAAAACGGAAGGTGTGAACAACGCCGCTGCATGTTCCGCATTATGTGTACCCAGCAGAGTACGAGGTTGGCAGTGGAATACGCACTGCGAAACGCATTCACTTGCGCAGCGCACTTGTCCATCAGCAACATTCGAGCACCGGCAACCCCGGGGACCAGCACAAACATACCTCTCACTGCCTCTTGGTAAGTAGCCACAGTCTCATTTTGCACGAGCGCATAAAAGAAGCTCATACCAAGGTCGCTAACGTCCACAAACATGCAATGCCATAGGATGTAACCCCCGTAATTGATCTGATATGTGAAGTCCGCCAAACGGACCTCACCGTATTGGCCCACCAACCCCAGCATACACGAGGCCACGAAGAACCGGTACCGAATCCCATTTCCCTCATGCATATTTTTAAGACGACCATTTCTTAGCAACAGCTGCGTAACCTCTTCCACTTCTGTGACACAAGCATTCCGATGACGTCGCCGTGTCATTTAACTCGCGCCTTTTCAAACGAATGTTATTTAGCTTGCACACAAACGCACGCATCTCCTGCGTCCGACCAAACGTTTTCATCAAGTTAAGCATCATGCGTTCCTGATCCGCCGGTAGCCTCCGCTTTTTCGCATACAGCCAAGGCTTCCCCACGTGAACAATGTGCGAATGCCACAGAAACGCGTTTCCAATCTCGTAACATTCGCCCTTAAACGTCGCTGAAAAGCGAGCAGGGCAATTGTAACAGCGGTACCTGTAATAAGCTTTTCATCAGGCGGATACAATGCACTTACCGTTTCCCAGTAACACTGCTGCGTTTGCTATGCACACATACAAACAGAATATACCGGTACGGGCATCGTTCTGGTAGCACCTGTTCAGTCTCCCTCTGGTACGCCTTCGCAGTTAAAACGTTTCGACGAATAAACAATGTCGTCGTTTCAATATGAAACACTTTCAGATAATCTTTCATCGATGTGGAGTTCAGATAAGGACACTTGTGTATACGTCGGAATACAAGCGAGCCATCCACTATGGCTGCTACGCGTGAAGCGGGAAAATGATTAAACACAGTAACGCATTTAAACCACTTAGTACATTGATTTCAAATCCAATTCTTAGCATTTCAGCAACCACCATAAATAATTAATAAACATTCATATGCGCCCGATGGCTCCAAATTTACATCCAACAACATTCAACTGTGTGTACCGAAATCGCACTATCGAAAGATCATTGATCTTTCCGCTCAGCGTCAGGCACATTCGGCGCTGATCTGCTTGGACTTACGCTCCAAGTATCTTTGCACCAGTTCATTGACCTCCACACTAGGTACATGGACGCCCAAGTACCGTCTATCTTAGACCTTGTATTCGCTAAGTCACTCGATTTTGTTGGTGACATTACTTACGGATCTCCACTGGGTTCCAGTGATCATGTTTGTTTGCTCTTTAGTTGTACTCTGTCTAGACGCTACCAAAGTACTGTTGAGTCTCGCCCGAACATATAGCAAGCAGACTATCAATCAATGAGAGCCAAGGCTTCTGGTTTCCATTGTGAGATCTCAGACGACGATACTGTCCAGGTTGCCTGGGATAAATTTAAGTCCTACCTCACAGAGGTCTCTACTCCCTTCATCCCAGTCACAAGGAGAAAGGAGACACGAGCACAGCCGCCCTGGATAGATCCCACTGGCAGGCATCTGCTCACAAAGAGGTATAGATGTTGGCGGACTTACCGGGATGCTCCGTCCACCGATACTTATGACAGGTACCGTAAGGCTAGAAATAGGTGTAAGCAACACCTAAGGAATGCTCGGCTCAATTTTGAAAAGGGGTTAGCGGACGAAGCTTCAGAGAATCCAAAAAGATTCTTCGCTTATGTCAAAAGGCGCTGCGCTTCGAACATGTCAATTCCCGTATTGATGCGTGACGACGGTACTCATGCGCATACGGATTATGACAAGGCCTGCGTACTCAGTGGGCAATATGCGGCAGCGTTTGTAAGGGAAACCTCTTTGACAGGCGTTGAGCTGGTTTGCAGGACCCCAGAGGGTTCAGAACTATCTGCAGCTATTGTAGGGGAGACTGCAGTTCGTAGGCTGTCACAAGGGCTGAACCCTTGTAAGGCCTCTGGGCCTGATTTAATTCACCCTAAACTGTTGCATGAGTTGGCTGCGGAATTAAGTGGACCGCTCGCTATTGTGTTTCAGAAATCGCTTGACAGCTGTGCATTGCTTTCCAAATGGAAGGAAGCTGTCATCTGTCCCATCTTCAAACATGGGGACAGGGGTCTTCCTGCAAATTACAGGCCAGTTAGTCTGACGAGTGTAGTAGTCAAACTCCTCGAGAAACTGGGGAGAGATTCATTGGAGAGTCACTTGAGTAGATTTAATCTACTTAGCAATGTGCAACACGCATTCCGGAAGGGATTTTTGTGTCTGACGAATCTGTTGGTGGCTCGCGAAAGTTGGGCGGATGCAGTGGATAACGGCCACATATTGGACGTGCTTTTTGTTGACTTTTCGAAGGCATTTGACAAGGTACTCCATTTGAGGCTCGCGCAAAAGCTGTCCTCCTACGGGGTGTCTGGCCGCGCCCTACATTGGGTGACTGCATTCTTAGAGGATAGTGAAAAGTGGGTACGGGTAGGCCGGGGCCTATCATTTAGGCAGTCTGTCCTCAGCGGCGTACCGCAGGGCTCGGTCCTTGGACCGCTGTTGTTCTCTATTTATGTGAATGACCTAACCGCAGAGCTTGAGGTACCATCGCTGCTATTTGCTGACGATCTGAAGCTTGGAACATTGTTGATGTTCCTGAGGGTTCCGAAGCTAGTTAGCGAGCATTGGATAAGCTTTGGGACTGGTCTACTTTATGGTTACTGCCCATAAATCAGGCAAAGTGCTCCGTTCTTCGAATTGGAGGAGGTTGTCCTCCTGCGAAGTACTTGGTCGGTGGGGTCGAACTCCCCCGTGTATCTAGCCAGGTTGACCTAGGCGTCGTACACTCTTCGGCTTTACACTCCGGCGACAACTGGAAGAAGGCCGCTAGCAGAGGTTTCCGCATGTTGTGGTTAATCCGACGTTCTTTCGGAGTCTTGACGAGCGGCATCTTTACGAGGCTGTTCTCGGCTTTCGTTCGCCCTCATCTGGAATACTGCGTCCAGGCTTGTCCGCCCTGCCTCGTCCGGGACAAAATGGAGCTAGAGAGGGTTTTACGAGTGGGTACTAGGTTAGTCGAGGGATTACGGGGACGGACGTACCCCGAGCGTCTACTTAGTTTGGGAATGCATTCAATGCACTACCGAAGGCTTAGAGGAGACCTAATACTAACCTACCGTATTTTGACTGGGAAGGTTGGTCCAGATTTATCTTGGCTATTCAGTCCCGCTAGATTGTCTGTTCTACGCGGTCATTCGTTGAAGCTGGACAAACTGCGGTCCGATCGGATTAGGGCGGAAATCCGGCTGTCACGCAGAGTCATCGACCACTGGAACATGCTTCCGGAAAGTGTTATCAGGGAATCTACGGTTAAGGGGTTTGAGCGGCAACTTGACGCTCTTGGGTGGCAACACGAAACCTTCCCATTTTCCTGAGTAACTTGCATCTTCGTACTTCGATTTTATTTTCTCTACTTTTCTTCACGTATTGGTATTATTTTCTTATTTAAGTGCATTTCCCTATTCTGTACCTTCGATTTCTCTTCCTATCCTTTGCTTACTTCACGTGACTGCCACAGCAGGGACTGCTAGGGCAGGAAACGTGGGCATTAACTGGTTGGCCAGGGTGCGATACGGGTGTTTCCGTTTTAGATCCATCAATAACTGAGCACTTCATCAATTCCTGTCTCAACGATCCACTCAAGATGGAACACTCACGGGATTCTCCTATCGTTCCAGTCCCCATTTGAACTGAACTGAACTGAAATCACCACTCTGTGAGTACCACGCAGTAGCTCCTCTTTCTGACTGCCATCATTTCGGGTCTTTTAGGTAAAATTCTCGTGAAGATGAGTGTTTGAATAGACACTTTTGACGAACTTTGACTATAGCCAAATTTTTCTTTTGGAAGATATGATATCCAAGTGCGTGAACTGTGGGAAGATTGTCACCTCACGTTCAAAGGCAGTCCAACGCGCACTGTGCGATATATCGCGCGATATCGCGCATCCATCTATAGATGGATGCATATAGTTTGCTGTAACATTGATAATGATCTTTACCAAAGTCCTCAGCGCACAACCTCTAAAGGCATCAACTTTCACTGCGATTCGTGTTTAACGTTGGTCAGCGACAAGCAATTTCTGACGAACCCTTTCAACGTACATACTGCTTCCCTTAGCCTTATATAATTTTGCATAGTAACTTTTTGGTGCACAGCAGCCGGCTAGTAGCTTACCGGAACGCTTCCCATCCGTTACCGGTAGCTCGGTCAGCTTGCACCAGTTGCTTTTTTTTCTCCTTTTTTCTGTGTGTTTCGGCGCAGTAGCTGAGGTGTTCCCCACCTCTAGCTAACGTGTAGTATGATGATGATGATGACGATGACATACTGCTTCCGCGCAAGCCGTCCCTAACTCGGACAGCGAGACACCTATCTCCTCAGTGTGTCTGCCCTCGTCTGGGTATTCTACACCGAAAGGGAAACGAAGCCGGTCGTCCTCCACTACGTTGGACTTAAAACCGTTGCCCAGTGAGACCGGGAATGGGCTGATGCATAAGCCCAAGTCCTGTGCCGCAGTCGCTAGCGCTAGCACCTCAGCAAAAACGAGGACAACCATAGCTGAGAACAAGACCTCGAAGATCTCACGACCCATCATCATCAACAGCAGTACATCAGGCATTTGAACTGATGCTTCTCTGCCATACAACCATGAGGACCTATGAAATAAATAATAAGAAGAGGGAGAGAAGGGGGACTTACCTGAAAACCTTAATGCCCTAAGCAAACATTCAGGGTCAAGGCGCCTACACCTTGTGTAGACAACATACCGTCACAAACAGCTGTCTCGCCGATGCCGCCTTATCTTTGCACGATAGCCAGCTGTTTGTGACGGTATGTTGTCTACACAAGGTGTAGGCGCCTTGACCCTGAATGTTTGCTTAGGGCATTAAGGTTTTCTGGTAAGTCCCCCTTTCTCTCCCTCTTATTATTTATTTCATAGTTCCTCATCTCACTACCCAAGATAAAATCAAACACCAAAAACACGGAACTAAAGCTCGTCTTAAATAGAGTAGCGCAGCTTGAGTAACTTGTCAGAGAAAAGAAATGCCCACCAAAGCCAGCACCACCGGAACGAAACAAGCCACCTGCTCGCAACCGCTGCCTGATAATCACAAACGTCCCAGAATCCAACTAAAAGACTCCAGCTGAAAGGATGCTCGACAACCAAGCCTTCCTAAAACGAATTGTCTCCATGTTGTTTGATGAGCGCGAGCAAGGAATAAATCTAATCTGTGCTTTTCGCCTTGGCAGAAAACAAGTGGACCCAGCCAAGTTTCGTCCTCTGAAAATCGTCTGTCAAGATGAAGAAGAGTGCCAACGCATCCTAAGACGGACCCCGCGCCTCAAGGGATAAACCTACGTTCTGAAAGACCTCTCTCCGGAGGACCGAGTCCGAATGAGGCAAGCTGTCTGCGAGCTGCGAACACGACGCGCAAATGGAGAAACAGGTCTATACATAGCGGATTTTCGCGCAGTCAAAAGAACTCAGAGAGCTCGATGGAGGCCAATTCTCCTTCTTCCAGGACCTCAAACATAAAGAACGGACTACAGGTAATACTCGCGAATGTGCGCAGTCTCAGAAACAAGCTAGATGAGATCCCACTCCTTATCTCTGAACAGCAACCGGACCTAATGGCGTTTCATGTTTCAGGATATCAGCTACTTCGATGCGATCGCCTTGGTGGAAGCGGAGTAATCCTCTACACAAAGAACCACCTCAAGGCCCACATTGTCGAACTCGATTGTGACAAGGATGATATGTCGGATATGCTCTGGTGTCAAACGCATGACGGATACCAATCGCTGTTAGTTGGCGTGGTCTACAGAGCCCCTGCAGCACCTGGCTCACACCTGGTACGTTCCGTGCGAACCCACAGCAGAGGAACCAACTGTCTCCTTATGAGTGACTTTAACGCCCCCGACATAATCTGGGACCTTTTTCACAGTGATCTCTCACCTGACTCCTTTGAAGTTGATCTCCTTGATACCGTTCACGAGTGCAATCTGACACAGCATGTCTTGACACCAACGCGGATAGTCCCTGGTCAGATGCCAAACATTCTCGACCTGGTTCTCACTTCGGCACCATCTGATGTCTCAGACCTAACAATCCTTCAACCTCTTCGGAAGAGTGATCACTGTACAGTCACCTTTTGGTGGACACGACGCCTCACAATCCACGATCAGGGGACACTGCGTCGAAATTTCTGACGCACTGACCAGCCCAGATTAAGAACTACTGCAAGTAACATGAACTGGAGTATTCCACAATCCTTGGAGCTTGATGACGCATGGGAACGCCTGCGATCTATGATGATGCGGCTCATTGAACAGTTTGTTCCAAACTGCAAGAGCAGACCACCATCCGAAGGACCCCCATGGATTGATAGAGAACTAAGATCCCTAATGAAAAAACGACGAAAACTATGGGATCATTTCAAGAGCACAGGACTGACATCAAGCTACTTAGAGTACAAAACTGTCAGAAACCTATGCACGCTGAGAAAACGAGACAAAAGACTACAATATGAACATAGACTGGCTATGGAATCCCAAAACTGTCCCAAGAAACTTTTTGCTTACTTGAAGCGAAATGCCAAAACTGGTAGTGGAATCCCCGCTCTATCCTCTTCTAAGGAAGGTACCGTTGTCTACGGCGGTGATGAAAAAGCAAACCTATTGGCTGCGCAGTATTTCTCGGTCTACACAGTGGAGTCATCACTGCTCAACAACTGTTTGCCCGCCCACTACTCCTCTATGGATCAAGTTGAAATTAACCCCGAAGTAGTCACTAAGCTACTCCTCGAACTGGACCCGAACTCCTCCCCAGGCCCGGACGGATTGCATCCCAGCTTCCTCAGAACGATAGCTGAGTACGTCGCCGCCCCTCTCTGCCAAGTGTTTCGGCAAACACTCTAAGTCGGCTGCCTACACACAGGCTGGAAAGCAGGTACTGTCCTGCCCAAATACAAGGGGGGAAACCAACAAGACCCAGCCAACTACCGGCCAATATGTCTGACCTCAGTCTTGTGCAAAACCATGGAACGAATAGTCAAGTGCGCTCTCCAGCTACACTGCTCACCTGCTCAACATGGCTTCCGGAGAGCACGCTCATGCATCTCTAACTTACTCATCGCCAGGGAAACATGGGCAGAAGCCATAGATGCCCGAAAAAAGGTTAACCTAATATTCATTGACTTCAGCAAAGCCTTTGATAAGGTTTCACACATACGCCTGCTACATAAACTCCAGGGAATTGGCATTACAGGAAATTTTCTCTCCTAGATTGCCGATTTCTTAAGAGGTAGGACATTGCGCGTACAAGTGCCTATGACTAGTGGCATTCCCCAAGGATCAGTGCTTGGACAGGAGCTCTTCAAACTGTACATTAACGATCTGCCTACTGCACTTCAAACCGACTGCTTGATCTACGCGGATGACCTCCAGCTATGATCAACAGTATCCAGCATTGAGGATGCGGACAGATTACATGGGACTCTAGACCAGCTACACGAATGGTCCATCAAGTGGGAACTGCCAGTAAACCGAGATAAATGCGCTGTTCTTCCAATGGGTAGCACTGAACCGTACGGTGCATACCACATTGGTGGGTTTCTCCTCAGGAATACCACCCACGAGAGAGATCTCGGGGTTATCGTGACTCCTGAACTTAGAACGACGCAGGACACGTTGAAGGTGGCCACTGGAAGGAGACTGGTGGGTGCCTTAAGAAGATCATTCGCTCGAATGACTCCTGAGATTTTTCGACCTTTGTTCACTTCGTACGTCCGTCCAGTCTTAGAATATGGCCTCCCAGCTAGCCATCCGCTTTCAAAGTTTGAAAGCGCTCTGCTGGAAAAGGTTCAGAGACGTGCATCGAAAGCTGTTCTGGGGCTTTGTGATCTCCCGTACCCCATTCGACTCCAGCAACTAAATCTGTTCTCCCTCGAACTCCGCCGTCGCCGGGGTGATCTCATCTACACTAGGCGCATCCTCCGAGGGGAACTTGGGAGTGAGTTACAGCAATTCTTCCGACCCAACACTGACTGTATCACACGAGGTCACACATAAAAATTGTTTAAGCAAAGAAAACAGAATTCGCATGGACGTCACCCTATCCACTAGAATGATGACTGATTGGAACAGCCTACCGGAAGCAATTGCAGACGCTCTATCCGAGGAAAGTTTAAAGCGGCTAATAGACAAGCATTCTCTGAGAATGTTGGAATCTTGCGGCTGTCACTGTAATTGCGACGAACCCTCGAGGAACGTCGTAATGCAACGACGCGCATCAAACCCAGTATGGTACAGAATCTATGGGGCTGACGAGGGATTTCCCTCCTGCTCTCTACAACTCAATGAACTCCCAAGTGGCGGATCCGAACCTCCGCTGAACATCGACTTGACGCAGTTTAAAATATTCCTCTTTCATCCCTTAAGATTTTACTCGTCTATTACCGCTTACTTCTCCTTAATCCCTTTTCATTTGCATCTCAGTATTCCTTGTAGTTTGGTAAGCTTGTCTTTCCCCTTATTTCAGTTTTTCTTTTATTCACAAGGTTGGCACAACGGGAACTGCTAGTGCAGGACGCGTGGGAATTGTTTGCTTGACCATCTGAATCGTGTGTGTTGATCAGGCTCTCCTTTGGCAGCTCAATCCATCACATTCGCTGTGGCTCAACGACGATTTCGAATGTGGAACATTGACGGGATCTTCCTACTGTTTCGGTCTCAATTTAATTTCAACTTGGAAGCAAAATAAAGTGCTCATGGGGATTCGAAAAACAAGTAGCACAAAATGCTGTTGTCTATATTCTAAATGCCAGTGCGTACAGGTGGGGCGTAGTCTTTCGCTCAGGTAAGCTGTCCTTAGTGGCGTCCCGCAGGGCTCGGTATTGGGGCCCTTGTTGTTCGCGATCTATGTACATACCTTGCCGGGGGAGCTAGGAGTGTCATCACCAATGTTTGTTGACGACCTTAAGCTCTGGAATATTGTGGATATCCCGGGGGATCCTGAGGCAATTCAGCTTGTCTTGCCTAGGCTCTTGGAATGATCTATAGTGTGGTTACTGCCCATAAGTACGGCTAAGTGCTCTGTTCTCCGAATCTGAACTGCTAATCCTCCTACCCGATATGTTGTCGGCGGTGGTGAAATCCCTGTTGTCACTCAGCAGGTTGATTTAGGGGTCGCAACGAGACTGGCCGTCGCAACGAGAC